>JBAMJR010000121.1:0-600000 GCA_038501785.1 Myoxocephalus aenaeus | reverse complement strand
TAAGTACCGACTAATAGAAAACTAGTCTCAAATGCAAAATCATCTCCAGGCAATGAAAAAAAAAAATCAATCTTTACACGTTTAGAAACCCATTTTGTCTGGTTTGCGTGTCTTCATATTTACAAAATTCTTTTTCTGCTCTTTGTCAAAATCAATGTAGCTTTTCTATTACCCAGCCTGCACGTTTGTGCTGCTGTGGCTCCTTTCAGTGCTGTTTATCTCTCAATATGATGAGATTAGGGCAGTTTACTGGAGCACTTTCTCTTCTGCAGCTTCAAAAACAGCTGCTGTAGCAGCTTCTGGTTTGTTGCACTGCAGCAGCAGCTTCACATGTCTGTTGCTTTGGTTTCCCAAGTGGCAGGCTGAAGGCCAGGTCATCTTTCTTGACCCCGTGCTGGCACCCCCTCCCTGACTAATTCACACCATCTGCGGGATGTCGGAACACATAAATCTATATCATAACCATTGGAGAGCACCTGATCTGCCACGTTGACATTCACTGTGTAAATGTCTTTCTCTCTGTGTGTGTTTTTGCCGGCAGCGTCTTAAATGTGCTTCTTTGCGTACGTCCTTTTGGTTCTGTGAATTTCAACCTGAAGGAGGAAAACTGTTTTATGCTTTTAAGCTTAGAAATGTAAGATCTGCTGCACATGATTTACTGTCACCATGAAACAGATCACGATCGTCAGATCAGCAGAGATTATGTAATCATGTATAATCTTCTGGGAGCAAGTCCTTCAGTGACTGTAAACATACTCAGTCATCTGTTGCTTTGTTTTTAAACTGAGGAGTTGTGTGAACCTGTTTGTGCCGTCATAAGCAGCGATGAAAAATGACACATGGGCATAACACTTATGTCTAGCTCATTATCAGTTAACTCACCCATCAGAGAGCGAAATCTCTGGTGTGTGAAGAACATTGAGTTAGGTCTGGCTTGTAGAAAAGATACAATAATAATGCTATTATAATAAGTTTGCCATTTGATTTTCATATTCACAGCTCATTCAATATTCTGGGTTTTGGAGTACTAACAGTATATCGAAGTTGTGTTTTTTGCTTCAGTTTTGGAATAATGTTCTTTTCTCAGCACCTTCACAGTTGTCTTTGAAATGTCTTGAATTTTTGAAGAAGTCTCTTTCACAATTCAGAGACAGTGACAGTAGATGCACGATTTATGTCAAAAGGTTGTGACGGGCTCTTCCAGGAACAATTCTTCCAAGTTTACTTGGAAATAAAATAGGGGTAGTTTAATTATAGATGGATAAGAAGACAAGTTTGGTATACATGGAATTCAAACACCTTACACTGACTTTCTGTCTACCAATTGTCATACAATATTATGCCAATGTAAATACATATAAAGGATTTTCTCAGCAGAGGCAATATGAAATGAAATGATAATGATTTCAATCAGAGCTGATTTACAACGTGTTGTCTTTCTTTCTGTTATATGATGTAAAAGACATTATATAACAGAAAGAAAGACAACACGCTGTCATGATCCCACCTCCCATTCAGTTGGTCTGAAAATAACCAAATGTTTATTATAAAAAGACATTGTCAGATTCATATTCTTGTACATATTATTTGACACTCTTGTAGCGTCAGTTGGTCGACCACTTTGATCCCGACTGTGGATTGCCGTGACATTTTACACAGACATTCAACTTTTAACCCTGAATTTCCATCCAACATCACCAGCAGATCAAGTTTTCACTTATCATGTGATAACAAAACAACAAAAACAGACATTTTGGAAATGGTTCCAAAATGATTTATCCTGAGGACTTTTCCTCTGGTGCCACAATGAGATTAGTATTGGATGGATTGCAATGCAATGTGGAACACAGACTCACATCCCTCTCAGGATAAATTGCACTAACTTTGGTCCCCTGACTTTTCATGTATAGCGCCATCATTCGTCAAAATGTTTATTGGTCCAATGTGACCAATGTGCAATGTGACCTGCAAAACTAACAACATTCCCATCAGCCTCAGCTGCACTGAGTGCTTAACAAAGACTCTTAGTTTTCTTTAGACCTGGGGGCTAGTGAAACTTAAACATTAGTGAAATAGATTCACACCGTAACAAATTGAGCTATCTTCTAAAGACTCTCATTAGCATCCTAACAATTATCCAGCTACATTTCCGCAAGCATATGATAAGATCATTAGCATCATAAATTGTCAGAGCAGCTGAATAAAATCACAGAAATTTCCGATCAGCATGATGATTCATAGAGCACAACAACACAAACAGCCCGTTGTCACTCACAAGGTTTAAATACGGCAGCTTGGTCGCTGGTCCTACGCTTCAAACTATGTGGCACACCACAATCTTTTCCAAACCCGAGTAGTTTTGTTGCTTAAACCTAATAATAATAATACTTTGATTTTATATAGCGCTTTTCAAAATGCTCAAAGACCCTTTACATAGGACAGAGACAAACAGAACAGAACAACAAATAGAAAGACAATGGAGCAAACAAAACAAACAGACAGAAAAATTTGATAAAAAAGAAAAATGGAGAAGCTGCAACGGAATGAGTCCTATAGTGGAGGGTAGGGAGCAGGGGTTAGCAGGTGAAGGGTAGGGAGCAGGGGTTAGCAGGTGAAGGGTAGGGAGCAGGGGTTAGCAGGTGAAGGCGAGTTTGAAGAGGTGTGTTTTGAGGGCGTGCTTAAATGCCGATAGGGTGGGAGCCTGACGGATGGGGATGGGGAGAGCGTTCTGCAGCAGCTGAGAAGGCCCTGTCCCCCCAGGTCCGGCTCTACTGATGGTCTTCAGAGTGTTTGCATCAGCGGACCTGAGGCAACGGGTAGAGGCGTGAAGGGGGAGGAGGTCTGAAAGGTAGGGAGGGGCCAGGTTGTTTAGGGCTTTGTAGGTGGTGAGTAAGATTTTGAAGTCAATCCTGTATTTGATCGGAAGCCAGTGGAGGTTGCGTAGGACCGGGGTGATGTGGTCATAACGGTGGGTGGAGGTGAGCAGTCGAGCGGCAGAGTTCTGAACATATTGAAGTTTGTTGATCATTTTTTTGGGAGAGCCGTAGAGGATGATGTTGCAATAATCAAGTCTGGAGGTTATGAGGGCATGGATGAGAATTTCAGTGGTGGCAGAGGACAGGGAGGGCCGGAGACGTGCAATGTTTTCTAAGGAAGTTGTTACTATGTCAACACGGACGTTTACAAAAATAACTACATCTAACGAGCGGAAACTGACATGCAAAGGTGACACTTTTTAGACTCCTATGTTGAATTGACAATAAAGCTGACTTTAACTGCTAGAGGGATACACGTAGAGTGTCATAGTTTGAAGTGTAGGGCCACGAGTTGGGAGTCCGAACGTGTTGACAGAAACAAAGCCATGTTTGACACTCTTGAACATTAAGACATTACAAGTATATCAACCACAGTTCCAGCACTTAAGTAATAACAGACAAAATAAATAGCTAATTAGTCCCTCAGAATATAAATATAAAGTATCTAAATGAAATCTCTGAGGCCTTGACAGCATTTCTGTTCATCAAACACAACACAAATGGAACACAGGAGTCTGTTGTTTAGCTGTTAAACAGATGGTCTTTCAATAAATTCATGTGAGGATAAACAAGAATCTCCAAAAACTTTCCATATCACTTAAATACTGAGATTAGTGTTTGTTAATCCGTAACCTTCCTCCAGTCATTGTTAAAGCTGTATTTCGTGCAATTATTTCTGAGATCTTTGAGGCACCAAATGCATCTTCAAGCATTTTAGACAAGATTTGGAGACACTAACAACAGAATACAAGTTTACTCCAGTTTCTATATTTCTGTTTACTTTGCTTGTTTAATCTGAATGTGGCCAATTTAAAACCTTGTCAAGCGTGTCAGTAGGGTTCAAAAAGCATTTCTCGTAAAATTGAGAGCCCTCAAAAGTTAGATTTTAGTATTCAAAATCTACTTGTGTTGAATTCAACACTTGCCCTTTTGCACAAGTGCTATTTGTCAAATCCTCATGTTCTGTGCCAGCACTGCCTCCAGCACATGCAGACAAAATATAAATAAAGACACAATGCCTGTTCAGCTGGGTAAATAGGGAACCTTGTCTGTTTTAGTCATGACGATAACCTTCCAGATCTTGTGTTCAATGAGCTGTTCAATGCTGTAAGCTATTTCGCGGTTTTGGGGTTTTATGGGAAGTCAAGATGCAAATAACCCATAATTAATTGTAGCAACATCTCGAGTACACTCAAGCCAAATTACCCTCCATCTATGGCTCAAACCGATTCTCAAACAGAGGTGCTTTGTTGTTTTCTCCCAATCACTCTTGTGGATAATAAAGTTTACAGAAGCTTTACAAATAGGATTTTAAAAGGTGTTTTCTGTTTATATCTCTCATGTGAGAACAATAGCATTTGTAGTTAGTAAAACTCAAATGTGTTCGTACAAATGATGACGTTGTCAGTAAAAGCAGAATGTGTGTGTGATGTTGTAGTGCTGCAAAAAGTCTCACCCAACTACACACCAAATGCAAGAGTTAGCGGCATGAAAGCGATACTGAGGTGTCCCCGGATTCAATTCACACTGACACGATTCATTTAGTCAACTGATGTTCATGTACTGAAGCACTAAATACCCGTAGTGCATCGGGAAGGCTCATAGAAAGATGGGGGGCCTTGATCAGTCGATGTAGATATTTGGTGAAAAACGTTCAGAACATATGGACAGTAACAGATTGGTTGAAGTTTGATATCAGTCTGTGGAGACTTGAGCCCTGCATGAAAACAACCTTCTTTTCATTTGAATGTAGCCAGTCAACACAGACGGCCTCGGTAAAACAATGCAGGGTCGTCCAGGGAAACGTGGATTTTTTCCCCACTGTTTTAGAAATCGTCATTAGCTGCGTTTTATGACAGACAACTAGGGCTGCAACTAACGATTATTTTAATAATCGATTAATCGGTTGATTATTTTTTCGATTAATCGATGAATCGGATAAAAAAACAAAAAGGCATTCATTTCCAACCCTTTATTCAAAAACAGAAGTGACAGTGCAAAACCTCTTCAGAAAGCACAAACAGGTTGCTCCTTGAACATCCCTGAGCTGTTAATTAAAAAAGATTAATACAAATGGACTAACACTAAAAACATACACATGTATGCTTTACAGATGTAAAGCATACATGTGTATGTTTTTTGTGTTAGCTCAAATGTGAGCCCTTTTTACTGTAATTAATCTCCTTGGAGCAGAGGCTGCATTTAGCATGCCCTGCTTTATCAATATGTATGAAACACTGGACAGAGGGAAGCTGCACTGCTCCTCTCACGCCTGTTTTCACCTGTACCTGCCTTAAACTCTTTCATTCACATCATCTGATCAATATCTGGGCCTCTTATGACCACGACGCCCAACTACGTGATTTGATTCATTCTACATTGAGTTAAAAAAAAAAAAAAAAAAAACCTGCAGCCAGATCCTCCGGTGTTCCGGTTTAACGTTAACGAGTGACTGGTGAACTGAACCAGACCGGGGGGTTACGGCATGTTTCATCACGTTACGTTTTTTTACAAGCAAGACTGAACTGTAACGGAACATAAAGTAACTTTAACGACAACACACAACCCAAACACGCTAGCTAACGTGATAGCAAGCTGACTAGCTTCCATTAAAAACAAGTTTGAGGGAAATGAGACGCTGGAGACATCTTAACGCTGATTGGCCAAGACTCGACACGTCAAAGATCTTCTATTTCTAAGCGTGTCTCAGTGTCTCACTCCAATCTCAGAAACGCTGCCGGCCAGTTGCTCTGCTCCGCTCTTTTTTTTTCTTCTCCGTGACTTATTGCCCGGCGTAATAATCGCTCGACACAACGAATCGATAATGAAATTCGCCAACACTTTTGATAATCGATTTTTATCGATTTTATCGATTCGTTGTTGCAGCCCTACAGACAACCTTTTTTTTTAATTTTTATATAGGACTTATTATTACGGATTCTTATATATATATATATATATATATATATATATATATATATATATATATATATATATATATATATATATATATATATATATTATTATTATTTTTATCAGAGTGCCTGATACAAAGAAACCCTGCTGTCTTAAGTACACTCATGCGGTTGAGCACACGCTTTCTGAAGCAGTGAATGCTTTTAAGAGAGGTAATTAATCAAAACGATCCCTAGACTCTGAAGTATGTAATGTATTGTGCTTTCACAAAAAGTATAAAAATGACATCTATTTTTATACCATACGTTAACTTAGAGGA
The DNA here is from genome assembly GCA_038501785.1 of Myoxocephalus aenaeus. Lineage (NCBI taxonomy): Eukaryota > Metazoa > Chordata > Actinopteri > Perciformes > Cottidae > Myoxocephalus > Myoxocephalus aenaeus. Next base: position 593,730 of record JBAMJR010000121.1, on the reverse strand, counting down.
AGGTGAAATCTTACAAGCGATGTTGTGTCTATGAATTGCAGACCTTTCTATAATACATCTGATTCTATTCATTCAACAGCTTGTGTGTTCACAGTCCTTGAGTCTATTTGCATTATCATCTCATTGATTTGCAAATATCTCTGATTGGCATCTCATTAGCCTCTGAAGTGCTGCACGAGTGTCGGTCTGTGTGTCTGAGCGGAATTGTCATTTAACATCCATTTTCAACCCTCAGATTTTATTCCCCTGCCATGTTCAAGGTGTTTTTCACACATGTTTTGAGGCAGTTTAATAGAAGTTTAACAGAATACATGGCATGTGATTCAATGACAATGTGGCTGTTTATGATGGAAACTGGTCCTTTCGGAAGATATGTTGATCATGTGCAGATGTAAAGTGCAGCTGGTGTTAAATGGTGATGATTTGACATTTTAATTTATTGGATTTTTGTTGTGGTCGATGAATACTGGATGTAGGGGAGGAAGTATATCGGTGTGTGTGGGGGGTTAATGGCAGCTCAGTTTATGACCGGCATGACTGGCAAACACATCAATTATAACAGTGCACACATTCATTCAATTGTGCACATGAGTGCCTGTGTGAATGTCGGGTATACACCACACAGTATATTACTTCTATAAATCACTAAGGTACTGGTGCACCTTGTTGATAAGTTGCAACTTACCTTAAAGTATATGTGCATGAATGGCAGGTTGCTGGAGAGAAAATGTACACTGACATATTATATGGATAAAGGAAACAGGTGAAATTCTGTTACCTTTAAAGGCGCCGCTGTTGGGCATTTTATGAGGATAAGAGTGATGTGTCCATGCAAACGTTGATATTCATGTTTTTCATATCAGAAATGTTCTTTACTCTTTCACTGACCTTGACGAACTGAAGTGCAGAAACCGCTCGAAGTTTCCCGAGAATCAAATGGAAATGTGTCATTACTATTCCACAGCCGAGGCTGCGGGAAAACACAAAACAGCAGTGCAGCTATTGACAAATTCACCATGCAATCTAAGTGTACAAACTCTAGATTTCATCATCTTGCTCATCAGCAGCTCTTTCCTATGAATTATTTGTTGGCTCCTCTCCTTCTTGCCTGTCCGCTCCTCTTGATGTGGTAAAACCCATTAAGAATCTATAAGTAGGCCCTGTCCCTGTGTCTCTCAATCAAAATCAGGAGCAAGCAGCTCCTCACCCTGTCTGTGGGCTGAATTATTTACCAGTCATTGATGTGGTGGTTGACCAGCAGTTTTGTTTGTGAATTATTCATGCCCCCTCTCCTCTTAGTCCAAAGATTAAATGTATTCACATTTTATTTTCAGTGCTCCGAATGAGCCTACCACATCAGAACATTTGACGGTTTAGAAGTCTGGTTAATGAGTAAAGACAGTCTTGATTATAAACAACATCCTGTTCTCTTAAAGAATATTTAATATTTAACACACCACAGGCGCAAGCATGACTGATTGTTCAATTAATTAATGTTGGTATCCAGAAAAGTGTCTGTAAAGTCTGATATGTCAGGGCTGTGCAAACAAGTCTTAATTGGAGACAAATCTCAAAACCTGCAGCATAATAATTTGTTTTTTAACCCACACTTGTTGTGTCATTCATTATACCTTAGCACAGAAAAGAAAAACAAGTCCAAAACCAGCTACACTGCATGTCTGTAGATAACAAATACAGATAACTGAATCTTCAATAATTGCATGTGCTTATCCAAGATTAAAGCAGCAGAATCCTCTGCAATTAGTCATAAATTGCAGCATTCAAGTTTAACAGTATTGCAAAATATTACAAAATCCATTTGAATAATACATGTGTTAAATTTTTAAGAACCTTTTCTCCTAAGAATTGCATTCATATGTAGTGATTTGCCTTGCAGTGATACAATTTACATCAACATATCAGACCAACTGTCTAATATGTTGATTCATTTTAAACACATTTGCCTAAAGTTCACAGTCATATTTTCTCAAATATCACCAAACATTGAGTGAAAATGCTCACAGTGAATGTTTCCACTGTTGCATATTTTGGTGTATTTAAATGCTCACTGTTGTGTTTTTGTCCCTATTTTGTCCCAATTGTTGAAGATATGTATCTTAAAAAAAAAAGCCAAGCAACACCCTTAAAAGCAGGGCACTGTAGTTTTTAGAACCGGAGTAAATCCTGTATTTGTTGGTGACTATTTTCAACCATGAATTAATACACATTTGGTGCTTTAGCAAGCATTTGAGGGCGCAGATCGATGTCTGTGTGAATGTCTCAGAATGAACTGCAATGCCCATGTTCTTTGTAATGAAGGAATATACCACCAAGTGCAAAGTTGTAGCTCATTAATGTGTTTTTAATGGTTTTTGGACAACAATGAAGTTCTGCTGCATAGAGGAATCAGCTATATCAGGCTTTACGTGTTAGTAGGATCAATTCTTTTTTGGTTTATGAAAATACGACAGATGATTCATTTGCATTATAATATTATTCTAAAATTCCCATTACTATCCATCTATCCATCCATTCCATCCACTCATCCATCCATTCATATCCGGGGCCGGGTCGTCGGGCAGCTTGGTATTTCAGACGTCCCACTCTCCCACAATATTTTCCGGCTCCCTTCCTTTCTGATGTCTGAGCTCCTCCCCCTATCTCTAAGGCTGAGCCCAGCCATCCGATTAAGGAAGCTCATTTTGGCCGCTTGTATCTCATTCTTTTGGCCACTACCCAACGCTCATGACCATAGGTGAGTGGGCAGAACGTAGATGGACTGGTAAATCGAGAGCTTTGCCTACCGACTAAGCTCCCCCTTCACCAAAACACCCATATCACTGACGTTGCACCCAACAGTCTGAAGAGGACCCCGAGGTTCTAGAAATCCCTTGCTCGGGGCAGTGACTCTCCTCCAACATGGAGGGTGCAATCCGGCAGAGAACAATGGCCTCAGACTTGGAGGTACTGACTCTCATCATTACTGTATGTTGTAATTTCTAGTCCGGCCTCTCACTCACCAATCCGCTTTGCTGATGCTGCACTTGGTCTGGATCAACACCCTGTCAGTGCTGCTGCAGTGAGGGAGATGAAAAATGACAGTGTGTGTCATGGGAGCCGACTCACGGCCTGACACTCTTCTCCTCTGCCTGGCAAATATGATCATTGTAAGATCTCTCCTCCACCCCCTATTTACAGATAGTAGAGTGTGTTCAAAGAGAATACTGATGAGGTGAAAAAGCCACACACAATTTTATTCCTCCATCTCTGAAGGTGTGATTCTTTTCGACACATGACACCCGGCACCTCTTTAGGATATGTACCCTCTACATACTCTGCTCTGTACATTTTGTTTGACTATAAATGTAGTATATTATTTACGGACAGTCAATCTTTAAAACTTAGCAGTTTTTTTTTGCCGCTACCTTCATCTGCAGTGGGAAATAGTTTTGTAGGCAGGATAAATGATTATAATGGCCATACTTTTACAAGACACAAAGCAACATGGCCATCACCTTGTTCCATTACTGTAGACACAGCTAGTGACCATACCTTAATGGCTTAAGGCCACAAATTGGAGTTGACAGCTGAGTTAACATATTAGACTGCAGTAAAGAAAACCTGTTTTCTCCAGTGCATGATATTATTTTAGAAATGCCAGAGCAATGGCGTGGTTTATTATTTTTAATGCTTATGGTGGTTGAACAAGTACAATAACAGCCCAAAAAGTGGAATTTATTTAGTCATACATTTTAAATGTACCTACTTGAGTTTGTTTATTCCTGAGGCAGATGCCAATATTAAATTCATCTGCGCTAATAAATAAAATAGATGCACTGTGGCATTCTCAACTTTGGAAAAGAAATTTAAAAAAACAATGGATAGTATAATCATGTGATACTAAGGAAAATGCACAATAAACAGCTCTATACACATCATATGCACAGCTTCAGTGTCTCTCTCTGTGTGTGTGTGTGTGTGTGTGTGTGTGTGTGTGTGTGTGTGTGTGTGTGTGTGTGTGTGTGGAGGTACTATTCATTATTCTGACTACCTGTGTGAAGAAACTGTCTCTGAAATAGGTGGCGCGGGATTTAATGCTCCAGTAGCATTTTCCAGATGGCAGGAGAGAAAATAGTATGTGGGCTGGATGACTGGTGTCCTTGATGATGCTTTGGGCTTTCCTTATGCAGCGGGTAATGAAGATATCATGGATTTGTTGTAGGTCTGTGCCAGTAAATGTCTTGATGCTGGCTTAAAATTGTTGTGCTTCAGGTTCCAGGGCTGTGCAGTCAAACCTGCTAAAGCATACACTGAGATGCAGCCTGTCAGAATATACTGTCTATGGTGCAGCGATGAGAGTTAAGCCAAGTCTCAGTTACCATCCGGAATCTTTTGAGACGCCTCACAGCCTTTGTTGTGATTTCATGAAAAAGCAGCTCATATTATGAAGAAGTTTGTGATGAGTACAGTGGTGAATATGAAATGTATTAAATATCTCAGGTGGCCAGGGCTTGTTTCCAGGGTGGTTATCTGAGGTAACCAAAGACAGGGAAGACACAAATGCATGTGAATATAACAATCAGTCAAAAAGAAGAAATGGGAGATTTTCTAGTGTAGTGCTTTGAGATGCTAATGTATCACAGAGACCATGTTTACATGCTGATGTTTAGCAGGTACAATGCTTACCATGCTCATCATCTCAGTGTATCGTGTTAGCGTGGTAGTATTTGATAATTAACACTGAACCCCCAAAACAGCTGAGGCTGATGGGAATGTGTTCCAGGTAATTGGTCATAAACTAAACTAAAAAAGGGACATTTTGACATGATGATGACGATAGAGGAAAGGTCTGGGGTTTGCCACAGCCAATAGGATTCATCCCCAAGGCACTGTGGATAATTGCACTAAGTGTAATGACAATCCATTAAATAGTTTGTGAGATATTTTGGTTTGGACCAAATTGATCAATCGTATTGGTGAAAATTCCCCAAAATTGCCTCAAGAATATTTATCAATCAAAAGAGCCATTTCCAAAAGAAACATGTCAATTTAATAAATCATGTTAGTTTGCAGTGGAGAAAGTTAAACAACATTCATCTGGGAACTGAATTATTTGTGTTATTTTGTTCTTGATAAGTAATGTGGAAATACATCAATAATGGAATACACTGTTTTGTGAGCAGCGAGTAACCAGACAGACAGACTGTCCACAATAAAACTCCATCTAACAATCTTTTTTATTGTCTGAGACTGTAGCCTGCGTGTTCACTGTTTCTAAGAGTGAACATTATTTTTTTGCTCATATTGTTTGGTGTCTAATCAGTTCCCTAATTTCCACTCTTCCTGTAGTCATCGCTTGTTTGTCCTCATTGTTATAAACGGCAGATTTTCTCCTGATTGTGTTTCCTGCCAGCGTAGTGGTTGCCATGGATATTTGCTGGTGCATTTAATTAACATGTACCACTTTGCAGAATTGTGAGGTGGATCACCCCTGGGATAATTTAGACTCAAAGAGGACGAAAACCACATGCTTAAACTGTAGTAATTAAATTAGCTATAACCGTAAAGCACATACAGAAAAAGGGGAACGTATGTATATCTGTTAATAAAGCAGGGTAAATCAGATATGTTTACAATAATAGCCTGTGTCAAATAACTTAGTTCAGATTGATAATTACAACTATTTGAGAATTAGGTGTTTGTTTCACTGAATAAACCTCATGAGATAATCTCAAAATATGCTGTGTTCTCTCTTACATGCACGGCCATACGGATTAAATGTCCATTAAATTTCAACATCTATTGAAACCATTATTTTGTGTGCTGTAGAAAATGTGTTGTTCATCATTATCTCTTGTGGGGTTAGCTCTTAATTAGTGCAACACTTTTAAAAGAAAATGGCCAAGTAGGGGAACTCAGTGTTCAGAAAATTCCTTCTAATTTGCACAGTATTGTTATCAGCTTGTAAGCAGCTTGGTTTTAGAAAAGAGTAACTGGTATTTGGTGGTCATTAACTCTCCACACACTGCAGGAACAGCCAGAAGCCTGCCCAAGGGTGCCTTCTCAGAGCGGTTTCTCATCTGGAGATGCATTGAACGAAATCAGAGCCCCTGTCTCACAGCCAGTGTTAGACAAAGCCCCATGTCATTCAGAGAAGTGAGCCAATAACACAGTTCATTGTGTGTCAGAAAGAGCAGTACAGCTGCTCAATACAATCAAACACAGAGCCGTTGCTCCCCGGGCCCTCAAGAGTAAAAGAATCAAGAGCCTGCTGATTGACAGACTTATTCAAACACAACAAATGTTTCCCCAGCCTTTTGAACAAATTAGTTTTCTGTGTAATATCATTACAGAGGCTTGATTAATGAATTACTCAAGTCTCTATATCTTCCGCGCAAACTAAAAACACATCTTTTCAGACTACACCTTGAATAAAGAAAGAAGCACTTTAGTAGGACTTAAATGGCACTTACTTATAGCACTTTGTAGTTTGGCTTTCTTGAAGAAATTGTACTTTCTTGATTCTTGTTGTTCTGAGTTTGTACTCATGGTTGAATGCACTTATTGTAAGTCACTTTGGATAAAAGCGTCAGCTAAATGAAATGTAATGTAATGTAACTACTGTTTCATGCTAATCATATCAACTGCCAGTGATCACACAAACCAACATAGCATTTTTTATATGGTGCTTTCTTTTGAGTAATTATATTGTCTAATGGACCACAACAACAACAATACATTGTTGCGGCTGGTAATGATAATAATAATGTATGTTTATGTTTAATGTAAATACCATTAAATAACGCAGCAGGACGGTGTATGTGGGATTGACTCAAAATGTGATACCCATATTCATCGTAATCAAGGGCCATGTCCCTCAGTGCAATGCTCACTGATGTGTTTTTAAATAGTTTTGGGGCGTCAATGGAGGTCTACCCCACAGAGAAATAAGCTTTATCAGACAATGCTCATTAGTGGCATCAATTCATTGTTGTTTTGTTTCTGTATTGTATTTTTTTGACAATAAGAAAACCAAATATCGTTTGTCTTGTCTTTTTGTTTTGGTTTGTGTATGTGTGATAAACCAATGTATAGGACTGAACTGGGAAGATAAACTATTCTACTGGTGAAGTCAATAAGTAAGATAGTTTTTAACTATTCTAGTCCTTAGTTGTCCTTAGTTGTAACTTGAGACTTGAAGGTCATGCGAGTGAAAGATTGAGAATCTAATTATGTGTAAAAGAAAACGTCACATTACGCTCCCACACCAATTCATGTACACACAGGTTCATACATGCAAATGTATTAACCGTTCTCCTCGTCGCAAACTATAAATAAGTGAATCCCAGGGAGCATATTGTTTCACATGTGCAGTCTACTGTAATTATTGCAAGATGTTGTTTCTTTCGTAAAGAGGGCTCAGAGTTGACAGCCTTTGAACCCCGCTGAGCACTCAAGCAGTGCTCTACCTCCTGACTCATTGAAACTGATTGTGCAATACTGTTCTCACATTTCTGTGCCTTATTTTATATATTTTTCTTATGCTATTAGCATTTACCTCCTTTTTTGTATTCTTAATTTTATTTTTTATTTTTACCGTAAGTTTTAAGTTATTGTAATTCTGTGAGGAAGGAGGACCTTGCATACTAAATAGTTACTAATGAGTGTTCATGTTGGAATAATGCTTTATAAATGATGAATTCAGTGTTTATTCATGCTTTACTAATGCTAAATAGTGTGTACTTATTATAAAGTGCTACCCAAATATATTGTATCTTCACTGCGAAGAGCAAAATTCAAATTCAGTCAAACCAGGCTGATCTCACCACAGAAACTAATCATTCCATGTAATGTATTTAAAGTGTGGTCAGACAGAGATGGAAAGAACATCATGCCAATTACACACATGGAAGGAGCGCTTAGATTGACCAAACTCTCAATATTCTCCATCTTCTAACCTGTCATCATTGAGGAGCTGAGACTCAGACAGGCTAATTACCAGCACAGATATGTCCGAGCTCCGGCATAGCAGCCACCCCGACACTTCTGCTCTGCTGCAGTGAACCACAACAGTAATTAATTAGCATAGACAATACCTTTCTGATCAACACAAAGCATTCCCTCTTGTTTCCAATAACGCACCATGAATTTAAATGAGCCAATTAGCGTATGCATTTCCCCTGGTATCAAGTTTACAAAGTGATTGAGATTCTGCTGCGCAGCCACACAGCAGAAAGTTTAGCTGCCCTGCAGGCCACTGTGGCCGAGAAGGGTGAGTGTCATTCAACACATACTCTGGATGGTAGGTGGTGGCAATCAGGAGAAGTGTTGGCTTATTATTTTAGTTTTTTTTAATGAACCAACAAATAAGGGAATTTAAGTATAGATGTATTTTTGATATTGAAAGCATGGGATGCAGAAAGAAATCTGGGCAAAAATCTATCTAAAAATATGCCCTTTGCACTGCAGTTATTCAGTAGATTTATAGTTTTTTAATTACTGAGAGGACTTTGGCTCATTAGCAGCATAATCAGCTGTTCTTTTGCATTTCACCCTTTTTTCTCTTCATTTTCTGATGCATGAGAGGACCTTGTTCACTTTGTGAATATTTAATGTACTATTCATAATAATTCATATATAAGTTTACTACTTTTAACTGGTTTACTTTTGTGGAAAAATATGAATATGTAAACTAAAATGTGTCTTTTTCTGTGTCCCTTTTCACAACTAGCTGTTGCAAGGGAAATCCATCCCTAAACTGGGGTCGCTGGACCAGATTGAAACAGGAAGTGGAGACACAGAGGGACGCTACAGCGGCGACTGTGATGATGAAGACGGCTGTGGTGGTTCAGGTGGTGGCGAAGTAAAAAGGAAAGTCTCCAGAGTCTCCAAATGTAAGTCTTCTCTTTTTGTAATTTTATTGATCAATCAACAATGCTGAGAAGGAAAAGGAAAATAGCCAGAATATCCCATTTGATTGGGGATATATTCTAATGTATGTTTGCATGTGTGATTGCATTTGGTGTTTAATTTATATCTCTTATCTTTGTATGAGGTTAATGATTTTACATGGTTCCTGAAAAAACAAAAAACAAACAAAAAAACATAAAACATATATCTAAAACATACAACACAGACTTACAATGAATTAGTTAAAAAAATAAGGGAACATAAATCAACTTTCACAAAGCGCACATAATATAACATGACAAGTAATACATGTGTATGTACTTATGCCTCTTAGTTTTGAACACATGCAATAAATAATTGAAATAATTTAAAAATTAAAGCTAGTTTTTAAATCAGTGAAGATATTCAAAGATGCAGTTGCATACTATATTTTGATAAGACTTGCTCTGGTCTCCATTTTATGACAGCCATAATAATAGTCATTAAAGATAATAGTTGCTATGGGGACATTATTGCAATCAAGGCCCGTTACTTTACAAATGATTGCTCCTCAGAGGATCAGTAACCCCTGATGAATCCCAGTGGCGGAGCTCTCCTCCTCATTTTGTTACCTGTCACAGCCTCCTCTCATCACATGGATTCCCTCTCGCCTCTACTCTCCATCAAACATGCTAACAACCTGATTAATCACCTTTCTCATTTTGCCTATGGCGACAATGAGGAAAGGTGTGTGTGGGGGCATCCAAACAAGCCGTTCTGTCCGTGTAAATGTTTCCTTTACTGCTTGTCAGTCTGTCTCGAGGCTTTAGCAGCTCAGGCTCAGAGAAGCTGCTTAACAATCGCTCATCTGAGGCTGTGGGGAGGCACTGACATTTATCACCCATTCCAGTAGAGCTGCCCTTTCCTTGTCACAGGCCAGATCAGCCTGTCTCCCATATTTATGACCCACTGTCTGTCGTAACCTCTGTCGAGCATCTGTCCCGTGCTACCTGACCCTCACACAAATACCAGGGATTCCCCACCTGAACCAGACCTCTGGCCATTCCCTGCAGGCGTATACAGTTTTCTTTTGTTGCATTCATTGCTAACAAAAAGGGTTGATTAGTTTTCAGTAGCTGTTTGGTGTCAGTATTTTGTCATTTTGTTTTATTGTTGTAGTATAATTAAATGAATTAGTGTAACTTACAAGCCAAGGATACAGCAGCGCTAACAACACAATGTTTTATTGCTCACTCTTACTGAAAAATGAGTCTTACACACTATAAAGCAGCTTCAAAGTATAGCAAATATGTAATGGAAGTGGTATCCATTTTATATTATGAACAGGATACAAATCATGTCAAAGGAAAGCTCTTTGACTCCATCATTAATTGGGCCCTTACCTTTAAAAACCTTCATGTTTGGGCACAATTCAAATATAATATAGTATATTCCAGGAAGTTTCCAGAAAATGTTATCCAAAACATTGGATTACGATCACAGATAAACAAGGACCCCCTTGTCTACCTAACTATTCCCTATCATCAGTGCTTGTAACCAATATAGACATGGACCACCTTCAGAAATTAACTGGTGCGTGACACAGGTTGATATTCCCGTGTTAAGCCCTCATTTGAACAAGCTGATGAGGCACAAATAAACACTTGCTAACTAGTGAGCAGACATCATTTCTCAGTCCTCTGTGGCTGAGAATAGTGGAAGTATAGGCACTAATATATGTTATGAAGTACATAATCCGCTAGTTCAGTCAACCAGTTTGCGTGGCATGGATTATTATGTAAATGTTGCATATGTAGAATATTGATATTTGGCCTTTGACCTCATCACTCCCCACAAGGACGCACTAAGCTCACAGCTGGACGTAAGGAGTGATGACTACAAAACAGTACTTTGTAACGGTACTTTGTAACGGTCAGATCAGAAAAAGCTTCCATGTGTCGTTCTAGAGGTCATGAGCAAACAGTAGAATATTGTCCTAATTTGGAAGACTTGTTGCATTTGTCAGTATCTCTCTACTCGGCTGTCTGGTGTCTGCCCTTTAACAAGCTCATATTAGATAAGACTCTCTTGAGAATGGCAACCAATTAAGAATGACAAATGACAACTTGTGAGCATAACACTGATGGCTGACTTTAGGTCTTTACAATTATAATATAAAATTAAAATACAACACACGGCTCATAGTGCAGGAAAAGGGTTTGCTGTGTCTGGTAGGTACAGTACTGTGATCATCACACTTCTTTAAATCAGACACACTAGTTGTGCAAATCTTCATCAGCTGTGCTGAGTCGTCACCAAAAGCTTTGACAATCAACATATCGATATTGTTCTCCACGGATGGAGAATTTAATTTGGTTATATGTGTTACTTGAAACACAGTTGATAGTTCTGACGGCAGCAACTGAGTTGATAAATTGGCAACCATAAGGCTAAATCAAAATGGTGATGATAAACTATTAATGAAAGTTCTTAGTTTTTATTTCAGTCTGTGTGCAAAACTTCAAAATTGAAAGCTGTAGAGACATAAATACAATGTTAAATACAACAACAGAAGCAGGAACCAATGCAACCACAGAACAACAAAACAGTTCTGATAAAAAAAACAATGTGCTTAAAACATAACCAAGCACATGATCAACAGACAAAACTTAAATAGAATAACTTTCATTCACAAGTCACAAGTGCATGAAATCGCAGCTCAACACCTTGTGTTTTGTGCTCATTGTTTATGAAGACTACAAGTCTGATTTTTTAAATCTTCGACTATATATAATTTACAAGAGTACGTGATAAGTTTCAGTCTATCGAAGGGAATTGAATGCAGTGATATTTCCATCTCAGTGCCAGATACTGAAACACCAAGTATCATTTAATTAAATTTTCTTCACCACAATTATCTATAATCCTTTGTGTCTTTGATGTTTATCAGCAGAACATGCTGCCGATAGATGAGGATGATACGGCAATAAAATAGGATAAACTCAATACTGACAATAGAACCCTGATTTGAGGGATTATCCTCATTAAGCAGAATTACTGTTGTGTGAGAATTATATGTAGGTGACAAAAGCATCAATGAGAGCTGTTCATCGTTCAGAATTATTTTGTGACTGCAGCAGGGTTGTGTTTTCTGCATTGCAGCGCTACATGACCGAGTCACTGACTTTGTAAAACTACAATTAGGCTGATTTGTTGTCTTCTGTAAACCCAGATAATTATTAAAAGAACGCAGTAAAAGCAGAACAAGATTGATTTATTTCCCAGTGTTAAACAGAGGGATGCACTGCTCACAGCCAGGTAACACTGACTAAAGAAAGCTCAGGAAACCAAAACATAGTAGAGAGCGCATGTACTAGAATCTTCCATACATGTTGCTCCCGCATCAGGCCCTGTTTTTGCAGTTATTACAGACCTGCCAATGGTTTCAACAAACACACACATCCGTCCTTAATGAAATGAAATGCACATTTAACACTAATGAGAATTAGCACCTCAATGTCAAAACTATTGTAATATCACAGTGTTGTGTATTGCAGCCTATTACTGTGCATGTAAAGCATCATAACCAGGATCATAATTACCAATTATAGCAGACATAATTGGAATACTCATTAAAAAAAAACATAATGTATCTGTGGAGCTGTATTGGTCCAGACCGTGGTTGTTTGATTGGTGCATCTATAAAAAGGTTAAACTAATTTTTAAGTATTTATCACACAGATTTAGATCTCAGACTAGACATCTTTCCACTCCCAAACAACAGAAGATACACTTTAGCTTTGATACCCAGAACTTTCACCATTTTGGTAAACAAGATGAAGCAGAGGAGTCTCAAGTGTTTGGGATGAGACAATTATCTGCTGTAGCCCTCCTTTGTGACTTAGCCTGATGAGGTAATTATACACATGGTTTAATCGCATAAAAAGCTTGCCTAGCTCAGATATGAATATAATAAATATGGTTTGCCACTATAGTCATGGTGGTGTATTAATCACTACACAGTTGGGAAGTAATAACAAACAAGTCTACAGACATGCCCTGCTTTACACTATAGTGCCAGCATGCTATCATGCTCACAGTTAAAATGCTACCATTTAAATGCTAAGCAGGTATAATGTTCGCCATGATCACCATCACCATCATTCAGCTTGTTGGCATGTTAGCTTTTTATCACTAAACACAAACTACAGCTGAGGCTGATGGGAATGTCTTTTTGCAAGCATTTGGTCATAAACCGAAGTACTCGACTACAATTTTAATCTGTTGGTGGCGCAAGAGGATCACCAAAGTTATTCATATTTATCCTGAATGTTGGTACCAAAGTAAATTACATTTAATAAAGTAGATGTTAAGACCTTTCCCTTAACACCACAAACGTGAAGTTGCCGCTGGCACTAGTGGCAAAAGTCAGGGATTCACCATAAATATCTGGATTCATCGCTTGGGAACCAGGACATCTGGACCAAATTTTGTGCCTGGCCAACTGACAATGCCATCCCTTGAGCAGTGCAGCTAGCATGGCCAACATAACACACACACTTACAGTTCCTGGCTATATTCCAGAAGAAATATAGAGGTTTTCCTCAACTTCTAACTCTATCCAATACAAAATCTTGGATTTCCATGACTTCTCAACAACGCCTGCAGTGGAGAACAACTAAGAGGTTTTCTTTCATGCTCCAACCCCAACAGGCCTCTTATACTCTTATCTGGCCTGGCATGGTTCAGCTGCAGACACTGTGACTGCTTGCAGCGTGAGCGTTGTACTGCAATAAGACATCTGTCAGACACACTGGCAGCAGTGGAGACACCAATCGATTTCTAGAAAGTAAGCACAATGAGGGGAATGGGAGAGGCTGCTTTACCATGACTCGTATTAATTAATAGTGTCTCAGAAGGAGAGTATTTTATGTTATTTGAGCTTCTACCTTACAGGCTGGTGGTAAATTACTGAATGTAGCTGTTGCATGTAGAACTCCTCCATTGTCTAATGGTAAGAGATTTGACATGACAATATGCAAAGGGGAGGTCTGCATGTATTTAGTAAAATCACTGCAGTCTTTATGTTCAGTGTTGTTGTTCAGTGTTGTTGTTCCAGCTCTAAAAGAAAGATCTGAGAGATAGGGACTTATATCGAGGCCACGGTGGTGGGTGTACAGTAAAAGGTATATATCTGATAGATTGATAGTTATCCTCATTACAGTGTGATATCTAATTAGGTCACCTGCTGTGACTCCTGCCTTCCTCTGTGTCGGTAATAATGGGATCAAAATCACTTACAGTGGTGTATCGCTTTTGACCAGTAAATATAGTAAAATGCGCAGCTATAACTAAACAGGCAAACTGTTACAGGTAAATAGCATCAGCTAGTATTTCTTCACTTGGACTACATTGCACATTGTTGTTGTCATTTTGAAGAATAACATTAGAAAAGCTGAATAAAAACAGCAACATTATATACAACTTCCTCAATTGTAACAATTATTTTTTACACTCAGTTGTGGTGGTTTTTGCCTATGTCGAAGAAAAGGTCGATTTAGCGAACCTTCGACTAACATTATTGATCAGCTGTTTCCACTGTCGGCATCTTTTTTGATATTCCCATAACGTGCGAATGCTTGTCTTTGCCTCCGCACAGCATGGAACATGCCCAATACTCTCAGACATGCACATACAATTCTAGATAGATGATGCCCAAGATGACTTGTTTTGTTTCCAGTTCGCAACCTCTACTTCTTCTAGTCTGTTTATTGGCGGACTACTGTCATGCAACGGCTAAAGCATCAACTTCTGACCAAACTACACTCCAGCCGAGTTTATTCTCTCCAAACCAGTAAATGGAAACGTGCCATCGTCTAATTTCTTTTTTCCCGACATTACAGAAGTTCGCTTAAAATTTGCTTGACAATTCAATGGCTTGTGACATTTAAGGACTGCCGTAGCTTAAACTGCTGCTATAGTTGGAATATCATCTTAAGCAGTTAATGTTGAAATACAAATTGGGTTGAGATTTGGGACAAGAACTGTATACCTGTGTTGATACATGTTTGCATTAAAAGATAATTATGTAGCTCCAAAGCTCAATGACCATACCATTGCAATCTGAAACGATCCACATCTACTGAGGTGGAGGAACTAATAGTGTTGCATTAACGCCAAGCAGCACAAATGAACCTGTTACTAACTGCAGCTCCCACCGTGACTGTCACACACAAGGCAGGACTATGCTGATCATGAAAGGTACCCACAAGGGACTAGCACCATCCAACTACTGTCCAACATGGAAACTCCTGTCAGACATCACAGTGTTGAAGCTGAAGGGACATGTGTGTCAATACACAAGCAAAGCTCAGCAGGGGATGGGAAACAACAGCAGATGCCCAAAGCACCAGCTACTGAAGACGAGGCTGTCACTCTACGACTGCAAGTTGAACAGACGAACCCAAGCAGTCTGGATTAGATGGTGACGTAATAAGTATTCAGATCCTTTACGTAAATAATAGTAGCAGTGCGGCACTGTGAAAACACACCATAACATGGAAAATTCCTGCAACGTTAATATTAAGTAAAAATAATATTTGCAAAATGCTCTTAAAGTCTCAACTGTATGAGTACTCATATAACAGAAAAAATAAAAACCCTGTTGTGGTTAAATGCTTGACATACCGTTTGAGTAGTTCGATCAATACAAATCAGTGGCGGGCCGTGCATTTTATACCTAGGCCTGCTGTCTGATATCGTATACTGTACATAAATACGCGCATGACGGGATGCTGTTCGGCACAAAAATTGGCGCAAAAAATAATTACAAAATATAATTATAAAATAGCTATTACTTTGTGATTTTGTTTAGGCCAGCAGAGAAGGCTTAGCAGGCCCTGACGGCCCGTCACTGAAACAAATACATAATATTTTATATATTCATCTTATGTTTTGTATGTAAATATACTAGTGACTTGAAATACAACAACAACTTATAACATTCCCTTTGAATTGTAGTGGAGGAGAAGTGTAAAGAATGAAAAGGAAATACTAGTGAGTTCAGTGATATGTATTGAGTAAATGTACTTAGTTACTTTCCATCACTGGGATTATAGTTGAACGGTATATTCGTTATGTTAATTGATATTGAATTGTGTTTTAAGCTAATTGTAAAAACAAAATCTGTTTTTGTTTTCCTGGTGTGAAGAGTTTTCTGATTTATGACAGTGATACACAGTTCATTTCTGTAATCCTCAATTTATTTTATGTAATTTTGCAAATATTTGAGATATTTAGATGCTAGAATATACCTAGCTAAAAAAAAAACTGTCTAATACCACAGCCCTGAAATATATCCATCAGTCCTTGTTGAAAGGTTGGCTTTATCGTAGAAAGAAGTTTATATTATTTTGTCCAGTCCATTTATATCAATGAGGGAAGGCTGGATAACATAAACACCTTGTTGTATGATGCAATACAGTTCAACAGCCCCACACACTACATCCTCCGAAGATATTCTTATTGTCATGTTGACTTCATCCATACTGCTCAGCTGTAGATTAGATGAACAACCATGAAGCCAAAGACTGAGTGCAGCACTCGTGGATCCCCGGAGCGTCTTGCAGCATACAAGGTCAACAACAGACTAAGAGCCGCCATCAGAAACTCAATGGACTTGTGTAGAAAACCACTAAAAGATGCTCGATCACAGAAGTGCCTGACGTTTGTGACTCCATACCAACCCAATGCCTCATCCCTGCTGCTATAAAGCATAGGTTTGAAACCTTTCACAGATTACCATGAAGCGTGGATAAAGGTTCATGAGGGGGGCTACCATCAGTCACCTCCTCCACATGCAAGCCATTAAGCTGAATGACAAGAGGATATACAGGAAGCCATTTGAGTGGAAAAATGTAGGTGGGTGGAAGCAAATGAAGTGAGAATAATTGGAACTGAAGGGGTCGAACTATCAAATAGGCCACATATTAGACTGGACTCAGGAAGGCTGCAGGAACCAAGAAAGGCAGCAAAATTCAAGGTATAAGCAACACCTCAGTACACACAGTATGCCCTGCTGTTGGTCACAAACTCAGCTGGAAAAGCTAAAACTAAAGCTGTTGATTTCAAGAAACAGAAAATCCTTACACTCTACGATGGATTCCACCTAAAGCCCATCAACCTTCTTCTGCAGCTGGAGACAGTGGAGGTGAGCGTCAAGGGCACTGAATGAAACACGAAGCATGTGTGAGTACATTAGTAAAATGGCTCCTGTCATCGGTAGACAGATGAGGTGGCTGCCACAGAGTGCCAGAAAAAGACACCATCTGCCATTAGCAGTGTCCTGAGCTTATGGAGCAGAGGATTTGATAACCAGAATGAATGAATTCAGCATTTTTGACGAATATGTCAATTGCATTTTCACTTGAGTACTGGTAAAAAAGACATTTAGAAATTGCCAATTAATCATGTTGATGATGGTATTCAAAACTTTGACCTTTGAAGCATTCTTTAAAAATCTTAATAAACTTCAAGAAATGTCTACCCCATGGTCCTAATACTAGAGTATGTCTTTTTTTCTTTTTAGAATGACGAGAGGCTCAAGTTGGAGCAGCTGTAGTGTATTTTTTTTTTCAGTCAACACTGCTACACCTGGATCTATCCTTGAACTAAATGTAGTCCCTGGACTAAACACAAGTTAATATTTACTGAGAAATTTCTTAAAAGGTTCTTGGTCCTCTGGAAAACTTACTCTGATGGAAACAACTTTTGAGGCTCAATGCAAACTGGTTGGCTTAACTAAAACAGATGGTCTATTATGATTCATGAACTAGAAGAAGAAGAAAAAAGGAAACAAAGAAGAACAAGTTGGAATGGCCTTATTGGCCTGAAGATGATCACGCCCCTGAGTTTCAAAACTCAATTTCTTTTTCATGCCACACTCAAACAGTTTGGATTCTCAAAAGTCTGACAGCAGAAATAAAACCACTATATCCAAAAGATTTATCTTGAGCTAAAAAACCTGAGGGAAGGTCGATTCAGGCGTTATCGGACAAACGTACACACTACTTCTCATAACACCACTGGCTGTTCCGTGTAACTTTTTATGCTTAACTAGTGGTGGAAAATCCAAGATCGGTTCCTCTAAGACCTGCAGTCTCTGTGGGAGACAGTGCTGGTGGACTCTGGGGGAAAAAAGGAAATATCCTAACACAGACTGTATGAGTTCAGTCCTACAGCCTTCAACCCCTCACAACTATATATGTGGAAATACAGAGTAACAAAAGTCATCTAATATACTCTCAAATTGGCAGCATTAGCAGAAAAATCAAAGGCATTTTCCATTCAGTTTATGGCTTAATCTGTTCCTCAAAGCTATGAACGGGCTTGCCTATGAGCCAGGTTTATGTTTCCAAGGTAACTTTTAGACCAACGTTTGTATTTATGTGTTGCTTTCTAAGATTCATTTAGATTACCTTGGCGTGCTCTAGGTTACTAAATTACCTTAAACAACAAATTAACCCCACCGCCATCCACAGATTGTTCAAGGTTTTAGCTTCACTGTGGGATTAGTATGTAATCAGTCTCTTGTGACTCATCATGCATGCCTCCCCCGTTTGCTGTGGGCTTATCTAACGCGTATGGATAATCGTGCACCTTTCTCGAACTCAGCCTGCTTTCAACTATTGGAACTGATAGATGTTAGTGACTCATCGTAGTTGTTTTTTTATCACTAAAATTAGGGAGGTAATGTGAGCATTACTGTCGGTGAAGCGGTGCACTCTGACATGGTTTAACATTTAAAATATCTGAGATTTTGTTTGTCACGGATATCTACAACAGTGTGATACTGCATTCAAATACCTAAGGCCAATGCCCACACTACTACGTTTCCATTTTAAAATGCATATCTTTTGTTACGTTTACACTGAGCGTCTAGGCCGGAGTGTTAGAGCACCGAAAAAGGATACATTTAAAAATGCTCCTGGGGAACGGATCATTTTGAAAACGCGATTACCTCGTAGTGTGGACAGCGGAACTGGAGAAGTTTGAAAATGATGACCTAGACACTCTGTCAGTGTTGGCTACTTGATTGGGTCTTAGCAGTCATGCCGTGTCCTTCGCTGATTCGTCATGCCCCCGATCACGTGACCCTTTCCCGGACGAAAACAAACAATAACAGCCTTGATTATCGATCAACATGGATAACTGATTACAGGTGCTGACCTTTTTTTATATGACCAGCTGTTATTATAACATGTTGAATTTAATTTGAATAATACTACTACCAGTTTATAATAACTACTGTGTCCAGCAGCGCGATCAGCCTTAGGGAGCGGACATTTGAAGTCACGGTTTGCGGCTTTGAGGAAGACGATGGACACAAAACGGATTACTTTCCTTTTCTTATTAATGCTGATTTAGTTCTGCAGAACTATTACGAAGTCCACACAAAAACTGTAAACAAACAAAAGCATAAATGCTCTCCAGTAAGACAGAGACTTCAGCCACCGGCAGAGCTACGATTATGAAGATAGTAGAGGAAACAACGAAACAAAGTGTATTGACCACATTTATTGAGCCCGCATCTAGTAAACTTGCTATATATTTATTTTGAAGAAATTTTATGTATGTGGGATCTCTCCCACACACATCAAATAGAGAGAGCATAACCTGCAGCATTGTAAGTCATTTTAAAACCTAAACTAAAACTTTCCACAAAATGTGTGTGTCTGAGTATACAGAGGAAGATGTTAGAGATCTTAAATGTCAAGCACTACCTTTCATTATTAAAGTCTACTATAATACTTGTCGTATTTTCTGTAACTAAGCAATCAATCTACTTCCTGTTTACACCGGCACCCTCATGCCCAGTGTACGTGAATAGTCATGTGATATTCGTTTTCAGGCTTGCTTTTATGGACGGAAATTATTTCGCAAACGATGCTGAAACGCCCATTCGGGTGGAGATTGTTTTAGTTTACACTAATACAAAAATGTATTAGTGTGGCTGTAGCCCAACCCTGGACAGTCGGGTCGAGATTTTCACAAAAATTATCTTGATACGGTGACTAATCAACCAGCAATCGCAAATACTGTAAATCACAGACAGGCTGTGTGACCAGATTACCTTCTACTTTCCAAATGCTTTTCTCTTTGTTTTATGTCCTTGTTCAAGTACACAGAAAAAAAGAAAAAAAAAAGATTTAGTTGGGTAACCTTTCACATAAATAAACCACAAAGCAGGGCAGACGAAAGTATGCAGATTAATATCTACTGTGTATTAACATATGGTCACAGCTCAGATTGGATCCTGTTTCAGATGAAATACACCACATCTAGTGTATGTGCCTTGGACCTCATTGCCTACTCTAACTCAAGCCATGCTTGGATGACAATGAAATGCAATTGCTTTCTGATTTGCCACAATAAACATAATGACATTTTTATGGTAAGATAATAGAAACCTTGCATTTTCTTTATCATTTCCCTTCCAGGTGTTTGTGTGTTTTTTCTTTTTTTTTAGCAAATCTTTTTTAACCACAGTAAGATGTCATTATCTTCAAAGACACGTTTCTGTTTTTCAATAATTTTCTCATACCTTGCATGATTTAATGGCTGGCTTAATGAGCTGCGGCTTGCATGTGGAAGGACATCTCATCGTGTTAATGAACCATGAAAAGGGCAAGCACACATCATTGTGTGAACTGTTTTAATAATCAGCTCGGTGTCAGAGGCACAGCCCATCTACCAAAAGTCTGCCCTATCAATAAGAATGGATGCTAGACGTTTCATTAAGACAACTTATTCTCTGATGGGCCAGCGACCAATCGACTCTGGCCCTCTTCCTCCTGCCTGTCTACTCCTTGTGTCTGTGGCTCTTACTCGCTGTCTGTATGCTACCAAATATATGCTTTCACTATATCGACTGGCTACAGTTTCTCTGTTGCAAGCAGCTGATTTTTAGTAATACAAAATCCAATTAAATCTGTTTTATTAGACTATGACAGTATGAGCACCATTCCATATTTAGATTTTTCATTCGGTAAATTTCTCACTCGGTTTTCCTTGTGGTCATTCTAGCGCTGTGACAAGATCATAAGAGTCGACAGCCACGCTAGCGGCTGTATGATGCTGTACTTATTGGGATGTTGACATGATGCTTAGCAGGTTTAATCTTTACCATGTTCACCATCTTACTTTACCATTTGCTAATTAGCATTTCACACAAAGTACAGCAGATAAACAATAATCAAACATTTGACCTCATAGTGGCGCGAGATTAAAAAAGTCAGGGGATCACCAATGATTTCAAATCATCCCTGGGCAAAATGACAAGTCCCCAAAACTCAGTAGGATTCATCCTCTGGGAACCATGAATATCTGTATAGAATGCCATAGCAATCCAATAGTTAAAGATGGCTAAATATTTCAGATATCCAAGTCTGGGGAGTTCTAAATGCAAAGGTGTTGCTAGAAGTTACCTGTACTGTATCTGTTTATCTACACGCATGGGGGACGTACGGGGGTGCATCAAGAGGATATTGCACTGTTATTGGTTGATGTTGTCCAGGTCAGGACATGGCTCCCAATGAGCCCGGAGATACTGGAGGAAGAAATCGTAACTGCTGTTTACGTTCTGGTTTACTGTTGAAAGCTCTGAGATTATTTTTTATTTTTTAATCCTCGACAACAGCAACAGTGGGTGAACTGTCTGTGTGTGTGTGTGTGTGTGTGTGTCTGTTAGCACGTTCGCAGAGCTTCGAGAGTTGTCTCGTGGAGCTTGGGGCAAAATGTAAGTAGACTTTGCATGACCTACATCACTTGTCAGCATGGTGACATATGACAGGCAGGTTTTGTCTCCTTCATCCTCATGTCCTCTGAACATTTCGCTCAGCCTTCTTCCTCAGACCTGCAAGGTCATCCCTAGATGTGCATCAGCGGCCTTCAGACCCACGCGCTGCTCTCCCATCATCCCTTCTCTCTGCCTGTCCGCCCTGCCAGGCAGAAAAACCCATCTACACTATTTCTGCTGCAAAAGCCCTCAGCTCACACGCTTTCTCAATAGTATGCACACCCACAACCACAGTTCTAAGCATGCATGGACACACTCTCACATACACACTCGCTGACAGAAACACGTCAGGTGAACCGGCGAAAATCTGAGTCGCCCAACAGGAACAAGTTGTTTGAATCTACTCAGGCTGATGTTCTGTGTTGACCTTCAGTGATAATGGATGAGAAATAATGGAAAAGGCTGATATCCAGGCAGGAAACATGCCTTCAGCAGCTTGGTGTTCGTCATGGTCACAACTGAAGGACAGGTTACACTTTGAGGTTAAAGTGTGGTTGTGATTTATAGCGCAGAAGCAGTTGCCTTTTCTTTGAAAATAGTTTATTTTTATTTTTTAAATGGACTCTTGTCTGACTTCAAATATATACATACAGAATCCTTCAGTTTAAATACAATGTTTTGATTGCCATGTTCCAGGTCTGCACCAGTGCATTTAGAAAAGAAACAGCTTTTTGTGGCGTTCAGGATGCTTTACAAAACTCCCCAGTCTCAGTTTCAAACATGCTCCAAGGTTATCTCTGCTAATAGTGACCTTAAACAACATGTTGGTCAAATGTTTCAGGTATTAGTAAATATTTAATTTTAAATTAGTTTCCTTTAAACTAACAGCCCATTTGCTGTGTATATATGTGTGTGCATATTTGTATATATGTATGCAATGTATATATACTGTCACGGTGCGATAACCAGGGACCCAAAGCACAACTCATGAGGCAGAGGTAGCGAATAAGAGTCCTTTACTGGAGTACCGGCAGGAACGGAACAGGCAGAAACAGGTAAACACATACAACTGAGGGCTGACGAGGAGGGAGTGACAGATAGACTGAGGAGGGTGTGGAGCTGAGGACCAGGTGAAGGGAATGAGGGATGATCAGGTGTGAAGCAGGATCTGAAATGACATGAGTTAGTAAAACAGGCAGACAGGATGAAAACAACTAGTAAGAGGAAGGTGTGGAGCTGTGACATACATACATACATACATATATACATACACACATACATATATACATACACACACACACACACATACATACATACATACATACATACATACATATATATATATATATATATATATATATATATATACACACACACATACACATGGGATGTATAAAAACAAGCTTAGTAATAGTGTTTCAATTCAAACCAGATTTATTTTTAGTTTAGAGGGTATAATTTGCGTCTTGTTTCCTATTTATTCACATTGTTATGTACAAAACCCTTCTCATTGTCAGTGTTTTGGTTCATTTTGTAAAAAGAAGAAAATTAAGTAAATCTAATGAAATCTAAAGTAAAGAAGTAAAAATGAAGTACCAAAGTATTGTTTACATTTTGTACTACATTCTCATTTGCAAGTACCTTCATCATTTCAAGTGTTAATTGTTAAAAATAAATGATATTTCTGGCCTTAATTACACACATATATGTATACAGTATATGCAGACTTCCCATTGCAGCTCATCTCAAAGGTGCTCTGAACTCTGGTGACTGTGCCGGCCAGTGGAGTAAACTGAAACCAAAGAGTGCTTTGTAACACGACCCTTATTCTTGCTTGAAGTATCCTTTTCAAAAAGGCTAGACTGTGGCCACGAAGGGATGCTTCTGGTCAGCAGCTCAGACTGGTGTAGCATTTAAATGATGCTCAGTTGGCATCAAGGGGCCTAAAGTGTGCCAAGAAAAACTTTACAGAATTACACCTCCATCACTAGTTTGGTCCTTTGACACAGACAAGACCCTGTCCTAACACATCCTGATCAACATGTTGCAACAGAAGTCAAGGGTTTTGAACATGGCAAAGGCTTTCCACTATTCAATCATTGGTGAACAAATGCTCCGAACAAATGCTCCTCAGCCTCATTTCCATCTTATTAGCAGACAGAAGTGGAACTTTGTGAGTTCCTTTTTGTGGTGCTACATGTTCAGGGTTCGGGATGTGGCACTCAAATGTTCTCCTGCACTTTGCCCACCTCTATTGACGAGATGTTTTCCTACAAAATTGCTACTGACTACATATTGCTCTTCACTATTTTGATCGCTTTAAGCTTTAAACTCTAAATGTGTGGTGGATGAACATCAGGGGAGAGGCACCAGGATTTCCTTCCTATTTTTCTGATTAATCCAACTGTACTGACTTCTTGATCTTGACTTCATTCTCCTATGTTGATTATCAAAACTATGAACCATTAAAAAGACAAATCATATTATTTGAGTCAACAAAATGCATCTTTTTGAGCGGCATACGCTGAATTCAAAACTAAGCATTTGACAGTGATAACCATCTGGACCATAAAGTGTACCAGTGTCAACAGCATTGCAACCACACACTCATATCAGTAAGATATCCGAGAGCTGATATGTGTCAGTGATCTATGATCCCCTGTGGGAGTCACATTTTTTCCAGAGTTTTCCTCCTCAAGACCCTCAATGACTCATTTTCCACATCAGAGTGATTGAATGTCAAAACACTGTGAGCACCCACACACACACACACACACACACACACACACACACACACACACACACACACACACACACACACACACACACACACACACAACAATAGGTACAGCAGCAATCTTCTGTCTGAGTATTATTAGGTTGAGTCTAGTGCTTGGAAACCAAATTGTTTCAATTGTATCTACGATAAAGTTAAATGGAAGCAGCATGAATCTCTTTCCATCCGTCAACTACTACCTATATGATGTAAAATCCAATAACGATAAAATGGTAGCGGTAAATCTGTATAATTCAATACACTGTGATTTAAATTTGATTTGAAGATTCAGCTTTGATTCAGTATTTACTCAACTAAATTAAACTCAGATTTTATTTTATTTAATATTTGTAATCATACATTTAAATTGGATATGTTAAACTGCAATAATGGAGGTATCTAGTTTTGACTGGAAGCTAAATTAGAAAGAATAAATCAATCTCTCTTCACTTTTTGTTTTAGATTTATTTGGGCCAAATTCTCCAAAACTATAGTGCCTTCTTCCACATCAACTATGATAAACAGCAGCAATAAATGAAAATGAAGCATTAGATATTGCAGAAGGCAAACCTCATCACTATCATTTTTACGTTGTTTAAATAATTGATGATTTATGACGGACATCCATTATACACACTCTCACTCTTGACTCTGGAATGCAGATACATCTTGTTTAGAGATGCTTTCAAATTAAACCATTACACTGAAATAAGAATGATAGCAGGAGTGAGACAAATGATGGAGCACTATGCTAATAGAACAGGAGGTGTCCAAATGTGCCGCTTAATATAGGAGCAAGAAACAGAAAAATATCCTCACCTGTTATGTACACCGGTTGAATTAGTTTCCAGCCTCCATCTCCCCCCGCACAAAATTTAGAATTGGGTCAAATTTCTGCAAAATCAGTTGTCATTTGATGTTCAGTTTGAATGAGATCATGGTGCCTGATTCAGCATTCAGCAATCTGGCTTTCACATAATTAGATGGATTTCTGGCAATTTCGGTCAGCCGTCTTGCACTTTGAGCAGTTTCTGCGTCCTGATTTCCTACAAGGCTGCTGTCAAAACATCTGTTCGAAACCTCAGCGAGCTTGTTTGATATTAGCACTTTACATGCCGTGGCTACTGCACTCTTGACTGAGACTGCTGTGATATAAATGGAGCTGAACTTCGCAGCAGAACAGACAGGCCACATTATCCACATCTTCACAGCCATCTGCAGCTTTATGTATTCATTTTATGCCACCTTTCTCTTTCCAGTCAACACTTTTGAGGATGCAGTTGTCTTGTTTGAATACACTTTATTAGTTAGTTTAGTATTATTTAGCACAACATAGAGTACAAGATTAATAAAAAGGTATGTGCCCGAACTTCTTTTTTATTTCACCCAGATTTCATCAAAGGGGTCATGTTTTTGTAGAACACAATGCTTAAACAAAACACCTTTAACAAATTAAGCTATTTTAGAACCCAGCTTGCTGTAACAGAAACATATGTTTATAGTTGAAGGTTCATTTTTAACTTATTATTGTAAAACCAATCAAAACATTTGCAAGTGTGAAACATTCTTTCCCCGTCACACATCCAGTCAACCTTTTCCTGCTCTGCTATGTTGTTCTCTCACTGTTAGTTTTTTTCAGAGCAGATCTGTGGAAGCTACTTTTCCATTTGGCATAACAAAAAAATCAACACAGCACCTTACTTACTTCAGTAAAACTTCAACTAGTGGAATTTGGTTGGTATTCTCTTCTCCTGCAAAAAATGCACAGCCGAGCCTAACTTACAATGTATTGTAATGAGAGAGGGCAAGCTCAAATCGCGGCACCGGCACCTGCCGCTTACCTGCTGTGGCATCTCTGGACATGCCGCGGAGGTACCGGCACATGCCGCGGCGGGTACCGGCACATGCCGCGCCTGCTGTGGCATCTCTGGACATGCCGCGGCAGTTCGGGACCTGCCGGGAGCCGCAAGCTGCCGTGCCGGAGCAGTTGCCACTAGTTTTTAAATCGCGGCATTTCGGGACCTGCCGGGAGCCGCGAGCCGCACCTGCTGTGGCTTTCTGGACATGCCGCGGCATTTCGGGACCTGCCGGGAGCCGCGAGCCGCACCTGCTGTGGCTCTCTGGACATGCCGCTGCATTTCGGGACCTGCCGGGAGCCGCGAGCCGCACCTGCTGTGGCTTTCTGGACATGCCGCGGCATTTCGGGACCTGCCGGGAGCCGCGAGCCGCACCTGCTGTGGCTCTCTGAACATGTCGCGGCAGTTCGGGACCTGCCGGGAGCCGCAAGCTGCCGTGCCAGAACAGTTGCCACTAGTTTTTAAATCGTGGCGCACCTCGTAGAGCACTTGTGTCAGACCCGTTTATTTTGAAGGGAATTTTTAATGCAGCATAGTGCCGTACTCACACTCCTCAATACTGCGTTCACAACACGCTTTACTTGCATGAGTTTACACGCCGGACTATTTGTGATAGTTCGCTTCATTCCCGACTTTTTAATTTGTTTAATATTAGCTTAAGCAGTTCAGAACCACTGCCCCATAATAACGTGCGTATAATCGTTGTCTTTGTTATTTTCTTCTGTTTTAAGTTTGATCTTTCATAGAGTAATGTGGGTTTCTTAACCCTAAATTAAATGGATTAATGTCATAGTAACAGAACAATTTGCTTACATATATTTTTACATTTATATAAATCCATGTACAATATTTTTACACTTGAAGAGCTACTTCAAGGGTACAAAATAATACGAAGGGCTACTTGTTTGATACAAACTTCCTGAACAACAAAGTTGAACAGATCACCTTTTATTAATAATAATATATGTGAAGTGACTGTCTGATCACATATCAATGTTAATTATTCCTCACAATAATTATTAACAATAATTTCCACGACAATGATGGTAGGAAAAAAAAAAGTGTTCTCACTTTGTTAGAAAAATGAAAATAAAGTTATATCCGTTCAAAAAATAACTAATATTTAGTTTTAATGACAACCACAAAGTGTGCAGGCTTTGTCACTGCAGTGTTTTTCAGACTTTTGGAAGAATATTTCCAGAGCCTCGATATGCGAAGTCAGAAACGTCATTTATGAAGCTCCGCAGGCTCTTTGTCTTGACCTGCAAATAGATGGATGTATGGATGGATGGATATATACTTTATTAATCCCCAAGGGGAAATTTCTTGTCATAGTAGAGCCGTACAACTTTAAGATACAAATAAACGATGAATATATAAGGAAGCAACAGGGATGAAAGATATATACAAATAAAATAAAATAAAAGTAAAATATAGACGTGTATATATATATATATATATATATATATATATATATATATATATATATATATATATATAAATATACACTGTAGCGGCGTTCCGTCGGCGTGTTTTTGTTAAGCCGCTAAAGAGCTGCGACACATTGAGTCTTCTCACGCGAATGACAGCAGACCGTTCTTTTCCTTTTTCTTCGTTTTATTTTGTGCAGCAAAAAACACTAACATTATGATGGTAAAAGAACTGTGTGCTCTCATGCCTAATGCAACTCTTGCTTACACCTGCTGCCATCATGACGTCATTATATCCCTTGGCTTGAGCGTCCATTGTTAATATAAACATCTTTCAATATATTTTATATGTAGTTCCTAAACTGCGAGCCTAATTCTGAAATATTAAATTATAAACACTCTTGAAATATTAATTAAACAAAAAACATACTTGTGGCTCTTACATACACAAAAGAATAGAATACAACTAACTGGAATGAAATATATTTACAGCCACAGAGTGTATTCATTAATTGCGCAAATTAAATGTAAACAATAGGTAGTGCAAAATGCAAAGTGCAAAGTATGTATAGTGATGAATTAATCCACAGAGGATCTAGCAAGCGGTGACTTGTAAAGTCGTATTGCCATAGGCAGGAATGTTTTCTTGTAACGGTCCTTGTTGCAGCGGAGCGTGAGGAATCTCTTGGAGAAAGTGCTCCGCTGACCCTGCAGACAACTGTTAGGCTTTACAAGTGATCGCCGATCAATAACATATGGCCGTTTAGTTTGTTTAGTCAGTGGTTTGACATGCGCGCAATATTGACTTCAGAAATGGTCAGAGTTCATATATATCGAATTTTTGTTTTGTTTTTAAATGTTATATTAAATATTGTCATTTTCAAATCTTTAATGGAATCGTTTTTGATAAAAAATGTGATTTTTTTTTAAACTTTTACTTTACCTTGCGGGTGACTCACGTGGTCCCTGCAGGCCCGCAGGCACCGTGTTGGCTATCCCTGCCTTAATGTGTTGTCACATATTATATATACCTTCCAGGACCTTAAGCAAGTTGCGGCAACACTCTCTCAAACACTGGCAGCTGCCTCAAAAACTAGTGGCACATGAGTGGCAACTCGTAAGTGCCCCGCCACCTGAGACGTGCCATCGGAAATGCTGCCTCTAAAGTAGTGGCAGCTTCCGGCACGGCAGCTCGCGGCTCCCGGCAGGTCCCGAACTGCCGCGGCATGTCCAGAGAGCCACAGCAGGTGCGGCTCGCGGCTCCCGGCAGGTCCCGAAATGCCGCGGCATGTCCAGAGAGCCGCGGCATGTCCAGAGATGCCACAGCAGGCGCGGCATGTGCCGGTACCGGCGCGGCATCTGCCGGTACCGGCGCGGCATCTGCCGGTACCGGCGCGGCATCTGCCGGTACCGGCGCGGCATCTGCCGGTGCCGCGATTTGAGCTTGCTCCTACTGATTGTAAGTCGCTTTGGATAAAAGCGTCAGCTAAATGAAATGTAATGTAATGATCATATTAGCAAAAACGTTCAGTCACTATGCTACGAGACGTTTTGGATAACAAGCCAGCATGTTGTCATGATGAGAAGCATTAGTAATGTTAAGTCATTAAGCGTTTACATTTTGATGATGAAACAGTAATTGTAGGTTTCCTAATGGTGCAACATACAGTATAATCACCTGCGCCACATACACAACACATTAGGTGGGCAGTTGACCCAGGAGCTGAGCAGCCCAGCAGAGTAAGGGAGTAACAGCCTGATTAAAACAAATAGGTTAAGTGGCTTTTGTGCGCCTTCTTGAAACAGGAGAAAATGTATTTCATCTCATGCCAAAATTCACATTTTCATTTAAACGCCTCCAATGAATGAATGAATGCATGAAATAATGATTCTGTCGTAAAAGGCACATATGCCATGTGTCTGCCAAAACTGGAGCAGTTGGCATACACAGGGGATTTTTCCGTCACTTTCTGCAAAAGGTTTTCTTTATTTCTTTTCAATTAACTTTGAGGGGTCGAGGCTGTGCCTGACAATCAGAGACATAAAACATGTTGGGAATAGCGTGTCATTATTGTCCTAAATACCTGAATTACAGCTGGCAGTATTAGTATACATGTGTGCCCCTCTGCCAAAGCCATGTGTGGAGAAAGCCCAGTAATAAAACAAATGCTCTGGGTGCTTATATGTGCAGTAAAAACCTGTTAGGGTCAGCTTTTGCAAAATGTTTAATGGCCTCAGCTTTATCGCTGCCAAATAAGAATGATGAATATTTACTCACTAGTAATTGTTCCATCAAACACGAGAAGCTCATGTTCTGTGTGTGTGTGTGTGTGTGTGTGTGTGTGTGTGTGTGTGTGTGTGTGTGTGTGTTAAACACATTTAAGATAGAGTTGATACAAATTAATATACTGTCAGAATCTTTATTTTGCAATAAACATACAGTTTTGACAGCCAAACAGTGCAGTGGAACTGTATAAATATTGTTCCCCTCATCACTCAAGTCCAAAATGCCTGTAGAGCAGGGGTAGCCAACACGGTGCCCGCGGGCACCTGGTCGCCCGCAGAGACCACGCTAGTCGCCCGCGAAGCATGTTCTAAAAATAGAACACGCTTATGAGCTTTCACAAGAAAAAGAATAAAAAAAAAAAAATTCACTGGTGTGCACGCAGCGGTCGGAGCTACTTACGTGCAGTGGTGTATAGTAACGAAGTAGAAATACTTCGTTACTGTACTTAAGTAGTTTTTGGGGATATCTGTACTCTACTTTACTATTTATATTTCTGTTTACTTTTACTTTTACTTCACTACATTTTGCAAAGAAAAATGATACTTTTACTCCGATACATTTCTCCTGAAACCTTCGTTACTCGCTACAAAATCAAATCTATCTTTAGAAAAAGAAAAAAAACATCGGGGACTGTGGTGGAACACAGACTCCACCAAGCAGGTTTTGCGAATCACAATGTTTTGCATTTTCCCTCTACATCCTCTAGTCCAGCGCTCCCAAACCTTTATGCGTCACGGACCGGTTACGTGAAGACAATATTTTCACGGACCGGGTCCGACCTCGGAGAGACGGGAGACAACGACACCTGACGTGTGTGTTCGTTATGTCCAGTCTACTCCTAACTAAACCTTTAGTCCAGTCTACTGCTTAACTTATAACCCGCTGCACAAAGACAGGATGTTGAAATGGAAGCAGGTTTTCATGCTTTTTTGGCGATCTCAGGATACTCTGCCTTGGTTTCCAGATCACCGACAGAGTTGTAACAGACTTACGTTTCATTTTTAGAGTAACGTAACATCTTGACATGTGTCAAGAGATTCCGTCTGAGGTTACCACAGACGGATGTATGCGGTCATTTTTCACAATAAAACATCTTTCCGGCCTTGATTTTTTATTTATTTAATTGAAATGTTTCATTCATTCTTTCTGTGGCCCGGTACCAAGAGACCCACAGACCGGTACCAAGAGACCCACGGCGGGCGGAATGAGCATACTTATAACCACACTGTTACAAGTCCTTCATAGTGTCATATTGCTTTTTGGAGAATTATGATGATAAGTTCATAGTAGATGCAAAAGTATACTTAGGTACAATATATTATGTTGTACATAATATATGTGGATGGATCACAGCCAACCCAGTTATTTTATCAACACAACTCCTTGTCCTTGGTCATGGTGGCCACAGCACTTAAAAGAATAAACTTCATAATTCTCAAAACTCTGACCCATTGCTTTTTTATTAAAAGCATGTACTTCTACTTTTACTTTCAATACTTAAGTACATTTTATATCAGAAAAATACTTTTGATACTTAAGTACAGAAAATATCAGATACTTTAAGACTTTTACTCAAGTAGTATTTTAATAGGTGACTTTTACTTTTACTGGAGTAATTTTCCAGTAAGGTATCTTTACTTTTACTCAAGTACGGCTTTTGGGTACTTTATACACCACTGTTTACGTGTCATGGTTCTAACTTGTATCATGGTTCTAACTTTAGTCGCGGTTAAAACTTTATAACAACAATTAATAACCCACAACTAACACATTTTAACAGGGTAAAACACCAAGACACAACAGTTTGTGACTTAGTAACAATTTGTAACACTAATAATTGTACATTTATAAAATTATACCACCGAGCATGCTGGGTACAGCTCGCCCACTATCACACCAAGAAGAAACTCCGTCGCAGGAAGAGACAGACCCTTCCTGTTTTTTTTCACCTACATTCCCCTGGGTCCTAAGTCCCTCCAGGTTTAGCTTCCTAACAGCCTCTATGTACCAACGTAAAAACAGCTGTTCAGTTGGCCTGCGGTCCTTTTCAGCATCAATGAATGAATGCGTTTACTGAAGAAAAAAAAATACGCCAGACTCTTACAAAATACTGTGATATTAATTTTTGGCCATACCGCCCAGCCCTAACTCCGACCATTTCTGAAGGGGGTTAGATAGAGTTAGATAGAGTTAGATAGTTAGATAGGGGTTGAATAGATAGTGATCTGTGCAACTTTGTTGTTCAGGAAGTTTGTATCAAACAAGTAGCCCTTCGTATTATTTTGTACCCTTGAAGTAGCTCTCGGCTTCAAAAAGGTTGGTGACCCCTGCTGTAGAGTAATCAAAGTAACCCCTCACTGATCTCAGCATTTATCTCAAATTGATTTAATTGCTATTCAGAAACAGCTTCTTGCAAAGTGAAAGTGAAATAAAGTCATAGATAATGTTGTGGGTGGGTTTTGAGCAATTAAATTATCCATTAAGACACATGTTGAAGGTGTGTCTATTATCTCTCCAATTGCCTTTTGAATTATAGCGTAGGAGGCAACCTTGACTTTGACGTTATTATGCATCCCCTGCATACATAGCCTCCCAAAACTCTACACACTGCAGCAGAGGTTTCATTACATTTCACAATCCTGCCAGAATTTCTGTGGAGTAATACTTCAGAATGTAACATCAAAATTGAATGGGAAATATTTTTTTGTCTATGTAAATAAATGGAAGTGCCCCATCAATGTTTGCTGCCACTCTGTGCACCATCAGCAGCACTTTGCATGTTCTCGTGTCTTTTATCTGTTTCTCAGCATTCAAATATATCAGAGGACGTGCGCCAATATGAATAATAATCTTTTCAGTACTAGACCGGTTGGTTAGATGAGACTTTGCAAAGACGAGCTACAAGATGTTTTGCTCCAGTTGAGTGGATGTGATAGAGTTTAGCTCTAGATTAGAATAACCTATTTGACTAAATGAAAGTTTAAAAACACATTTACAGTTGGTCACAACATGAAGGAATCTAATGCATTTATATACAAGGCTAACACATATTAGGGTTATCTACACTCACGCTTCCAGTACTGACAGACTGCTTTAATAAGTTAGAACATATTTGTTTGGTAACAACCTTCAGTGATGCATTAAAGTGCTTCCTGTCTCAGTCACATAAATCTTCATCACATCATGCATCTAATCCAATTATTACATTTCACTGGAGAGTCAAAAGCCAGGCATTTGGATCACCAACATGATGAAATCACTTCAATGACAATGATGATTGGCCTTCATCCTAATTGTGATGGGCTTCTTCAGGTTGTGAGTGTTTGTCTGTGTACAAAGATGCAGAGAGAGCAAACAGTTCAAGTGTCAAAAATGCACATTGTTGACACTTGACTGCATGTAACAAACTAAGGCATACCTCTGAGTGAGATTGGGCTACGTACAGTTACGAATGTTTGAATGCCGTGCTGGCGAACAGTACTGGACTTTGTGTGTGTTGAGTCATAACATAAATAAATATGGTGACAGTCTCAGCAGGGACTGGGATGGATTCAGATGGATTTGGGTGAATGAGATTGAGATGTCACTTCATCCCACTACAAGATAATCTCAACTGACCTTCTGTCGCTTTGGTCTCAAAACGTGTTAGAGTCAGCTCAGACTCCGGAGCCAAAAGAGCCGGCGGCAGGGATTTATATAATGTTCTCTACATCAGTGAAAATAAAGAATATGACTAATTTGTTTCAGATTCATTATTTATCTAAAAGAGAGAATCTTTAAAAATACATTTAAAGAATGTGTAGGATTAGCAACAAACAGTGCAGTGGCTGTGTCCTGTTCCCTTTGGAGCAGCGTTGTCCTGTGAGAGCAGAATCCGAGAGGATGGACGTCCATTACCTGAGGTGCAGTTGAGGTAGAGAGAGGATTATCTGACTCCTGCAGGTTTACTTGGCATCCCACAGTTTGCAGACATCAAGATCCATCTCCCAACTGTCGATCAGAGTCTGGCGCGTGTCTCCATTAGCACCTTGTGGCAGATGCTTTCCATCCACCATCCATCGCTTAGTGTCACACATCCTTAATTGGGCATGGTATTTATCCAATTGCACAATATTAAGTGTCCTATTTGTGGAAATGCGGTTGCTGAAAATGAATAGTTATTGATTAGCAACCCTGACATTCAACTCACTCCTTTTCCCACATTAGCCTAGCATTGATTGCTGGCAGCACTTCCTGTGTGCAATACTGTGAATCGACCGGATTCCTAATGTGCGGTCCAGGCTTGACCATTAGAACCATCCATTATCACGCTCGCCATCCACATAGTTGTCACTAGGGCTTGGTGGGAAATTGGCAAGCAGACATGATTGTGACTGTGATGCAGAAGCAGATTTAGGTTCTCTAGTTTCTGTCAGCAAGCTATTGCATAATACATGTATTATAGTCTCTATACTGTGGGTCTCTATACTGTACTATGTTATGTGTGTGAGTTGGTCTGTTTGGTGTCAGCCACAATATGTGCTGTTTACAATATGCATTAAGCTTTTGAGGTCAGCCTTGTTCAAGGGTTTTGTCGTGTGTAATGTTTCTTATATTTTTTTCTTCGGTAGAAATGAAACATTGATCTTTAGTATGAAATGGTTATGTCTCATGGTGGGATATTTTATGTTTTTGCAGTGGTCATGGCTGGATAAACCCATCATGGGCCCCTTGGGCAAAATTGTCCCCTATTGAAACCCCACCCATTCACTTTCTGCCCTCCATGCACAGCCGACTATACATGACGGCTTCATTATCCGCCCAGAGGTCAGTATGTCTGTTCTAGATAAGACTATCTGGCCCAAGGTTTTCTCTGTAGAAATTTGATTAAAGTTATAATCCTTTTGATTCAGTCCTGGTTGACCTGTGGTTAGTGATGGTAACAGCAAGTGTGGTTTAATACCCACAGGTCTGGGGGCAGCAAACAGAGAAGCAACGTCCTCTGTGACAATTGCATTGTGTTTACTTGTGACTGCTTCAAAATAAAAACAGCCCCACGTTTCCCCAGTTGGATGCTTGTAAAGTGAGCAGTAGGACATTTTTGGTTTGCATGAGCAGTAATATGGCTCTGGCATTTGTGTTGCATGTACATAATACATGTATGTGAGATGCTTGGATTATGTACTTTGTCGTTCCTTTAGGGATGATATTAAAAACCCACTAAGAGTGATATTCAAAATCTCTCTTAGTGGATTGTTCCTTCCTAACATATATAATCATTAGGATTCATCATTGTATTCTTTCTGTCCTTGTCATGTCATTATCAAAGTCAAATACAGTCAGCTTGCACAGCTGCTTATCATTCTTTACCTTCCAGTGGCCTTCTGTTCAAATAGAGAGCCAGTCAGCTGTGTGCAGCCTGATTTCATTGCTTATACCGGTTGTCCGCACAAGCAATCTCTTTATGTTCTGCATTTATGTGTAACCTGGGCTTGCTGGGGGTCCAACGTTTGGGGGAGATCTATCATCGTAACACAGGTAGGCAGTTTAATAACGCTGCTGTGGACTCTTGAGAAAAGCCAGGCATTTATTTAATGTAACGTAGGCAATGTTGGGGGGCTGATAGATGGCCCAGGCAGGAAAAATGATGTCCTGTTACCTCTACCTGCCAAATTCATATAGGACAGCAGCCTGGGCGGGAATGTGCCCCTTAAACGTTCTGTAGGGATCGGAATGTGAATGTAGAGGAAGACATACATTTTCAGAAAGATGATAAATATTATAGGATTTTTAAATGTCTAAATTCCACTCCTGTTTAATGAAGTCTGCATTAATTCGGGCAGGACATATCACTGGTTTTACGTTAGCTGAATAGCTGGTTTTAAGAATCCTAATAATCTGTCTCCTCGAGAATATACTATTACTACTAATGAGCTTTTCAGAATGCACTTAGGTGCGTTATTGTTTTTTTCTTTTTCTGATACATGAAGTGTGACATCCCAATAGAGAAATACGAAGCTCCGGGGGCTGCAAGATTTTTTTGGGCCTCCACACACACCTCCCTCACCTGCATAGTTATATAAGGAGGAGGAGGAGGAGGGTGAAATTAATAAATTAGACCTCATCCACATTCTTCATCAATGAAAACACATATTTTGCCAGCTGAAATCCAAACACAAAACGCCTACTCAGATATTGCTCTTCTAGCTTCTCACTAAATAAAGTTCACTCACAATTGTTTTGTTGCAGCCAGTGACACTGACAACTTCTTTTCAACTTTAACTGTAACTATATTGTCCAAAAGTTAAATTTGTCTTACTGCCAGGCAAAACACAGAACACAAACCGACTTGAATATAAATCAGAATAAAATATGTACAAACATATGTTTAAGCCCACAGTACAAGCTCACATAAAAAAATATGCATCAGTGAGAACATAACACAAAATGAAGTGCACATCTATCCATCATCATCCCACCCAATTACCAATGATTAAAACAAGAACATCATCATGAACCACCAATATTATATTGAAGACTCATGAGCATTGGCCATACGATGAAATTAATTTAGATAATATAGTGTTACGTTTAACTCTCATTAGCCCAACATGCACAAAATAATGCTTTCACAAAAGAAATTAGACAACAGCAGAGAAAGAAAAAGTCCTTATTTTCCTGAAATCCTACACAGTTGAAAATGTACGTCTAACCAGTGGCAACTCACTAACAGTGGATGAATATTCTTCAACATATCCATTTCCTCTATCATAAAACACCCAACTTTTAGTTTGCTCAGTCCCTTATAATAACATGATTGAGTTACTGGGCATGTCAAACAGTTTAAACATGCCATCCTGCTAACATGATTTGGAATATTGTATTTCTGGGAGCAACAGATTTATCTTTATAGAGGGCATTCATAAATAAATCAGGAGGGTTTAAAAGCAAAAAGGTATCCTCTGCAACTCAGTGCTTCCCAAAACAGCAAAGGTGTTTATACTTTGTTTTGCTTATAAATATTTCAAATGAAATTACAAAGGCATTTAATACAAATATAATATTCATCCAGAAATACAAAGTTGAGGCACTCTCAGAGTTTTCTTGATAATTCATTGCATTTAGTTCTCTCAAATATATTTGATGTTGGCATACTCCAGCTTTTGTCAGGATTTACAGAGTGTTGCTGCATAAAATACTAGCTTTGTCTGTGCTGGCCGTGTACACCACTTCACACTGATGCTCCTTATTGCGTGGAAAGTTTGCTGTGGCAAGAAGCACGCTTGTAAATCATGCATATTGGATGAGACATGCAGCAGATGAGCCTGGGCCCTCCAGTCAGGCCTATCATTAATTAAATATCTATTGGTCCTGTACCTCATTTCATGCCACATTCACACCTTGTCTGGGCTTGTTGAGGAAAAGTTCAAATGAAAGTTGTGGCCTTGCAGCTTCATATAATTCATGGCACTGCTCAGCTGGAGCATCATGGTCTTTGCACGATGAATTCTGACTTGATTTCTACAGGGAGTGCACAAGAAGAAGTTGGAATGAAACCAAAATATAGTGACCTTTTCTATTACTTAATATGAGAAATGATTGCAGCTGATTGCAATTTCAAAGCTTCATTCTGTTGATAAAATGAAAGATTGCATAAAATGGTAAGGCAGATAATCTTTGATATAAAAATGATTGTCATTGTTTTGAGGGATTAATTCAATATGCAGTTCATATGCACCACAGACCAGTTATCTTAAAGGAATTCTGCATAGATGCTTAGTGATAACATATTACCCTGCTGTCATAAACTGCAGCTGTGTTTCCCCCCAAGGCTTTCTATATAGTATACAATGCTGAAAGGTGCTGTACATGATAGCTGAATATATACAGGGGTTGCAGATGACACAATTATGGTGGGCACCATCACATGTATACACTCTACACTTATCTTCATAGATAATGTCTGTTGTATGAATGTAATCCTATTAACATAATTACAGTTAATTGCAGTATCATTATAATAATAATAATAATAATAATACATACTCTGTGCCCCTGTGCTGATTTCACACGTATACTTATCAGACCGCCACTGTTTCTGTGGCAGCATTATCTTCATTACAGTAGAAATAATGTCTGTCTTTATAAATGAGGATTGAAAAGGATTTATGACAAAGAACCGAATCCTTTGAACATTTCTCCCTTTTTTCCAAAGTGTATCCTTTTTTCCTTTATTATCAGCAGCCACTGTGTTCAAGATTGCTCAAGCGAGTCTGATTTTACAGTCTGCCACACAGCAACCTTTTTAATGCAAAAAAACAAACACAAAGTATGTTTTTCCTCCTTCGACCACCAATGTGGGCTTATTGTTTGTCTGGATTTGATTGTCTGAGAACAGCTCATAAATGCAATGCATTTTAGTTGTTGACTCCCAACAGCAGATGTTGAAGCCACCTCTCGAAACTTTGACAAAAAGATAAAAGGCAACAAAACATCACTGGGATGGTTTATTTGTCTTATAGAATACTATATTCATATAGTTCATAAAGGATTGAATTGAATAGATCGGCCCCAATGTTTACGATACCCAATCCAGCTTTTTAGCGATATCGGTATCAGTGCATCCCTCATGATAACTGTAATACATTTGTTAAAATCCTGATCATATAAAAGTATGTAGAAATACAAAAAAAATGGTTTTAAGATGAATAGTTTTTTGCAGAAAATGTTGGTATTTAAACAGTATTTTGACATATGATGACTTCTTGGCTTACCATGACATGGTAAAAACAACAAGCACCCACCTGAGTGGAGCCAAAAAGAACATGAGTTTCTTTTCACTGTACTGTAGCTTTTAATAATAATACAAAGGACCTAAATTATCATAACAGGAAATGCAATAGATAGATAGATCCTCCAATGGACCTAGCAGTAAAATCTTCTTTTGTACTTTGTTTAAGATATTCAAAGATATTATTTCTAAAATGAACGTCAATGTATACAGTGTAGTTTGAAAAAATCTTGACGTGCTCATTCGGGAGATTTGTGGAAATTTCAGATGATGTTTGTGAGTTGACTTCTGAAAGATCATATTGCACCAAATATGTAATTATTATTAGCTATTTTAATGGATGTGTTAAGGGCTGAGGTACTTTGAAAGATGTAAAAGGCAGGCCTTAATATGTCTTTAATTTTTCAAATGCCACATCAAAGTGTTTAATGCGGGTTTAGCCTCAAACAGTGAAATCAATTTAGTAAATAAAAGAAATTCACTAACTAGTTTACTTCACAGAGCTTTAGAAAAATGCCCATACAATAATGTATGAAAGCATTTGTTGGAAGTTGATTGTGAAGCATGTGGACTTCCACGAAATGCCATTCTTCCTGACTGAACCATTGGTGTTTTTTATTTTCCCAAGCTTAATCTGGTTATTAGTAACGGTTACTGGCAGTAAATTGATTGTATTGTATAAAAATGTCATACCTTTCTCTGTTTGGTGCTCAGACAATACATGTGACCAGTCATTGATTTGAGCGTATTCGGCTGAGTTGATGATCTCTTTGGTGAGACTTTATAGAAAGTCAGCAGCACTGTTCACCTTGGAGTCCCTTTGATGATGTCTAAGGGATTCCCCTAATCCTTGGAGGGTAAGGCGTAGGGCCCTTTCTCCCCGCAGAGGGGATGAAGCCACTTAATGGATCACAAAGTTAATCAACTGCAGGGAGAGCCTGACTGAACCGGAGGAATAGGTTCAACCATTAGACTGGAGTCCTCTGGGACACTGGGGCACACACACACACACACACACACACACACACACACACACACACACACACACACACACACACACACACACACATACACACACACACAGTTGCCAGTTTATTAGATAAATAGTAGCTAAAAGTAATGTAATTTTTAAGTTTTGTTTTCCTTATTTATTTCAGTGAGGGCAGATTAAATATTGTGCAATACAATTCAACATCGTCACACATGACATCCTCCAAACTGACAGTTGAATAAAAACACAATCTCAGCTTCATACGTCTGTTGTATTAGACTGCACACGTTTAGCCAGGTTTACATAATAAAACAGCAACTAAATTAGAGCCTTACAATAAATACATATTTATTCATCAGCACCAGTGTTACAAAACTAAAGATCAAGAATAAAAGAGTAAGACAGAGCAATAATATAACATATTGAACTGTGCAAAATATTATGTAGATAATACCTATAGGAGGCATTGTGATGACATTGTGATAAGAATACATATGTTTCCACTACTATTTATCAACCTAGATTCCTTTGGTGTGTGAGTTGCCTAGCTTTGATGATATCAGCCTCTAAATATGTCTGCCTTCTCTACAATATAATAGGGACTGTATGGCACTCGGGTTGCATTGTGTTAAAAGCGTCAAAACAATGTTAAGAAAAGCTCAGAAATGTCTCTTTCCGAGAGGTTTGTGTTTATAGTTTATAGCTAATTGAGACTGCTAGCTCACCTAGCACCACTGAGGTAGCTAATATTACAGCTCAGCCGAGGAAGACGCCATTAATGTGTAATGCTGTCACAAGCACTGTCAAGTTCCGGCTTCTGACCTACTGCATTTCCCCACTTAACCCATCGGCTGCCTCTACGGACTTGTAGATGTGTCTTTGTGTTGTCGCAGATATTCTGCTGCGTTCTGATCTGGCCCCCCGGCGTTCATTTAATCCACCTTTGAAGTGCGCCCCGTGGTGCTTCCGGTCTACAAGCTCCGCCCCTTTTCCTCTCTTGAGTCAGATTGCTTGCACTAACATTTAATTAAATGTTCTGTTTATTATTTAATGTGCGACTATTTCTATCTTCCTGGTTGCTTTATTAATTTACAATTACTTGTATGTACCTTACATTTTTTCTTTCTTTTTATATAAAATAAAAATCATGTTTGACTTCACAAGCACAAAGCTGGCATCTATGAGTAGATGGAGGCTTCCTTCTGCGCTGTGATACATTTGGTGGGTGGTCTTCAGTGGGAAAAAAAATAGTTCCAACATGAAACTGCTCACAACAAGGTCTGTGGATTTTCTTGACTAACCAGGTCATTATTTCTACAAATAAACATTGCTGTTGACTATTCAAATATACTGTATATTTTTGGCGCTTTGAGCACCACAATCAATATTTCCATTATATTTGAGAGAAGGCAGACATCGCTTGGCTGAGATCTCTATAACTAGGCAACTCACACCAAAACAATCTAGATAAATATCATTATAGTAAAGAGGAAAAATATGTGCATTTTAAAGGTGCCGTTTGTATGATTTGGTGTAATATAGTGATGAGGTTGCAGATTTCCACCAACTCAAACTTGACTCATTAGCTCAGCGTGTAGGAGAACTACGGTGGCCGACGCGAAAAACTGAAATGCAAATTGCCCTATTTGCCCTTCCAAGTGTTTGGTTTGTCCATTTTGGGCTACTGTAGAAAGACGGTGGCTGACTCTGTGAAGAGGACCCAGATATCAACGATTCCTATATTTATATGATTAAACACTACAACATACAACATACTTATTAATATTGTATTACATAGAGATCCCCCTAAATGATACACACTGTTCCTTTAAATCCTGAAAGGACAGAAGAGATTATACATAGAAATGATTCATAACCAGTGGTCCTCCATTTTCATTTTGACTTGTTTTCCGCATCTCTTCTGTGATCAGCAGTGTCTCTGATGCATCAGACATATTATTATTATTATATTTTCAACATTTTTTTTTAGATGGTATTGTAAACTCAAATATATTGTTGCATGAATTCATCTTTTAAATAGTTTGGTTATAAAAAAGTTATTCACATCTTTCTTTAAAAAAAATCTAAATGGCCTGAATACTTTTTGGACGATGAACGGATCTTGGTGAAATGCTGTAATTATTCTCGTGAATTATCTCAATAGATGCTGCTGAGCAAAGGCCAAGCCAAATATAGATGATTTGCCTCCACCCTCTCCCAGATAATTATCAAGTTCATGATTAAAATGTTTTAAATGTTGCTGCAGTTCCTCATAGCCCTTTACACAAAAGTAATAGTTAAAAAATATACATAATATCTCATATTTTCAATACTTTAGAGAGGAAAGGTACAATATATGTGAAACATGTCTTGCTTTCTTTCTACAAACTAAAATGTAATAGCAATGAATACACTTCAGACTAAATAACAGCAAGGTTTCAGTTTGCAAACATAAAGCATTCAAAATTGTCACCATCAGTGTTTCCTATCTTATTGATTTACCAATCACCCATAAATCCCTCACGTTACCTCATGTGTGAGAGAGGACATGCAAACTCAAATGAAACTTCCTTGCTCCAAGCAGCTTCTGCAAGATCTTCATCTTCAGCGAGGCGAACAGCTATCAGTGGCCTAATCACCCATAAGCAATTCCACAGCTGGTCTGATGAATTTGGGCCAAGCCTTTTGGTGTGTGATCCTAGGGAATAATGCTCAGAGCTGCCAATGTTTACCTAAAGGTTAATGGAAGGTTAATAAGAGAGGGAACACTGCAAATTCAAAAACCTTATTAAGCAAAGTGTCTTCTCTGAATAGTGTAATATCTGGTTATGATGTGGCCATGCTAATTAGCAGATTGTCTCCACACTGTTTAAAACAAGAGAAACCTTTGAGGTGAGGTGAGTCATTACAACCTGTGGAACTCATGATGGTAAGCCTCTTGGTTTAGCAATGTCCTCCATATTTTAATCAACTATCTTCTAACTGTGTGTGCATGTTTTATTGTTAACCCAATCTTGAATGGGACCAGTGTGTTTCAATTGATTGCAGATGTGGTTAATGTCATGAGCTCACCGTCTAACTTTTACACAATGCTGCAAGGCTGAGACAGACAGTAAAACATCCCTCTGATTCTTATTCCCAGAGCATCAGCAGAGTCGTCCACAAGCTGCTAGCTTGGTGCTCTGAAATACATGACGTCACCTTTTTCCAACCGTGCCCCACCCACCAAACAAAACACAAGGTCAAACAAAAATGAGCATAATTGTTGTAACTTAACAGAAAAAAGTAGTGTTTATGTGCGACTCTATCGCTGAGAAGAAGGTGACTGAGAAAATAGGTTGTCTGTACCTTTAATGCCACCAATCATACTATAATTCTGAACACAAAGATACAATAGCTGGTTGACCTTGTCCTGTTTATATTGTGAAAGAGGTTGTCCATTTTCTGTTGCATGAAGTTGAATTAAGTGTGGGTTAACACCGGGGATATGAGCCACTGCTGGTGAGGAAAAAGAGATGGAGATGGGCAGGTTAGCAGAGACCTTTACCAGCACATGTCAATTTGATCTGGCCCGTATGTTTTGTTTTCCTCAGTGGAAAAAAGAAACTGTGCATGAAAAATGTACACATCCACTCCTTTTGTTAACACTCTCTGACTCCATCTGATGCAATTTTAACATGGTTGTTGTTTTGAGCTTGTCTTTTATCATTCGTCGCTGGCAATGCATATTCAAAACACAAATCAAAACCCACCTCTTCAGA
This sequence comes from Myoxocephalus aenaeus, assembly GCA_038501785.1. Lineage (NCBI taxonomy): Eukaryota > Metazoa > Chordata > Actinopteri > Perciformes > Cottidae > Myoxocephalus > Myoxocephalus aenaeus. The sequence continues at coordinate 550,174 of JBAMJR010000121.1, read as the reverse complement.
ACTGCTTTTAATGTGTGATTGTGTGCTCCATGTTCTTATTGTTTTTATTTTTATTGATATGCTTTTATTGTATAGCTTATATGATGGTTTAAAGAAATGTTTTGTCAAGTGTCTTTGAGTACCACGAAAAGCGCTATATAAATTAAATGTATTATTATTATTATTATTATTATTATTATTATTATTATTTTGCTATTGCCAGTTAAATTGTTCTCATTAGGTTTAGGAAGTGATTAAATATTATCATACCAACAGTTTTACTGTTAGTGGTGCATCTCAATCGTCAAGGCTGTGATTATTTTCATTATTGATTAATCAATTAGTCATTTAGTTTACACAATGTTAGAAAATAGTCATGTATTCAGATTGCTGTTTGATTCTACCTTCAGCCCAAAATAGTTACGTTTCTCTCAAACTGACAAAGAAAAACGAAAAATTATCACGTTTTGGCGCTTATGCTTAAATGATGGCTAAAACGATGAATCTATTATCTATAGTAAAACAACTAATTCTTGAGTTTTTTGTTCACTTCACCTTCAGTAAACAAATCATGAGCTGTTAAGTAGACTCAAGTATAATATGGAGCCGTGTTTTTCATGTACAGTACAGCCCTTTCTTTTCAACCTTTGTATACTACCTATTTGACTCCTTTCTCATATTTACAGCTGGCGTGTTTAGTGATGTTGTGTCTTGTAGATGTAGTTTTCTCTGTGACAACCCAAATCTGTGGGAACACGTTTGTCCAAACAGCAGCCTGTTTAGAAAAGGTGTGGACCCAAAGCAGATGCAGAGCTTTGAGTTTCCCAAGCTATTCTGTATTCTGCCTGTGTGTGCAACCTGAGAGTGACTGACTGGTGGTCAGAGCCCAGTATTGACTGCTCTGAGGATGTAATAGAGGCTGGGGTGATGGGATCCAGGACATGAACACTCTCACTGTGGCATGTGCAGCAGAGCTATACAGGATATAACCAAGGCACTTAATCATTCTGCTGGCTCCATGCAGAGATGCACCGGGCTCTGTGTTTTAGAATAATGCTGCTGTCTTGAATTATATTCCATTGATCCTGCTTTTCTCTATAATTGCACACAGGATGTATGCTGGTTTATTGAGGGTAAGACTAGACATTTTAAATATGTTAGCTTTAAATACAGGAGGTAAATTAAATCAGACAAAAGGCAGGTTGACCTGACTCAAGGTGATTGATCTATTACAGTATTGTCAGACAATGCTAATCTCAGGAGTGCAAACTTGTGTCTCTGTCTCAGTTATTCTTCGCCCCACTGTACAAACTTTTACTAATCATTCTACTGATTTATTCTTCATGTGATTACTCCAATCTTGTATCTAGACACAATGTAGTTACTTAACTGTGCTAAGTGATTTCACTTGATGGCAGCCACAAAAGGCATCTATTTGTTTTATCTTCTCTCCCCAAATAGTCATGTGATGTGCTGTCAGTAAACACACTATGTTTGTGATGACCAATCTGACCAGTGATATAATCAGCTTGGTGATATATTTTGCTTATTGTCAACAAGTCCCATGAAAAGATTAATTCCTCTCTACATCATACACTCTTCATCCTGCCAAAGAGCTCCTTTTTTGTCCAAAGACAATGTGACAAATGCTCAGCCATTTATTTGTCACATTTACAACAGTGTGAAACTGTGTGTTACAGCCTTAACATTGTGGTTGTTGATAATAACAAAATAGACCAAGAGTCATTGCTAGCATCTTTGTGAGGCTGTACTGTGCAGCAATGCTTCTGGCTAAATGCTAATGTTAGCATGCAAGTGACAATGATAATATGCTGATGTTTACCATGGTTGCCATCTTAGTTTAGCGTAGGGTATCACATTTTCTACATGTATAATATTATTAATTTATATGTTGTGAAAAGCTCTCCAATTTCTCAGAGAATTTTGAAAAACAGGATGTTTTAGGGTTTTGTCGGAACTTGGGACAACCAGCTTGAATCCGGGACAATCCTGGACAAACCGGGACGTCTGGTCACCACAGTTTAGCGTGTTAGCATGAAAACATGTACTGGTTAAGACCAAACATAAAGAAACGCTGAGTTTAATGGGAATGACATTAGTTTTGTCGGTAGTTAGTCATACAATATCTAAATATTGGACAACTGAGACTTTGAACTTCTTATGGCTGGTTAATAAATCCTCTTGAACCATTCAGGTATATATCTTATAGCACTGCTATACAATAAACACACGTGGCAGCTACAATATTCAGATGTGACACCTCTTGATTATGTCAACACTGAGAAAGAGAAATAGAGAAGAAAACAATAAGGGAGCGCTCACGATGGATCAATCATCATCATAAACTCGCTATTCATCAAATGCCGTAATCGTACAGACGATGTAAATGAATGAAATTGTGCAAAATTATATGATTTTTGTGGATAAAGGGTTGATTTATTCTGTTTTCTTTGGGCATCTGAATCTAATTGAAAGGGGATGCCGTCTCCAGCACCGAGATATATTCAATTGTACTGTTTGAGAATTGGAGCACTCAGCCTTCTCTCCAAGAGGTCTCAGGTGGTTTCCTCTTCATTTAGCTTTTCTCCTCAGTTGATCTTGTTCTTGTGTAAACAAAACAATTCTGGGCGAAAACAACTGGCTCAGAAATATGCATGTATTTTTATTAGCACGTATCCTGCTTTATGTGCCATACATGGATTTGGCTATACAATGATCAATAAAGAAGCTTATTGATCATGTATTTAGTGAGTGCGTAAGTGATCCATGAATGTGGTTTTCAAAGTGTGACAGGGATAATTTAACTGATCCTTCTCTCAAGGCCTTCTGTATCATCGCCTACAGGACATAAAGTGAAAGCTGTTGTGTCTTCTCGCTGTTATGGCTTTTTGAAGCGATGGTGCAGGACAAAGATGTTGGTTCACGATCAGTACTATGGATGATGTAGCACTTGTTCCGGGGAGATCTGAAACCACACACGCAGCTAAAGCAAGACATAAACATCTTCATCGGAGACATGGCGACAACATACACCCATCTTACGCTGTCTGATTTGATGGACAGGATACAGAAGCATCCGTTGTGACAGCCATTTTTCTTTGCGTCGGGATAGAAGACAGGTTCTTGAAATAGGCTGCTGTTTTGGGAGCCCGGCAAGATTAATTGACCAGAGAAGATGATACATTTTGTAGTGCTTGTGTCAGGCGAACTTCTAAATGCTGTGTGTTTCAGACTCTCCACAATAAGGATCAGTTCAAATGTGACGGAAATGCAACAAACAACCAACACCAACATCTATTGTCACACATGACACGCTTTTAGAACTGTTGTCAAGTTTGTGATAGGACAGATCAAAATAAAAAAAGCATTTACATATTGCTACCAAGAATACAAATACAGAAATGATAAAGTCTTGAATTTCATGCCAACGAACTGCAAGAATAAGCCACAATATATTTTAGATAGTCAACGTCAGTACACATTAATCTTGAAAAGTTTGTTTGTAATTGCGGTGTTGTGAGTGGACATCTATATAATATGATCAAGAATGTTCCCAAATTGCAGCCTTATTGAATGTGCTTTAATCAGTAATAGTGAAACCTGCCAAGTTGGAAACAGAAGCACCTCAATAGTACTTTAGGCCCTGGGGCCACAGACGCTCTGGAGGTCCTTTCCTCCCTTTGCAGTACCACGGCAACATTAATTGAGCGCCCGGTCAATGGACGGTGACAAATACCTGAATGGAATACAAAACTCAACAATAAGTCAAGACAAAGCTAAGCTATCAGCCAAGTAGGCCTTGTGCACAGTGTCAGCAACGTCAGTCTTTTCAATTAAAAAAGTCAAATATCACATTAAAAACTGGTGTAAAACTGGCTATTGTCTTACCTTCAAAAGTTATTTTTCCTGGTGAGTGTTAGTAAGTAGGCCACACAAATATTATTTGTATATTTTTTATGTAAGTTGTTTTCCTGAATTTTTCAGTCTATGTTTGCCAATATCACAAATAGATATGTGATAGAGTATAATACAATGTCCCCTGAGCTGCACACTGTAGAGGTCTTGATGTGCAGCCCTGTCCTTGATGCTGGTCATGCAATTGTCACAATACAGACATGGTATCAGTGACTTTGTTTTCCACTAATAACTGACTTAGGACTCAGACTGTTTGTGTATGAATTGTAAGGTTTAAAAGTGGGGTAAGACTGTACGACTTTAGCATACTTTACCATACTTAAAATAATGGGCTGCATTACCAGGTCACTATTAATTTATATTGACTGAACCAAATTTAAAGTGGCATCATCAACATCTACTGTAAGTAAGCATATCACATAATATTGAAATATCCAATACGAATCCATCGTGGCATTACAATTACCTATCAGGGACTGCCAATAAAAACCAAATGCCCGTCCAATTATTTTCCTCTGGCCGAGACTGAGTGTGCAGATCACTTTAGCTATGCACAGGAAACCCTGGCTCGATATTGTTCTTGGCGGAGGTGGCACAGATATATAATATTTCAATTTCTAATATACATTTAAATATTTGTTTAAGCTCATGTTGGGGACAGAGTAAGCCAGTGCATGAAGGCGCCATTTGGCCAGAAAAAAATACCCTGGGGCTACACAGTTCAGCCAAAGGTCCAGATCCAAACTGAAATGCAAATCAATCTTCTCTTATTATGGGATGTGTGAGAATTATTTGTTGTTCCTGAACGTGCCCACATACTTAATACTGATATGCTATGCAATAAATGTTATGATGTCCAGTTTTTGTCAAATCTGTTTTAGAGAGGTGTTGTATCAATTAATATTACATTTTGAGACTGCTTTGCATTATACTGGGAGATATCTCTAATATCTTGTTAACCCTATTCATATCCCTTCAACCAGAGTAGTTTGGTTCGCATTATTATCAATAACAGCTTGTAGAAGACATATTCGTGATTTGTGGCATGATTGATCAAACCTCAGCAAGTATTATTTCCCATTGTCTTTTGTGTTTCAACATGACAAATGTTGCTCGACATTCCCAGGCTGTAGCAGTCACACCTTTTTTTACACTGTTGTAATTGTTTTTTCGATAAAAGGTGTCACCTGATTTTATAAATTAGTTGCCGATGGGATCTCCAGACTTCTTTCAGTACTACCACTATACGTAGTTTGCTTCTAACAAAAGCTTTCATCCATTATGTTATTATTGTTGGATTCAAAATATATTGAAATATACCCCAAAATGGGGTATTATTTACTCGGCCGCTTCACACCAAACTAAAAAGAAACATTTATGAAAAGAACAATTAGAAAACGTGATTTTTGCTTCTTAATACGATACTGGTGTAATCTCTCTAACTTGATCACAGCAGACTGAAAAGAAGATGCTACCTCTTCCTGGGTTCATGGCAGTGAGAAGTCTAATAACACTGTCAAATGACACAGACATCAATGTGGTTTAATGGTGAAGCTTCCACGCTAGATGGGGGTCGACAGCCAGCTGAAGGTTTTTTTCACAAAACAGTTGTTTAGTTCTGAAAACTAAAATAAGTATAATGGAAGCTTATTCACACACATATACATTGTCTGATATGTGTGTCATACACAGCTGTGAAACCATATTTTTAAAACATTTTCTCTTTTCTTAATCAGATGCAAAGACATGAGGATAAAACAGAGAAATACTGTCAAATGTTACAAATATATTTGTCGAATAACCAGAGCAGGGAGTTATTAAATACATTTGCACAAGTACAGTGTTGCATCAAGGAATCAGCAAAGTAGTGTCGTAGTTAGATCTAACTCTTTCCACCATTTCAACCTCCTCCTCATGTGTAGTTATAGTTCATGTTAATTCTCATACAACATGTAAGTACAGATATGTCTTACTGTACACCGCAATGTGTTAGAACATCACTTTTCTCAGTAAAATCCTTATTGCTGCTCAGATCTAACTACATAAAGCGTAAACACTTTGAAGTGATGTTTGTATGAGATACAATTCAAGCAATGGTAGATATGTATTTAAATGTTAAATAAAATAAAGTAACTGTGGATAGATTCAGTGCCACCTAGACTTTTTACTTCATAATATTGATTTCATGTAAATGCATCAATGAATTAGAAGCCTTAAAGAGAGCCATCTTTTTACTTTCAATAATAGATATATTCATTTTTTATGAACACTTCTAAAACTGAAATACTTTTCATATATCTTCTGAGACAACTGAGAATGATCACAAAACACTATTCATGTCACTCTCTGCACAGTTTGATTTCAACAGTAATGAATGTTATAACCTAATACACTGTTTCATCACCAGGAAGTGATAGAGCACAAACTGACAGCTTCCATGTAAGAATCCTCTCCATAGTAACATGAATCCTGTTATTCAAACAGGCCAGCTGAAGATGTGGAAATCAAGCTCTGAATGCCTTGCTTCTTATAATCATACAAAAGGCTTTTTCCATCACTATGCTTGTTAGGTGTTTTTTCCTGGTGCACTTAGTGTGATATTGATCATTGTTGGTCCAAGTCCTCAGGAATCAGCTTCTATTGATTTCACTTCAGCTGTAAGCCTCTCTTTCTGACCTATGTCTCTTTTTAGACAAATAACCTTTTCAGATACCCTAACTCTACTGAGGGTTTACTAAAAACATGTCATTGCTGCAGCCCTTTCCAAGCAAATTTTCAAAATAATTTGTACTGGGATCCAAAAAATAGGATAGACCATTATAACTATTTTCAGCCATTGGCTGATTCAGACTACATGTAGGTGGAAACACTCAGTAGCAGTGGAGGATTTAGTTGTGCTTTCAGAGGGGTATATGCTCGTTTGCCTGGACCTTCATTATCATTCATTAAAATAATCCATGCAAAGCCAGAAGATTCAGCAGTGATGATGGTTATTAAATAGCCGCAGAGCAGTCGGAGTCAATGCTGCGTATGTATGTGAGATATTGAGTAACATGTACATGTCTGTGTTTGTAATCAAGTATGCATGTGCCAAATGAAGAGACCTCCATTACTTACATGTATGTTTCAGAATGAAAGTCAAGATTTTAAAGATGACCCTTCATGCACAGCTGGGTGCTACATTAATCCCAACGAAGTGGAGTGCAGTCTTTCTGCATTTCATGCATGTTTTATTAAACCCAAATTGGGATTTATCCGGAAATGGCTCCAATTTCAGTGCTATCTTTAAAGGTTTTTCTTAACGTTTTCTGAAGTAATATATGTTGTCACTAAACGTTCATGCTTTTATGTATTTCTATAGTCACACCTCTAGTATATTAAATGCACTGTATAAATATACACATTGGATCTGGATTGGATATGCAGGTTATATGCAAAGTAAAGTGTCTTGAAGTCAGACCCTGTGTGCGTTGTTTGAGATTTTACTCCCATTGCATGAGTTGCTTGGTGTTTCCTCAGCAGTTAAAATAGAGTTGTGGTTTCAGTGGTGCGGCATTTTTTCATCTGAAAGATAGATTCTGTCCTTCTGTCTATAACTTGTTGCTGCTTTAGAAACCTTGAAGCTTCAAGAGGAATTGATCTAGGTGTTGAAGTTCAATGCTCTTGGGTGCAAAACTTAGACAGACCATCTGTGAGCTGTAGACCTTAAAATAGCTGTTCTGGGGACTCTTCAGCACTGAATCAATAAGCAGTTCATTTCTAACCACACTCGGATGCTTCAACGGTATGGCCCTAACATGTGGAAGTATTACACATTTCTACATTCAAATGTAGTGTATTCTGTTCTGCAAGTTAGAAATCAAAAGGACCATTAATGCAAACAATGAGATTAGATAAAGTTTGATTAGATAAGACTTTAATGATCTTTTAAGGAAAATCCAGCCATTACACCAACAAGGGATTGCTGTGGATCTCTCTTTTTGAGAAAGTAATAGCAGGCTATTTCGACTGCGCCATAAAAAGGAACTGAAGAGTTCAAATGGCCTCTGCATCTGGTTTTTTATTATGCCAGTAAGATAAAGTTTGCTAACAAAGCCTTTATAGACTCTGAAAAGGTCTGGGCTAGACTAATCCTGCCCACAACAGACTTGGGCGTAAGTGAGAAACTCCAAAGTCCTGGAGCAACTGTTCATCTATCAGGGTTCAGCTTTACTTCTTTCCAGTGGGGATGAACCAGATGGAGTGAGCAGGGCTTAAGAGAAGGCTCCATTTCACTCAGGACGCGACACTGTATTTCCAGCCTCAATTCTTGAGGCCTCCAAAAAAGATGTAAACAGCAAGATGGATGTTGACGGCTTGTGTGGTGCAGTTGTCTGAATTGACATTTGTTTCTGTTAAGTTATAATTTTCAAAGGTGTAGATGGTTGGTGATGTTTCAGTTCAAGTCCAGGCTATTTGAAGGTTAGGGGGAAAAAGGTAGACTCTTGTTAAATTGTTTTAACCTTTAACTCATTATACTCTACATGTCCAGTATCTTGTCTTGGTTTAGGGTCGTCGTTACACTTGCAATGTTCACTATGAGTTATGTTCAGCGAAAACTAAATCAAAACAATACCTCCCTGAATATTTCACTTATCTACCTTATTTCCATGTGTCCAACCGTATCTATAGTGTCAGAGAAAGATTCCAGCTGTAATGGATTGACAGCTACTTTCTTGTAAGGGCGTATTATTATTCAGAGGTTTGTTTGGGTTTACTGATGCACCTCTCAAACACAGTCAAACCAGCAGGAAGAGTGAACGGGTGACTATGTGACTGTACTGACACTATAGATACGGTTGGACACATGGAAATAAGGTAGATAAGTAGATAAGTTTTTTTTGTTATTACTGTTTTACTGTTTATTTATATTACTTGATTTTTATCTTTTATTTACTTATGAGCAATGCTGCTGTAATCCTGTAATTTCCCCACTGCTGGACTAATAAAGGATTATCTTATTTTATCTTATCTTATAATATACAAACATGGTAATAAAGAATACCACATTCTGATTTTTGTTTCATCAAAATTAGAATGATATTTTGGCGTAATTGTTTCTATAAAACTGTGAAACAAAGTAGGGAGAGCAGACTAATGCAAAATGCCAGCAGTACCGTGATCAGAAAAACTAATAATGTGCTATGAAAAGCAAATATCAATACGTAATTTATAATGATGGCGGAATGTGACAAAATACAATATGTGAAGGACTACAACATGACATCATTAGCAAATGCATAACTGCATAAACAGTGCAACCTCTGCAATATGTTTCCAAAATAGGTGGTTTTAAACCTTTTGGAAAGCTCATTAACTCCAGCTCTGGAGAACGCAATTGCTAGCAGTAAAAAGCTAATGTTAGGCTATAAACGAGCTACACCACAGCCGCATGACTTCCTCTATCAGTGTATAGCGTGATAAAGTAATCTCATTTAGCAACCATATTTTTTAAGAAGGGTAACATCTTCCAATTTGGAATATTTGTGAAATATTTACTGACATATTATATATCGTAGAACAAAATGTCTTTTCTGCCTATATATCTGATCTTAATACAAAAATATATAATTTACAGAAATACATCTGTTGATCCATACTTTTTTTAAACTACTATAATTTGTAACACACGTAGCACAAACATGGCTGTTGACATGAAGATGCCGTGCTGCACCTCAGGGAATAAGATGGAGGCTGAAGATGCTCCCTAGTTGCATCAGCTCACTATAAATATTGTGGTTGAAAACCAAAAAAACTCCCTTAATGGTTTGTCACTAATATATTTTGCAGCTGTGAAAGATGGGATGTAAATCTTAAATAAGGCACTTGGAATTCATAGAATGGTTTGTAATCAGCAACTTTCAGTTTGTAATCATACTTATACAACTCAATTAACTGATTCAATTGAACTCTTCCTGTTCTATCTGCACCTGTTCATTTTCTTGTGATGTTCTGTATTTTCAGTCAACAAATTCCTTGAAAAGACCAAAATCAAATGATCCTACTTAACAATAAATCCCCTTTGCCATGTGAACTCCATTGTTGTAAAACAAACTTAAGCAAAACACAAAAATGAGCCACACTGGGTGACATCTTCCATCATTACAATAAACGTGGGCACTGGAGTTTAGTTTGAATCAATCCATCTCATACTCTTCTGCTGCCATACATACTCATTAGAACACCAAATGCTTATTAATCCACCTCTGAAAATAGTCGCCAAACGAGACACTATTCACCCCCCAAAAACGGCAGTGCCTAGTTGCTGTAGAAAGTGCCTTAACCTACTTTAAAAATGAAATTTCATGAAATATGTCTGATCCATTTTTAGGTTCAGATGTATTCAAGTGCCACAGACAGGGGAGGAAAGTCAGATAGTATTGAGATTCTGGCTAACAACCTTTTTTTTCATGGAATTTGTTGACGGGAGGACAAATGTAGAATAAAACATCCTTGTCGTTTAAGTTAACATGTCAAACAGTAATACCTCTTCCTTGATGTTATATTAATAACGAGTATCCGCCTGTTGGTTTCTGCTCTCTCCTCAGTGAGTCCAGATGTGACCGGTGATCACAAACATCATCATCATCATCATCCACCTGCTGATGATTCCGAATTGGAAGGCAGATCCAGGAGCCTTGGACTGGCAGGGGCCATCTGGGTTTTGATATTGCCTTGTTTTCATTTGCTTCTGGCCTTGTAACAGTTGCCTTCTTGCAGCATGAAACTTTCAAGACTTCATTTGAAGCTTATTTATCCAGAAATGAAAGGACCAGTGGACGTAACAAGTCCGACATGTAATGGAGCTCCACCTCCACACGGTGCAGGACACGGTAGGAGTGAACACTAATGAATGTGAGGAAATTACAAGACATTGTGGCTTATGTAAGACGACATACGATTCAGTTTAGCAAATATTCATTATTTTTACCTTGCATCCATAATCCTAATAATGACTGATATATACTATATATATACAGTATATATATATATATATATATATATATATATATATATATATATATATATATATATATATATATATATATATATGAGAATGTGCAGGAACTAAAAGAGAATTGGAAACTGGAGATCTGCTTCTCATCTCTTGTATTAGCTGCCATCCTGTCCAGAGTCCATATAATTGGTATATTTCAATTGTGAAATTGACCTGTAATGCTACTGCTGAAAGAAATTGTGAGGCGATAGGTGGGAAGGTGGAAGTGGGGGCAAGTGAGAGACTTCATACTCCTTTCTTCCATATGAATAGATTAGTTTCTTCAGGGCTCTATTATCATTTGAAACTCAATCCTCCTCTTCCTTCATGGGCCTGGATGGGAGCTGATAGCTCCTGGAGCCACTGCCGAGGAAGAATCCGATTGCTCCTACCTGCTACCCGGACTGCGTTCTGCTGGTGTGCTGCTAGCAGACTTCTCGGAAAAGGAAAATTATTTGTTTTATTTGTTGGGTTTTTGGCCGACCTATGCTCAGAAATGACTTATAGAGCTAAATAAATAATACTATTAAGATGCTGCAGAAGCTTAAATGATACTCTTTAAAAGCAAATGTCACTATTCACATACAGAATATATACAGTATATACATATAAACACGACAGAAATAAATGAGAAAACCATTTAAGCTGCTACTGTAAATAGACAATAGTGTAAACATTATTGAATATTATTGAATGAGTGGCTCAAAACAGCCTTAAAGCAGGAGCAGTCTCCCAGGTACTCTGTTTGATTTGATCTGATCTGATCTGATGTGATCATAGCCTGAAAATGTCCTCACGCTGCAGTTATTTTAAAACATGCATAGACATTGTTGTCATTAGTCTTTTTGTACCTTTAATATACAAGATTAGGCTGTTCGGGCACTTGAACCACTTGAGTTGCTTCAAACATTTTAAAACTGAAGTCTCAAGGTTTATAAATGATAACTTTGAAATTAATTATACTCATCATTTCTTAGTGTCCATTATATTTAATATATTGTATATGGGCTTTTGTGTTGGGTGAGAATCACAGATTACCATACTACCTAACAACCTTAACACAGTTGTTTAACTGCCTAACAAACTAGTTATAGTTGGAACCATCAAAGTCAGTGCTGCTGTCTTCTGAACAGCTGTCTTAATAAAGAATATTAAAGAATAGTATTCAGTCTCGAACTAGATAACAAGCAGCTGGCACAGAGACAAACTTGCCTTGGGGCTAAATAAGATGTCAGGTTCTGCTGTACTTAAATGAAAGAGTTGAATTTTATGTCTTTATATGATTATTATAGCTCCATATTGAGACAGTTATCCAGAGGAGGGAGGAAAGGGGCCAGATGCTGATGATGATCTCGATGTTGTTATGATGTGCACTCATATCCAGACAGGTGTCATTCTGCAGGCATTGCAAAGTGGCAGAATAACATGTTTACCCTCAACTATTGTGTTCGGAGAGTGAATGTGTTATTTGAAAAACATATTCCTGTAATACATGCAGCTCTGCAGGACTTTCTTTTACAATGGTTCCTCAAGGATTTTTACTATGGATTTCATTTCCATTCCCTGGGTTGTCTTTTTTTTTTTTATCTGTTCAAACATTGTATTAACTAAAGTTATTGATGAGATCTTGGAATACAACAATATTGCTGAAAATAGGTCGGACGTTACAAAAAACAATCAGACTGGTTGTAAACGTGTCCTTTGCAATAGTTACTAGTGACATTAGCTACTTTCGGTGCATCCGAATAGTGCTTCTGATTTTCTACCTGCTTCTATTATTTGCCCCGTTGGATCTTTTTCTTTTCTTTTTTTAACAATGTCGCTATGTTCTGAGATCTCAGTAATTGCAAATAAAAAAAAAATTATGAATTGTTAGTTTGTAATTGAGTGTTTCATGTAGTTATATAATAACGTATCTGTAATAATCTGTAATATCTCAACTTGACGCCTGTGTTCCAGCAGAATTCAGAGATTTTAGGTTGTCATCCATGCTTTTTTCCCCCAACTGTCTTTTTACATAAAAACAGCCCTCGACTCTTTCTGAAGGAATCCACACGTGTTCCCAGGTCTCCTCTCTTGTGGCTTTAAAATGATGTATTCTCCAGTATAAATTACTGCTTTTCATTGGGAACTGTCAATACTACAGATAACTGAAATGCAAAAGGCAAAACCTAGAACAAATAATCAGAGAATGGTATGTACTGTATTTCTGTTCTGCCTATTCTTTAATATATGTTAGATTACGTGTCAACTATTTTTTTTTTAAATAAGATAATATAAAATAAAGATTATACAATATTTCTTGATGAGGTTTGGCCAGATTCTGTCAATGTTGATTGGCGGCAGTTACCGCACATGAAGCTATTTTGCTGATACATGTCATGGTCCCTGTTTCGCTGGTGAAAGCAGCATGATTGAGTACATCACTCTGTCAACCTGCAATCTCATCTCGACACCTTGAATCTGTGATCTCACTCTTTCGCGATAGTTGGAACAAGGACTGAGCAGAACATGTAGATCTCAGCTCAGCTCTGTCCTTACAGCCGAGGGAGAGCCGCTGTCCCTCTCTGGCAGTCCTACCTTGGCATTTGACAGTCTGTCAGATGTTGTTTTTCACAAAGTGCGACGTCTATGTCTCATAGTGGGTCGATGTATTCATTTATGAATTCAGTACCCATCAATGAATAATGCATCTCACAGCAGCTCTGGTTCTCGTGGTTTCAACCACTGATTTTACAACTCATCATGAGGGTCATCTAAACTTTGTTTTATTTTTAGGAGAGAAATGACTGATCTTAGTACATGAAGATGCCATTCAATTATATAATTTCTAATAAATGTTTTTCGGTGATATTCCTGTTTTATTCCACACATTTTAAACACACAGTGGCTGTATACAAGTTGCTCCACAAAATGTATAGATCAATCAAACTTATCCAATCATACCTTGTGTGCAGCCCAAAAGCCACAATTAATTTTTACCTAAAATCAAATCTGAGTAATTTAAGCACTGGATGATAATATGTGAAATGTAGAAATATTTTTCAACGTTGATTTAATTCAAACAACATAAAAAAACGTAAATGTAAACTTTATTACGTAGTCATATAACATACATTTTTACATACATACATGAAATGTGCTCTCTGCATTTAACACATCCTTAGCAATATAGGAGCAGTGGGCTGCTGAGAGGCGCCCGGGGAGCAACTGGGGGTTCAGTGTCTTGCTCAGAGACACTTCGACATGCGAACTACGGGGAGACCAGGTACCTTGTGGTTGCAGGACAACGACTCATCCCCATGAGCTACAGCCGCATCAACACATCAAATGAGTAATCTTACATTTCGTAAAGGTGCTCAAAAAGCAGTTATTCTTAGAAACGTCCGTCTGCATTTTTGGTTACAGGTAATTGGGAGCTGAGAAACGTGGACTACTAATAGGCCAGTGTTCACTTTGCACTCAAAAGGCAAAGACAAGGTGATATTAATTTAATGAACTTCTGTATTTTACAAAAGGTGAAGACAGGTACTTTTTGAACAAGTTCTGGGTGCTGGGTTGAGTCCAATTACAATACACTTTGGTGTCTTCAAAATTTCTCTGAGGTAAAGCCTCAGATAGTATGGGCCGTTGTCTTTGGAGTCTTTTATCTCTGCATACTGAAGAAGAGCTCCTGGGAACTTCTGAGGAGAATAGTGCTGAGCACTGCTTAAACGTATACAGAGATTAATTTCATATTCCCATCGAGGTTTCTGTTTCACTCAAAACTGTTACTGTGACCTTGACTAAGCTAACGTTTAGGCTCAACTATAATCATCCCGGTGCAGACGCAGACAGGGCTTTGTATCCTTCTTGAAGTTGTTCATGGTGAAGCCAGTGTTTTCAGAAGCTTCACTCTGAGCATGCGAGTCAAGGAAGTTCTTGTGAAATATGATGGAGGTCATTTTTAACTAAGGAAAGGTTACTACTACAGTAACATTGCCTTTGCCTAACAGGCGCTTTGTATTTTCTTATATCGAAAACAGCAATTTTTAACATTCATTTTATATTTTTTATACCTTTTTTCCCTTATTACACATTCAAAACATTTGTCTAGTAATTTGGTGAGTGATCAAATTCCTCCAAAACTAAGGACATTTTCATCAGCCTCATCCAGCTATACTTTGTTTGTTGTGCTAATCAGCAAATGTTAACATGCTAAACTAAAATAGTGAACATCAGCATGTGACCTTGGTTAAGGTTAGCCTGTTAGCATGCTTATGTTAGCATTTAGCGTCCAACTGCGTTGGTCCTTAGTGTAGCCTGTTGATTCTTAGTCTTTTTTATTGTATTTGAATAGCATCAACAGCAAATACATGTACATTGATGTATTGTGATTTAAATGTTGCTTTGCTGTCTGAATTCAACCATATTTTAAAGGAAGATGTGCATCATCAAAATACCCAGTGTTAGGGGAAATCCACCCCAGTGTTTAGCACTAACAGGTCTGAGGTCTGTGTAGCATTGTGTGAACGTTTAGTTAAATCCCTCCCACACAAACCTAAAACGCACACGCACACACACACACACACACACACACACACACACACACACACACACACACACACACACACACCCCTACCTGTCTACCATGCACTAAGCAGTACTGTTACAAACTGAAGTAGGGGACCGTAGTACTAATGCCAACAGGTGGAGCTCAGGAGAAGTGCTGCTGTCGACCCATGAAGTGTACAAATACCTAGACATGATGAATAATCAAAGGTATATGTGGGGCCCACATTAACATTGGACACTATAACAAGAACTAAACATGGACCCCCCCATATTCTCATTTGTTTATTATTTTTTATTGATTGCTAATTGTTTTGTTTGTTCACCTGGCATCTGTTTGTGTATCTGCAAGGAAGGTTTGAAAGGTTAATGTTGGTTACGAGGATTTAAGTTCAGGCAGACTTGGGTCAGCTCAGGGGTCCTTTGGGGAAAAGCGAGGGAAAAAGCTGCGCTCGCGCTATTCAGATTGGACTAGAATAGCCTGTTGTATGTAGTGTGGAGCTGATCAGTGTGTTTCTGTACTTTTCAGGTGGGTGAAAGTGATTAAATGGTATAGATGTAGCGACACATGGGCATAACTGTTTGGAAGGCAAATATGAATGTATGTCAGTTTGGAAGTTGAATGTCATGACGTGTCTGGAATATGATGAATCACTTAGCTTAGCTAGCTAGCGACCGGAAATACCGTAGTAACCACCTGTAGCCTGTGAGAATGACAGTTGTGTGAATGTGTAGAATGTCGCCAGTGTGAATGAAGTTGTTAGTAATAATATAAACTGATATGTATATATGTATAAGAAACCGTTTGATTCAGATTGGACTAGAATAGCCTGTTGTATGTAGTGTGGAGCTGATCAGAGTGTGTTTCTGTACTTTTCAGTGTGTTCGTGTACTTTTGCTCCTGTTGAGTAAAGAAATTCTTAAACAACCATGCACGCCTGGATCTCCTGTGTCCAAGTGCGCAACATATATTTTACTGAACATTCTCAGCTTGGATCCAACAGTGCGGTAAATAACCTGCATTTATTCATTCGCTGTATCGTTTCTATTCATTTATTTCATTTTTCAGACTCAGACTCAGAAAGATAATAGTCAGCGTCAAAAAGCACTTAACCGAGCCACCCTGCTGCCCCATAGGCACTTTTTATATTTCTTGATGTGTGTTTTCAGACATTAACGGCCAACTGAAGGTACAATGAATGGGACACACTGACACACGCACACATATACACCTCCCACCACCTAGCGATAACAGCCTGTGCCTTCTCACTCTTGTTTTCAGTGTTCAAGCCTTTTTTCTCTCAGAGAATGGGGTAAACAGCCCCATCAATATAGTGTTTTCCCGCTGTCTACCCACCCACTGCCTCCAGATTATCAGACAGGACGACAGCCCAGGTTTCACAATAAATCCTATCATCCCTTCCATCCCTGACTTTCCTCTTCA
The DNA here is from genome assembly GCA_038501785.1 of Myoxocephalus aenaeus. NCBI lineage: Eukaryota > Metazoa > Chordata > Actinopteri > Perciformes > Cottidae > Myoxocephalus > Myoxocephalus aenaeus. The sequence continues at coordinate 533,228 of JBAMJR010000121.1, read as the reverse complement.
CCCATCTTCTTTTCCATCACTTTGACTTTCCTCCTCATTGTTTTGCAACTCACTCTCCCACTAAGGTGAAGTTCAGTTTAACGATACACTATTTTACTATTTCAGCATATAAAACTAATAATACATAAATATGCCCCATATATGTATATATCTATATATAGTATATGCTATACATCATTATATATATATAAATATATATATATATATATATATATATATGTATTTATATATATGGCATATGTATTTATTCTCTATATATACAGTATATATATAAAGCTCAAAATATGTGTGTAGGAGTCTAACATATATGAAAATGTAATTTGATGTTCTGCTGGGGTGTCAAGTGAACTTGCTGTCAGGTAAACACAATCTAGGAGAAAAGAAACACCAGAAGATGAGTAAGTAAATAAGTAAGTAAAGTAAAAGAAGGAAATAGGCTATCGCATATTGAATTAGTATCAGACCTCAAATGGTATGAACAAAATAGGCTACCATTCTGTGCAAAAGTACAATCACAAATATTATTCACCCTTTATTTTCAGAGGAAAGAGGTTGTGACAAATAACACCAGAAACCGACTGACTCCTACCTTTTGTGCCTGAAGCCAGGAGAGAACGTTGTCGTCTTATCTTCACAGTCGTCATCACCATGTCTGCTCTTGGAAGGTCAGTTGGCCACACAATGCAATATCGTAGAACACAATTTGGCGCACGGTGAGACGTTAAGGCGTTCTGTCGCTAATCCTTGAAATTAGAAAAATCACATGTGCAGGAAATGTTTTTTAGTATTTGAAGGGAGGAAAACACTTAATTAATATTCCCCCTTGTTTACACTTTAATGCTGCAAAACAACAACCTCCGACATAATTCACTCAATGCGTCTATATTTATTTGTCCTAAATGAAAAACATCACATTTTATTCATGCGATGACTTTAGCATCATCACGTTCAATGATGTTCTGGGGGAAGAGCTCCATTTTATTTACTGACCTACTTATCACAGCTCACACAAGCATGGCTGCCACTACTAAGACCATCCCCATGGCCACTGACCCATTTGCCAGACATGCCAACCTTCAAAATTTCAAATTTTTCAGATCATATAAGTCATGCTTAAATCTCTTCCCTAATATTTCTCCTCTGCGGCACACCATGAGCTAATAACCCCCTTCTTTCCATTTCCTCCCACTTTCTTTACTCATAGTTTGCTGGTGCAAGGTGGGTGTCCCTCTTAACGCCAGTTCGTGACTGAGGTCTGACACATCCTCTAACTGCCACTTCCATTTATGACACAATCCAATACATTATTCATGCTTCTTAATTAGTTAGTGAAGCAGCAGCTTATAGTGGTTAGACATTTTGTAGATCAAGTTTTTGGATGGGACTTTTAACATGACTTTGCCACTGCATACAAAAGCAAACTCAACAAGTAATGGCACTATGAGATGGAGAGGATGTGATGTTTTGGACTACAAGCAATTATATTATTGTGAACATTTTAAGAAAGATGCAAAAGAACACATGAAGATATAAAAGTGCATACAGTGTGAAACTCACATGGAAGATTATATTAGACGGGGCGTTAAGTACAGACAAAATACCTGAAGATAACCCGGTAATATGAACTGATTCATATGAACTGATTCAAGTCAGCAAAAACATGAAGTGAAAGTTTGTAGAAGATAAGTGGTAGTAAGTAGAACTAGAAAATTTCGCAAAGAAATTTCGATGGTGTGGCTACTACTGCCGTAAGACATCGCCATATATATATATGTATATATATGTATATATATATATATATAAATATATATATATATATATATATATATATATATATGAATGAATGAATGAATGAATATATACTTTATTAATCCCCGAGGGGAAATTTGGTGTCAGGGTAGCAGCAACTTACAACAAAAATAAATATATAAAAACAGCAGGATGAAAGATAAAAGATATATACAATAATACAAATAAAAATAAAAATAATAAAATAGAAATAGCTGGGATTGTGCAAAATATATACATGTGATTAATCAGAGGATCTGTCAAGCGGTGATTTATTATAAAGCCGTAATGGCGTTGGCAGGAATGTTCTCCTGTATCTGTCCTTGTTGCAGCGGAGCGTGAGGAATCTCCTCGAGAAAGTGCTCCGCTGACCCTGCAGTAGGTGGTGGAGAGGGTGGTCCGGGTTGTCCAATATGGACAAAAGTTTCTTCAGCGTCCTCCTCTCCACCACCTGTTCCAGACACTCCTGCCTGCAGCCGATGATGGAGCCGGCTTTCTTAACTATCTTGTTAAGTTTGTTGGTGTCACCGGCTCCAATGCTGCTTCCCCAACAGACAATGGAGAAGTACAGGGCGCTGGCCACAACCGACTGGTAGAACGCCGACATTACCAGTATTAAGATGTGTTATTGAGGTTATTGAGGTCAGCAATGGATATCTAGATTGATAAATAGCAACAGAGGTATTTTTGATTTTGGGTTTAGCTGTCCCTTCAACGGAGCACTACATGACGAGTTAAATCTGGAAGAGTTAAGAGCAGAAAACCCCACAGACTTTTAAAAAAACGTGTGGAAAACATCGTAGACATTTACATTTCACACCTTAGTCTCAGTCTAAAGGCCCTTTATTAGTCACTAGATTAAAACTTTGATTGGCTGCATTTCAACTTTGCCAATCAGCTAATAGTATAATTGGAATTCTGTTTTAAAACATTAGATAATTAGGTAATTATAAGGAGGAGAATGAATGTTATTCTGTTTACAGTGGCATTTATCGTTACTGTTAGCTTGTTTACAATCAGTTCTCCCTCTGCAAGTCTTTAATTTATTAATATTTGTTAATTCCCGAACATATCCAACAAAAGCCTGAACGCGTCTACAAATGTATTTTCAGAGCCAACTAATCTGTTTGTTTTGGGAGCTCAGCCTTTGTCTTTTCTCTGTCTCTTGTCAGTTTAAGAACAGACAGCATGCGTTCGTTACCTGTTGGCACTGGAGCTGTATGCTTCTGACATGGCGGTATGCAAAACCTCTTTTTTTTTTCAGAGAACAGATCAGTTTGGTGACAGGCCTAAAATCTACTGCAGATTTCTTTCTTTCGCAAGTCAAGTGGTGGGTCAAAAGGAACAATTTCCTTTCTCTTCTCTGAAAACGTACTAATACGCCGTCTGTCAGTACTGAGGTGGCAAGGCCCCCAGGGAAGGTTTTGCACTGAACTATTTCTTGTCTGTAGAAAGATCAGGGCGGGTAATCTCTGTCTCTGCTATCCAGGACTGTGCTGCTGTGTAATTCATTCTTTATCCTAAATCCAGGGAGAGACAGACAGCAGCGAGAAAGAGAGAAAGAGAGAGAGAGACAGAGTGAGAATTATTTGAAAACCGTCAATGTATTAAACCAGAAAAGAATAAAAGTATATTTGAAAAAGTAACATGAATGCAATGGGGTTAGGGCGTTGACAGAGGGGGGCACTTTTTCAAATGAAGCGCGATGGAAATACATATTCACATACATCCTCATACAAAGCAGTTAGTAAGTGAACCCTCTTCTTCCCTAATGAGACATACAGCTTTAACGATCTTGTGCCGCATGTTGTGCCTCGTGCGTCACCTTAAACTCAGCTGTCACAGTTCATCGCCAAGTTGTTTTTGTCCGACCTAGCTTCCTTTTCCCTATTGGAGTCCATCCTGCGGCAGCCTTTGGGATTTGATCCTAGGCCATTGAGAAGAGATTTTAGCCATCAAATTCGGTGGCGTGTGATCTCTAGCACCAGACTGATGCACCAAGTCATCTTGTATATCTGTGCATTTAAGATCGCCTCAGGACAGAGGTTTTTCCCAAGGCATCCATTGTGGAAGGCATCTATTTTTTTCATGTCACATGTTGAAACTGGTCAGCACTCTAAGCCATTCAACAACACTGGATTTACTTTGCTATTGTATAGTCGGGCCATTGACTTCCAGATAGGCTGGAGCCAGCCACAAACAGCATGAACCTTCCCAAGCCTTGCTCTTTGTGTCCTTAATGTGCCATATGCAGTCTTGTCATTCTGAATTACAGGTGTCGAATGAGACCCTCAAAGACAATACACACATACCAAGGTCATATCAATATCACAGGAACCAGGTAAGTGATGGTGAAGCCTAAACACAGAGTGGGTGGAGAAAACATCAGATCATTATTTGTTAAAACGTCCAAAAATCTAAAAAAAAGTCCAAGTATATGATGAAGCATGTCCAACAGAAATGATGGTAGTTGAGATTCACTTTGAAACGTATTCATGTCGTATTATTCTGTACTGGGTTAAATCCATTTAATTGCTCAACTCTTGTGGGAGTGAAAATTGAAAACCAAGGTTTAATTTCATCGGACTCTATTTTCAGGGGATTTTTCAGCGTCTCTAAAGCCCTTGCACTATTACTTGTCATGTAAAAAGCAATTACAATCGGTGCGTGGATGAAATGTGTCATCAGAGAATCCATTAACAATGTCCTCAGACCTTAATATTTACAGTCACCACCCTACTTTCAGAGGAAACACTGAGTTGCATGAGTTGTGAAGGACAATTAAAAGGCATTGGTGTCATTGCCAGATCTGTATTGGTAGGAAGTCTATTTGAGGCGATTATGATTTTTCAAAGGTATTTATTTAGAACTGTTGTATTGGAATTGCATTAGAAATGCTAAAAGACAAGATATTTTGCTCCCACGCCATTCATTAAACTAGTGCGATCACTAAAATTGTACGGGTGCAAGGACAAAGGTCTTTAAAAATACAGTATGTGCAGGGAAAAAAACATAAGAGCTACAGTTTGTAATTTGGGGAAATACATTTATTCACTTTGTTTCTGGGATTTGGATGAGAAGATTGATACCAATCGCATGTTTATACACTAAATATGAAGTTACAGACAGTTAGTTTAGCTTAGAATAAATACTGGAAACAGTTAGCATGGCTCTGTCAAAATATAAATCTGCCGACAAGCTTACAAATTAACATGTTGTATTACCTGACTTCCTCACAGTTATGGAAGACAAAAGGTTCCTATGTCCTGTGGCTTCCAGTTTTATGCTAAGATAATTGTTACCTCACCACAAAAAAAATAAAACATTTCAATTATTTTATTCTCATTTTCTATATATTAATGTTAAGGTTAAAATATATATATTTCTGTACAGTTTATTTTTCCACACAATTGTCTAAATACAGTTTCAAAACCTTTCCCACATTGGCAGGAATGTAATTCTGGATTTTAATTTGTGTTTTCCACCTATTACAGTTAACATTTTACAAAAACAATTGGGTTTCAGAGGTAACATTGATATAACTTTGTCTCTCTGTTGTCTTTATACATTCATGTGTCTCCCTTCCACCACCTTCCATGGAAACAAACATTTATCAGGATGTTTTGGGGGATGTAAACAGGAAGTATAATCTTGACATGAAGTCAGTGAATTGGCTGTGGAAACTTGAGCCCTGTGAAAATCAATGGGTATTTTTTTAATAAATCAACTTCCGAGAACAAACCCTTAAAAAGCCCCACAAATATCTCCTAATTTAAAATGTACTCATTGACAAATCCAAAAGAATTTCCCTTGCTATAATAAAAGCCTGTTCAAGTGAGCCAATAAGAAGCTGTTGGGATGCTACGATTGGTAATTTTACACCCAACAGTTGATCTTTTTGGGCTTAATGCACTACTGAGACAGATCACACATATGATCATACATCTCCTAAACCAGTAGATCATTAGCCTACTTACTAAAAGTGCACTCTTCTCTTCTTTGATATGTCAGATGCTCAGCTCCTTTTTATATATTTAAATTGGAGAGAAAAGTATACCTTTAGAATAAATCATCAGTCAGTCAGACAGTAAAATATGAGTTGAATTGATCAATTTCCAAATGGTATTTACCAACACAAAACATCTCTTCTGTCTATTGGTGACTCTATGGCCTGCATACGAGTAATTTGCTGAAACAGCACCTGAAATGACTAATTACTGAAATTAATTTAATTCTAAATTTGTCCAGTTGTGTGAAAGTCAATCAAGAATTCTGAATGTAAAGATAAAGCCCAGAATAAATGGTTTAAGTTATTTAAATAAAAAGATATGCCAGCAGATCAGATGGTTCAGCTGCACATACAGCACTCATACCGTATAACCATACAATGAAACTGAATTAATTATTTCTACGGTCACAGGGTTTTGCCAAGAGCAATCCCACAGAAATCCCACAGAAAAACTCAGCTCTCTCTTTGAAATCCATGAGTTTTTTGTAGTTCATTTGGAGTCATTTCACACTGCTTTTCCATAATTGAAGCACATAAATAATTGTACAGACAGAGAAATACATTATAATAAATAATTCTGGTTCACATGTGAAGCTGTTTCGTGTTGTCCCCATTGCTGTTGTCATGTGAAAATTAATAAATTGATGTTTGGGGGAGCTACTAAGATGAATAGAAAGTGGCAATGCAGGACACTTTTTTTCGCTGTTTTTTTTGCCAGCCAGACGTTCTGCTACTTCCCCTGACAAAGTATGACAGCAATCCAAGTTTGACAATTGATAGATTACAGGTAGCAGTTAATACATTAATCTCAACTGAGCTCGACACTACCTGTTTCTTGCCTGTGTCCCTTTCTCTTTCACTTAATCTTTTGGCGGTGGAGGGGGTCTTCTTAATGTTTTGTGCAGAGAGCATTTCCATTGCACTACATTTCTAGAATCCAGGTCCTGTAATCTGCTGCACATTTTGTAACAAAGAATGAACAAATAGGTGCTAGAAACTCAATGACCTTCATCAAAAAGACAGTTCTTACAAATTGACAATATACATTTACAGACAGTATATTTGAATATACGGTATAATGTACTTCTATAGTTATGGGGATCAATGTAACCTAAACATAGCTTAGCATGTATTATTGTTTGTGGTCAGTGATAATACATGCATTACAATATCGTTTATATTCAGTTTTAATGTGAAACACTTACATTATGTTGAATATTTTTTGTATACATTTGTATATATAAATGAATTTTTAATATACGTTTTCATGGCATGCTGTGGTATTTTTACATCATTTTATGGTATACACTACTTAGAGTTTTTTTTTTTTATAATATTTTATTATGATAGTTTTATTTTATATTGTATGGCAGATTTCCTATGGCATACTATACTATAACATTTTAATGAGATATTATGGAAGAAATAATCTCAGTCGTTTTGAAATCCCATTTGGTGGACCCATGAACACAGATATTGGACCAGCTCCCTGACATGGAGAAATGTAATGCCTGACTTATTGTGCAAAATGACTCTCTCTTCATGGTGCTATCCACACATAGGGGAAAGCAGCTCTACTTCCAAAACAACAAGGCAAACTAGCCCAGGTGGCCGGGGCCATACCAGGTCCTCCTCACCATGGCATCAGGAGATTGCAGAGAAGACCACAAGAGTGCACGCCAGCCACAATAGATGGATCCCGAAACCAGTGGAGGCCTTCTCACCGGCAAAACAACAACACAGCCTGCGGGACGAGCCGGAGCCAATAAAAAGAGCAGCCAAGCGCTGACCAGGATCAACAACATGACTCTGGGAACAGTCAGAGCAGCAAGGCTCAGACTAGCCTTTACAAGAGAGACTTGAGAGGAATATTTTTGAAAGAGACTTAAATGTGGTATACTCAAAAGGCATATATATATATATATATATATATATATAATACTCAGTATTGTATTTATTTATTTGTACTGTTTTTCACCGTTTATTATTTGTGTTACTATGTCTCTTGTGTATACTTTACCCTGTTTGCTGCTCTAATCCTGCAAATTTCCCCACTGCGGGACTAATAAAGGAATATCTAATCTGATCTAATCTAAATGGTAACATAACCACCAACCGATACAAAATAAAAGGTAACTTTAATATGTCAAAGAGGTTAAAAGTCTTTAACAGTTTTGAGTAAGAAAGAGTGCAGTCCTTGTCTGCCCGGGCCTCACCGGCTGTCTCGTACTCAGCTGCTCACTCTTTCCTTTTCACGTCTGGCTGGCACGTGAGGGGACGATGTTAACACCTGAGCCCGGGGAGTGCCGTCCGGTCCAAGGTTGTCTGTCACCATGGTATGGTGGGACTGCTGTTCTCTTCCTCTTTGTCTTACTGTGACTCCTTCACAGTACGCCCATGGGTACACTGAGAGAGATATACAACATCAATGTGCACGTGGTCCTCACCCATTCAGATCCTATTATTGTAAAGGAGAAGGAAATTACAAGGGAATTATTATGATACAGTTAAAAGAAGAGGACTGTACAATGTGATCTACACAGTCTTAAAATAATCCAAACCAAATAGTTTGCCAGATCTGGTCATCATTTAATTGAGGGGAACTCCTGGTGTTAATTTATCAGGCACCCAGTAAAATAATCTAGGGGAAAGCATTAGCCAATCTTGGCCACCAATATTATAGTCTGACATGTTCAATTCGACTGCCAATCCTACAGCATGCGTCTAACATATCCAGGTACAGCTGAATCTGTATAGGGCACACTGGAGGAGCATCATCTACACAGTGATGGGCAAAGAGCACAGGTTTATTGACTCCAGACTGTCATGCTTGTGCGGCTCATTATTGTCAGACAATGCTTGACCCTTCCAAACATGGCAATAACAGCTATGTGGTAAAAAAAAGAGAAGGGAAATTGGATACTTTCCTGGCAGATCACACACATCATCTACATTTTTTATTTTTTTTATTTTTTTATTTAAACCTTTATTTAACCAGGAAGTCCCATTGAGATTAAAAATCTCTTTTTCGAGGGAGACCTGGCCAAGACAGGCAGCAGCATAAAAAACACATAGTTACAGACAGAAAACACAGAACAAGACAAGTTAAAAGAAACTAAAAGCTAAGAGCTAAGAGACAGTGACGTAGTTGTTAATTTAAGAAACATTTACATTTTTGGGAACCTGCCTCTATTTCTTTCATTCGAGATTTAAAAGCAGTCAGTGGTATTAGTTCTCTGAGCTTTAAAACATTCTGCAACATATTCCATGATGAGGAGGCAGAGTACACAAAAGCCCTTTTTCCCATTTCCGTTCTGGCATTTGGGACAGTGAGCATTAAAAAGTCCAGAGATCGCAAAGAATATTGTCCGACACTTACATAACCTACATACTAACCGGGTTCGCAAATGAAACCAGGTTTTCAACTCCTCTCAGGTAATTATAATAATTGCCTGCATGGCAAACATGTGTCGTGGGAAGAAGTTATGGTTCAAATCCTCATTCCCATACTGATGTCATTTAGTGTTATCCTGTGTATTTGTACTTTCACCCTGACACGCATGAATAGATGTTGTAGTGGGAGGATGAATCCAACAAGGATTAGGGAACTGGTGAAACCAAACCTGACTATAAACAAATGAGAATAGATTATCCTGACCTTTTTTTCCTGATTAGGAGAAAAGCAATGTGATGATTACGGAGAGGTTTTTAATTCTACAACTTTCTCAAAAATATGTTCGCCCCAAAACGCTGCTTTGCAATATAACCTTGGGAAAATAAACCATAAGAAACATAATGGTTTGAATTAATATGTTTAATAATATATACAGATACTGAATGTTTTGAGCGATGCATCAAGCCTTATGCCTCTCTTGAGACACTTTTTTACTTATAAATTTGCAATGCATCTGTTGATTTCATGTTTAAACGTCTTTACTAAAGCTTTGATCAAGGGGGTAGTACCTATTATCTGATAAATAACATCACAGTAACAAGATGATATGGAATGAACTTCAGAAATTGTGACTTATTATTGTTACCAATTCAAATTACTCAGTTACATTTTTGTTTTTCATGTTTACATTTTCCAGGCAGGTTCACATGTTTAATGTTTAGTGCCATTTTTTTCTTCTTATTCCAGCCTTTTCTGGGGGGAGGGGGGGTTTCTCCTGTGACACGGATACTATATATACTTCTTTCATTTTTTTACCTTTTTCTTGTTAATTGGGAGGGAGGGAATTTTGACCCATGCGCCTGTGACCCCTGACCTCTGTCAGGACTTAGTCAGGAGACTAAATTCTTTCAAAGTTCCTTTTGTTGGGTCAGACGGAGAACAGAGGACACAGGGTAGATAACTGAGGTTCCCAAAATCAGCATGGAATGCTAATAAGGGGAGTGTATTGGCAGATTTTTAACCTTTGGCCTTACCCATTGAGCAAGACAAAGAGCTGCATTTCTCTGTGTCTGTGTGAAAGGGTAAGGTCCGTGTCACAGCAACATATTATTAAAACCAAGTTGTCAGATTCAACCTTCTACTCCTGGTTACCAGTAAACAGACAACAAAATAGAAGTCTGAATGGGCAGACAAAATATTGAAATATTGTGGGTTTATTCAAGACGAGAGTGCGAGAACAAAATATGTTTGTAACGCATGCCTGGCTGTACAAGAATTGGGTTATGTACTTTATTTCTCCGCCTCTGGTTCTTGCCAGCTCAGCCAGGTGATAGATCAGATGTCTCTTATTGCAATAAAACTCTGAAGTCTAAAATGAAAAACTCATTCTTTGTGAATTTATCTTTGAACTGCCTTCACACTTATTTTTTATGGCATCATACATTATGGCATTTTTATCACTTGACCATGACTTTTTATTATATTCTTAATGTCATACTACAATATGACAGTTTTAAAGAGCAAACCATACCATACATGTATAGTATGACATTTTGTACAATACTATTACTTTTGAAAATGGCATTTTTATGGTATGCTTTACTTTTACTAACATGTTTTCTGTAAACTATACTATGACATTTATTCATCGTTTTTTTTTTTTTAAACAGATGAACTCAATCTTTCAACCCATAACCATAACCACATGTTTTTTAACAATGTAATTTAATGTAAGACATGGATTTCTCTTAAAAGTTCCTTCTGCTAATCATGTTTTGATTTAAATTTGTCGATCTTTATATATAAACTTTTGGGCAGTGTGTAACAATTATCACACAGAGATGACACATCTGACATTTGTGTGTGTGAAATTAAACTTTGAAGTAATGTAAAATGGGTAAAATTTAACAAATTAACTGAACTTTTATGTATGTATAAGTCCCAAGCTTTTCCCCCCAGACATCAGTTAATATCTTTCCAGATACTGTACATGGTTTCCACAGGACAGCAGTTATGAAATGGAGTCACTTATACACACACACAATAGAAAAAAACAAGAGTAAAGTATTTTTTTAATAAAATGTTTATTATTACCTTTGTATTTATTTCTGTATACAAGAATGTGTAACAAAAGCCAAATAAGCAATCAATTTGAGTCTTTTATAAATGGTAAGGCATGTCTGCATGTATAACCATCAACTTCAGTTCCCCCAAAACACTTCAACAGCGTGCACTGACAGCTCCAAAAATATTAATGTGCTCCTTAGTTATCTGATTTTGCAAATCACAACAGTATCACACTCACAGCATATGTTTTAGCAAAAGTGCAGCAAACGATTAACATCAAAACGGAGAAGACCTTGCATAACACATTTTCAAAACATTCTGTAAAAAACCTCAGCAGACCATCAGTTGACTCTTTTTTTTCTAGTTTTTTTTTCAAATGCCAGCGAGAATGAGCGAGACAAAAAAAGGGCGACAGATTTTAAGTTAAGCATTGAGGCATCTCAGACAGTGATACTCTTTGTCAGACCAGGGTAATGTAGCTTGTCAGGAGAGAGGAATACACAAGCCGGTGGAAAATGGCAAACATTCCTCTCGCAATAAGAGGAGACAGTTGTTTGGACCGATACGAGCTCTTTTGAAAAAGTCAGCCAACTTCTGAAAGTCTTTTCTTGATTCACTTCCTTCATTGTATTTCGAGAACCCCAGTAAAGACCTTCCTTATCCTCACTCATCCAAAACGCTCGTTTTTTGCAATCACAGATCTTGTAGAGGTTCTTACGGGTGCATTCAACCTTTGTGTGGCTACAGATGCTTGCTGAGTTTTTACACTTTCAAAACATAACTGTTAAGTTTCTGGCTCACTTCTGACCCTGACTCAGAAATATCTGCCTCCACAATGCTCTTTTAATACTTGAAAACTAAATGTATATGGCAGTGTTTGACTGCAGCAATATATAACCCACTAACTTGCAGTTCTAATAGACTCTTTTCTCTTTCTGTTGTATACTGTATCTCTATTCACAAAGAACATCCAAATGCAACTGTGTTACTGCACAATTTAATCTAGTTTTGCGGAACAATATGACACTCAACATTAAAATAGAAGTGCTGACAAAACATCTATTTGTGTTAAATTCTAAAATAGAAGTGTTGATGTATTCTCTGAGAAAAGGAAATGCCTGAAGCTGAAACTGAATTATCAGTGTGAGCATCAACAGTCCAACAGCCCCATCTAACAGAACATTATGTTTTACATGCAACCTTCATTGCAATTATCCGCTATCCAGGACTGATCAGGAAAACTGTTCCTGCACAGGCCCAGCAGCTAGTTAATTGATATTCAGTCCATTTTAAATAGTTACTGCTGGATGTCCATCATGTCTAACTACCTCCCATCTGTCTGACCCACTAGGTGAGTGCAGGCCGAGATCTGTTTTCTTTTACCGCTTGGTGGGCTCTCTGTGCTCCTGTTACGATGATCCAGCTGAGGACTCATGAGAAACCTAAAACATCCAAGACAAAAGTGTAAAAGAGTGTAAGCCATGTAACTTCTGGGGGAAACAGTATTTGAGACGTTGAGAGGTTGGTAAACTGTGTTTGTATGCGTGTAGTTACCCCTGGTTCGAAAGGGCTCGACAGGCTCACACCACTGCAGTATGCACTGAAATTTGCATGTACTCTTTCGACCAATCAAAATGGATTCACGGACCCAGAGCTTAAATATGCCGATTGCATTCTGACCGAGCATCCAATCTACCTGATGTGATTGAAACAGCAACGGGATCAATGAGATAAATACGATGAGATGAAGATGGTCTCCTCTCCCTCTTTGCTCCAGCACCAGTGTAGCAAATGTTGCCTAAACCTAAGCATCTACACTGACGTCTCCCATAGGTGATCATTTCTCTACGGATTATGTTTTTGGTGGTCATCTCCTAATGCTGCTGTCTGGCTTTGCTGATGAGTATCTTTTTTCTTTGCTCCCTTCCATCGTCTAAGACCTTAGCTACCTGGACCGTGTTTTTGTTTGGAGAATCCTTGAATATTTTGTATTTCTGCTGAGCTGCTGTCTTCCTCGTCAGTCTTTATGTCAAAGTCAAAGTCAGTTTTATTTGTCACTTCTTCCATATTGCGCAAACATACAGAGGACCTGAAATTATGTTTCTCTATAGCTGTAATGCTGGTATTGATATTTTATATTGACATTTCTATTTTATCTTTATACTACTCCTTTTCAAGTCACGTTTTCATCCAAATTAAGTGCACATTTTTGTGCAGGTGCTTTATGTACATCACAATGTATTCACTAAGTCTCTTTGAATAGCACTTTGTTGAATAGCATTTTGTACGTATCTTTATTGTCTATCCCATTAATGGTTTAATACACTCAACAGTTGTGATATTGGGGATGTTGATCGAGTCGGTGTCATCTATCCTCAGGCTTTGGTTGGATAGACTGTTGCCTTCCACAATTAGGGTTTACGCACCAACCATTTAAATGGCCTGCTGGTTTTGGTGAGAGGTTGCTGTTCAGTCACCTTCTCCTAAAGCGGTTTTCTGCAAGGTGCGAGGTGACGGAGGTGAAATGTCCCCATCTGTTCTGCAGTGGGAGTTCCTGTGGTGATTGGGTTCTCTCTTGTGAGTCATATTAGCTCACTGTAGCAAGATTTTTCTTGAAGATGCTGTCTGTGAAGACAACCATGTTGCTGCTGCAAACTTTGGCAACGCAGATATACTTTAGTTGTTTGCACCGGTAGTTTGTGCCTTAAAACATCAGATTTTTACAGTTTTACAGGTCTTGACTGTTGCAGCTTGATGCTGCTAAAACTCTTGTGTCCTATGCTTGCTTACTGCGCAATGTGCAGTCTCCTTGAGATGCTCACTGTAGCTGTTACTTTGTCACAGCAATGGGTTTGGGGAAGGTCTCTGTTGAGAAAAGAGACTTACTTATTGGTTATGTAAAAGCATTTCAGGTGCTTATGAGCCGATGAGATTGGATCCTTTAGGGTCTTTTGTCCCTTTGTTTTTGTAATGCCTGCATCATTTCTGGGAGGTCATGTTCATGAAGCATGCACATTTCATTGTGGTGCTCCATAAGATGTAGAGCCTGTCAGAGGGCTGAGCTTTTAGGAGTAGGGTTAAATGTGTAATCTTATATATGTATGTCATATAAACAAGTATTCAAAACAAGCAACATAAATTATTAATGCATGGGGACCAAGGAAATAAAGCATTAGCATAACCTAATATCTATAATATACTCTGAGTCATCTGTGACATAAAAAGGAAATCTGAATTGTTTAAGCGAATGTTTAGTACCCAAACCGAAGAGAGTAAATCAGGTAACTGAATATCGTTAGCAGGCCATTGTAGTATGATGGCTTAGTTTACAGGTGATCAAATAACTTGTAAAAACAGATAATACATTCATAAAAAATGAGCCATTTACTAAACCAGTAATATCACATTACAATACCTCCCAGTGAAATACATACTGCAACTGTTCAATATGGTTAAATGATCTGAAAATATAGATTTTCTGTCTCTATGGGGTGGACATTTCCTCTTGCTTTATAAACTTATGAAGCCGACAAAAATAATCTGTGCAAAGTAGTTCTCTTAGTGCAGTACATAAGCACTCTCTTAGAGATAATTAAATGTGCAACTATAAAGTGGCTGTAAGAACTGCTGTTTCTCGAAGCCACACTGATATGACCAAACGGGAAACCAGGTAAACTGCTAGCACTGTACAATCCTGTACCAACCAATGCCAAAAACTGTGTAGCCTGCATAAAAAAAAAAATTCAAAACATTGTCCGTTAACATCATTTTCACGCATGCACAAGACTTTTGTCTGAGGTGGTAAAGACTAATTGGGCAAAATGTGTGTCGTGTCATTTGCACAACTCCATCTTACAAAAGAAAAAAAGAAAAAAAAAGAAAAAAACTTTTATCTAAAATACCAGATCAGATGTTTTTTTAAAGAGAGGTATGTTCTTATAAACCCACTTCAGAATAATGAGAAATCGTCACGTTATTCTTTATTTTCAGAGATGTGAAAGCTGGTTCAATGATGGCACCGAGCATTCTTTGGGGGACGAGCAGGATGCAGCACTGCACTCACTTCCAGTCCTACGGTACCAAACCACACAGTAAGCCATTCTCGACAGGTTTCCAAGAGCTTCTACATGTCCAGTGAGGGAACAGCAGTAGAACTTGCTGTTAAACATACTGTACGTATAGTATAAAAGTCAGTGATCGGGCCACACTCATGTATTATCTGCATTGAGTATGCATTGCCCAGAGTGTGAGTGTGACGGCGGCCATCACCAGCAGTAGGGAGGGTCTGCGGGAAAATGACTTGCCTGCGGCTGCTGCTGCATGTTCATCACTTCTGTCGGCTCCGATCACAGGAGCCTCTGTTCCAACAAAAACAAAATCTGTTGTGCAGCCGTCAGAGCAGCCGCTGCCACTGCCAGAAGTACTGCCCTCGTCACCTGCAGCAAACAAAGAAAATCACACAAATTTAAATTCACACAAAAATGATATCGTCACAAGCAGCTTAGTTTGGTTCATTGCAAAGGGGAAGTGTAAAAAGCCCTGGTTACTCCGGCAAGTGCCCGCCTAGAGACATGGGTGGTGCTAAGATTAGAGTTTGCTATGCATCACCGTCCGAATACACTTCAGTACGTACATCGGTGAGTGGAAATACCACCGTCATTACGCTGAACAGCAAACTATTTGCAGCAGAGGTATCACTTCATGATTGTGTCTGTGGCTTTTATGTTCTTTGAATAATCCTTTGTACTCTCTTAATAAACATATATGAGACACATGTATGGATTGTGCCTTTAAGTTTATAAAGTTGTATTGAGCCACTTCTTTGTTGCAACAGACTAGATCCACTCTTTGAATACTAATTCACTTTAATTCTCCAAATAAAATTCCAGAGATGTCTTATTCGGTTGGAATACATTAATCTTTTCTCACTGTGGGAGCCAGGGTAAAAATCACGTTCCACCTGTTTAATGTAGACCACAAAACTGTGAGAAAAGAGGGCTGAAATACGATGGGATTTCAGATTTTCTTAAATTTCATAAGCACTTCAATGCTAACCTGACCTGCCAGATGGGCAGGCTCTTGCACAATATACGTGGCCGGTAATTGGATGAACCATTTGTCAATCAAACTCATTCCGAAGTAAAGAGAAGCAAAAACATATTTTCCAACCTTCAGTGTCGTTCCTTTTTCTTTCAATTAATAAAATACTCACTACCAGTTGTACGCTAACCTACCGGTACCCGCATTGTTACTTTGAACAAAGAGGCGCCTCTCCGTGTCATCTCACACACACACACACACACCTAAACCCCAGCCATAGCTGCCGTTACCTCCTCACAGTACACTGATTAGTCCATGCTCTGGCTTACTGCACATTTCACACATTACTTGAAGCCTGACAAGATGGATTTTCACATCTCTTGCATGATCTCGTGAAATCGCAAGAATCCAGCTGCCGTGCAAGGCTACTTAATTACTGATAACCCGAATAACCACTGCATAAATTATGCATTAAAAATAGATGGGGGCTGCATATGTTCGAAGCAGACTGTCAGTGACGATGGTGAGTTGAGTAAGGTTTTTGGGGATACTGTATTAAAAATACCTGACTTCACTACAAACTTTCTTCTCATCATAAGTGTCTGGTCTTTTTTGCAGATGACATAACAAAAAATAGGTTTTGCATGATTGTAAATGGCCAAACATTGTGGTTATTAATAACTGTGTGCAAAAGATATACCTTTAAATAAGGATGTTCCACTTACAAAGCATAGTATATGCATGGCATATTGTTTAAAAAAAATTTATGAAGCCTGCTTCTGTGAGATATTAATCTCTGCAAAACATATTGCTGCTGCAGTTCTGGATTTCTAGTGTTGAAGAAGACAACACTCCGAACAAACATGACGGCAACAAAAATGGAGTTGTACTAAAGTTAGTAACAGTAGTCATGCAGTCACACATTTAATTTGAAGCTCAGAGAATCCTCCATCTTGTCAGCTGAATAGGATCCATAATCAAAAGGAAAAAATGGTGTCTGTCATGACAGTCTTGGAGATGGACATCTTCCTAAACATAGACTTGGCTTTCTATCAATGTCTACGTCACCATACCTACAGTGATTTCTTCTCTGAATAATGTCAGTCTTGCCTCAGTGCAACACTGATGCATCCTGGGGAGTTGCATGATGAGTTGCTACGTGAATGACACCTGGGATCTTTTTTCGAAACAGTTTACAGTTGATATTTCTGTGGGGGTATTGTCAGTGTGTGTGTGTCTAAGTGTTGTCCAAATCAAAACCGATAATACTTTTACTTTTCTTTACTTCAAATTATTAGTATCGGAAACGTCGGGTTACAAGCCGCTACTACCTTCGGTCAGTGTACCCGACGGCTCCCTGCTGTAGCCAGCTGGGGCTCCTGCTAGCGCTCCGTCACTTCCCCGCTAGCTCTCCGCTAACTTCCGCTAGCTCCCCGAAAACCACCGAAGGTAGCGGGACCAGGCTCGACACCCGACTTGGGCAGAGGGGACGCGGGCAGTAGCAGCAGCAGCGGGCGGTAGCAGCAGCAGTGGCCGGTAGCAGCAGAAGTGCTAGCTATCAGCGCTACAGCGGGGACACTGATCAGCCGTAGGAGCGGCTTGTAACCCGACATTTACGGTAGTAGTATTATCTCATCTATATCTGCACTTGCAAACATCTGAGGTCTTGGAGAACTTACTTGAGTCCTGGAAATAGATGTCATTTCCATTGTAAGCGTTCTTTAGTTTGTTGGTCATGACACGTAGAGCCATGATCTGCTGTCGTATCAGTGTGTCAGGCCTGGTGATATCCACATCCACCTCTGGGTTGTTCACCTGGTTGGTTAGACCCTCCTTCACCACTTCAGGAAAATATCTGGACACAATCACACAGCACCAACTTTAATCACCTAAAATCTCCATGTAGTATCACTTAGAAGCACTTTTTAAATGGGCCTTTAAGGGAATATTTTCTAGATGTATTACAAAACGTCTGGTACACACATCTAAACATTTTTTTTTATTAAATTGAAATATGCAAAGTAGTCCATATTTGCTTGATTTTTACTTTAATTTGCCTTCCAAGAACTGACAGAAATACAAGTATCAGTCTCTATAAATCATTAAAATGAATCTATCAAGTAGAATCAGTGACACTGAATATGAATCAATCTACTGTATTGTTGCTGACAGACACACTGCAACTTCATGAAAGCCTAATAATACAAATAGAAGTTTTTTTTACAGAACACACCTCATATTCAAAAACACAAATAGCCACAAATTAATACAACTTGTCTATTTGTGCACTATTGATTCATTTGCTTGTGTTTTATTTGTTTGCAGCATATGTGGTGTCAAAGCAGTGAGGATGTTCACTCAATTTAGCCTAGGGTGCTTTTGTTTTGTTTACCTGTGTGTTTTGTAAAATTGGGGTAGCGTGGTCTCTCCCACCGATGCAATCGGCTGTTGTCATTTGCCATATCAACCACTTATGCAGCCATTCTTTCTTTCACTAACTGAAGGGTGTTTGACGAGTACTTTGCAGCCTTGCTATCTCCACAATACCACACATAGATAATCTGTAGAAATTGTGGAACTTGTGTGAATATCTTATCTTGGTGTAACAGGCTGAGAACTCACAAAGTAGAACAACAGAAATGAGATGGATTCATAAGAGCTACTCTTTTGAATGACGGCTGCTTAAATTAGGCAAAACATAAGTGTGTAATCAGGCTCGAAAGTCTATTTCATATTGGGAGTAGTTGCACTTTGCTACATAGAACCCTTAATGTGCCTGATGCTCACATATGGCTATATCTTTTTAAAAACAATTTATGCATGTGTATCATTTCATTCTAGCCTTTGTTTTGACACATTTTTATACTTCTTGTGCATGTGTGTTAATATGTCAGCATTGAACCATTCTTTTCGTATTTCATTTGATAAGTGAAGTTTGCAAAGTCAATGCTAAAGTAACAAGAGAATCCGGTAAATTCATAACACATTACGAACATGGTCTGCCTTATACTGACGGTTTATCACCACTGGGCAATCAATTTACCTTCTAGATTTAAAGTGATGTCTAAAAATGTTACTGGCACAAACAAAATAATTAGCATGTCTTTTATTGCACCATCTGGTGATTTTGTTACTTGGAGAGGGCCAAAGTGATGGGGTGATACGTTTTCTCTGCCAGCGTCCCGGATTCACTGTCAGAGAAAACAACTCACTCTCCGATCTACTCTCTGGCTCGGCGACACTCTACACGCTACAGTGGTGATAAGAGGTGTTTGAAACTCCACAGTCCTCTGGGTATCAGAGCTTCGGAGCTTATATTGAAGTTCTCCATATAAGCACTAGCCATTGTACTTACATAGAGACTGTTAATCTGGGAACACTGTGTGGTTATTTTAATCTCTGGCAGGTAAAATGTGATAACCGTGGAGTGGGGTGACTTTGCTGTGGTTATAAAGAGTAGCAGAAGTCCTCACCTGCCCTTCGTGTGGCTGTTCCAGCACTGATCCTCATCAGACTCTGTGAGCTTGCCTTTGGCACAGATGTCATCTGGCAGGTTGGACCAGAACCTCTTGGACTCTTTCAACCTCTCTTTGATGTCAATCACCTGCCATGGGCCAAAACAAGAAAGATGATATATATTCGGGTTGATCATTTTGTATGTTAACGGCTGAGAAGTGACACAGAATTTATGCAGTTCTCAGAATTTTCGATTGAATCCATTACTTGGTCAAAACACACACACACACAATATATATATATATATATATATATATATATATATATATATATATACACATACATACATACATACATACATACACACACTGTATATGCACATACATTCACACAACATATTTAAATTCATACACATTTTACAATGGATAAAAAAAAACTTAAAAAAACCCTCAGTGATACATGCTCGAGAAACAAGAAAACAAGAGATAAAACAACCACGAATACAGAAGACTCCAATAGCTCCATCTCTGTATAGGATCGTGAAACACTGCTATTTTAAACATTCATGTGGCAGCAAAAGTGTATGTAGTTGCAGAACCCCGTCTGTTCATTTATTCCATCAGGGGAGAAGTACTGTTGGGACTGGGGTTCTTTTTCTTCCCATTTTGCTTCTTGTCCACTGTTATCCATATTGTGTTAATTTTGGATTCATACAAGACAGAGTTTTGAATCTGATATTTGGCATGAGCTCTCACCCCCGACTGATTCCATCTGGACTCAGCAAGAAGTTTGAGCGGGTGACCAGCAAACAGAAAGAAAAAAACAGAAAAAAACAAGAGGACTCATCGTGTACAGAAGCACATTGTGTCACTTTTGTCATTCCGTCCAGCTAGCATGGCTCTGTCTGAAAGAAACTAAATCCGTTGACCAGCACCTTAAAAGCTCCCTCATTTACACAATATATATAAGAAAACAGAAGTTTATGTTATAAGTTGGTCTGTTTCTTGGCTGCAGTGACCTCCTGGAATGTCAATGAATTCAGCATGGGCAATTAGTGCAGCTACATAAAAAGCATGACTGAAAATTCTGCATAACAACTCAAAACAAATACACAAACAAATTCCACAGGTATTAAATCCTGTATCCATAAAACAAAGAGCCTTGTATTAGACAGCGAGGTGATGTATTCATTTTGAGCGTGTGTGTGTGTGTGTGTGTGTGTGTGTGTGTGTGTGCGCTTTAAAATGCATTTTGGCAAGAAAGAACATTGTTGATGGGTCACGACCTTCTCTGTGCATGTATATTACTTGCAACAGTGTTGCAATTTTTTCTGTAAATTCTTTTGGACTTGAACCAATTTCAGCTGCTGAATTCTTCAAGGCTCTGAAAAGCTTAGACTGTTAAATATCTGTCTCAAACAATGTATACCCAAATATTTCAAAAACAACATCTGATTGAATGCAAAGCCCAATGCCTCTATTCTTAATAGTAATAATACAACCAAGTTGCCAAAGTATACAAACATATTCATATATTTGACCACAACTTTAGAGAAGAAACACTGTTGTCTGCTGTGGCTAAATCTTTGAACCATACAGTTCAAGTGGGTGTTAAAAGAGTTCAATCAGGACTCAGTTGTAGGCCCAGTACTGTGGCAGGGCCAAAACAAAATCATGAGAATGAATACAACAAACACAAGGAATTGCACACCTCGCAATATAAACCCTTTCAATAACTAACGACGAGTGCTGGATACAAGTTACTGCCTTCTACCTCAGGCCTCTCTTCATTGGTTAAAAGTTTTTTTCACGAAACACAGGAAAGAAAATATAGTTGTGTTTGATATTCTGACATATCAACCTGGTGGTTTGTAGCAATAGAAAGGTTTTTCCCAATTACTTGGTCATAAAAGTTATAATATACATTTGACAAAAACAATTCCACATACTGCTTTTGCAAGTTCAGTAGCGATCAAATATAATATATGTTAGTGTTGTTCAATTAGTGACAAAAAAAGAAAAAAAGTACCACACACACACCTATAATAACAAGGTTGAGACTACAGCAGAATTTCATATAAAACTTTTAAATTATCTGCCATCCCTGAATTGATGTATTTAACACATGCTCTTGCTCTCTCTATCTAATTAATCTATTCACATATTCTACTCCGCACACTTTGCCAGACTAACTGCATACTTCAAACATTATGAGGATTAATTAAGTGTTATAAGTTACACATCCTGTAACAGATCAGGTTGCATACTTTCCCCCAGTGTCAACTGTTCTGTGCAACCTTTTAGACATGCAACCTATTAACAGATAAGGAATAGTGTTGTGAAACTTCTTAAACTGAAAGTGTTCACACAAGACATTTTCATGAAGGATTTGGATGAGAATATCACTGCATAAATGCCCTCAAATGCATTGCAAACATATTCAGACCTCTTTAGGACATTTCATATTTTAGTAAATTTCTGTATGACTTAAGAGTTTTTCAGTTAGTTATTTGCAATTGACCCTTTGCTAATCCTTTACCATTATCATTTACAGTACACATTAATAGCAGTGGCATATTTACTGCTAAAATTCATAGTCATTCTTAAAACAATTGTTCTTTGATCTCACACAGAAGTAAACAGAAGCAGCTTCTCCTTTCTAACATTATTAGATTTCATCAGCTGAATAGACAATTTCAATGAGATGTCAGATTGAAGCTGTATTGTTTGTATACTACACCATATTTGATTGACATATACAGGAGAAAGGTGTTTGAGAATGAGGAATAACTGTTGGTAAGCATCATAGCCTACCATCTCAAGTATCACATTTGGCTGGAGTTGTTGAAGCGTGTCACGAACCAGGCCCCACGGCCCACGGTTAACTTAGGTAACATAAAAGACAACTTCATCTAACATGTGGAGTCAGTACTTTCAGCAGTGGAGGTGAGTGCATGAGCGGAAAGTGTGTATGTAATGTTATATAGTGTAGACGCAAACCATCATCTGACGAAACCGCCAAATGGGTGTCTCTGGGATGAGAGACACACCAACTGCGACCAGAGGGCCTTTTAACAGAGTGCCCTGTCACACACGCCCATGTGTTGCCAGTGCTGCTAATGAACTCAGGTGTTCCCACTCCTCTGATGACCCTCTGCCACGCCCACCTCCAACACCTGCAGGCACAACTGCCACACAGGGTCGTCACAGTGTAAATCTCAATAAACATGCTTTATATTTATATATATATATATATATATATGATATTAGAACACACCAATTATCATCTGACGATAAAATATAGCCTCTTGCCCCCAGAGGCTTATCTGTCATCAGACTGCTTAAACTTGTCAGTCGTCAGGTGTCAATCCTGGGGGCACTCTGCATGGGCGGCTGTAGCTCATGGAGAGAGTAGTCGTCCAGTAACAAGGTGCCGGTTCGAACCCTGTTCTCCCCATAGTTTGCATGTCGACGTGTCCTTGAGCAAGACACTGAACCACCAGTTGCTCCCCGGGCGCTTCATATTAAGGAGACAATTAAGGAGCAGTGGCTCCTAAGCATGTTTAGAGCAGTGGCTCTAAGGATGGGTTAGAGTGCAGAGGAATGTAAATTTCCCACTAGAGACTAGTAAAGGATTAATAAATAA
Source organism: Myoxocephalus aenaeus (assembly GCA_038501785.1). Taxonomy (NCBI): domain Eukaryota; kingdom Metazoa; phylum Chordata; class Actinopteri; order Perciformes; family Cottidae; genus Myoxocephalus; species Myoxocephalus aenaeus. The sequence goes on along the minus strand of JBAMJR010000121.1, from coordinate 509,829 downwards.
AAATGTTTAAGGTTGGTGGTTTGTGAAGGATGTGGAGCTGACTGCTATGCTGTTTTTGGTCGGTGGAGAAACAGTTGAGAGAGATTGGTAGCTATCAGGATAGTTCTGCCATTAGTTCATGCCTGAGGTAATAACCCAGTGAGCAGCATTTTTTTTTTTTTTTAAATCTTGGTGTAGCCTGCTGTTCATTCAATAAAGCCCTTGCTGAATAGAGTAAACACCTCATACAGTATAAATTAACTCTGCTTTCTTGAGAATTTGACAGGTTATATAACTAATTTTCCATTATGCTAAAGTATTGTGGCTTCCACCTTGTTCACAGTTTTTTTACGGTAATATCAGGATGGCTTTTTGTGCATTCTTACGGAAATAGGTAGACTTGATGGAAGCTGTTCCTAAAGACCTTTGTTTGGTTTACCTTGTAGTTCTAAGTGAACTTGCATGCTTTTTTTTGTTCTTCAGGAATACAAATAATCCTGATACTTAGCTCCTACAAATGTATGATTCTGAAAACCATGAAAAAAATGAAAAATTCTCATCCTATTTATTTATTCTTGACCTTCCAGCCCTAATTACTAATATAAAACTCATGTTGACAGAAACACACACACACACACACACACACACACACACACACACACACACACACACACACACACACACACACACACACACACACACACACACACACGACCCTCATCATGTCCTAGCGATAATGGGGATTTGGGAGAGTGCATACAGTGAAGCCTTGGGTCTTAACAATACATGAAAGGACCAGTGCCAACAGGATGCCACTGCAGGAGACTGCCCTCACATGTGATGTGGTAGTCCTGTCATGGAGATACCAAAGCTGGTTAGGTTTAACACATCCTGGTGGGGCTGAGATTTCTGATGGCCCAAAGCATCCTGGCACTGACAACAAAATATAGATCAGATCAGAATGTGCTTGGTTGTTTTACTTGAAACTCCAAATTGAACCACATTTATATGGTCTATTCTGAAAACCAAATGTCTGCCAGCAGGAATATTTCAGGTGAAGTGGAGGCAGCGACAATAAATACATATGTATAAACATATAAGTCAATTAATCCATTTATGATTCATTTGGGAATGGATGCTTATGAAAGTATAATGCAGTTGTGTTCCATCTCTATAACAAATGTGCAGAGCACATAAACAGTGTCAAGAGTTCAGTATCAGAACAGCCTGTTTCACTACACAACTACAGCAGTTTATAAATGCAAACATGTAGTAGTCACACATAAGCACACACAGACGCCGCACTGAGGGGGAATTGTGCAGACAAAAATCTAACTCTATGTCTTTACATGAGCGCCCAGGGCAGTGAGTAAGACTCCAGCTAGAAAAGTTACTGCTGCTGCAGCCAAAGGATTAGATGCAGCCAAACTCTCCTCGTCTCAATGGCAGAACCGGAGCTCACAGCTGCACTGCTTAACACAAACCTCTAAATAACTGATAATACCAACTACAGGTTAATTGGTAGAAGAGCTCAAGAACAGTGATACAGATCTTTCTCATTTGGACAATACTGTACCTGTTTATTCTATTTTATTTAGTGTCTATTTTCTACTTTCTATCTTCAAACTGCCTGGTTATCACTGTGATGAGTGGGAGTGGAGCTATAGCTCACAGAAGCAAGCACTGCTTAAGCCTACATCCACACTACTACGTTTTCATTTAAAACCAGGGTTTTAAAACTAAAACACAGCGCAATGATTCCAATCCATCCTAGCAAGCCTGAAAATTAATATCATGACTATTGTAAATGCCAGATGCTAGTGTAAATAGGAAGTAGGGTGTGTTGCTTTGTTACAGTATTCTAGTAGTCTTTGATATTAAAAGGTAGTGCTTGATACTTAAGATATTCCTCTAAAATCTTCCTCTATACTCTAACAGACACATTTCGTGTAAAGTTTCAGAAGTTATATTTTTCAGATTTAGTCACAGGCCTCTTTCTCACAAACAAATCACATTTACTTTAAAACAAACACTTACAAATCAAATACACAGAAACAGCTTCTTTCCACTGGCCGTCACTCTGATGAACAATTAATCAGACTCCTCCATCTGCACTACTTTGCACTATTTTTGGACTACTGTTGTCTTTAATGTCTTTTTTATATTTATTGTATATTGTGTATGTAAGAGCAACGTGTAACCGGAGTCAAATTCCATGTGTGTATAAACACACATGGCCAATAAAACTGATTCTGATTCTGATTCAGTGCTAGTCAATCGATAATCAAGGCTGCTGTTGTTTGTTTTCTTCCAAAAACGAGTCAATTGATCGAGGGCATGACGAATCAGGGAAGGACACGTTGTGACTGGTAAGACCCAATTAAGTAGCCAACACGGGTGTCTGCGTCATCTTTTTAAAACTTATGCGGTTCTGCCTGGACACACAAAGAGGTTTTTCGGTGCTCTAAATTCTGGCGTAGTGTGGACGTTCAGTGTACACGTAGCAAGATATGGGTTTTAAAATGGAGATATACACTGTCCATTAACAATAAACATCTTAATCAAATTCACAAAAACAATGTGATCCACTTTGACTCACTGTGTTATCTGCGAGTTAATGGTAAACAACTACAATCCCCTGGGCAAAGGTCCCTGTGCCTATATTCATCTTTCAAGTCTGACCTAATCATTGAGAAGGCTGTTGGTTACTGGCTTGGCTGCATGTGTAGTTGCACTACATAGACATACCCCAGGCAGCATGGAGAGGAGGGATGATAACAGTGACTTCTAACTTTTTCAATGTACATATGGCTCAAGAGTGTGACATGTGATTATGTTGGTGATCTTAGCCTTACACCACTTTAAGCATACTTTTGGTTGAGTCACTCCAGGGGAGTTTTCAAGGTTTTTGAAAACCATGGTCATACTGTGTTTGTATTATGTTCCAACAGAAAATACCAACAGGGCCTTGTGACAACAACAAATAGAACATCTCTTCTTTCTGTTTCTATTGCCAAATTATAAAAAAAGAACAGCCCATTCTTATCTAGTTCCTCCTTTCCTTTGTGTACTGCCTGAATCAAATATTTTATTCAAACAAAGCTTTATCCCAACTGGGTTTGCAGAGTCTTGGAAGTGGCGTCAAGTGCTTGTTGATCCATTTGAGCATGTAGGGTACCATGCAGCAATGTTAATGTAGGGCCAGTCATTTAAATTAGGGTGACCAGATTTTGAGTTTGTGAAAAAGAGGACACTTCGCTCCGGGGGGGGGGGAGGGAGAGAGAGAGAGAGAGGAGGAGGACACTTCGTTGTGGGGGGGGGGTAGCAGTAGTGTGTAGCATGCCGTGAACTTACATTTACGTTGAGATCGGTCGACCAATGACAGTTCTCTCTACAGTCAGAGCTTGCGCAAGAAAGTGGAACGTGAGGGAGATACCATTTCCAAAACTTGTAAGGGGGTAATAACTATTTTCCCGCACGTAGCAAAATCCCGGACGTTTTTGGAATCCCTGCCGGACGCTTTTTTTAGGTCTCGAAAAGAGGACATGTCTGGGAAAAAGAGGACGTCTGGTCACCCTATTTAAATACAGGCTTTCACAGGTCATATCCACCTGCTTCAGCTCCAAATAACATACAGTTGACTCTAATTAGGCCTAGCTGCTTCAAACTTAGCTGTGAACTAAAGTAATTAAACAGGGCAACAGCAAATCAAACTCTGACAGAACACACTTATTAAGTCCAGCCTCTCTCTTGGCACATTACAGGCCCTTTTGTATATGAATGTTGATGAATGTTAAGTTCAAGTTAATTCAATTTATTTTGTATAGCCCAAAGTCACAAATCTCAATTTTGTCTCAGAGTGCTTTACAATCTGTACACATACGACACCCTCTGTCCCGGGACCCTCACATTGGAACAGGAAAAAGTCCCCAAAAAACATGTAATGGGGAGAAAGAAAAAGGAAGAAACCTTCGGGAGAGCAACAGAGGAGGATTCCTCTCCCAGGATGGACAGACGTGTAATAGATGGCATGTGTACCGAATGAACAACACAACAGAGCTACAACACATTAATATATGCAGATGCTCTCTGTCTATCTTCAAATTGCCCGATTGTGACTTGTATACAGTGAAATTGGAGCCATAGCTCACTGAAGCAAGTTTTAAACTCTGCAATTGTCCCCGGCTTAGGTCTCTGTTAACATCAGTGATTCTCTGCCTAAGAACACACATGGGCCATTATCAAAGTCTCTCTTAATCAATTTCACAAAAGCAAAGTGATCCACTATGACTCACAGTATTTAAGTAAGTAAACATTAATCGAAACCCAAGCATGCACCACCAGCTTGTCAGTCTTGTTAACGGACTCATACAACACTCAATTTCCTTAAGAATGAATAATAACAAAACAAAGAAAACAATAATAGGTTTCAAAAGAAGCATATTTAGGACAGCAGATGACAAAGCAGTGAAATTAAAGAAACATTAACGTAAATGGTTGGTTAATAATTTATATATATTTTTTAAATGAAAGGATACCAGGGCACACCTCTGCCTTCACATTCTACGGGCCTTAATCGATAAATCCCAGTGCCCCTTGATCTCACGGGCCTTGCAAAATGATCTCAATGTGTGTTCAGGCTCATGTTGATTTAAAAGCCCAGAACGTGGTTTAAATACTAACAATAGAAATAAAATCAATACAGATTTTCAGAGGAACCAAGTGTCGGAAGGCCAAAAGAGAGCTAATGTGTTTCCTCATTCTCGACCAAGTAAGACGCCCGGCTGCATTTGTTAGAGCTATAGCTCCAGTCTAAAATAAATACTCCACGACCTAAAATATGTCAACACAGTAACAATAATCATGATGGGGGGGAAATGGAAGCACACATGATGGCTTCCTGGATGTTTGAAGGTAAAAACAACACCAGCTTCTTACTGGAGGGAGTTTGAATAAGGTTGTACATGAAGACATACCTTTCTGCAAGACTTGAAATGAGAGATTTCTGTTATTGTCTGGGCTCTTCTCCCTGATTTGAGGTGGGCTGGGCTCATTTACAAAACAGGTGATGTGAGTCAATCAGAATCTATAGATATTTGAATTAAATGTGATAGTAGAGATGAAATTAGTTTGCTTATGTTTTCCGGCCTTTCTTAATCAAATCTGATCAAACCACATGGTTCTATAAAACAAATTACATGTTTTTTAGGATTAAAGTAAAAAAAATAAAAGACCAAAGGATGTTTTTTTCTTTGTTAAAGCTTATTTAGTTTTGAATATTTAATGTCATCAGAGTGGAGAAAAAACAATAATTTACGATTGACTTTAAGTATGAGCTTAGCTGATGTGCAATTTTAAATCATGAGAGAAAATACCATCCATATATTGTACTCAATTGAAAATGGAAATTAAATAAATACGCCATACTGAATTGAATGTAACAATCTGTTTTTAAAAAAGAGAGCAGTTTATTGGATTATTTTCTGATTGATAGTGATGATGCTAATGAGAACAAGTTAATTTGTATACATGAGCTCTTCTAGCAACAATAACCGATAGCTGAAGAACAAATGGCTTATGTGTTTGAATTTCATGGGCAGCATTGGTGGATAGTTATTAAAGTCTGCAACATATTTCCATTTAGCATTCATACATCTTGAGCATTAAGGCCATCCATTTTGAAATACATATCTGTGACCCCAGAAGACTTGATGGTGAAACATTCATATGACTGGAGCATTAAAGGGAAGGCCATCCTTTAAAAACATAATTACCTGTGACCCCAGAAGACTTCATGGTGAAGAGGATGACAAATATTGACTTTTAGCATTCATATGAGTGGAGCATTAAAGGGAAGGCCATCCTTTTTAAAAAGAAATATACGTGACCCCAGAATAGATTAGCCTGTAATTGTCAGCGAGGACACTGCATGCAAACTTGTCTTGTGACTATTCAAGTGTGGGATCACAAAAGAACGGGTCTGCAGGAGGTGGACTGCATAGCTGTTCTATAGTACATGAAAAAAAGTAAAAATATCTTTAGCCTGAAATGAAGGTTCACTTTTTGAGCAAGGACAATAGTCCTCTTTGTATTCAGAATTTTTTTTTAAGCAGGCTCCTGGATGTTTATATTTGAGAAGTAGTATGGTTTTATCTATCATGAATCAGTGGATCATCAAAGCCTATGGCCCGAATGACGGAGATGCTCTGGTGCCTTTCACAGCGTTCAGAAGTGGACTTTTTTAACTAGCTCAAACTATGACGTCCAAGCTAACAGCGAGGGCCAAGGTAATAGCTCAGAGAGATATTTAAGGACTCAAGAGTCTGCAACTCTCTGGTCAAACCATCAAGAATATTCCACATGTTTTGCAGTTATATGTTTAGAGGGGAAAGGGATGGAGAGGAGAGTTGAGCCCCGCTGCTGTATTGTTGTGGCAGGACCAAGAGCTTTAGTACTGGCTGTTTTTGTTTCACATAGACGAGAACAGTTATCAAAACCAGATGTTGTATTGTGTGGAAGAATTGCCGACATGGGAAATAACAAGCCCTGACCAGTATGAGTTCTTAAAAGGAGTTTCTGGCAGGATAAGATGGTATCAGAGGAGAAGTTTGCAGGAAGTTACACATGAAGTCTCTTTCAACTGCCAAATCAACTTTTATTGCAGCTACACAGTATAGCGGGTATTACACACCACTATTGTTAGTGATGTAGACAAGGATTTAGATAAACACTTAATTAAATGTAAAATAATATGTTTTGGGGGCTGTAAAGACAGTGGTTTCTAACTTTCACAAAAGGTGAACAGTTTAATGCAATATTTTCTGATCATGTCCACGGCTAATTATGTAGTTGGTGGAGGTTTTGCCACCATAATGATATGTCCCACGCATCAGGTAATTCCAACAACAGTTAATTAGTTAGTATGCAATTCACAACTAGTCCCCATGACAACTGCTTTGCCAAATAACCTTCATGCCTTTTACAGCACTGTGTGTGTGTGTGTGTGTGTGTGTGTGTGTGTGTGTGTGACTCGGGCGAATGGGGTTAACACCAACATCAATGAACATTTGTGAATGCAGCGTACATGCACTACTGACTGAAGTGGTCCTTCTCACATTTGCTGTATCTTCCAATTTCAATACTGAATATATTGTGAAATGTCACTAACACCTTTTTTAAAGAATTTGTTTAAAGAAACTGGAAAACTGGAGGAAAAGGTTTATCTAAGAGTCTTAACATAAACATAACACTTTGTGCTGGGAAAAATAACTTTAGCAACACATCATTCCTTTCCATTACTGGATAAAACAGTGTTTGGAATGGACTTTTCTCACTTGTTTCTGATGAAGTTCGACCTGTTTTGACTCATTTAGTTTCACAAAAATATCACTTGCCTTGATCTGGTTATTTTATATTTAAAAAAAATAAAACTTTTGGGAAAACAAGCATCACACATTACATATATTTATTTGTGAATTACGTAGATCAAAGTTGTTATTCATTTTTTTCAAGAATAACAACATATTTGATTAAAATAACTAGCAGCAAAAGGGTCAACACTAAGATAACGACTCGATTAGGTTCCAGGAAGAACTCAAAGCAAATGATAAACATGGTGTCCTTTTTAGCACCTCAGTACCAACAATCATATTTCGATGAATTACACAAATGCATGCACACGTGCACACACGCCCACACCAGCCCTTCCCTTAAAGGCCTATGAAACTTGAATAGGGAAACCCCACTATTGAGAGACAACATTGGGCTTGGAAGACATTTCATTTCAGCTATCTGTTCAACGCTCTATAAGAAAACCACACATATGAAGCTAGCCAGAGAAACAAAGTATAAATCCTATATATTGTATATTTATATTCCCAAACTGTAATTGTCTCCAACCGAATGAATGTGCTCATCAGAAAACATTATAATGCATGAGTCATTAAATAAACAAGGTCATTCTTCATTACATCAGCATACAAGATGCCAGCTACACCTTAATTATATACTCTTTTTGTCTTTGATAAAGTATGTTTAGTCTCCTATTGGACACAACTGAACTCATTGCAGTATAACGCATTGAGATTGGGCCTCAAATGATAAGGGTACTGAGCAGTTTTAGTACAGCACATTCGTGCTAAGCAAACTGTGACCTGACTAATGTAAGCACAGATGGAAGTTTCATACACAGCTGGTTTTGTGTCCCATCCCAAGGGTAAACACACCGTTTGGAGGAAAGGCTTTGTAAACAGATGCTTCTCTCTAAGGTAAAGTTACGAAAGCAACTGTATAAAGAAGTTAGTTGCAGTTTTGATGTATTAGCATCTGGACACAGGCAGGAGGAACAATCTCAAATCTATGATACATAATAGTCAGTTCCACACTTTTATAATGTATGGGATAAATGAGTTTAAATCCCTTGAATGTGTGTGTTAATTTGCATTGAACTCTTGAGTAAGAAGCCTTTAACCCTTCGTCCACTGAGCCCGCGGTTTCGCGTGGTGACACTTGAAACTTTTCTCTAAGTTTCTAAAATATTCACAGCACCCCGATAATACATCGTAAAAATATAATTTTACGTCTGGCGGAAAGAGACGGCTTCCTGCTTCCGGGTGCCTGCCCAGGCAGAGCCCAGCATAATTTTAACATCATCAAGCAAGCGAAAGGGCAGCAGTGTGTCATCTGACGCTGAAAAAAAAATAAAAATAATCCTTCTCTGTGATTTGTTGAGTCATATGTCCGTCGCCATTTCGTGAACTAAACAACCAATGTACACTCAGGAAAACCTCAAAAGGACAACCCACTTGTACAGCATGTACACACTCTACATTTTACAATCAACATCATGACGAAGAGATTCAACACGGAGGAAGCAAAACGCATGATTCTGGAGACCAGCGAGGAGGAGGAGGACGACGCGTCGTCGTCAGAGCTCGAAGGCTTTAGTTCTTCTGAGGAAGATGGGTAAGTGTAGTTACTAAACTTTGTTACGTGTCTGTAAGGCTGCATGGTGCAAACTAGTAATGTGTACAAACTAGTAATGTGTACACTGCAGGAGAGCACGAGAGCCAGCCACGCGGTGCACACTGCTTCTCACGTTACTACGTCATGATCTGAGTAATGTTTATACACAGTCTGCTTTGTACAACACTCTGCTTCACGTTACTACCACTAATATTTATACATCCAATGCGGAGCACTATGCTAAAATTACTACCACAGTCATGATCAGAATAATATTTACACATCCAATGTGGAGCATTCTGCTCAATCGTTACGTCATCTTTCTTTCAACTGACTAGTATTGATTTATTTTACAGAGAGGAGCACCAGCCGCCCCGACCAGCCTGGCCAGCAAAGAGGCAGCGTGTTGGACGGCAACTACCACGACCAGCAAAGAGGCAGCGCGTTGACCGACGACTAAAAACACCATCTCCAGCAAACAGGGCGCGTGCTGCCCGGCGACTGCTTTCACCTCAGGCCAGATCAAGAAAGACAGCAGCACGTGCACCACCTGCACCTACGCTGTCCTGGAGGACGGATGAAGACCCGGACACTGCTCCCCCTGTCATCAAGTTCCAGCCCGGACACCAGGTCCACATGTCAGTGCCACAGCAACACCCATTGAACTCTTCAAACTGTTCTTCCAACTAAGTCCACGGCGGGTCGCAGGGTTTGCGAGCTTTGCAGCATGAAGAAAGTGAGAAAAGACACGGCGTGGAAGTGCGAGGCGTGTAACGTTCCCCTCTGCCTGCAGCTGAACAGAAACTGTTTCCATGACTGGTATGCCATGGCATGAGGATATGCCATTGAAGCATATATACTTGTATATTGTAAATGGTCTAGTCTTTGTTCTGTTTTATATTTCTGAATATATATTCTGTACATATTTTCTTTTTTTTTTATAATACATATTTTTATTTAAAAAAAAAATAATTGTTGTGATGGTCATTTTTCATTTGCACACACTCCCTGAAGCTTTATCTGCACTATGAAGTCATTTCTCAGTCCCATTTTTATCATTTTGGTGAAAGCTGTGAAAGACCATATTTCTACTCAAAAAACGATAATAAAAACTTTAGTTTTAGACATTTATTTACATGTATCTAACATTTTATTCATATATTTCACTGCTTTTGTGAACCTAAAACCTTTGGTAAACCAATTGCCATCACCTAAACAGAGTCACCACCTGAGTAAAGTTAGGTTTTTTCAAGCGATATGAAGAATTTCCAAAAATCGAGATTCCATTTTTCAGCTTTAGTGTCATATTATAAAGTTTTTTTCTTTACACTTTTGCCTTATGACAATGGTGCCTCATTATATAGATAGCTGAGATTGTTCTGCAATTTATGATGTAAAACATGGGTATATATCTTATATGCAAGTGCCTTAAAAGGTGAATCTAAGAAAATTATGTCAAATCGAGAAAATCGACTGAAAATGACCTCCAGTGTGCAGTGAGTTAAATGTCAAAAATGCAAATATGTTCATGTGTTGGGCCATAAATTGACTGGCAAAATGCCCATTGCATACTAGAACAGTAATGAGCAGAAATGGAAATGGATGAATAATTTACAGTCTGGAAGGCATCATTATTGATTTACCCTGGGCTAGTTATAGGCACAAAACAACAGCAATTACTGTAATTTGTTCTTTTGGACTTCTTCACTCTAGTGTCCAGCCCAAACATCACACAAGGACACTGCATACGAAACAAATCCTCCGTAACTTCTACAAAACCAAATGAACAACCGTGAAGAAGAAGAAACTTGAATTTGTCATATTACATACATGAAATTTGGTCTCTGCATTTAACCCATTATAGCAATTTAGGAGCAGTGGGCAGCTGAAAAGCGCCCAGGAAGCAAATAGGGGTTCAGTGTCTTGCTCAAGGACACTTCGACATGCAAACTCATGGGGAGATTGGGGATCGAGCCGGCTACCTTGCGATTTCAGGACGACCACTCATCCCCTTGTGCTACAGCCACCTCATTAGTGATGTGGAATAGTCCCGAACACCGTTCAAGCATCAGTACCAAACGCTGTATGGGCCAAAAGCAGAAAAGGCAAATAAATAGCCCAGATACTGTTGCACTGGTGGAAAGAATGACTGTATTAATCAATCTTAACCAGAGTTTAGAGTTATGTAATGCAGGATCACTACAATTCCTCCACTTTCTAGGTCACATGGACACCAGTAGGAGCCACTTAATGGTATTGTGGATTGAACCAGTCTCTCTTCACTGAGGGATTAAAACTATATAAAGCGTGGTTAGGACTTATTCTAAAAAAAGTAGAAACAAATTCCAAAGGGAAGTAGCACAAAATGGTCAGTTCCTCGTTGTGCTCATAGCAATTGGGTTAGCTTACCTCAAACACAATGGTCCTGCATTTTGTGATTCAGTGCTTTGAATAATGCCCTTAATAGGATTTCCTTGGACACACTGCGGTTCAATTCAGCTCGCTTGCCTACCCACATAGATGAGTTGAGCTCAAACGGCTCTGCTGTGTTGAAGCAAGGGAACACCTTCTACCTTTAGGCAGGCGTGCTAACCACACTATGTCATGGGAAACAGTGGTTGGCTAAACAGCCTTCTGATGAGCAGTGCAGCAGGAGCTGAGACAGATCCCAGTACATGCTGTGGCTTTCTGGCAGCGTCTACTGACAAGCTGCTCAGACGGTAAAGCAGCCAGGTTCAGTGGACCAGTTTAGGCCCAAAGTTACTCTAATTTACACTGAAATTGAAGATACTGTGGTGCCAAGAATGTGTGCGAGAGGAAAGGGCAAAGACTAGTTCAGGTTTCCTTTGAGGAAATGAGTGAATAATTGCAACAGAGATTATTAGATCCTGTCTGTTAGTGATTTGACAAGAATACTGTCACTCACTGCAACATGACAGAGCCTAGTGATTAGTTAATTAATCATAATGTCTTCAGGCCAGCACACTGCAATTACTACAGCATACTGGCCACACTGTTGGTATTCACATGGAGCAGAATGTTAATTAACCATATAGTATTAATTTCTGAAAGGTACAAAAGGGAAGATGTTTTGCTGTTCATAGTACTGTTCTTTAGTGGCCCAAAAGAATGGCATGTCTCCAACACCTCTCCCCTGGTTGCCAAGTTTATTGTTGTGGAAACACAAAATCAGCACTGCCCTCTAATTTTAATTCCAAGTGCAAACTGCAGAAGCCTGCTAACAATAAACAGATACAATACAATCATATTAAACTATGTCACACCAGGACTTTACACTTTACAACTTCAGGTATAGTTGTCTCAGCCAGGTTTTGTACATTTGAACATCCACATACATGAGATGACGAGGTAAAAAAGGCTGTCATTGACGTTCGTTACGTCTGAGCGAATGAGATGGGAAATATGACAGGAAGTCCATCTCAGTCAGAACGCTGTTGATGTTGTTGGTATAAATCAAGCAGCATTATTATAGTGTAAGAAATGTAAGTTCCCACAGAAGAGTAGCAGAAGCCAAGAAGCGCCTGCGAAGAAACTAGGCAAAATAACTGAAAACTACCAAACAACAAAACATCACCATGGTTCTGTAATTTATGTCTCCCTGCAGCATGAACCATACTGTGCACATCACGCAGCTGTCTACCACAATAGGTGTCCAGCCCTCTTTTTTCCTTTTCAGCAGTAACAGACACGCTGACAGAATGCTGTGAGTTGGTCTTCTTTTCATGATACATTTCTGCTCATGTGTTTTTGAAGAACATTGTTCTGCTTGACGCAGTGCTAATTTAGCAAAGCATGAAAGTACTAAAAAGAAGAGTGTCTAATGTGAATGGTAAAAAAGCAAACTACCTCAAATTAACTGTTCTGAAGTAAACCAGGTAGGGGAAGGCATGGATGTAATGCCAAGTTAAGTGATGAAACTGAAAAGTTAGAAGGTGGCTACATTGATCTGTTGTGTCTGACCGCGTACATTAATCCTAATTCAGACAGGTCTCTGTTGAGCGAACACGGCTGATTACACATCAGTCTCTGTCAGATTTCCATCTCTTTTGACAGACAGAATCACCTCTGGACAGACGGATTCATCGCCCTCTATTACGGCCATGGAGGTGAAAACTGAGACAATGCAGTTCACAGCATCCGGTTATTTTAAACTTATCATTGATAGGTATCAAATAAAGACTTAAAGTGAAGCTTTTGAAGATAATACAAACAAAAGTGTTGGAATGATTGTAGGTTACCCAGCTACATTTTAAATGAATAACACTGAACAGTAATTTATTTATTGGAACATTATGCACAAAGCCTTCACATTTCCTCCCTTCTATGCCCATCAAAACCACTTCACAGACAGAACACTTGGGCCCAATGTATTACAGGTTGGTTGTGTTGTTGGAGCTGAAGCAACCATCCATCTCTGGCCCTCACTTCTCTTAAGCCAAAACCCGTACGTTCACGTCCCTACCTGAAATAGTTGTGCATGTCTTGACCTATTATAACAAAGCACTAAAAGGAGCACCAATTGATTTGGAATCAATTTTGCAATAAGGTATAATGTTACAAACTGTACAGCACATACCATCGTGAGTACCAAATTCTCGGGTGGCCCTCTTTCATTTTCCATCAGCCACAGTCATTATATTTAATAGTCAACTTCTGACACCTCAAAAGGATATAGTGATTTTCTCCCAGATCTTTGTCAGCACAATGTAGAGTTTAGAGACCCCAACAGCACTCACACCCTGTGGTGGTTACTGCTGCTAAAACATTAGCTCAGCATGCCCACTATACTGAATTAGCATGCCAGAGTGATTAACTGGTGTTAACACTTGTTCTTTTTTTGCCTGCTGATCTACACAGAAATTGTGTCCATCAAAGAGAAAAACTGTAGAAAAACCGATCGGCAGTACATGGCAGAATTTCATTAGAACTGTAACTGGATCCATTTTATGGCATGACTCATGGATTTAACTAATTTGGCGTGTAACCATCGGTCATAATTGACAGTTGTGTCTGCAATTGAACTGGGCGGAGTGATTTTCTCAATGACTGATTACTCTGGCGGGAAGAAACTTTCATGTGGGAATAGAGATTTCTACTCCCATTCAGAAGCTAAGGGATGCTCAGCTCTGTGTCTCTTTCCATGCATTCAAATTCACAGTGTGTTTCCCTAAATCTCCATAAAACCCTTTAGTCCTCTCAGTATAGTGTGGCTACAATAACGAATGCACACTGAAGTATAGGTGGTGCCCATCAACACTGGATTACTGTGATTGATTGAAGAAATAAAGCACTGATCATTTATTTTACACTTCCTGAGAAAAATGGTCATTGCCAGATCGTTTCCTGGCCCTGGCGCTCTGCTAAAACAACGTGAAATGGAGCGTGGAGAAAGGTCTGGCCACTGCTAATGACTGATTTACTTTCTTCCCAACTGCATCCTCATTTCAACAGTGCTCAACAACAAACAACCCATCAGAGAGGCTCAAAATATTTAGAAATCTGTCAAATAAATCAATAATGGATTCTCCTCAGGACATCCATCACACTTTTTCTGCGAGCATTTGTGTAATGGAGAAATTGACAGTAATGTCCTGTCAGCAATGTTAGTTGAAGCTGACAGAGAATAAAGTCATTTCTGTCAGATTTGTGTCATTGGGCATCTGTTTATCATTGGGAAAAATAAATGAAGATAATAAATGTTAGGTTTGGACATCTTCTCAACACCCTCAGAATATAAATGTGACTATGGAAGACATAGTGGAAGATATGCTCCAATACTTTACTGAACATTTTCATTTATCTGAACAGAGCGAATAGTTACGTTTCTTCCTGTCATCATTATATCAATGTAGCATTTTACCGACTGGGCTGCGCATCGTATTTTGAGCATCATATTTTTCAGTGTCTTCAACTGACTGGTGGTGTTTTGTAGAGAACGAGGCTGAGGGTCTGCAACCATGTTAGCAACTCTGTGAGGCTTTTCTTGGCAAAGCAGTGCTTTGAGCTAAATGCTAACGTCAGCTAATACGCTAGATAACAATTTAATGTTTATCATGTCCATCATTTTAGTTTACTATGTTAACCGCACAACTAAGGCCAATGGGGGAGGTTATTAGTTTTGCAGATATCTGGTCATAAAACAAGGAACCGAAAAGATGGTTCTAGAGGAAAAGTCAGGGGATCACCAAAGTCAGTCAGCTTTATCTTCTGGGGAACATGAATGTCTGAACATGGTTTCTTTGAAATCTTTCCAATGATAAATTTATGTCTGGACTGAAGTAGCGGACAAACCAACCGATAATGTCATTTCTAGAGCCGTGGCACTAGCATGGCCACAAATGGTACAAAATCTGAGGTCATGTAACACAGCCAGTTTGTTGTGCAGTAAACAATTTGCAATGGGTCTGTAGCTAATATGAAAAAATATTAAAAAATATTAAAAAACATCCTTCTCTCAAGTCAATACACAACAAAACTATACAATATATGCACACAAATAATCAAAAAGATGTATCTCTGATCACTGCTATATAGTGAGTAGCACAGTGGAACAGCCCTTTTTGACTCTGAGAGAAGCTTTTCTTTGAATTAGAGGGCCAAGGTCATTTACTCCCAGTGATGAATCAGCACCACAGGAAGACAGATTCCTCTGTAAACACTGTAGGGCCATGCCATTAATAAACATTATACAGTATCATACACTTAATTAGGACTCAGGTTTATGGGGGAATAGTCCAGTAATCTCAATTTAATCGAGAATCACAGACAATAGCAAAAAACACCCAACCAATCATATATCAAAGCACATAAAACCAGATTACGTTGTTTAAACCAATACCACAAGCTGTATTTACTGTAGATATTGACGACATGAACACTACTGAAAAAAAAAAAACGTACAAGTCAGCTACAGGAATCTTTATAATAAACCTACTAGCTTTAAATTGTTTAGCAGAAAACTGAGGATGATTAGACATACTGTACCCCTCACTTGTATATCTCATTTAGTTGTGATCTGAATACGATGTTAGAGATACATTCGTACAAATCAACAAGAACGAGACTGAGACATACAGCAAATCAATTTGAGTTGAAAACCCTTGACTACTGTATAAAGAGTAATGATGACTGACAGCTTTACAGTCACTCATAAACCTCAATGCTCAACGGTAATCACAGCCATATTTACTATACCTTTTGCTCCCTATTTCTGTACCAGAAGCAATTATTTATTTTTTAATCAAACTAGCTGATCTCAAACCAATCTCGCCACTGAACTGCACCTTTTGACCTTTCCATTATTCTTAGAATGTGTGCAGAAGTTGGTCCGAGTCACTGATTGTGTAATTGGCTGCTGCCTGAGCAAACCAGACTCTAATTACATGCAGACATTTTGCCCTGTGATTTCAAATAAATCTCACCTTCTGTGTCCTAGGTTTGAAGACTTTAGGAATAAGCAAATAAATAATGACCCTAATGCAGTCAGTGCAGTCCTAGTAGGAGCATGCTACTGTTCCAAGCATCCACTACAAGTTGTTAATGTGCAGTTGTGTGTGTTAAATATGTTCTCAATCTACATTTTATTAACAGACAGGGAAGATGTACACAGTGTATTGATGATTTGATGTGTGTGTTATTTTTGTCTGAAATAATTTATGTTGCACCTATACCAAAAGTAACAGATTGCTGACAAATTGTTTGATAGATCAGCTGAGTACTGCCAAAGCCCTTCATAAAAGCAGTTGCCGTATTCAAGATGTAATTAAAAATGAATGAATGTTAATCAATGACAATTAATTAACAAACATTCATGTGCAACAACAAGCAAAAACAAGAGAGCATACTTCTTTCTGTACATCACAAGCTTATCCCAGCATGCACTGGGGGGAAAAAAGCATGGAAACACTCAGGATTCTTCGTTAGGTCATCACAGGGTAAACAAGCTAACAAACAAGCTACAATCAACCTGAGGTGCATGCGTCTTTGCATGGTGGGAACCTGAAGGAAACCCAAAAGAGATAATGCTAGATCCAAACATGAGGAGCAAATGAGTTTCAAACTCACAAGCCTTTCACGTTAAGGCAATAACAGTCCTAACTACCGAACTGCTGTGCTGCAAAAGCAAAATGATGTTAAGGAAAACAAGACACGGAGAAATTCAGTTAGCTCAGCTCAGTTCAAGATTAAAAGTCACCCAAAAGAATTCAACCAAAGTAAATAAACACAAACAAGCAATCAATATCAAATTTGAATAATGTAAAGGGTTAAAGAAGCAGGACAGGTTGATGAGAACACCACAAGACAATTGACTTGGTGAAAGTAAGAGGAGGAATGGAAGGCTTACACTGTGTTGCATTGTCCTCCACACAAGCCTCTGGGAGCAGCAGAGAAATGAAGAAGAAAGAGATTTAATTGGACAGCGGAGAAATCGGTAGACAGAGAGAGAGAATAGGAGCAAAAGAATGTCTATTAGTGAAGGAAAAAGTTAAATGACAAATGGTGCTGCTGAAATATTCCATCCACCAGCCTCATCTCACGATGAGATTCAGCACCTCAAACCTTTTAACACACAATTAATCTACTACTGTGAAATCAGTTTAAAAATCTGCAGCAATCAAATCTGCAAATATCGGGACCAACATAAAAACAGTAGCGTTACATGGTGACTTCTAATAATAATAGCATTTAGTTCATTTAATGCAATCACTTCAGCAAAATATATATTATCATGTGATGCTGAGGATTGTACCGACTATTTACAGAAATGCAGATACAGAGTAAGATTTGTGAGGCATGATTAGGAGAGTGCAACTCAACTCGCTTTTCTTGGAAGACTTTTTTTTCTCATCTTTTACAAGGAGATGGCCTGAGAGCATGTCAAGATGAATTATTAAAGATAACGTAACCGGTGGATTTTCGCTAAATGTGCTTTTGCCTTTTAGTATTTTTTTTTTTAAATGAGGGGTTTGGTTAGTTCTCTATTTTCCTCAAAACAAGGCCTGTATGTAAAGCTGTGAATACATTTGAAAGGATCTGGCAATGTTTCACACAACTATTGGAGCACACTTAACGTGTTTATATCTTATGATTACAGCTAGAATTTGGAGAGTATAGACTACTTACAAAGACCGACACAGTACATTCTGCAGCTTTTAATCTGCCTCTACTTCTGCACATTTTCCATTTTAAGCCTGTTGATCCACTTGTACAGCAGAAGATTATCAACTGTGCCTTTTATTTAAAAGGACAATAATGTTTGTAATACATGGATTTGCCAATTGAAAAGAGGATTACAAAAAGAAGCATTTGTTAAATGGATTTTGTCAAAGGACATATTGGTGACATAATCAATATGGTTTAATAATATTCAATCCATGGCCTCACATGTTGCTATTCCACTGAAATGATTTTCACTGTAATGGATCCATTAAGCCAAATGTTTTATGTTGTGCAACAATTGGATCAAGGTTTTTCAAGATATGGTATCTTTAAAAACCTTGATCCAGATGGTTAACGTGCTATATTTAACACTTGGCTTCCTTCCGTTCCAAATAAATCCAAATAAAGATCCAATTGTTAGGTTATAATCGTGCAATTGTTATGACTGTCTTTATAACCTCCACCCAAAGATCTTCCAGCTGCTCTTTTAGCTGTTCCCAAGGTTACCACAAACACCTTTAGTGATGCTACTTTTAGCACCTGCCCCCCTAGATAATATTCAATAAGAGACTTGCTAACTCAGTGGGGAGTTTTAAACAACAACTCCAAACACATTTATCTAATATGACCAATAGCAGCTGTCTGTTTATAATTGTTTAAGATTACGATTTTTTGTTTTATTTTTAGATTACATAAAAACCTTGTTTGTTTTTGATGGTTTTGTTGCTGACTTGTTAAGCCCCTTGTGCCATATTTTGTGCAGGAAAGGTGCTATATAAATGAAGTTCAATTATTCATTTAATTATCAGTCCACACTTACATGTATGGCAATAATAATAATTGATAATACAGATTGACATTGAAAAATAAAATGTTTATGGCATAATTTACTCCTCTTACAATTAAATTATGATGACATTGAATATATGTACAGTTGTTGTCTACTTGTAGGCTACATATATCAGAGTTCTGGTTTGTGAGACTTTGTCAACTTGAGGGCCTCAGTGTTGCAGTATACTGAAGCTTGCCACAGACAGCCTCCTCTTCATTGAGTTTCAGTGGTGAAATAGATTTGTCATTATCCTGACGTTTTAGTTGCTGGATGTCAACTTTGTTTTAGCTTCATCAAGACCAATTCTAAGAGCAGTATAAACTCTAGGATAAAGCACAGGTTTCATTTTTTTGTGAGTACATTTCCTTATTTGTTCTAATGGCTCTTTTGCTGCAGCAATACACACTCTGAGGAATATATTCAAAGAAAAAACATTGTCCAGGAAGGTTGGTGCAAAGCATGTGCTCTCTGCAACCTCTGGCACTGAGAGTGTAGACAACAAATATATATATATATATATATATATTTTAACTCTGAGCACGGCGTGGTGAAAAACACACAGACAGATCTACACAAATAAACAGGGATTTTTCATAGAATCTTTGAGGGCCTACATTTTTGTCCTGGCCTTTGGACTTGAGCCCTGGTAAATTAGCCTTAAGCTTAGTCTGCCTCCACCAAGTATACACATACTTCTGAAAATCATTTGAGCTGCCGAAAGTAAGTTTCATACACAGTAAGAAAGGAAGAGTGTTCAGCATCATCTTCCGGCTCCTACAATAAAACCAGCATGAACTGGCTGCTTCAGACTTCATTCATCTTCAAAGTGAAATTCAAGATTTATTTTAGGAGTATATTGGTTTTCTCATACAAATTATTTGACCTTCGACCATTTTCTTCTTAACAGTGATCTCTCTCTAAGATCCTATCGTTAAATGACTATTTTATATCCTGTTAAGTTAAATAATTATAATAATATATATATATTACATTTAAAAATATATAAATTCAAACCAAAATGGCCTTTAAAATTTGAATCAAGTTATTCCCAGAGTCCAGTTCTGGCCATCTGGTCTGTACGTACCAGTCTATCGAGGCTAGTTCCAGCTGCTGTGGTTGGCTTCTCTCGAGGGGTGTACGGTCTGAAGCGAGAACTGAACACATCTGAGATGCCTCGTGCAGACCGGCCTATTCCTGATGGCGTCGGCTGGCCACACTCTTGAAAAACCTAGAATGAACAGAGGGAGATACAATTACCACAGAGAGGGGCAAGCACAAAGGGGAAAGTGAAAGAGGATACATGGTTTTTCGCTCTGTATCTTGAGGAAATAGTCTGGCTGTGCAACATTAATACAATATTTCTTCATTATTGTGAAATGTGAGTTTCTCAATGCAGTGCAGAATAGTTAGAAACAAGGTTATCAGCAGTCCAGTGTTGCATGAACTCTACACTGAGCCAGGGCTCAGTCCGTTTTTTGATAGAATACACATCCATTTTGATCCCACCAAAGTTGTAGTTTGCTTACAACACTGACATTTTTTTCTTTCAAAAGCTTCTGTCAATTTGCTCACAGCACAATTTATGGTCTGTGATTTGAGATAGAAAACCTTTCAGAACCAGTCTGGAACTAATGGCGTCTATTAGGGCCAGAGTCTGCCCCCCCAAACTAGAGGGGATTAACTCTTGATATGCTGGTACTCGAATCCAATGGAAAGCCTTTGTCACAGTACAACATTGCGGCTTCAAAATACAAAACAAAAAAACAACATTTGACCTGGATTTCTAGGTCCTTGGATCTTTTTGGCCCAGACAGCAACATGTTAGCATAAAACTACAACATGAATGAGCCAAACTGATGTTGAGTGTATTAAACACTATCAGTTAGTATTTGCTTTTAATGTGGCCAATAACATCTTCTAATGTTCAATAGACCCATGCTATTTTAATCTGCAATTTTGGCTTCGGAAAATATGGAATTTTTGTATTTCATGAAATATCTAGTGTTAGATCGCTGAGTGATATTCAGAAAATAAATGACACTACATAAAATAATATAACAGAACACTCTACTCTTTGACAAACACTGGATTTCATAAAGAGAAAGTTATTAAACTCTCCCAAAATGAAAACGGAGTTGTGTTGTTAATAGTGAGACAAAAATAGAAATGGCGATCTATTATTAGCTGAACCTTATAATAATCAATGTGTTGTTCATCGTGGTTCATTGTGAGAATGGATTGTTTTCAGACGGCTTGGTCTCTACAGGCTCTTCGGGCCCCAACAACAGACCGCCAGACCGCACAGCTCATTAGCATTCCTCTCTGGCCGGTCGACCGGCTCCTGGCTCAGTGTGTGATGGAGCACTCTAATGTGCTGCATGCCGTCATGACAAGAGGCTGTCTTTTCTATAATATTCATCAATTCTTCACCGCGATTACAATTCCGCTTTCCTCTACAGTACATCACACAAGCAAACCGATTTTCAACAGGTCCGAGCCACGGTTAAAATGTGACTGTTGGGAAAAGGTTGGAATCTCTCGATGCAATCGGCTAGCCCATCACAACCCTGCAGGGTTGGAGGGTCAAGTGAATGGGTAAAAGTTGTAAGTTGCAGCCATCTTGATATGGAAAAGAAAGTGACATCAAATGCACACTGACCTTTGTAATTCTGGCATGAAGATAGGGCAGAAAACACCAAAGGGTCTGAATGAATTGTCAAACTGAAAAACCAGCCTTTTGACAAGAAGGACAATGACAGACTATTCTGTGTGTGATAACATCCCGAGCATGCTGCCTGGAATTTGAAACTGATAAGCAATGTCAAGTCTCCAGAGGAAATTACTTGCTTTTCTTGCAGTTTAAACTGTCTCCTAATATCAACTTAAAAGACAACTAAAGTTCCTGTGTGGATAGGTTTAGACCCCTAACACACACACAGTAAACACATCGTCTCAGACTTCGACACAATAATGCCATAAGTGAATATTGTAAAGAAACAACAAGAAACTAATTTAGGATTTACCTTCAGTATGACCATTTTGTGACAATATATGTATAATTTTTCCCTCAATATGTTGTTAAAAGGCTTACCTCGATGTGTGGTATAACGTCTCAGAAACTTTGCTTTTGCAAATTAGTAGTATATAAATGTGTGTGTTTACATATCAACATACAGTATGACAATACTTTCATCAACATCATGATATTTCAGATGGATAAATAACATGACAATAATTAGAAATAATTGAGTTGAGGAAGACTCAAATAACCCTCTTACTATGCTCTTTATGTACTAGGTTGCATTACCTGTTTTTATACCCCTTGCTTTTTCTTTTCACATTTTGTAGAGCGTCAGTGTAATTGTCCTGTCCATCTGTTTGTGTTATGTACATCTCTGTTTTGCACTAATTAATACCAAATAATACAAAAAGATGAATCAAGTCTATATTTGTTCATGTATACAATGTTTTCTATGTAAAGGTGTGTTACTTTTAGAAACATATCATAGGACAGTGAACAAAGTATCATATGTATATACTATATATACTATAGAGACATACTGTGTATATATATATATATATATATATATATATATATATATATATATATATATATATATAAAAATAAATAAAAAATTCAGAAGACAGCACCTTGGCTGACACTTGCATGCTGTTGTCCTGCATGTTCATGATGGCATCAGAGATCTTGACGTCAATTGGGTATACAACGCCTTCAATGTTGATGGGTCCCTCCAGTCTGTCTGCCACCAGTAACATGGCATCTGTCAAAACACAGAGGACACATGTCAGTTCAGAGATATTAAACACTCACACACAGATATTTTACTATTTTTACAACTGTTTACATGCGTCAATATGTTCACATCATCTCTGAACATTGCCAGTACTCAATGCAAAACCCCCAGGGTGCTTTGCTCCAGCATGTGTCTCTGACATGGCTCCAAGTAAGAGAACAAAGAATGGTCTCTTCTCCAAATGTGTTGACTGCCAATAAACATAAATGCTAAATTAACCTGCCAGTACCTTCATCTGAACACACAGAAGCACAGTGAGTGACAACGAGATCTTGGGACACACTCTGGTGTTTGTTAGAGGATGCACAACATCAAGTAGAAATACATTTCAATGTGATAAGCTTACAAGTAGCTTAAACATTGCATCATGCTTAACCCTCTGCAGCTCTGATGTATTCATCGTTTAGCACCAGAATTTCTAAATTGTGAAAGTATATCAATAAATGCATAAAACCATTACTTTTTAATTACATCTCAGACACTCAGTTAGTTACTTCTGTCAAACATGAATTCCATAAGGCACCATAAGCATGCAACACATCTGATGGCAAGTGATGAAATCAAATACATGCAGTCTTGTGCTTGTTGTTTTCTTGTTTATTTGTCAAAACCTCACGTCACATCTGGGGGGTATTTTTCGTACGTGGTTCAGCTAAATCGATCAAATGTCCTATTATCCAGCTTAAATTAGCGAGATGATTGACATCAGGCTTTCCCGGTTCTTCAAAGGTTGACCCGCCCTCAAACGGTCTCGTTCATTCGAACCAGACGTCATTCATCTGGATAAATGCGCGTGCACGCTCCTCTTCAGAAGGGGGAGGAGTCCAACACAGATTCGATGATCATCAAACGCTACAATTTTAAATAAACTCTGAGAAAGAGCGTCTCTTCTCTCCGTGGAGGAGCAGGAGATGATCACGACTACATATGATGAATTTAAGTCCATAATCATGGCAAAGTCTAATGGTGCGTTCACATCCAAAGTGAGCGAATATTCACAACACTTCCTGTTGTGAATGCAGCATAACGCCGCCTCCGCTGGTCGGGGTAGAGTCACATAAGCATCGCAAAATATCAAGTTAAATGCGTCAGTGTTGGGAAAATGTATCGGCTAATTTTAAGTGCCTCATCACCCAAATCAATCAGATTATATTTATTTAAATGTGCTTGCTGGCAGTATACAAAATAATATATACTTATGAGGATATATGTACATATCATATATGTGTATGTACATGTATGTGTAGATTACCATATAACTAGGAGTTTGAATATGTGTATGGGCGGATCAGTACCGTAATCATTTTCTACAATAATGATATGTATGGTGTACTAATAACACTGTCATATAATTATGAGTGCTTTAACACATCCATAAGTTTCTTAAGCGCTAAATAAACGTTACGAACAGCACGCCATGCAGCGGCTTTCCCGATGTTCTCTACATCGCAGACACTGTACAAACATGTACCAGTCACAAAAAAGCTCAAGGCTGTGATCCAGTCTGCATACAGTATGTGATCCAGTCTGCATACAGTATGTGATCCAGTCTGCATACAGTATGTGATCCAGTCTGCATACAGTATGTGATCCAGTCTGCATACAGTATGTGAGACGGGCGATGCTCTGCTGCTCTGTGGTGTTTAACGTACGACTCGAGGAGGTCTCGGCAGAAGCGATAGCGCCAGTCATGAGGATGTGAGAACGGATCATGGCCATCTCAAAGAACTCTCTCCCTATAAAACTAATATAACTAATATCGCTCCTTCATCAATGAGGAAGTGAGCTGCCTTTTTTGTCCGGTGGGAGTGGACGGCTTATCCAGTGAATTTTAGTAAGCCTGCTGTGGAGCAGGTTAAGGGATTTCGATGTGTTGCTATGGTGATTTATCTAAACTTGCTTCGAAGAACCGAAAAGCCTGACCTACGTCATCTTATCCTGAAAATTATCCGGCTAACTCAGTAAACCAGGTACGGAAAATACCCCCCTGATCATGTATTTAGAAACATATTCTATGATCTTAACAATTAGGTAGCAACAATAAAAAACTAACGAAAGAACAAACACACAAAGGGACCATGACCTTATTGCTGTGGGTCAGTCAGAATTGATACCTAAAACAGATTAACCACCAACCTGCCCCCTTTTAATTTCCATTAAAGCAATGGGATATTAATAGTTTCATACAGAGGAATGGTTCTATCGATCATCTCATGTTGGGAATTGTCAGCAGTGGAAATAATGTGTCTGTTATTTTCATTAGACTCTATCTTGTCTCTCAAAAAAGTAATTAAAAGTCCACCAAGTCTTGTTTGAGGGGTTAGCACCGGTTAAGTGGTGATGGTAGAGAACAGTGCTATCAGTAGTACTTCCACCTCTGTGCACTGACATTTGCAGTGATGCAGACCAATCAGGAAAAGCCTATTTACATCTACGGGAGCTGTTCTGTGGAAAAGGGCAGCAGAAATAGCGCATCCACGGAGTCTTTAGTAGTAGTGACATCATCAAGTCATTAAATCAAAAGTGATCACTAGAATGTTGATGCAAAGTGATCATTGCATCAATCTGTACATCAAAACCTGATGACTTCTCAGTGTGTTAACTTACTGTCTCTTATGTTTATCTTTCTCAACACATTGACAAAGTGGCTGCAGCTCACATAAACTACCCCAAAACCTTCCTGAACTGCTTCTGTTGAGAGTTGACAAATTATCTATTTAATATAATACATCATCAGACTAAGTACTAATGTAGGGTGATTATTATTTTTTTTTTTAAATGCCAACCTAATATTATCATCCTATTTGTTTTGCCTACATTAATGTATTATTTGTTAAAACTTGCGTTATGGTCTGTAACCGTGATCTTTTCGTTAGAATTCATCAATTCTGAATGTAAGATATTCCTTTTAATATACAAAACTGAATTACACTTTTGTCACACGGTGATCATGGTGAGGTTCTACGTCTTTGTTTTTGTCAACAAATTCCATGAAAAGACCAAAATTAACAGTGCATTAGTCCATCTCTTAAAAGTCTGTTTTTGGCACAATTTTTGGCAGGTTTACATTTTTCCATCCAACACTTAATAGGCTCAATTCATCATTGCTATATGAAATTGTTGACAATAAGCAAGCCCGGTGTCAGGCATTGATTTGCAGGGGGGCCTTACATTGCTTTGGGGGGGGGAACTTTTGCTTTTTTCAGCCACGTCATACCCGTGGTGCATAGCCGCAACGACAAGCAACGAGGAAGCAACATTTCATTTTCAGGGTATACAGCTGAGGGCGCAGCGGGCGCTACTTACGTGACAGGGTAAGAACTTCAGTCAGGGTTGCACGTTTATGAAATTACACTGCTGGGTAAAGCTCTCCCACTTATCATGAAGTCTCCTGTGCGATGGAGTTCGACAGGACGACCCGGCATACAGTTTGGCGGTGTAATTTTATAAATGTGAAACCTTGACTGAAGTTCTTACCCCTGACAGCTAAGTAGCTCCGCCCGCTTCGCCTTGAGTCAGAGCTGTGAAAATTAAATGTTACTGCCTGCCGAAGAGTGACAACAGTCCGGCAATGCGCCACCTGTATGACTGTATGGAAAAATTCAAACCGCATGGAAGTTTGAAGCCGCTATACCGCACAGCAGTACGTGTGGTAAGTGACTGACAGACTAGTCCGTCCAGGGCGGGCCCAACCGAGTCCCAGGGCGGGCCCGGCACCCCAAGGCCCGCCCATAGCGCCGGGCCTGACAATAAGACAATATCGTAAAATGTCACCAGCTAAGTTATCTTGTCACCATTGATGTTTCATTGTTTCAGCACAGTTCAAAATTCAGTTTCATAACATCACAGACTTCAGGAGCACGCCTGAGCACAACAATCAGGGCAAGTATTCCTGGTACATAAATAACAAAACAGGTAATTTGTCAGTGCCTTCCATAACTGCAATGCTCAGGAGGGTTTGCCACCCTGTGGTTCAGCTATGATTATGTTCAGGTAACTGAAATGACTTTAAAAAAATGCTGTTGTGACGCTGCTAAACCACTGCTGAGTGACTGTTGGTAGAAGATAGAACATGAAGAAATACTCCTGTGACTGTTTAACCTTTACTTAAGTCTATTTCACATTGTGTAATATAGCCTGGTGTGTAAACTTTGACTTGTTCAGGAAGAAAAGCGTAGGAGCCTTTTAAAATGGACATATACGATCATGGGAGTAAGTCAGGTATCGCTCTCACAATTACAGAGTAACAGGCCAGCGCTGTAGAAAGCCAAAACCTTTCAAGACTGTCCTGACCAGCCTTCGCAAAATGAGCTTGAGCTCCTGCCCTCAGGCCAGCATTTCAGAGTGCCCGCCTTGAGACCCAAGGAACATAAAGTCTGCCTCCTCTCAGTGGCTATTGACAGGGCAGGATATTAAGCTCACCCGCTTGACTGAGCGGAGTGATTTAGAGGACAGGTTGAGTACAGAGGAGAGAGCACCAGCCCGTTTAAGAGGAGGTGAATTAAAAGCATAAAGATTAATACTTAACCTGGTATTGCCAATTAACTTTGAATTAAGTTGTAATAATATCCAGGGGCCCAGTTTCACCCGAGCAGAATTGTGCAATAATTCACTGCAACCCAACCACATCAAAAAAGAGGTATGTACATATTTTTAAACACATGTAAATGAAGTAAACACAAATTCCTTTGCCAACATAATTGGACAAATTGCTTTTGATTTCTTATTGTTTGTTGACAGTAAATTAGTTGAGTGTTGACAACAGAATTGGCTAAGATCTGGTGGACAGACCCTTGGCCTGAATACATCGTATAGTCTCTTTCTGATCTAATGTTGCCTTACCTTACCATCTGCACACTGCGATTAATAGGAGAAATAAGGTTAACAGAGCCTAATTATAAGAAGAATTTGAGACAAGAAAGCAGTTATTTGGGATTATCGTAGTGTAATTTAGTGAAGCTAACAACTCAATACATACTCCGATACTACATAATATCCAGTGGTGTACAGTAACGAAGTAGAAGTACTTCGTTACTGTACTTAAGTAGTTTTTGGGGATATCTGTACTCTACTTTACAATTTATATTTCTGTTTACTTTTACTTCACTACATTTTGCAAAGAAAACTGATACTTTTACTCCGATACATTTCCCCTGAAACCTTCGTTAGTCGCTACAAAATCAAATCTATCTCTAGAAAAAAAAAACACATCCGGTACTGTGATGGAACACAGACTCCACCAAGCAGGTTTGGAGAATCACAATATTATGCATTTGCATCTACATCCTCTTGTCCAGCGCTCCCAAATCTTTATTGCGCCACGGACCGGTTAAGTGAAGACAATATTTTCACTGACCTCCGGGAGAAGGGAGACAACGACACCCGACGTGTGTTCGTTATGTCCAGTCTACTCCTAACTAAACCTTTAGTCCAGTCTACTGCTTAACTTAAAAATTATGGAGGACAGAAAATGACTTAAGTATAAATAAATAAATTCATGAATAAATACAGGAATAAATAAATAAATGCTTAAATAAATAAATACAGGAATAAATAAATAAATGGTTAAATAAATGGTTAAATAAATACAGGAATATATAAATATAAGTTATACCTAAACAGGACATCATTAAATAAATCTATTTCTACATTTCTGTATTTCTTCATTTATTTATGCCTGTATTTATGTGTCCACACGTATTTCTTCATTCATTTATGCCTGTATTTATGTGTCCTTATATGCAAATGAGCTGGGGCGGTCCGAACCTCTGTCTAAAGCATGATTGGTCACTCGAGTGTGCTCCTGGTATGTTACGCTCTACTACTTCTGCCTTGCACATGTTGTTGAAATTAGCAAGCTCAGCTAACCGTTAGCAGAAGTCCGGATTTTCAATGCCCTGTCCGGCGTCCGGCGCAGCATCAAGCCGGACACGTATTTGTCCTCCTTTTTGCATACCTGCAAACTTGTCACCTTTCGGCGAAATTCGTCGTTTTGAAATCAAAATATGTGAACTGGCCGGCCAGCGTTTCTGAGATTGGAGTGAGACACGGAAAAAATCAGATGTTGTGATCTTCGTAATAGAAGATCTTTGATGTGTCGAGTCTTGGCCAATCAGCTTTAAGATGTCTCCAGCAGCCGTTTCTCAATACGCGTTCTTCTCTGTACTTGATGAGGAAACTCACAACTGAAAGTTGACGTTCTCTGAATACTACTGTTGTTGAGTCACAACATGTACTTTTAGGATGTTTTCAGGCGAGAAGTTAGTTGTTTAAGCATCAAATCTGTGGTCGGTTATTCAAGAATCAGCCGACTTAAAAAGATACGCCGACGGGTTGAGTTCCTGCTGAGGGACCGTGAGCTCCGCAGCACCGGGCCGTCAGCGCTCTGCTGCCCGCCGAGAGCAGCCTGATCCCGGCAGGACTTTTTGAAATGATCCGCTGGCTCCGATTTCTCCGTAGCGGTTAGACATGAGATATAATTCTGTTTTGAGGGTCTAACGAGCAATCTTTATTAGTTTATTATTTATTCACAGTAACATCAGAGGGAAAGGTTAAGATTCATAACTTAAGATTTTAATTGAACTTTTACTTTGAACTACAGCGGTGTCTTATTACTTTTTACCGAATTGATTGCAATTATATAAACATATATAAGTATATATATAAAAATACATAAAAGAATACATATTAATTAATTGTTAATTACAGTTAATAATTACATATTAATATTATATTACATATATATACATACATAAGGTGTATATATATATATATATATATATATATATATATATATTACATATACATATAAAACGATTAAAATACATATTAATTAGTTGATAAAGCAGGGTATGTTCCAAGGAGATCAATTACAGTAAAAAGGGCTCACATCTCTCTTCACACTTAATAAAATCAAACTGCACCCCTCCTATGCAATTATTCACAGCCTCACAAAATACCACATAGTGTCCTCCTTTTTGGTGTTATGGATATGGTCACCCTGGCCTAGACAGCTTTTTGACTTCGTCTACAGGGGCCATGTGCTTAGGGATCGGTTGCTTCTGTCTTGCTCCCCTACTTGACCAATCCTGTTTAACAATGAGGTTCGGACCGCCCCAGCTCATTTGCATATAAGGACACATAAATACAGGCATAAATAAATGAAGAAATACATACGGACACATAAATACAGACATAAATAAATGAAGAAATACAGAAATGTAGAAATAGATTTAGTTAATGATGTCCTGTTTAGGTATCAACTTATATGTATTTATTCCTGTATTTATTTATACATTTATTTAAGCATTTATTTATTTATTTATTCCTGTATACATTTATTTAAGCATTTATTTATTCCTGTATTTATTCCTGCATTTATTTATTTATACTTCCGGTCCTCCATAATAACCCGCTGCACAAAGGCAGGATGTTGAAATGGAAGCAGGTTTTCGTGCTTTTTTGACGATATCAGGATACTCTGCCTTGGTCTTAATCCAGAACACCGGCAGAGTTGAAACAGACATTTATGTTTCATTTTTAGAGTAATGTAACAACTTGACATGTGTCAAGAGGTTCTGTTTGAGGTTACCACAGACGGCTGTATCCGGTCATTTTTCACAATAAAACATCTTTCCGGCCTTGATTTTTTTAAATTTAATTTTAATTTTTCATTCATTCTTTCTGGGCGACCAAGGAACCCACGGCCCGGTACCAAGGGACCCATGGACCGGTACTGGCCAGAATGAGCATACCTATAACCACACTGTTACAAGTCCTTCATAGTGTCATATTGCTTTTTGGAGAATTATGATGATAAGTTCATAGTAGATGCAAAAGTATACTTAGGTACAATATATTATGTTGAACATAATACATATGGATGGATCACAGCCAACTCAGTTATTTTCAACACACCTCCTGGTCCTTGGTCATGGAGCCACAGTGCTTAAAAGAATACACTTCATAATTCTCAAAATTCTGACCCTTTGCTTTTTTATTAAAAGCTTGTAATTTTACTTTCAATACTTAAGTACATTTTATATCAGAAAAATACTTTTGATACTTAAGTACAGAAAATATCAGATAATTTAAGACTTTTACTCAAGTAATATTTTAATAGGTGACTTTTACTTTTACTGGAGTAATTTTCCAGTAAGGTATCTTTACTTGTACTCAAGTACGGCTTTTGGGTACTTTATACACCACTGATAATATCTAGATTTTGACCAAAACTTGAGGAATGACGGGTCTGAACATTGGGATTCAAAATTGCAGTTATTAGCCATATATGCTGCTTAAAAAAAGAATCACGTCATTATTTATTGCTATAACAAAACATCAATCTAACTTTAATAGAAAATATCATATATGCTGTTACTGATTCAGAATTCGTCAACTCACAAATCACGCATTCCTAAACTTCCCAAGTCCTCCCAATAGTCCAACTTCTTGAACAAAAATATTTTATTCTATTTCATGATTTTTAATAACTTTTTTTGGGTTGTGTATGTTGTAATCCAGGCCTGCGCAGCCTTTTACTGCATACTTAGGGAACAGAACTACAGACGGGCCCCACTCTTCTGTCTGTTAGTAGCTGTACCTTTGAAGAGCACTCCTGTTTGTTTACTCTGGACCCTCAAATTGGGCGTGATGCTTGGTTAGATTTCCATCAGGGAGCTGGCTGGAGGTCACTGCGTGGGGCCAACCCGAGTCCTGTGAAGTCTTCAGCTGCCTATGTTTAGCAGAGCACTGCTCTAATGCTACCACAGATAAAGCCTCAGTGGAATACAGTGAGAGTAGAGGAGACATTGGCAGCGAATCTGTTACTCATTCTATAAAAGCCTCAAAGACCTAAATGATATCCTCAGCTGAGTTCTGACAACCTATTTTTCATAAAGCTTAATGGATTTTTGATGGATGGTGAGAATGAGTCAGCCATATGAATTGCTAGAGACATTGTTACTTCTACATGCTTGAATAACTTCTGAAATGATGTCACATACAGGAACACTTAAAACAAAGATGGGCGGATGATGAACAGTATCTTAAATAATAATCTGTTCCAACAATACATCATTAGGAGGTCAAAGACAGGCCCTTATCTTGGTGCACAGGCTGTTCAGTTCAGTTTGTAACTCACACCCTCTACTGCATACTACCACCTTATATTTCCCTCATATTTTATACTTTTCCTTTTGTCCGTTTCAGCAGGCTGGAGTTTGTCAATCATCAAAAACTAAATGTTGTTTGAAAGCACAAAGCGTCATGAGTTCATTAGTGGAAATCCTTTTAAGATTTCCAAGTCTTTGTGACAACAGTTGCTTATTTTATAACATGAGTGCATCAAAGACACAATAGTAATACTGTTTGGAAATAAAAAAATCGGCAAGAAGATAAATGATCATGTTTGTACTTCTGTTAACTTGGTTCAATGATGGAGGTTAAGTCCAAAGGCTTGCATACAATATAAGTGGTGCTTGTTGTTTTAAAACCTGTTTTCTTTATAAATGGTTTCATCAATGCTATTTTCTTTTTCTCTTTATCTGATATTGTACTTGACTGATATACATCTTATGGCATCGGTTTCATGTAATGATTGAATACGTATTTTACCTCTGATATTAACAGATTCACAATTGATTTGCAGACCCATCTATCTATTGACTGACACAGCAGGTTGTATTGGCTTGGTTGTTTACTGACTGGATGTGTGCTCCTTTTTTTTGGCTCCAGGCTGCATGCTCGGTTATTTTCTAATGGAAAATTCTCCTTTTTTCCCTCACCCAGAGGGATTTGGAAAGACTCCAACAAACTACCCACAGAGTCTCTTGGGGGACACAGCATTCATTCATGTGTGAATGAATGAATCTATGACAATTAACAACTTTTATGTGAAGATGTGGAATCAAGGTTTCATAATTGTCAAGGGTATTTTTAACCATGTGATCTTTTTATTTTATGACATTTTATATGGATTTTTTGTTTACTTTCACAGGTATTTTTGCCATCTGAAAGATCAAATTGACTTCTTTTACCTTTGGTCACTGCTCAGTCAATATCATTTTGATGTCACATACTACTAGATCCATTCTGAGCAGGTACCTAGAATAAACTGTTATAATATATGCACTCTCTGGATTGCTGCCTATTGCTGAGGAACTACTTAATATTAATATGAAGAATATATATATATATATATATATATATATATATATATATATATATATATATATATATATATATATATATATATATATATATATATATTACTAATGTGTACTGATCCAGGCACATTTCTGAGATACATTTTTTATGTAAAGCTTTTGAAGATTGGAGGAGAATACATTTCAGTGTGATTTAGTAAGGATTTATCTTTTGGTTCATTGGCCATCTCTAGGAGAACTCAGTTTTCTGTGGTGACAAAATCCTGGACTATTTCACACCACATATGCCAGACTGGCCAAAGTGAAATGAGACACATGAGAAGAAAGCCAATCCTACTGGGCTCTGCATGACTGCTCTGGAGTCAATGGGAAGACCAGAGTGTCAAGTCTCATGCAAGCCCAGAATACGGAAACGGTCCAGGCTTAGACTGTGTTCAAAACCATGCTGCGTGACCTTGTCTTTAGAGTTTAATAGCATATCACTATCCAAATGATGTAAACTGGTAGCTCCAGGGTCAAGCACGGTCTGTCATTATCTTCAATGACAAAAAGGCTGCAGAAAAAGTGTTAACACACGGACTCTCTTTTTGTAATATTTATCAAATACATTTTGAAATCGCTTGGACTTAGTAAATGTGTCTTCCCAGTGAGCTTCAGCAACAGTTTGTTTATTGCAGCAATTTCCCTTCCGCTGTTCATGTGAATTCTTCTTGGGATAACTGTTGAATCGTAAATGATAACACCATCTGTCTGCATACAAACACTAATCATCCAACAATATAAATTGATGACATCCTGCATACATTTCTGGAGACAGACTGCTATTCCATTGCCAGTGGTGGTGTTTCTCCACACGGTGACAAATAGCACCCATGACAAAATGTCTTATAACGATTAGGTTCTACATACATGTCATGAATACACCGGAGTTTGTGCGTTGAAGATAACAATAATTACAATAAGATTGAATGTATATATTTATCATGACTTTGTTTTTCTTGTAATAATGATGGCACAAAAATAATGAAGAGACAGTTAATAGGATACCACTTCTGAAACGTGATTTTAGTAGTCAACAAATGTCCTTTGAAGTGACATTGTCTCTCTTCCTACAAGTGTTTTTCTGTACGCAACACATTCCACTTTTCTGGGTGACAAAATGAACATGGCCAGTGTACAGTAGTTTATTTTAAATAACAAAGACAACTCTGCAAGTACATCTTTGATGTGGAGAGTAGCTCCATGTCAGGGAAACATCATTGTATCGCTGAGCATGCTCAGGGAAATGGTTCCTTAATTACATGCTTTGCTAGTTTGACAAGAAGAAAACTAGACTTCTGTTTAGTGGGGGAACGTGTCCCCTAAATATTGTACAACAGTATGGCTCTTTGATGTGTGGCCTGTTGCTGCTGTCTCCTCAAGTCACAGCAACTTATTGCTACTCAGCACCTGCAACGATGTCATGGAGTACTTCTTAGCAATAATGCCAGTTCTAAGTATAGAACTGGAAGAAATCCAGATGACGATGGAAAAATACATGAACACTATCAATTCAATAATTAATTTAACATAGGCTCTATTGTCTATTTTTCATAATCCAAATGACTGGACCTGGGTTTGATTTCCGACCTGAACTGATGAATGTGGGTTTTTAACTAATGGATCAGAGACCAAATATTGATTGGTGACTGGTGAATATGACTGAATATGTCTTTGCCTTACAATGACCTGGTGGCTTATCCAGGGAGTCTCCCCATCTCTCGCTAGTACATCATTTAAAAGGCTCTTTTCCTCCAAGAACATCAAATGCCAGTAGAAAGAATAAAATAATTAAATTTTACATCCAGCTCAAAAACATATGTAGAGAAAAGCATTATTTAACTATTATGTTAACACTGTAATTAGTTTATTGTACTTGTTTTCAAGTTTTAATCAGAGTAAGCAAAGTAGAACTTGATTAACAGAGCTGCATTATATGTCGGTTTCCTTTTAGCTTTTTGATTTTTTTTCTAGAATCTACAAAAAAAAATTACTCAGTAAATTTCAGGTCATACATTCAAAAAGCTTTGATCTAATGTGACTTTGTGTCTTTTACAGGCTATGCGCGACACATACAGCCTGCCATTGCATGGTGTGCTTTGCCTTGAACTATTTGTTTGTTAAAACTACCACTATGAAGGAAGGAAGATATTTATATTTACCTCGGACCAGAAAACACCTTTTGTGAATGATCATATGCGTACCTTGCAATGCATTGAGAAAATAGCAACCGATGATAAATTGTTTGGGACATCGCTGCCTCTTTAGCAATTCATGGTTTCCTAACATGTTCAATAGGATTATTGACAACAATATATAAACTATTCTAAATTATACCATTTCCAGTTAAGTTGTTGTAAAGCATCACAATTATTAAACGAGCAATGGAAGACCTGTCGATTATTTTGTAGCAGTCAGGGCCCTAAAACCTCACTACAGACACTTACTGGGCTAGCAAAGCCATGGATTAATTTTTGTCCCAACAGACCACTGAGCTCTCGGCCCCTTCTTTGAGGGGCTCAGTCTCAGGGAATGAAAACACATTCTACAGGCACTAAGAGATTACAAACACATTATTTCTCTGCCAACATGTTTTACAGTACAGTCACTCATTTGTTTTATTTTAGTACCACAGGGGGCTTTAACATCTTCATATAATTTATCAGGTCAACGGACTGACACAAAGTGAGGAAACGCCATTAGGTTCAATCCATGTTCCATCATCATGTTCAATATTTAACATTTATTCCAACACTTTGACATAATATCGTATTAATACCATTCAGTGTATATATATATATATCATGTCGCATACCCCTACCAAAGAGTCCTGCACTTGACTGATGATTTTAAATGTATCGATAAATTCCCAAAAACCAACGTAAGAGCTGTGTACAAAGGCACAAAAACGATAAATATGTTTGCTTACTCCTTGTTTGCATTAATAGCATACACACACACAGTCAACACTCACAGCAATTTCCTTAAAACATACACAGTTATTAGAACTTTAACTAACCATGTGCCTTTTCCGCGGAGTGCTAATACCGTTACTGTTTCTAATTTGTATACAAAACTGACCATATTTTCAGTAGCTTTTGACATTCACTCCACGCACATTGCGAATTCCTTTCTAACTTCGCGAGCCGCCTTCAAAATAAAAGCATCTCATCTTACAGGAAACCAGATAAATATAGCTTAACGCAGGCAACAAAAACAACAACGTTGATTGACAAATATTTCTAAAGCCAGAACACAAATTGGGTTACTTACATATCATATACTGTAATAACCGACAGCATGCCTTCCAACAGCTCGTTTTGTGCCGTCTTTGACGTGCCTTTAAAAACGCTGGCTGTCTTACGGTGCTCCGGCAGCACTCGTCATGCAGTCTCATCATGCAAGGCCAACTCAAAAGCCCCACAAAACTTCACACAATCATTATTTTGGCGCTCCCTTGGGCCAAATGAGAGCCCCACAGTGGATCTTTTTTAGGGCGCTGATTGGATAAATGTATGTCACTCATTTATATCTTTAATCAGTTATTGGCTAAACTGCGTATTAGACCCGTCTTTCTTGGGCAAAATGGACCTGGCCCCAGCATGTGCACGGCACAGCAGAGACGTGCACGGGGGCAGCTGAGAGGTGCACGGAAAAGCAGGAA
Organism: Myoxocephalus aenaeus; assembly: GCA_038501785.1. Lineage (NCBI taxonomy): Eukaryota > Metazoa > Chordata > Actinopteri > Perciformes > Cottidae > Myoxocephalus > Myoxocephalus aenaeus. Next base: position 473,190 of record JBAMJR010000121.1, on the reverse strand, counting down.
AAGCATATATTTTGCACAGATATCCTATCTTACAAATATTACTGGGTATATCCATAGCTCCAAAACACAAATATTGACATTGTATAATTTGTATTTGTATAATTTATTAATATTATTATAATTTTTATAATTAATAAAATAATAATTTTTTTGGTGGCTGAAGGTGGGGCCAGGCCCCGTGGCCCTCTATTGGCCGTCCACCACTGCCTGCTACTCCTCACATATGAACTCTCATGTCTTTTTACACTTTTCTTTACTGATACAACTGCAAGACACTGCTGCTTCTGCTGGGGCAGCAATACAACTATTAAATAAAACATAACTGGCCATCAGCTGTCGTAGTATTACAAAACAGTACTACGAAACATATACACTCACCTACAGGATTATTAGGAACACCATACTAATACTGTGTTTGACCCCCTTTCGCCTTCAGAACTGCCTTAATTCTACGTGGCATTGATTCAACAAGATGCTGAAAGCATTCTTTAGAAATGTTGGCCCATATTGATAGGATAGCATCTTGCAGTTGATGGAGATTTGTGGGATGCACATCCAGGGCACGAAGCTCCCGTTCCACCACATCCCAAAGATGCTCTATTGGGTTGAGATCTGGTGACTGTGGGGGCCATTTCAGTACAGTGAACTCATTGTCATGTTCAAGAAACCAATTTGAAATGATTCGAGCTTTGTGACATGGTGCATTATCCTGCTGGAAGTAGCCATCAGAGGATGGGTACATGGTGGCCATAAAGGGATGGACATGGTCAGAAACAATGCTCAGGTAGGCCGTGGCATTTAAACGATGCCCAATTGGCACTAAGGGGCCTAAAGTGTGCCAAGAAAACATCCCCCACACCATTACACCACCACCACCACCAGCCTGCACAGTGGTAACAAGGCATGATGGATCCATGTTCTCATTCTGTTTACGCCAAATTCTGACTCTACCATCTGAATGTCTCAACAGAAATCGAGACTCATCAGACCAGGCAACATTTTTCCAATCTTCAACTGTCCAATTTTGGTGAGCTCTTGCAAATTGTAGCCTCTTTTTCCTATTTGTAGTGGAGATGAGTGGTACCCGGTGGGGTCTTCTGCTGTTGTAGCCCATCCGCCTCAAGGTTGTGCGTGTTGTGGCTTCACAAATGCTTTGCTGCATACCTCGGTTGTAACGAGTGGTTATTTCAGTCAAAGTTGCTCTTCTATCAGCTTGAATCAGTCGGCCCATTCTCCTCTGACCTCTAGCATCAACAAGGCATTTTCGCCCACAGGACTGCCGCATACTGGATGTTTTTCCCTTTTCACACCATTCTTTGTAAACCCTAGAAATGGTTGTGCGTTAAAATCCCAGTAACTGAGCAGATTGTGAAATACTCAGACCGGCCCGTCTGGCACCAACAACCATGCCACGCTCAAAATTGCTTAAATCACCTTTCTTTCCCATTCTGACATTCAGTTTGGAGTTCAGGAGATTGTCTTGACCAGGACCACACCCCTAAATGCATTGAAGCAACTGCCATGTGATTGGTTGATTAGATAATTGCATTAATGAGAAATTGAACAGGTGTTCCTAATAATCCTTTAGGTGAGCGTATATGGCTTGTACAGAAAGTATAGCTGCGTAAGCATTCCTGACCCGTGTAATATCTTGCAGATTCTGCACAGCCAGTAGCAATTATAAAGAACATATACTGGTTCTTGATTATGCTGAGGATATGAAGATCACTTCCACGAAGCTAAGTGAGTCATCCAGCTCTCAGCTCTGTGACATGTAGGAACCCACTAGTTTCATCCCATAATGTCTGTTACTGCACGGGACCAGCATGCTTGATACTCGGTCAGCTTGAGTATGTACAGTATGTGTGCCTGTCTGTGTGTGTGTGTTTGTATGTGTGTGTGTGGTATGTGTGTGTGTGTGTGTGTGTGTGTGTGTGTGTGTGTGTGTGTGTGTGTGTTTGCGCCTGGTAAATGGCATATGTCTCTGATTTCACTTCAAGATGCAGGCTTTTTTATGTCATACTTGAGGAATCTTAAAGACCACTGAGTTAGATTTCAGCAAAAGCATGTTGATGTTGAGTGACACTGTAGAGTTTTTACAGCGAGAAAGGTAGAACATTTGTTGACAATTTAAAGGCTACACTGTTCAGTAGAAGCAAAGTGGGAGCTTAGTTTCTACCAAGCTATCTTTATCATTTAAAGTAAAGCAATTGCAGGGTGTTCATCTTCACAATCTCCCAAACATCACAGAAAGTCATTTTTGGAGGACAAAACACAAAATTGCATTGCATTCTAATGAACTGGAAGCTTGTGGGGAGGTCCAGTTACACTGGGACACAATCCATGCAATTAAAAAGAAATGAGCAAATAAAATCAATGAGGATCGCTTACACTGTGGTGTCAATGGACTGAACAGAGGACAACACAAGCCTATATCTTAATTAGGAGAAATAATGCATACACAGGCATGTTGTATGCATAAACAAAAATACAAATTGAATACAATAAAAGGCTGGAAAAAGGGAAAATACATTTGAAATAGCAGATACATCTTCTATGGATATCTCAACCAAACATTCTATGAGTATAGGCATAACCTTCTACGAACTGTTGCTATTCATCCCCAAGGCCATGCACCCTTGTCCCTCTCTTACGTCCACACTTGCAACGTACTATAACAGCCATGCAACCATAGCTCTGCAGGCAATTTAACACAGTTTGGAGGGCTATGTCTACACTCATAGAATTTCGGCATCGTCAATTCTGTACCCATGGTTCCCATGCAGCTCCGCTAACCAGTGATGATCGGATTAAAAGGCACATTGTTGGAAATGTGGATTGTGAGACAGACGGCGAGACTGGCCTCTCGCTCTTGTAGCCGATGTCAGAGCAAGGAATAGCGCCGTCTGGAAAAATAGGATCTTGAGGGAGATTTTGGCTAAAGGCTCAAAAGCGGGGACCCCCAAGGGTGCGCACCACTATTGGTAAATACCACTGTGGTGCAAGAGAGTGTAGAACATGTTTCTGTTGTCTGACTCCCTTTAATAAACACTTCACAAGAGGAATCACAACAAAATCTCTCTTGAAAAAACAACAACATTTGAAGGTAGGTTAACACAAGGGAGCTGAGCTTCTCTTTACACGCTGAAAAGCAGACCATCTACCCACGTGGAGGAGAACCATTACATGCGTGTGCATTCTGGTGCCACCTAAATAAATGACTCTTCTTGAATGCGGGCCAAATGGCAAGGAATCAGAGGAACTGCAGGAAATGCATTCAGGAGAAATCTGGGCCAGGATTGGTAAGAGAATGCATCCACTCCTAGTGGTGTCCGTGTGTGTTCATGGAGAACCACAGTGTGCATTGTTTGTTCTCTTGTGAGACAAGATCCAGTCCCAAACCTGTCCCAGAACATGTTTGGGACTCAGCAGTCTCCTGTCATGTTGTCTGCTCTCACCATGACTTGTCAGGAGCAAAGTATGTCAGCACTTTCTGTACTGTGGACAATTTATGTGCACGGATGGGGAATTCTCCGATTTATGTCCTATGAATTGGGAATGGCACATTCCATCCATTCCAGAGATAGAGGTGTGTCCATGTAAAACGACATCCATATCCCAAGGGGAACTTCCTATGACTGAACATTTCCCAGTATGCCAGGTATGACTGCAGTGTGGGAGGGCTGGTCAGGATTCACTTTTTGGGCCGAGTTGGATTGAGGCAGAGGCGGCAGAACCACTTCTGGATTTTCCTCATGTGGAGCAGTTCCAGGGGGACCACCACATGGCCTGCAGACCTAGCAGGCAAATCACTGGCAGAGCCGTCACCACTCTGTAGGGTTTGATTCGTGACACAAGAGAGAATTTTGTGCATCCAGCCTGGCTGAAGACAGCTATGCGCTAAAGGTGACTGAGTTGGGGGGGGGGGGATAGTTATTTAAAGGTCAGTAATGCACATTTTAAAAGTGGATTTGTTACTCTGATGGGGAGCATTTGTCTGTGTTGGTGGGAGCAAGGAAACTGCTCTGTAGAGGAAAGTAGTTTACCCTTTACACGGTCGTTTTGTGTCCGTTGCTCAACTAGAATGAGACACGCATTCCCCACATCCCGTTGCTACAACTGACCAGGTGGGAGCTAGCCATTGACTCTCGCTTTTTGGGCCATGACCGCCTGAGTTGAGAGGAGAAGGCCCTGAAGTTGGAGAAGGTTGAGGCGCAGCGGCTTGAGGGTGCCCCTTTCTTGACCCTCTACGCTTCTGCAGCTGCCACGGGGAGATTTTCTGTATCCCATTGGACTCTGGTGAAGGGCTTGTAGCGTAAAACCACTCTTAGTTTTCAGGGGTCGAAAAAGCTGTTGGAAGCAATGGCACAGCAAGATATGTCTAGCAGGCGGCTCTTGCTGGTAAACGTCTCCGTCTGAGAAGCCGAAGCAGTTGCAGGTTGTTTTGCTGGCAGTGTGACGTCTTTTAGACCTTCTGCAGCATTTAGGATGCCATGCATGTCTTCAAAAAGAGCCTTGGTGACGGGTAAATGATGCTGAAAAGGAGAAACCTGTTGCGGCGGGCTTCTGGCAACTATGGGGACAAAGGCCCTAAATGCGAGGCTTCATATCTCTCATCAGCCTCCAGTGCACCAAACAATGAGGAGAGAAAACCCTGAATGAGAACCCGCTATGGAGGGAGCTAAACCAGCAGCCATCACAGCGGCCCTCACCAGGGATGTCCTGGAAATCTCAATAGCAACAGCTCTTAGAGAGCAAAGCCTATACGAAAAAAGAATATCCCAATGCATGCACAAAGGGAATACAATGCTATTTAGAAATTATGGGATGACTACTGTAAATGTATTGATTTTATCAGTTGTAGCAAGCTATTTAATTGAGCTACAGGAGTTAGTTACATAAATTGATTAAAAATATGGTCTCAAGTGGACTTTTTAATGTTTTCAGTTGACTTGTTGATATGTTGTAGATGTCTTACTTTGGCACTTGACTATTTACATTATATCCGGCTCAAACAAAAAAAAATGCATCGTTTTTGTATTCCAGAGTAAAGCTAGGTAATCATGTTGATGAGGAATAATTATGGATTAGACTGTTTTGGTCTCACATAACATGATCTAACTATTTGGCTGTGTAGCATACTTTCTTGATCATATTTTTTATCTGAAGGGCAGCATGCCCAGTTACAGTTGAAAAGCTATGATTGGAAGATCCCTGTTGGGTTTGGGCTTTACAAAGACTCAATTAAAACGTGCCATTAATGTTGACCATGTGCAGCTGAAAAATACAAAAATGGCGTTGATCCTGGTGTAAGCCTGAAAAACTGCCGTACTGTGTGAATAACAGCATGTGTCCTCTCCCTCTCTCTCTCGGAGGGTATTTTAACAAGGTGCTGACAAGAAAAATGATAATGATGTGTCCGTCATGATGCAGAGCTGGGCAAATTTGTCACGATGGCGGGTGATTGATGGTTTGGTATCACCCATTGGCCAAACGATGAATTCTTTTCCCGAACACTCACTCACACACACACACACACACACACACACACACACACACACACACACACACACACACACACACACACACACACACAAAAGTCAAGATGCCTAAAATCTGTCAGCACAGGTACGAGCAGGTAAATCACATCCTTCCTCAGGTTTGTGCTCATTGTTCAAAGACACGTCTTTCTTCCATTTGAAGTCTGAAAGCCTTGATGTCCTCACGGCAACCTTTACAATCCTAAACTGCTGCATTGTGACTGCAACTTTGAAATGTATGACACGGATGCTGTAATCATTCTTCTTTTGCGTAGTGAAATGTAGGCTACATCAAAGTATTCACTGAGGTTATTATTGTTTCAACGTTACACATATTTTAGGAATAAATACTGTAGAGGCACATTTGTTCTCCTCTTCTCTTTAATGCTTTTAGAACTCGCAGTGTGATACTCACATCTTCATATTGAAATTGCTGGTGTTTATATGCGTATATTTAAATCAGTGGTTATAAATTTGTCTGATTGCCTCGCATGAACTTTCCGTCTCAAGCTTGAATTGTTGAGTATTATAGTTTGTTTCACAAATTCCTCTTGTTCTTTTGAAAATGCTCCATGTGGAATTGCTTTTTAATGGCTTTGTACAATTAAGGCACTGGAGAAAAACTTTAGTTCACTGGCTTGACCTGCTTACAACTAAAATCATGTTGTTTTTATGTCTCTATTTCTATCCATTTATTTTTTTACAATATATCAAAAACCAACAAAGCCATGATGATATATATGGATAGGGATATTTATTTTCAGTTATAATGTTTAATTTGATCTAGTAATGGGAGAAATGTATATAAAGAAGTACTTGTGAATGTAAACGGTACTTTAGAGTGAGACATGGGCATTTTTTTATTAGTCTAAAATATACGTAAGAAACCGCTAGGCAGTGTTCATTTACTTCCTATTTTTTACGAGTGTTATATAATATATGTTAGTAGCATTGATTCTGCTCGGCTATCGAGTTTCTACACATAAGAGTTAATCCAGTTTAGCCATGTAGTTTTTTTTTTTAGCTGGCTACGTGTTGTGCTGCGCTAGTAAAGGCTAATACATTCTTGAAACAGAGTAAAAGGGCTTCCTGATTTCACAAATATGGACCAGACAATTTTCTAATAGGCCCCTATTTTAATATATTTAACTAAATGTAACAATGCATTTATAATGTTAAATAATATTAGTAATCACTCAACCTTGCTTCAATTACTGTCTCCTATAATCAGAAATCTCTCTTCAAAATAGTCTTCCACGAAGTAAGAATGAAACAACTATGTATATATTAGAGAGATTTTCTTTTTTTTTTATCTGGTTTTAGTTTAGCAATTTGGCATTCCACTTATTTCTGTTTGAATAATTTGTTACATAAATGTCCCTGATTCAGCCGGATTTATAAAGATTACAGAGCATTTTCAGAACTCATCTTGTCCCTTGCAGTTGAAGATTAAAACTAAATACAAAGCCTTAACTTCCCTTTTATTGTGGTCTTACAAATCAATGGTATCAATAGTGACATTTAGGCATGAGCAAAGTCCACAGGTAAATGTCATTGAGGGTTCTTAAAAATGGAAAGCTGTACTTGCAATTTAACCTTCACTAATAAGTGATGATTTTAAGGAATGACAATGACAGACTGTGTATGGGCTCAATCCATACATTTCTATAATGCATAGATGTGCTCCAGTGGCGAGAACTGACCTGTGCAACATTCAGTTGTCTCTGAAAGATAAATCAATATTTCTTGCAAGCTGCATGGTCAGCAAATCGAAGTTCTTTAGCAACAGATAATGAATACAAAATGTCAGTCCACATCAAAAAATGATTCTTTCATTGAGAAAATAAACAATTCCTCGGGCTCTACATTTGTAATTATGATACCATCAAGATTGTCTTTCCAATCCTAAAAACACTGTCAGCACCAGAAAATGGTAACAAATTAAAAATCCACTTTTTAAACACCCCAAGGGCGTTTTTGTTGAACCAGATTCATCATTCTGTTGCAACAACAGCTTTTCCCATTACTGTCAAGCGGAGCGTCCCTTTGCGGCAATAGATTTGCCTCTTCACAACCGAACAAGACACTAACTTTTTAACACATGTCATAAAGCTGTGAGACATCTCATTCAGTACATAGGGGCCTGTGTTGATCTGGGACTTCAGACATGCCATCGGAGAGAACAAGCGGTACGTCATCTGATGGTTTCTCAAACGACAGGCCTGTCACAAAACAGCCAAAAGCTTAGAAGTGCAGTTCACTTGACACACAGTCTTCAGGGATGTCTCTGAAAAAAAAGTCTCCCCATTTGAAAAAAAAATGAAAATGTTAGTGTGGGTGGGAGGATGGGATTGGGGTACATAACAAATAAAGCATTGGCCTACAAAAGATCCAGAGGGAACACTCTATGTGCCTCCTTGGTATCCATTTAGCAGGAGGGCTTACAGCATCCAGCTACTTACAGCCTTAGCGAAGTGCTATATTACTCACCCAGCTCAGCTGGAAACACTATAGAAAATGTGTTTGCCTAGGATCTGCTCTCCTTTATCAATCCCAAACAGCAGGGACCAGAGCTCTAAGCACTATGCCAGGGTTCCAGCAACAGCAAACAACATTTCAGACAGAAAAAAAGAAGGAATGCCTTCACAAATAAGATTTCAGTTTTGTCTCTGTAAATCCTTTAAAGCTGAATCTAACACAGCACATCCTACTGAGTTCCCACAGAGGCTATTCAAAGACCCTGCATTTGAAAAGTAGCATGCAGATTCAGAAGTACAAGTGTGCACACAGGCAGTCAGACAGACACACAAACCTTAAAAAGAATTGCACAGAGAAAATAAGAAGCCGGTGGAAGGGCACTCAATTTGAATCATAATCTTTTACTTCTTACCGATGAAGAGGTTCCATTCAGCGTCTAGGTCTGCCTGGTTTGCTAAACAGCCCCTCATAACGTTGTGACAGTAGTTGTGACAGGGTTTCAGCCACGGCATGCTGCGACAGTATGGACAGTACAGCATCTTGGTCAAGGCTCTGACACAAGCTGGGATTACATTCACCTATGAAGCAAAGAGAAGTGCCTCAGTTAGGTCAAGTCTTTTCAAGCTCACTAAACCTTAATACTTGTTTTAAGACATGCTGCATGATTCCTAAAAGGGAGAGAGAAGTTGTCATAAAACAGGAATATTGCACACTGCATTTTTTTATATTTCTTTATTTTGTGAGTTTTCCACAGCATCAATAGTAATTCCCAATCGAAAGTTCAGGGGAAGGAAAAGTCAGACGCATATCAACATTTGACAAACATCGCTACACTACATCACATCTTCCAAAGCTTGAAATGTAGAAAACCCACCAGATAAAACTGGATGACAAGACAATGTTTACAACTCTGTCCATCTTGATTCCTTGTGAAGGCTGTGCCTTTTGTTGTTGGCCCATGTCATTGCACCGGCTTGAGTGAAAGCGACAGGATTCTCACATCTGCTTCCCTTCAGAGGAGGGGATGCAGAAGAAAGAATATATCTGATAATTGGCCTGTCAGCCTCTGTATTCATGCTTGACTTTAGATTTTGTTCAGCACACACTGCTGGTGTGTGTGTGTGTGTGTGTGGGGGAGAGTAGGCAGATCAGTCAGTGGTAGTCATATGATGGATACAAGCAGACCCCATATTCTATACTTAAAAGGGTTGAGATGTGGCAGAGGGAGTAATCTAAACGTCATAGGAAAATATCTGAAGAGTCAGTTAATAACATAAATTAAGTCTGATTCAAGAGCGATTTCATGTTCGTTCATCAGAGCAAAACAGTGATTAATTTAGTTCAAGTTGTGTTTATGTTGTAGTCTAAAAGCACCAAATTGCCCTAAACAGCTTCACAATCTGTACAGCCCCAAACACCCTTTACTCTGAGGGCCAATTTATACTTTTGCGTTGAAGCTGCGCAGCAGGTTAACTGTAGATTTGTATCCCGCGCTGCATCCTGTCGGGCACCTCTCTATTAATGTAATGGTGGAGGTAACGGGCAGAACCCAAATGGTCCGGTTTTCTCGGCCAGTATAGCCAGTGCTTGGTTTTGGCTGAACTGTTTTCAACATGGCAGCCAGGAAATAAACGTTCTCATTGTACAGCTAAACAGTACACTAAACGTGATTCTGAAAACATTTGAGGCAAGAAACAGGTAATGCAGTAACATAATATTATTCTCAATAATATTGTGGCTCCCTCCTTCTCTTACCATGCTTCGGTGCCAGCATCCTCACTGCGTTTAGCCATCCACGATCCCCACTAAGCGTTACCCATCCCACCTTAACTGTTCCCCCTTTTTTCCACAGCTTCGCCAGCAGCCAGTTCCAGCGTCCTACTGACTTATTTTCCACCTCCAAGTCTTACTTTAGCCACTGCATCCGCTCTACCACCGACCGCGTCACACACTTGGGCAACAGATTCTCGCCGGTAACAAAAATCGATCTTTCTTCATTAATGAATGAATCCATCTACACGCATCACCAGAGAATCGCTAACCGCTCTCGACCGCTCTGCACTCAACAGCCACTTCCGACCTGACGACCATATCACCAAGCCAGAAGACATCCAGCTATTCACAGACGCAGCCCCATCCACCATTCTTCTACTATTGCCAATACCATTACTTCTTTTACTATCTCCATTCTATTATATCCTACGCTGCTGTTATCAGTAGTCTTAACTTTTCATCATTATTCTGCTTACTACTCTAATGACAAGAATAATGTATACCATATGCATCGAGCGTGTCATAACCCTGTTATGTTGTAGAGAAGAAGAAAAAAGAGAGATAAGAAGTCCTTTGGGGCTCCGTGTCCAGCGTGAGTCACACGTGTGAGCCTTGACTCACACATAGCCGTGCTACTCAAAGGTCTCCATAAAGCTGAAACGTTTGCCCCTCACTTCAGACCTCCTTAACCGCTGCATCCATACACACCGCTCAGGCTACCTGTCTCCCTCCACGGACAAAGTATGTTCCCGATGGCTTTCTTCGGCCTCCTTGTCTGACACCTCCATCCATCCTCCATCACCTCAAACAGACGCCAGCGGTCCCTCACCGCAGCCCTCCAACCTTCTTTCCATGACCCCCTCTACCCTTCTCGTTCCTTCTCCCCGACATCCTTTCATCCCTCAACTCCTTCCTGCTTCCTATATCCAACCCTCTCGTTCCATCTCGCAATAAACCATTTCAACCCATGTCGCTATTAGCGTGGTCTTTGTTAGTGAAGTAGCATTTTGGCAGTGTAATTCCAGAGCGACGCAGAAAGACCAGCGCAAAAGCATAAATATTTGCTTTTGCAAATGAAAGCATAAACCACTTGTGTGAGGCTATACGTAGGCTCTGACTTTTGTTAACATTAATAATGTTGGAAGAAAGAAAAAAGAAACAAAGAGACAAAACCTGGTGATATAACTACAGCAGAAGATAAAAGTGATATGAAACTGAAAAAAAATAGACATCAGTGCACTTTGATAGCTGCATGGCAACACCTGATGCTCTGCTTTGACACAACACAGTTTAACACTTGCAGACTGCCTTTGATTTTATTGGTACAATGGCCAGACCACCTGTGTGTGCATATGTGGGAAAAGATAAAGAAGAGGAAGAGACAGATATGTAGACCATTAGTGTATTTATATTTGCTGCTTGGCACAAGGACCAGATGAACCATCTTTGACATTTGCAATCTGCTTCTGACATGACGTGATGTCTTGTAAACTAGGTTGTTATCTGTCAATTCCACTGCTGCATATCCGCTGGTATGTGTATTGTGTAAATTGTTATCACTCGAGGAGTGTGATAAACTTTCACAATCAAGGTTAAGTTGATTGAACACATTGTACAGCTCACATGCCTGTGTTTTTTCTATAGTGTTCTCTGCCTATACATCAGCCTACAGATACAACAAATACAAACACTTATATTTCCATTACCATTTATTAAATGTTTAAGTAATAGTTATAGATGCTGAATAAAGTTGTGTCCATGTATATATGAATACATTATATATTTACCATAGTGCTAATAGGTGTCTGCTATCAGCCAATATGGACCCTTCACAAATGTTTTATTTAATGCACAACATTAACTAGCGTTTTAATTTATACCATTTCTAATTAACAGGCAGTGCTGGAGGGAGAAAAAAAAGAGAAACAAAAGCAAACAGCAGATAAACAAACACCAAGAAAAAAGAAAGACAGATACAGAAGAAACAGATAGAGAAAAACCAGGCAAGACACAAGCACACAAACAGAGGGGACGGGCAGGTGGCAGGAAGCGCCACATTTAGACAGAAACAGAAACAGAAACAAACACCTGCCAATCACACAGGCTGCAGTCGAATAGTCCTTTTTGGTTAGGAACCTTCCTAACTGAGCGAAATGACCCGGAAGTACCTAAGTGGCCGCCATGATAAGTGTCGGTCAAATTCTCTAAACGCAAAGGAAAGGAGCTCAATGCTTCCTAACTTAGCTCCTTTAGCATAGGAACCACTGGACCTTCCTTTACGAAAGGAAAGCAGATAATGCCGACCCACAATTCCTTGCGGCGGCAACATTTAAAGTGACGTATCATTCGGCCGTTCACGAGAACAAACGATCATGACCGACAAAAATCATGAAAATAATCATTAGCATAACTTGGAAATACTTTTAATAATCTGTTAAACCTGCTGGCAAACTACGGACGTTACATTGCTGTTGCTGAAAATTACTGTAATGTGATCAAACTGCTGTATTTGATCTGCTCTCTCTGGTGTTGTACTTCAGCCTCAGCCCTCATTCTTTTATTTGACTTCAGCTACAGAAGCTTTGATGAAAGAGTTAAACTGGACGAGCTCTTCATCAGTCATGTTTCTGATGATCATCTTTTTAATCAACTATTTTGTCACATTACAATAAAACACTATCAAGTCAACACTTCTAACTGAGTTGTGTGATGTTTCATAAACTGTTGTCTGCATATTCTTATGATCAGATTATCTGCATATAAACTAAAACAACATAAAGGGATATGAGCCATTGTTAGTGTGAGAACGTATTTCATTTAGCATGTTTGAACTGAACAAAGAGACAGTTTAGTAGTAGTTTCACTTTTATATTTCTTCTTTAATTTCTATTCCAACCTCGTTAATAAAGTAATATGAACCGTGTTGTTTAAATCGTCTGCATGACGCAACACTGTAAGAACACACGGATGAAGTATTTAAGATGCGCTGTATTGTGGTCCGAGATGGACTACAACATTGTAGTTTCACCGCAGCAGACCGACGTCACTAACATGCGCCTGCCGTCGCGTCATAACTACGTGGCTTTGTGAAAGTGGCGTCGGATTTACTCAACACCGCGGTTGTCTTCTCCTAACTCCTCATGAATTCTCCTTCCCATCTTTCCTTGACCCCGTGACGTTTTCCACAGAGGTCAAGGAAAAGTGCTTAGGGTTAGACGTTAGGAGGTACTTTTTTACTATTCGACTGCAGCCACAGTGTTTGCTTTGGAAGGAGCTGCCTCTTAAAATTCCCAAAGAATTTGTCACTTGCAAATATATATTTTAGGATTCTGTAATGATCCATTTTGTAAAAAAGATATATGTACTATTTCACTAGCAGATTATAAAAGCAGCCAACACCAAATAAGATTGTGCCCTTTCATTAATTAATTAACTGATTGACAGTCCTTGAACAGCCGACATGCAGCGTTAACCTTAAGATTTAGATCTGGTCATTCTGTGCCTTCACTACAGTTTGTTTTGACGGAATCTGTATCACACATACAGATCCATGAGTCAAATCTGACTGCTACATGCAATTCACCAGTCTGAGACAGGGACGAGACAGTTTTTAGATTGCACTTCCACCTCCGCCCGCATGCTCATACATCTCCAGCATATCCAGCATCTCCAGCAATCTCTTTCCCTCTCCCCTATCAACAACTCAAACCCCACAGATTAAATATAAAATGTTCCTATCAAGCTATTTGAATCATTTTATTTCACAGACTAATTTGCATATAAATATATATTTGTTATAGTGACAGAGGAAAGAGAGAGGGGGTGCTCGTCCCCTTTGTGTTCACTGTTGGTTCAGCTTCACCCAGTCCCTGTACCTGGGTAAGGACATTAAATCCAGTTTAAACCACTATCATAAAACACAAACTAGTTGACAAGATGACTTTGGAATACATCCCCTTGATAAATGCACTGTTCCACTGCTATGGTATAAATGATAGCAGCAATACAGAAGAGCATAATGAATATATAGCAGGCCGATAACATATCATCCTTAAACACAATATAGTACCATCACACTTTTGTCTTTCTTTATTCCAACTTGTACAATAAAGTGCAAGTTGAATATAAATATAAAACAATATAACACAGTTCTGGGATTAATCTGTTTCTGTCAATTCAATTAAACTTGGCCCATTTTATGAACAGCCTATTTAAGAGACATGGAGAAAACACTGGGAGAGATTTCCTAACTATAGACACGTTCCGACTGAAGTCTTTACATTCAGTGTGACTTTTTAGTGGCAACCAAAGAAATATATTTCATACTGCAAATAGGAAACGTGTTTTAATCTGCCTTTAGAAAATGGGCATTAAAATGGTGCCTCTTAACGCAATTATCTTTCAGGGATACTCTTACATCATTGCAGTTGATGCGGCCCAGCAGTCACTGTATGCCCTGGATGAAGGGTAATCTGATAATCTTGTTAGCACTTATTTACAGTTAAGTGGATGGAATAGTTTAAAGCAGGCTGAGTGTAGGATGTCTCAGATCCAGAGTGAGATTAAAAAACTAATCTACTCATCTGATGTTTAAGTGCAATGATAACACCGCGTGGAGAGCATATGCTTGAGTGTGAGTCAGTGTGAGGAGGAAGTATTTAGATCCTTTATTTAAGTAAAAGTAACAATACTGCACAGAAAGAAATATTCCATTTCAACTGAAAGTCCTAGAGATGCAGTGAACTTTTTTTGGCCCATTCAGAGCTTTTTATGCCGATTCAATTTCTGTTCTTCGTTCTGAGATCTATAAATTACAGCAAGGCTCCAGACTAACATTTTTCATCACCGTACTGGAACCATATCCCATAATTCAGTGCCAGCCTTTAAAAATCCTAAATATTATCCTTTTACTTTTTCTAATGTCATTTATAGTGGTTATTTGCATAACAACCCAATTCAAATGATCAGGAGATAGGATATTTACTTAGTAGTTCTAATTTTATATTATAAGCTGGTAAGAGCAAGTTAGAAAATATTTAATGGTAATGATTTACAATAAAATATGTGTATAAGTTAGCTTTTCCAAATGATTTTAAGGCTGTTCCTCAAACACTGCATTTTTGGGGCTGGCAGTTAAGTTATGGTTACGTAAGCATTTGTAAGTAGCTTTTTACTTTTGTAGTTGGTCAAGGTGAAGCATTTTTTTTTTTTTACAGCATCACATTTAATATCCCTTTCATTTGTTTAAAGGTACTTAGTTTGATATAAAATGTTTACCTAAAGTAACTAAGGAGCCATTCTGCATACTAAGTATTTTCACTTTTGATACATTAAATACATGTTGCTGTACCTTTTAAGTACATTTAATTGTCAGATTTTACATTGTTGTATACATACTTTTACTTAACAGCAGTTCCCGAGGGAATGCACTTAGTTATGTTGAGTTTTTTTTGTAGAGAAATGCTCCCCTTACAAATGAGAGTGGGGTGAGAAATAAATGCTCATAATAATCTCATTAGCCTGCTACTTTACTTAGAACACTAACGTTAAAAATAGTAACACCATCCCTAACGTTGTGTATATTTCACCCGATATAATGTACCAGGTGAAATATACTTATCATCAAAATATATTAAATACAACAATACAGGCAAGTTGAAGTACTCTTCTTTAATTTTACCCTAGAGAACTTCTCATAAAACGAAAAACAGGTATCATAGGGGGGACCCTAAAAAAAGACTAAAAATTGGGTGAAAAATTAGGGAATCGTCAAAAAAACATGATTAAAAATATAAATAATGGAGCTATGAACTTGTTCATTGGTCAGGTCGTTCCTGGGACATGTGAGCCTTGTCCTGTGAAGGAAAAGTCTCCCTTCAATGTTAAAACACATCCAAAAATGTTTCACCCTCTATCACTAACGTCGGGTGAAAATCACCCGAACACGTGCCTGTTGAAAAAAACAAGGATTGGAGCAGAGAGACACGCCCACCTTCAATAACGTCTGTGAGCAGCCTGAAGTTACACAAGGATCCACGCAACTCAGACAAAAGCAACACAATGATAATAACAAAACCACAATCGCTTGGGTGAAAATCACCCAACGTTAGTGTTCTAGGGTTAAAAGAGAGAGAGCTCAAAGATGCAGTCATCATTTCAGCCAAACTCCTGATGTGAGCATTAACTTCATTGAGGATTGGACATGTGAGATTATAAATCAGATGAACCCCAGCAATAATAAAGCAAGCACTTCTCATTTCATCCCATAAAAGGCCACAGTTGGGAGCCGTTACACTCACCTGAATTCCCTATCAGCAATAAGACATTTTCAAGAAAACTAAATCATTAAAATAAAGGACAAGGCTCTCGATCCTAATGAGAGATAACTCTAAAAGACACTCTTGGAAGACAACACCTTGTCTATCCGACAGGGTGTTGTCATGCACATATGGTGTGAACTCCCTTTAGGAGTAACAGAGTGGGAAGAGCAGAAGATGGAAATTGCTTTGTGCCATAATGTAATGAAGTTGTGAGAAATGACAATGACTTTGCAAGCTACCAAGGCCAATCAAGGGGAACACTAGTGGGACATTGAGATTGTCGCCAAAAAATTGTCTCAATAGTTCCGTCATAATTATTGTGACAGGCTGCGCTGCTTTGCACTGATTGGACATGGATGTAAGACTGCATTGGTGCCCCAATGTCCCCACTCAATTCCACAGCCATTAGTGTCAATGGCAATATGAGTGATCTGTCACTGTGCAAGTCAGACGACCATCTGCTACCAAGAGAAACATGTGCCTGGTCGCACCAAACATCTGCGTAAAAACTTCACTCATGTCTTTCTAACTGAAGGATACCATAAAAGGTTGTTGCAATACAAATCAGAAATGATGTTCTTAAGTTGGAGAAAATTGGAATATGCCCACAGAAGGTAACAGTAAAAACTTCATAAGCTAATGCTTCTTATAGATATTGCCAAAACAGGGTTCCTGAGGTCACAGTGACCCAAGACCATGACAATTGAATCAGTTCACCCGTGAGTTTATGGACGCTAGTGGCACATTTGAATGGTATGGAGGCGTCTTCCAGACGTCCAATCATTTCATTTCAAGATTTAAATACATGTTTATTATTTGATGGTTACTGTCTTATTGGACTTTACCAAGTCATGTTGACATCAATAAGTAAATAAAGGCCTTGAGTTTGACAAACATTACATTCTACTTTTCTCCAGAAAAGTACTATTTTCCTTCATCCATGAAGGTAATCTGACCTTCAACAACTGTTAAATGTTTTTTTTGGAGGGAGTTTTTCCTTATCTGACGCAAGGGTCCATGGGCAGAGGATGTTGTATGTTGCTTATTAGTGATTTGTGATAGTTGGCCAATACAGTTGAATACAAAATTGAATTAAAATACTTTGAATGGCCGAAATACAGCCACAAGTACATAACCAGTATGTGTGTCCAGTATGGTCTGGTTTGCAGTTAAATGTGTGGTGTCATATTCAACATTTTAAATTGACAAGATAAGCAAATGGGTAAACTTGAGCTGCATATTCATCATTTTCTACATACAATCACAGATATGACAGTGTACAAGTTGTCATTGGTCTGCAGCGCTGTTATTTTAATAATTACGCCTCCTTTCAGTGAACTTTCGTCTCCCTCCACTCACCATGTTAAATGTAAGCTGGAGCCGAAAACAATTCCGGAGAGGCTGCACTAAAATCACTTGCTGTCAAATCAATGAATGTCTGAGACTGAGAGAATAGTCCACTTGTGAGCAGCTGAGCCTCCACAAAACAACACAGCAGTACTTGGTGGACCCGGCGACCGTTGATCTACCCTGACATGTACCATGTTATGTGGCATGTCTGAAGCAGCCGTTAGGACTGTTTCTTTAATTTACTAAGACAAGTGCAAACATGTTAAAAGCCAGCCTGTGCTGCTCAATGACTAGGCACAGCATGTAGTGAGCCATTCAACGTCTCTGGTGGGTACAAGACCTGCATACACTGTGTTTTTATCCCTCCACCGTGGAGCCTCCATAGCACTCACCCTGTGTCCGTCAGACTCTGAAGGTCTGCAGCCCAGTCTGAATGTCAGGGGCAAGCAGGTCTCACATGCCTGCCAAGAAACCTCTGAACAAATGTCACAACATCGGTGCTGACAACCTTCTCTAAGTGCTTGTTAAATAAAGATGTGGTGCCATACACTTTAAGTCTAGGTGCAAAAAAGTAGTCATCAGATGTGATCTGGGTTAACACAGTCAACTGATGTGACATATTTGCATTAGTTGTTGGATAAGAAGGATATTGTTCCTCTCATAACATGCTAGAATTCAATGGATATTTTCCTACATTTCTTTCCATTTTCTATCCGTTTGTATATGGTCAACTGAAAATGCCCTCCCACTCTGTATCAGAGTGATTAAGTCTCTATCTTTTAGAGTTTTCAGTGTGAAATGGAAGAACATGGAGCGATGTATAAGTCATATTTCTTTATTATCCTTTCATATCATGTCCTTGTATTTCAGACCACATGATGCCTCTGATTTGTTCCAACATTCTGCAGTTCACCACAGATCAAAATCTTTTAATTAAAAAGGACATCTTTGGTGCAGCACATTTCCGATGACGTGCCAACCTTTTTGAGCCAGTTGCCATCTGCCATCACAGCATTGTGGCTGAGGCCTTATCCCCAGCAAGCTGTGTGAGCTGTGAGCCAGCAAGAGAGGAGACGGAGAGAAAGGGAGGGAGGGAGAGACGGACAAGTTTGTCCAGTGCATCTGTAGAAGTGGGCCTCAGCTGAGAAACATGCATGAACCATGCTCTCTTATGGAGGAGATCACATACTCTGCCCTGAGCAGAATCTGTCGTCAAATTGTTTTAGTCCACTTTTTGGTTGTGCAACATATTCATCACAAATGCAAATACTGACCTAAGTAAGACTCGACACGATCACATAAAAGGACACTGTAATATATTGACTGTTGATTAAAAGAAGGCATTTTGTCATTGTGTTCCTTCAACCATTCGTTCTGTTTCTTTAATTTGTGAAATAATTTCTCCATACAGAATAACCGCAACCAATCCCATTAGCATTGCTTTGCTTCTGAAAAAGTCATTGTGATTTAGTTATACAACTTATACGATATCATTTTACTCTAACTAACTTTAATTATCATATTTTTTATTTTCCAATATATATGTTTTTAATTATTTTAATTATTGATTAATTTGCCAATTAGTTTTTAATTAGATTTGCAAATAAAATGTAAGAAAATATTGTAAAATGTCCAACCCAATTTGAGTCCTACAGTAGGTGAAGTCATTAACAGTTATCAACTCTACCCTAGACCCAGAGTGTCTCCAGCTTCTGTAAAGTGACAGTTCACTATTAAAATAGTTTATTTGAACGGTGTACAGTTAAAAGATGGATTTAAATTAAATCCTTCACATCTAATTGGGCTGCTAAAAAAGTGGACAGGCTTAGAATGTAGCACAATACGGAGCTACCGAGTACTGCGACTGCAGACATTTTTTGTTGCATTTACTGTTAAATGGGTGAACAATATGAGCAGGGATGTGATCTAAAAGGGTTAAATAGGCCTTTTTCACTTAATCTCAATTTAAGTCATTTCAGACTGAGTCAGAGTAACACTGTTGTCTGAGCTTGTAGTAATAAGTGTTGAAAGCACTTGTACTGTATTGCATTGCACTGAATGCACTATTTTGCCCTGGCAGCGAGTGGGCTAAACTGATTTCAACACTGAGTACATAAAGTAGAAAAATAATAATAAACCCAAGAAAAACTATAGAAAACACATGTAACTGATATGTGATATTGCTCACATTTCAGCAATCTGGCAGAGCATTAACATAAAGTAAATGCTGTGTAAAGATTAGAAACTGCCTCGGAGCTTAAAGTCAAATTATCTGACAGTTCGTGGTTGGAAATGAATGTATAATGAGATCAACATGACAGTGTAAGCCATCAGGAAAAACAAATCCCATAGTACAAAATATCTTACTTCCTTCCAATATCACGAATAAATATGCATGAATTAGGCTGGCTTCCTGTGCGTATGGCACAGTGAGTGATAAGTGCTCTAAATGCCTGAACTTTAAACCTTTCAAAAGGTCCAAATCCCTGCAATCTTCTCTGAGCAGGTCTTAATATGGTTGGACTGTGTTTTAAGTACCCCCAGGATAAAACTCTTAATGGTCATCATAAACTGTAATCCAGAGAGATTCTGCTCTTAATCCAGGATCGGGGTCCAGGAAACTGTTCAGTGCAAGTCGAGTGCAATCCCATTTTATGGAGCGATATCTCTCCTGTTCTGACTTGACTGCATGCAGAGCTGTCGGTTAGCAGTAATTATGTGTGGCTCATCATCATCATCAGAGCACCATCATGTGTTAAAGTAACATGTAAATTGAACAGACAGATGGTTGAATGCCGCCATTTCATATAAAAGGCACATTTTGTCATTTTTATGACTGATTTGGTCATTGAGTTAAAGCCTTTTAATGGTGGCTATAGAGCCACTCACTAGGGGACATGTACAATTTGCAACACACATGCCGTATAAATTTATTATATATATATATATATATATATATATATATATATATATATATAAAGAAATAAAGATTGATTTACTTTTTCAATGGTGGTAAAATAGTTGTGGTGTAAGAAGAATAAAAACTTTTTGATTGATGAAAACCCCAAATGTGACTTATGTATAATTAATGAGATAAAATATCATCGTTGATAAAATTAGCAGCAGTGGAAGGTCAAGATTGATATTTCAATCTCGACTTTTAAATCGACGAAGACAAGAAATCCTTTAAGCTCTCACCTTTTTTAAATTCCATTACAACTGGGCCTACTGTGATAAGAATCGGTCCAATTTCCATGAGTAGCTACTAACGCATCAATATAATAGTGCAATATTATTAATTATATATCCCATTGAACTATGGCTACAACTATTATTTCCATTACCTATTCATTCACTGATCATTCTCTCAATTAATTGATTCATCTTTCGGTATGTAGCATGTCAGAGGCCTGACAGTTTCCCAGAATCCAAAATAATGTCTTCAGTTGTATTGTTTTGTGGACTGTTTTTGCTTATAAACTGCTTCAACGATTAATCATTTATAAGAATACTTGCAGATTAATTTTCTTTTGATTAAATAATTGATCAAGCAAGTTACTGTTGCAGCACATTGGACACACATATTCTGCAGAATGAGTACTTGTGATACATAGCTACATCTAAATGTCTTTGTTTCTACTTGACATTTCTTTAAGTATAATTCTAATGACTCGACTTTTACTTGTAATGGTTGTTTTTACATTGTCGTATTAGTCCTTTTACTTAAGTATCTACACCTTCCCCCACTGCTACATGATAAGTTATACATGTATTCCACAGATGGCATATTGCACAAAGCTTTACAGCTTAACCACCATATTGCCCATATGTGATTTGTTAAAACAACACAAACTGCTGCATGATTAAACACAGCGAAACACTGATTTATGAAGATAGACTTGCAGCTATAACGCCACACAAATGTCGCGTTCCACCATAAAGTATATACATCCCTGTTGCTTATGGATGCAAAATCAAACACAAAGTGCCTTGCATATGTGGTGTGCTTACGCCTAAGAAGTGAGAAATTGGTATGTACTCTGAGACTGTGTTGTAAGGAGATGCAAGTGGCTTTTTGTCACTGAAAGAAGTACGCAGGGTGATTCCTAGGTCAAGGTGATTTGTCATGTCAAGCAACTTTTTCACTTCCAGTTCTAAAGTGTGGTTGTTCACCAACCTGACAGCCTTCAGCAATGCCACACTGTTTCCTGGCTCCACTTCATAATTGATGAGGAATCAAGGAATATGGGATTTCATCCAGAGTGAGGGTCCCTTTTAGGCCGAGGACAGATGTATAGAGGTGCTCATTTTAACTCTTCGTCTGAAATAGCTGCAATGCCACTGAGGAATGGTGGAAGGTGAGCTCAGAGGCAAGCTAAAGGACAATAATAAACAATGCAACATCACTGACTCTATAGAGGTGATAGATGGAAGAAGGGTACAGTATGTAACTTTATTATGTACATACTATCATGATGTAAATTCCCACGGTTCCCCCATAATTAAGTGAGGTCTGTTGTTACAGGAGGAGAGATGATATATCGGGCGACTGTGGCTCAGTGGTGAGCAGGGTTTTCCTTCAATCAGAGGATCGGCAGTTCGATCCTCTGCTCCGCTAGCCCATGTCAATGTGTCCTTGGGCAAGACACCTAACCCCAAATTGCTCCCGTAGCTGTGCCCACGGTGTATGAATGTGCACCTTAGCTACTGCCCTTAGTGTGTGAATGGGTGAATTATGACAAGTAGTGTGAAAAGCGCTTTGATTGGTCCGAAGACTCGAAAAGCGCCATACAACTACAGTTCATTTATCATATCAGGCTGATAGTTCAGTTTCAGACACAATAATAATACAAGTTGGTCATGGTTTTGTATTTCGTCTAATAAAGAGGAACAATTAGATTATTAATTTGATTGCTGCTTACTTTGTGTGTAACGACAATGTGGATTAAAAACAAGATTCTATTTCAAGTTGTGTTTAGTGGCCACAGTTTTGTCATAAACTGACTACATTATATCAAACATTTATTGATGTTTTAGTTAGTAGATTTTAGAAAAGATTAACAGCAGCCTGGAGTGTTTTCTGTAATTGGCAATTAAATGAAAAAGCAAGTATTGGTCTAAGCTAAATCACATATTTGGAAAGGCTATAAGAGTTCAATTCAACACTAAATCCAATGTGTATTAATTTCTAATGAGAGTTGGTGCTAAATTAACACTTGCTGCAGTATATTTTTCTACATTAATCAGATATTATTAATAGTGTAAAAGGACACAATTGACAGTGAACACTTCAGTTGTATTCACACTTAAGAGTCCACGTTAAATAACTCTGGAAAAAGAAAACATTATACACTGTAGAGTTGTAAACTTGACTGTGGAGCTGCAAAAGATAATCAATTTCTGTTTTGTTGATTGATTAATGGTTTAAGACATTTGAAGTCATTACCTTGGAGTCTGAGATACTGGATAGACTTTCTTTTACCATTTAAAAATAGTTCAGAGATTATCAATTGACTAATCCCCAAAAAAAAAAAAGATTAATGAATACAATAATAATGATAATTCATTGTAGGCCTAGTTTATTGTTTTAGACCGTATAGTTTTTGTTGAAATAGTATTTTCTGTGATATAACGAGGGTTACTTTATTGTAACGCTACCAAACAGGCCGCAGACACTGCCATGTTGCGTGTAGACTGTGCGCAGACCATAATGGCAGGGTCTCTTACCACCTGCCTGTAGACTTAGGAGATGCACTCACAATGCTGGCCACACCATTCCCGAAGCACACAAACAGCTGTTCAGTGTTTTTGATGGCGGCCTTGCATTATAAAACATGCCAACACACAAACTGGGCATATAAAACATAACTATGTCTCCCTATGCCCGCATGTGGTGGAAGACAAAAAGCTCCCAGCTAAAAAACCCAGGACATGAAAGAACTCATTTGGTTCCTGGAAATAAAGGAGGAATTTCTCAGAAGGTAGCCAAGCTACGATCAGCACAGAGCAGCAAGAAATTGGGATGAACCAACAGGGCGGTTAGTTTACATACTCTCTTGGCTGAGGTCAGTGAGGCTCAAAAGCTTCAAAGGGACACTTTCAAGCTTCAAGCACCAATGGCAGTTGCCACTGCAGGGCGGAGGCACGCGTCACCGAGTGTTGCTTCCTGACCTCTTGCAAGATCTGCTACACGAGAAGGCGGCCAAAAAGTGATCTGACGCCAAAACCATAGTGGCAGGAAGAAAGGGCTGCCACGATCAGCTGTTAAACAGCATGCGTAGGTACAAAATCCACGGCCCACCACTGGCAATCAGTGATGTTAGCGTGTGTGAATGTGTTGAAATGTCTGAAACAAACTAAACTAAAAAGCAGCCGTGTCAGCCAAGAAAGAGACCGTCAAAGAGAACCGCCTCCAGATAAACTCCAGTAAGACCAAGGAGCTGGTGGTGGACTTCCGCCGGGGTAAACGCTCTCATCCGGTACCGGTGAGCATACAGGGACTGGACATTGAGATCGTCAAATCTTATAAGTACCTGGGTGTCCACTTGAACAACAAACTGGACTGGTCCGACCACGTACACGCACTTTATAAAAAGGGACAGAGCAGACTCTTTCTGCTAAGGAAACTGAGGTCTTTTGGGGTGCAGGGAGCACTCCTGAAGACCTTCTTTGACTCTGTGGTGGCATCAGCCATCTTTTATGGAGTGGTCTTCTGGAGCAGCAGCATCACGGCAGCTGACAGGAGGAGACTGGACAAGCTGGTAAAGAAGGCCAGCAGCGTGCTGGGGCGTCCTCTGGATACCGTGGAGGTGGTGGGGGACAGGAGGATGATGAGTAAGCTCTCGTCCATGATAAGCCACGCCTCCCACCCCATGCAGGACACTCTAGCAGCGCTGCACAGCTCCTTCAGTCACCGGCTGATTCATCCCCGGTGTCTGAGGGAGAGGTACCGCAAGTCTTTTCTTCCCGCTGTGGTCAGGCTGCACAACCAGCTGAGTTCCCAGTAGACCACTCTGACAACTGAACACTTGAACTGAACTTGGTCACTTTATCATTGAACTGAACTTGGTCACTTTATCATTCACCTGGTGCAATATTATTACGTATATTACGTGTATTTACGTGCAATACGTTTAAGTACTTTTCTATTCAGTCTGTATATTAACCCTTCGTCCACGGAGCCCGCGGTTTCGCGTGGTGACACTTGAAACTTTTCTCTAAGTTTCTAAAATATTCACAGCACCCCGATAATACATCGCAAAAATATAATTTTACGTCTGGCGGAAAGAGACGGCTTCCTGCTTCCGGGTGCCTGCCCAGGCAGAGCCCAGCATAATTTTAACATCATCAGGCAAGCGAAAGGGCAGCAGTGTGTCATCTGACGCTGGAAAAATAAAATAAAAAAATCCTTCTCTGTGATTAGTTGAGTCATATGTCCGTCGCCATTTCGTGAACTAAACAACCAATGTACACTCAGGAAAATCTCAAAAGGACAACCCACTTGTACAGCATGTACACGCTACATTTTACAATCAACATCATGACGAAGAGATTCAACACGGAGGAAGCAAAACGCATGATTCTGGAAACCAGCGTGGAGGAGGACGACGCGTCGTCGTTAGAGCTCGAAGGCTTTAGTTCTTCTGAGGAAGATGGGTAAGTGTAGTTACTAAACTTTGTTACGTGTCTGTAAGGCTGCATGGTGCAAACTAGTAATGTGTACAAACTAGTAATGTGTACAAACTAGTAATGTGTACACTGTGTAGGAGAGCACGAGAGCCAGCCACGCGGTGCACACTGCTTCACGTTACTACGTCACAAGTAATGTTTACACACAATCTGCTTTGTACAATACTCTGCTTCACGTTACTACCACTAATATTTATACATCCAATGCGGAGCACTATGCTAAAATTACTACCACAGTCATGATCTGAATAATATTTGCACATCCAATGTGGAGCATTCTGCTCAATCGTTACGTCATCTTTCTTTCAACTGACTAGTCTTGATTTATTTTACAGAGAGGAGCACCATCCGCCCCGACCAGCCAAAGAGGCAGCGTGTTGGACGGCAACTACCACGACCAGCAAAGAGGCAGCGCGTTGACCGACGACTAAAGACACCATCTCCAGCAAACAGGGCGCGTGCTGCCCGGCGACTACTTTCACCTCAGGCCAGATCAAGAAAGACAGCAGCACGTGCACCACCTGCACCTACGCTGTCCTGGAGGACGGATGAAGACCCGGACACTGCTCCCCCCGTCATCAAGTTCCAGCCCGGACACCAGGTCCACATGTCAGTGCCACAGCAACACCCATTGAACTCTTCAAACTGTTCTTCCAACTAAGTCCACGGTGGGTCGCAGGGTTTGCGAGCTTTGCAGCATGAAGAAAGTGAGAAAAGACACGGCGTGGAAGTGCGAGGCGTGTAACGTTCCCCTCTGCCTGCAGCTGAACAGAAACTGTTTCCATGACTGGCATGCCATGGCATGAGGATATGCCATTGAAGCATATATACTTGTATATTGTAAATGGTCTAGTCTTTGTTCTGTTTTATATTTCTGAATATATATTCTGTACATATTTTCTTTTTTTTTTATAATACATATTTTTATTTAAAAAAAAAAAAAAATTGTTGTGATGGTCATTTTTCATTTGCACACACTCCCTGAAGCTTTATCTGCACTTTCTCAGTCCCATTTTTATCATTTTGGTGAAAGCTGTGAAAGACCATATTTCTACTCAAAAAACGATAATAAAAACTTTAGTTTTAGACATTTATTTACATGTATCTAACATTTTATTCATATATTTCACTGCTTTTGTGAACCTAAAACCTTTGGTAAACCAATTGCCATCACCTAAACAGAGTCACCACCTGAGTAAAGTTAGGTTTTTTCAAGCGATATGAAGAATTTCCAAAAATCGAGATTCCATTTTTCAGCTTTAGTGTCATATTATAAAGTTTTTTTCTTTACACTTTTGCCTTACGACAATGGTGCCTCATTATATAGATAGCTGAGATTGTTCTGCAATTTATGATGTAAAACATGGGTATATATCTTATATGCAAGTGCCTTAAAAGGTGAATCTAAGAAAATTATGTCAAATCGAGAAAATCGACTGAAAATGACCTCCAGTGTGCAGTGAGTTAATATTCTCTACTGTTTTACTGCTCATTTATATTTATTTATATTACTTGTTTCTACTGTATTATTCTTCTTTTTATTCTTTTTATTCACATCCTGTAATTTCCCCACTGAGGGACTAATAAAGGATTATCTTATCTTATCTTATCTTATCTTAATGTATAGGTGGGAACCACACCAGGCTCAGCTGTGGCTCATTAGGCTCATCATCCAACTTATGTCCGACACCCAACAAGCAGCGGTCCAATAACTCATCCGATGGAGCGCTCTAAATTCCTCCACAGAAGCCATAACGAAGGAAACAAACTTCAACTGCCAGAACACACAAAACCCAAACTGATCCGTACAGAATAAAACTATTACACTAACACCCTACAATCAAAAGCAGCCCACACACAGCTAACATCTCTGCAGACCCATCACTCTAACTGCCTAACCACACACTAACTAACTCCAATTAGTCACCCTTGTTTGGATGGTCTGCAAAACCTTTGAATGTTCCTCTCAGGAGTCACGCCTGGACAGAATAGCCCAAAGTGAGCATGGTCCATGGCTGGGCCACCATCATTAAAGGGATTTCTGTCTACCACGGCACCAAGCGACAACCTGGAGCTACCAGCATGTTGAACAACTGCTCCTGCCTCACTATCTAAACAGGGTGGATGAGATGGAGTATCGGAAAAGCAGCTTTCTTGCCCATACCACGTCCACCATAATGGGCAGTGTGTGTTGAGTCAGTTGGCAAACAGATCCACTCCTGATTTCCCGACCAAGAAATGTGGAGAGCCTTCAGAAACAACAGGCGCTCTGAGGCCCACAACCGGCTCTGCGCCACATACAACAGGGCAGCGGACCAAATTACACCCTGCCTATTGATGTAGGCCACCATGGTGTGGTTGTCGGCCCTCACCAGCACGTGGCTTCCCTGTATTAAGGGCCTAAACGGTTAGAGAACCAATAAAACTTCCTGTAACTTTAAGAGGTTGTGTTTTGGGGGCACACAACACCGACCATGCTCCCCAGCCAGGTCACTCTTTCTGTACCCTGCAAGAGGTGTTGTGGGGACACCGCAGGTCATCCTGTACTGAGGGGGAGAATGGTATCCAAGTGCCGCTTGTGCTTCCTGGCATGCAAGCTAAGGCAAGCAAACTACCTCTGCAGTAGCCCTATGTGTTGTCCCAGCAGTTCTCAAACCCAATATGCATGACAACAGTCAACACTGGTACACCCTGCCGAAGTTGCAAACTGCCTGCAGCAAGGCTGTCTGTTGAACCCACAATTGGTTTGTTGTAAGATCATCTGGTCTATGTGGAATATGGACTTAGCCAAGACAATGAGCTTTTCAAGACAAAAGAAGACCTTAGTGTCAGGATCCCTGTCTGACCCATTGTGTGTTAAACCTGTTTCCTCCAAATCTCCTCTCCTCTTGTGTCTGTCTTTCCCCTGTTTGTTTTGTGTGCCATGTGTTTGTGTTCTCGGTCCCGCCTCCTGAGACCTCCCATGGTCGCACCCTTGATTGGCACACAGCTGCAGACAATCTGGCTCGTCACCTGCAGTATATTAACCCTGGTCCTGAAGGCCTGGATTCTCAGTCTGTCTCGTCTTCTGCCCCGGTAGCCGCCGCCACCACCACTGCCACGCCGTAAGTTCGCTGCAGCTCTTTGCCTGTGGACTAACCCTGTATTCTCTCTGCCCTGAAGTTCCTGCCTCTGGTGTCGAGCCTCCAGACTCACACCGCAACCTGCGCATCTTGCCTGCCACTGGTGTCGAGCCACGGGACTCACACCACAGGCTCCCCACACACCCTTGGTCTTCAATAAATACTGTTTCCATACCCTGATACCGTCTCCAAGGTCTGCATTTGGGTCCTAATTGTGTGCTCCCGTGACACTTAGTGCCTCGGTCGCATTCAGTCTGAAGCACTGTGTCCACACATCATGCCCATGGCATGGGGCCGTGGCATATCCGAATGGTAGTCTATGTAGTGGTAGGCTAATCCCTGGAAGACGAAAATGCAAATATATCCTGTGCTTCTTGGCCACCTCGACCTGAGAGTATGCACCGTTATGTTGATGCTCGCTGAATCTTGGGCAGTGCTTGGCAGGTTGGTGGCTGCTGAACACTGCTCTCTGTGTAGTCTGCACCAAGGCACTCCATGCAGGTGTCGGGAAGAGCTGTCACAGGGTCGAGTCTGGGACATGATGGGCTGGGACATGACGGGCAGTGAAGAGTTTCTTAAAGTGGCGACTGCATCCGTCGAGATGAGCGTTCAGCATGCTTGTGTTCCGGTAGGCCCGTCCTGATCGGACGGCTACGCAGATGCTAATTATTTTGGGGGAATGCATGCTGGTGATTGGAAGAGTTTTACCCAGTCCAGTAAAGGGCACACCTGTGAGTTGAATATTTACATGTGATCATATAAGTTGTGTTATAATGCATGCAGTTATGTTCACAATCGACCCTTGCTCTGTACAGAGTTTACCAGAGGAAGTTGGTTCAGGTTCCAACACTGAGTGATTTAAAGTTTCTCAAACTCAGTCAGCAGATCTTTCTTTTTTTGCCCTCTCACAATGCTCTTTTGATAATTTGCCTCCCCTGTTTGACTGAAAGGCACAGTGAGCTGAAACCGGATTTAAAAAAAAAAAGGAATAATTTTACCGATTTCGCTTTTGAAAAATCTGATAATTTGTGCCTAATGACTCCTAACTACAGTTTATATTTCTAAAGATAAATCCATGGCTATAAGCTTATGCAGGGTCTTGCGTTTCATATGCTTAAGTGTTTTAAGAAAGATCCGGTTTCTGCTTGAAGCTCGCTGTGCCTTTCAGTCAAACAGGGGAGGCAAATTATCAAAAGAGCATTGTGAGAGGGCAGACTTTGTCAGCAGATCTTTCTTTTTTTGCCCTCTCACAATGCTCTTTTGATTACAGACAAATTATCAGATTTTTCTAAAGCGAAATCGGTAAAATTATTCCTTTTTTTTTTTTTTGTATCCGGTTTCAGCTCACTGTGCCTTTCAGTCAAACAGGGGAGGCAAATTATCAAAAGAGCATTGTGAGAGGGCAAAAAAAGAAAGATCTGCTGACTGAGTTTGAGAAACTTTAAATCATTCTCAGTGTTGGAACCTGAACCCACTTCCTCTGGTAAGCTCTGTACAGAGCAAGGGTCGATTGTGAACATAACTGCATGCATTATAACACAACTTATATGATCACAGGTGTGCCCTTTACTGGACTGGGTAAAACTCTTCCAATCACCAGCATGCGTTCCCCCAAAATAATTAGCATCTGCGTAGCCGTCCGATCAGGACGGGCCTACCGGAACACAAGCATGCTGAACGCTCATCTCGACGGATGCAGTCGCCACCTTAAGAACCTCTTCACTGCCCGTCATGTCCCAGACTCGACCCTGTGACAGCTCTTCCCGACACCTGCATGGAGTGCCTTGGTGCAGACTACACAGAGAGCAGTGTTCCGCGAGCATCAACATAACGGTGTATACTCTCAGGTCGAGGTGGCCAAGAAGCACAGGATGTATTTGCATTTTCGTCTTCCAGGGATTAGCCTACCACTACATAGACTACCATTCGGCTATGCCATGGGCATGATGTGTGGACACAGTGCTTCAGACTGAATGCGACCGAGGCACTGTGAAGAGGTTCTTAAGGTGGCGACTGCATCCGTCGAGATGAGCGTTCAGCATGCTTGTGTTCCGGTAGGCCCGTCCTGATCGGACGGCTACGCAGATGCTAATTATTTTGGGGGAACGCATGCTGGTGATTGGAAGAGTTTTACCCAGTCCAGTAAAGGGCACACCTGTGATCATATAAGTTGTGTTATAATGCATGCAGTTATGTTCGCAATGTACCCTTGCTCTGTACAGAGTTTACCAGAGGAAGTTGGTTCAGGTTCCAACACTGAGAATGATTTAAAGTTTCTCACACTCAGTCAGCAGATCTTTCTTTTTTTGCCCTCTCACAATGCTCTTTTGATAATTTGCCTCCCCTGTTTGACTGAAAGGCACAGTGAGCTGAAACCGGATAAAAAAAATAAAAAAAAAGGAATAATTTTACCGATTTCGCTTTAGAAAAATCTGATAATTTGTCTGTAATCAAAAGAGCATTGTGAGAGGGCAAAAAAAGAAAGATCTGCTGACAAAGTCTGCCCTCTCACAATGCTCTTTTGATAATTTGCCTCCCCTGTTTGACTGAAAGGCACAGCGAGCTTCAAGCAGAAACCGGATCTTTCTTAAAACACTTAAGCATATGAAACGCAAGACCCTGCATAAGCTTATAGCCATGGATTTATCTTTAGAAATATAAACTGTAGTTAGGAGTCATTAGGCACAAATTATCAGATTTTTCAAAAGCGAAATCGGTAAAATTATTCCTTTTTTTTTTTAAATCCGGTTTCAGCTCACTGTGCCTTTCAGTCAAACAGGGGAGGCAAATTATCAAAAGAGCATTGTGAGAGGGCAAAAAAAGAAAGATCTGCTGACTGAGTTTGAGAAACTTTAAATCACTCAGTGTTGGAACCTGAACCAACTTCCTCTGGTAAACTCTGTACAGAGCAAGGGTCGATTGTGAACATAACTGCATGCATTATAACACAACTTATATGATCACATGTAAATATTCAACTCACAGGTGTGCCCTTTACTGGACTGGGTAAAACTCTTCCAATCACCAGCATGCATTCCCCCAAAATAATTAGCATCTGCGTAGCCGTCCGATCAGGACGGGCCTACCGGAACACAAGCATGCTGAACGCTCATCTCGACGGATGCAGTCGCCACTTTAAGAAACTCTTCACTGCCCGTCATGTCCCAGCCCATCATGTCCCAGACTCGACCCTGTGACAGCTCTTCCCGACACCTGCATGGAGTGCCTTGGTGCAGACTACACAGAGAGCAGTGTTCAGCAGCCACCAACCTGCCAAGCACTGCCCAAGATTCAGCGAGCATCAACATAACGGTGCATACTCTCAGGTCGAGGTGGCCAAGAAGCACAGGATATATTTGCATTTTCGTCTTCCAGGGATTAGCCTACCACTACATAGACTACCATTCGGATATGCCACGGCCCCATGCCATGGGCATGATGTGTGGACACAGTGCTTCAGACTGAATGCGACCGAGGCACTAAGTGTCACGGGAGCACACAATTAGGACCCAAATGCAGACCTTGGAGACGGTATCAGGGTATGGAAACAGTATTTATTGAAGACCAAGGGTGTGTGGGGAGCCTGTGGTGTGTAATTAAACCTCTTCTTAAAAAGCCCACCCTGGATCCAGAGGTGTTGGCTAACTACAGACCTATCTCTAACCTTCCCTTCCTCTCTAAGATACTGGAGAAGGTAGTCGCAAATCAGTTGTGCGACTTTTTACATAACAATAGTTTATTTGAGGAATTTCAGTCAGGATTTAGAAAGCATCATAGCACAGAGACAGCACTAGTGACAATTACTAATGACCTTCTAGTTGCATCAGATAGGGGACTTGTCTCTGTACTTGTCCTGTTAGACCTTAGTGCAGCATTTGACACCATTGACCATGGCATCTTATTACAGAGACTAGACCAGTCAATTGGTATTAAAGGTACAGCATTAAGCTGGTTTAAGTCGTATTTATCAGATCGATCTCAGTTTGTATTTGTAAACGATGAGGCCTCGATGACCACCGCCGTTCGTCATGGAGTTCCACAAGGTTCTGTGCTTGGACCAATTTTATTCACCTTGTATATGCTTCCTTTAGGCAATATTATCAGAAAACACTCCATAAACTTTCACTGTTATGCCGATGATACTCAACTATATCTGTCAATCAAGCCAGATGAAATCCACCAGGTCACTAAACTTCAAGCGTGTCTTAAAGACATCAAAACCTGGATGACCTGCAACTTCCTGTTGCTGAACTCTGACAAGACTGAAGTTATTCTACTCGGCCCAGAACACCTCAGAAATCAACTATCTGACGATATGGTTTCCCTGGATGGCATCGCTCTGGCATCCACCACCACCGTAAGGAATCTCGGAGTTATTTTTGACCAGGACCTATCCTTTGGCTCCCACGTGAAACAGATCTCAAGGACTGCCTTTTTTCACCTACGGAACATCTCAAAGATCCGGCACATCCTGTCTCAAAGCGATGCAGAAACATTGATCCACGCATTTGTTACTTCAAGACTGGATTACTGTAACTCCGTATTATCAGGCTGCTCCGGAAAGTCCCTTGGGTCTCTCCAGCTGATCCAGAATGCTGCAGCTCGTGTACTAACAAGGACTCGGAAGAGAGATCACATTACTCCTGTACTAGCTGCTCTCCACTGGCTTCCTGTAAGATCGAGAATCATATTTAAAATCCTCCTCCTCACCTATAAAGCCTTAGCTGGTGATGCACCATCATATCTTAAAGAGCTTATAGTGCCATATTACCCCACCAGAGCGTTACGCTCACTGAATGCAGGGTTACTTGTGGTTCCCAGAGTCTTAAAAAGTAGGTTGGGGGCTAGAGCTTTCAGTTATCGTGCTCCTCTTCTGTGGAATCAGCTTCCACTTTCAGTCCGGGGGGCAGACACAGTCACCTCATTTAAGAGTAGACTTAAGACTTTCCTCTTTGATAGCGCTTATACTTAGGGCTGTTTCAGGCTTATAGTTAGGGCTGGCTCAGGTTTGCCCTGGTCCAGCCCCTAGATATGCTGCTATAGGCCTAGACTGCTGGGGGACATCTTAGGATACACTGAGCTCCTCTTCTCTTCCTCTTTCGCTCCTCTTCTCTTCCTCTTTCACTCCTCCTCTCCTCTTCTTTCTCTCCATCTGGATAAACTATTGTCTCTTCAATGCACATTACTAACTCTACTTTCTTTTTCCATGGATTCATGG
Source organism: Myoxocephalus aenaeus (assembly GCA_038501785.1). Taxonomy (NCBI): domain Eukaryota; kingdom Metazoa; phylum Chordata; class Actinopteri; order Perciformes; family Cottidae; genus Myoxocephalus; species Myoxocephalus aenaeus. The sequence continues at coordinate 439,700 of JBAMJR010000121.1, read as the reverse complement.
CTGCCTGGAACCGGTCCTGCCCCGGGTCCTACCCCGGGTCCTGCCCCGGGTCCTGCCGCCCCCCCACCCACCCCTCCTGCCATGGATCCATGGCTGCCTGGAACCGGTCCTGCCTGCTGCCATGGCCCTGCTGATGGAACCGGCCTGGAACCGGTCCTGCCTGCTGCCATGGCCCTTCTGATGCCCCCCTCCTCTCTACCGCCTTCTGCTTCATGGATTATCAGGATCATGGACCATGCCTAATACTCATTATATGAATAATTTCTGTCATATTCATTGAATGTGCTGTAACTACGCTATTCATTCTGGCCACATGACATCTATTGCTTCTGTCCATCCGGGGAGAGGGATCCTCCTCTGTTGCTCTCCCTCAGGTTTCTTCCCTTTTTTCCCTGTGAAAGGGTTTTTACTATCTTTCTAGGGGAGTTTTTCCTGATCCGATGTGAGGTCCCGGGACAGGATGTTATGTGTACAGATTGTAAAGCCCTCCGAGGCAAACTTGTATTTGTGATGTTGGGCTATATAAAATAAACTGAATTGAATTGAATTGAGTCCCGTGGCTCGACACCAGTGGCAGGCAAGATGCGCAGGTTGCGGTGTGAGTCTGGAGGCTCGACACCAGAGGCAGGAACTTCAGGGCAGGGAGCTGCAGCGAACTTACGGCGCGGCGGCTGGGCAGAAGACGAGAGACTGAGAATCCAGGCCTTCAGGACCTGTGTGTACAGAGGCGGTGGCTACCGGGGCAGAAGACGAGACAGACTGACAATCCAGGCCTGCAGGACCAGGGTTAATACATAGTAGTTTTATAATGGCTACTAGTTGTATAATTCCTGCCAGTCTTTGATCTATTTCATAGAGTAGAGCAATGCACCATCAAGAGCAAACAGCTTTGATTATATAATGTTTAGACGTTGATGAAAAACTGTTGCATAACTTTTTACATTTAACATGGAATTAGAAAACATATCCTCTAAGCCTTTAAAAACACATGTATAATCTACAGTGTTTGATAATGCTCTGAAAACATATTTATTTATCTGAATCAAATCAACTAATTTCTCAAGCCAAACATTAGCGTCAAAATAAAAGACAATTTTATTCATGTCATCAAATTAACTGTCAGTGTGGAAAATGTTACTTTCTAGACATATTGTATCAGGAAAATTAGTAACAAAATGAGAATAGCAAAGAGAAACATAGCAAACAACACCATATCAAATCTCAGGGGGGCAGGCTTTAATCTTCTCTCTTTAGCAAAGCTTTGCTCTCTGCGGGGGATTCTTCTGACATGTGGAGCATACTGCATACTCTGTACTCCACCAGTCATATGAACAAAAATGTCTCGTACTGCCCCTCACACCCGGAGATCAAGTGCATCTAAAAAAAATCTTCATATGGAATCAACATGTTTTTAATAAAGTCTTTAATAAATAATTTCACTTGCAGTCTAATCTGAAGGAGAATGATGTTAAGTCCAGTGAAGCGGTTTCCAAGGATTTAGCGTATAACTAAACTATTAAACCATGTTCATCCTGTGTTTGAGTCAATTAGAATAATCACAAAATATGGACTAGAATATTGCCATGGACTAGAATATTGCCATGGCCTCTTAAAAATAATGCAGTGTTATATAAGTGACTTATGCAATTGCACTCACCTTGGCTACCCTGTTGGCGACCTCCCGACCCACCATTAGCCCCTGGACAAATGTCCGGGCAGCGATGAAGGCCCTAGTGACCTGGGCCTTCAGTTTCCGGGGCACATCTCCAAAGGGCTTTAGCTGATCTGTGTATTTACTGACACACTCCAAATAGTCGTCTGTGAAGTGGTACTGGGAGTTGAGTAACTGGAACATGCGCTCCAGCAGTCTGGACCAGAAGTCATTGAGCATCTCCTCCAGGTTGACGTTGCCCCCGGTGTAGTAGCGCTTTAGCTCAGTGAACAGGTCCTGGAACACCTCTGAGTTCTGCATGTACAGCTTCCTGTACGTCTTCTTGAATATGCTGTTGAGAGACTTCTCGGAATTGTCCAGCAGCTCCAAGAAGAACTCTAGATTGATGGATGTTTGGGGAGAGGAGGGAGAGATGAAAAAGACAAACAGCTGGTTATTGTGCCTATATTTACAGTATCGAATGAATGAAAAAAGGGTTTGAAGAGTGCTGTTTAATCTAGTCAGTGTAGTGTTGTTGCACTTTAATGTCTCATGTTATGGCTCTGTCTGCATACAGGACGAATGTATAGCAGCCAACAATAGATACTTGATTATATGAAAAAAAGTCAGTCCAAATTGAAAGAGGCTTAATTTGCTTTAAATTATCTGAAGCGCACATCTGTTTTATTTCTATCATTATATTTGTCGTAAAAAAAATAAAACTTCATAACAAAACTCAATCCTGATTTATTACAGATTTTAGTTTGGCTTTTCACATTATTTTTAAAATGTGGCCAATATCAGATTAAAGTGTGAACTGGTCAGGTTTCTGAACGCACCCGCATGCGCAAAAAACAATAACAAAGATAAACACAGTACACTGCCATACCTAAGTAAACGTGAAGGCCGCTGACATCAGCGCTATGGTTTCATTTATGGTTTCATTCATGATTCAGGTGGGAAGCACAACCTGTGACTGAATCGAGAGGTCAGAGCATGGCGGCCCAAGGAATAAAGGAGTTACATGAGTTTGTTCTCATGTCTCATGTGTATTTAAAAACACGACAGCTAGCTCCCCAACAACCACTGAAGGTAGCGGGACCAGCCCCGGCTCGACGCCCAACTCGGGCAGCGGGGACGCGGGCAGTAGCAGCAGCAGCGGTTTATAAACTGCCGCGGCTTGTTTAAGATTAAATACGACTTTTTCTTTAAATTTAGTAGATGCGGCTTATAAAAGGGTGCGCCTTATAACCCACATTTTACGGTAATTTCATATTGAATTTGTATTCAGTTTGATATTAGGTCATGCAAAATACTAAATTGTGTGGGGTATAAAAGTACATTTGAGGTACAGTGAAAACTTGTTTATTTTAGCATCCTTTTATATATTTTCATTTTGGTTGACAGAAACCAACAGAATTATGTAAATCACATACGTAATAAACACTATCATGCTGGTAATCTTGAAACAAAAAAAATTGTAAATAGATATATGGAAACATCTGACTATCATGGCTTCAAACTGTACACTCATTCATTACTGTGTAAATCATTCAATGATATCAAACCACAAGGGGTCATTCTGGCGTTGTGTAAACTGTTTTGATGGGAAAATGAACTACTGATTATGTTAAGTGGGATATTACAAACACAGCTGGGTTCAAGGGTCACGCTCTGTCCTTTGCATGATAATCCACAGTTCTGCAAAGTGTGCTAAACCACCAGTGTGAGTGTCTTAGAAACTCCCTGTGGCTCTGCATGCTAATGGAAAAGCAGAGGTTTGATTGTCCCTCCATTTTCAAGACCGGTGGGAGTTACAGTTCATGTTCAACTGCACTGGGATCCCTTTTACTCTTCCTTCTTTCAACTTGTTTAGCCAATCCTCCTTTCTCTCTAGTGGCACTTTAAATAGGTAGTAGATCAGTCCCTAGTCACTCACTCTAGTTTCTTTGCAACTAAGTAATGTGCCATTACACCCACATTTGTTTAAATATTAAAAGCCTGCAGGGATTTTTAATTAAATTTTTCCGACCCAAATCAAGGATACGTAAGCCCCTGTGTATTTGGCATTCAATTTTGTATCTGTGTTACCATTTTAGTGGCTCTCAGGAGAATTCATATCGCAAAACAAAAGTAACACTATATTAATCATATGATTTACTGTAGTTATATTTATAAAACGATGCATACATATGTTTACATTTTAAAGAATTTCATGAACCCTTGGCAAGAGTTACTACATTTGACTCTTCATGTTTTAATTTAGAACGTGAATCATGACCGTTCTGCCAAGTTGTTGATCTTCAGGCTACCTGACATTTCAGGGTTCTCAGAAGGAAATAGTGGCACAAATTAAATTCACTCTCTTTGTGTCTGTGTAAAAGGTTTAGGACAGTATTTTGTGTCTACATATTCCATGTAAAATGACCAAGTCCAATGCAATTATTTCCATGAAATAAATGAACCAGTAAAACAAGGCTTGGCTAAGATGAATTGCACTATGAAGAAAATCCAGATCATTATGAACCAAACACACTATTTTGTGCAGTACTGTGAAGTAAGTGTTGAAAGACAGGTAATAATTAGATAATTTGACCTGCTGAAATAATGGCTTTGAGAATGTTTTATTTAGGCATTGGTGACCGATGACATTCAGGGTTTCTATGATTATATGCAGTTGATTTAAACCAGCTCTAATCACTCTGATCACATAAAGAGTGTCAGGGTTTTGTATCCACAAGACATCATGATGACGAGTTTTCCCTTTTTTTGTGAGAATGTCTTTCTTGGCCCAACTAAGGCAATAAGTGGCGACGTTCGTTGGTTCATTCTCGTGGGTGTGAGGAGCAGCACTTGAAGGACTTTTAGTGACATTTACTGACATTTTTTTCAGATAACCATTAATGTAAGTACATATGACCAAGCAGTTGAGCAACAAACTAAAGTTATATAATCTGAACCTGAATTTTTGAACTGAGTAAGTAGCAAGTGCATTTAATTAATCACCACTCTCTTTTTGCGTAACTAATGGGTCTTTATGTGATTTCAAGGCCTTTTACCTGGAAAACAGACTGTACTGAGAGTTCCGGTTAGCAGCTACAGCTTGCCAACTCATGAAGAGTGAACTGTGCTCTGCTGGCCAAAATACACATTTGGCCAGGGACTTATCATTGAGAGTTATTGACCTTGGATAACATTCAGCTATGCGGCCTTAGGGTTTAAATACTTGGAAACACGTCAATACATGGGTGTATGCTGCTTACTGACACAATACATTTAGGAATCATCCAAATCTTCCAAGAAATGAAGAAAAAAATAAGCCGGCAAAGGCAATATGGATGTTGCAAGAAAATAGAAAAAAAAGAAGGATGGGCTTCAATTTCAGAGCTTAACAATCTGTATGAAACAGAAATACTGTTTACCAAAAATATTTATCAAAAGTGTCCAACTGTAAAATTAAGAACAATACAATCTGTTGGAGTGAGAGGGGTCAGGGAGCGGACAAAGCCCAACTAACATTTTGAAACTTCATGGTGTGAGAAGCCAAAACTACACCTTCTTACTGAGTCTATTATTAAACATAAAGGCATATTGACCAGCCTGAACAACACTTATTAGTTGACTTCCACTATACAAAAACTATTTGTATCATTCTTCATGAGATAAGTCATTGTTATTTTACCGTGTAGTGGTTTGTGAATGCCCTAAACAAATTATCAACTCAGAGTTGTACAAAAGTTTTAATTTAATAAAAAAAACAAGCTCAGTGAATGCAATGTACTGTGAAGAACAATCCTCTCAACGTCTTCAGGCTTTGTGAAATTAATTCTCTCTTTTATACAGTCTCTGAAAATCCAATAATAACATTTATTTTGTTGTCTTGATTAATTGTGTGTATCTTAGTTTTGTAACATTATTGCATTTAAGTTCCGTAAAGTTGTGAGAAAAAGCTGTTGACTTATGGTCATTATTATTGTAATGCATATTTTTGCCACCTTTAGATTTTTCCTAAGGGAAAGCACGTTTAATAAAGATCTTAATAATCAATACAAAAATGGTAGTAAAGTGAACCACCACACTAGTGCAAGTCGTAATTAAGGCTGGACTTTGTTATTTTCATAATGCATAAAAAATATAAAACGTGTTCGTACCCTTGAAGTGTAAAAAAATCTATTCTTCTGAGAACAGTTAAAAAGTGCTCCTTTAATATCTGGCCTAATTACTTTTGATAATTATCATGATTAATAAAGGTGACCTTTCTGTTGCTCTGATATTAACACTTATTCCAAAGAAAAACAACTGCACTCACCCATTAATTTTACTTCACTCTACTTGAAAATGAATTTCTTACCGGCTCATACAATGGGATTTCATATTCGTAGTGTGGTTAATTAAGACCAAATTTCAATTAATGGTCCAATAGTCTTGAATGACCCGAGGGTAGTCATTGTGCAAAGCTCAGCCTGGATATTATTACACCTTATATCTTTTAGCCTGGTAATGTAATGCTTTTTGAAAGTAGTCAGAGAGACACAGGAATGTCTGTCTAATGGCCAGAGGATGTAAAACATATCATAAAATGAATACAATTCTGATTAATACACATTTTTCGCCACCAAATCCGAAATATGGTTCATAAATACTTGGAATATTGACCCTGTGAACTCCTGTAAACACATTAGAAAACACTATATCTCCTCAATCACACCATTTAAAGCATATATCTTCTATACCATTACATTTAGAGGGCTCTTATCATCTATCCGATGTTATGTTTGATATTGGCCAAAACTTTTCAACCTCTATGTTCGACAGTTTGTTCCAGCTACAGCAGCATTTATCTCTCAAAGTAGTCAAAGTGGGAAAGATTTTGTAACAGCCCCACTTCAACAGCAAGTTAACAGTGTAAACTGCTTCTCACCACTGGAGCTCTCAGGGACTGTGGGAAAAAGATGCTTTCAAATTGCAGTTGATTTTCTCATCGCAGTTCAGTGCACGAACAACATGACCGAGAAGGAAAATGAGACATCGCTCTAATGGTTGCAATGTGGATCCATCGATCCACCGCTGGTCCAGTTTGAAATATTTCAACAACCATTTTAATAACCAGTGAAATATTTCAACATCTATTGGTTGGATAGCCGTAACATTTAGCACATATGTTCATGGTCCCCACAGGCGGAATGAAGATGCGGTCATCATATGAAGGGGAGACGCAAGTTATTTTAAATTTGGGGATGATAGCGCACATTTTCAGACAGTTGCTCCCCTAAGGCATTCATTCCGATGTACTCGGTTGTTCAGAAATTAAAAGTGACAGAAATGATGTGTCAAGAAGGAAAAAAAGAGCAGGAGCGAGAGAAATTCAAACCCTTTTCTCATCTTGCACAAGTGGCCAATCATGGCGTGAAGTGCGTGTGAATGTCGTAAATTGACAGAAATAGTGTGAAAAAGCCACCCCGAGTCCGACATCAGAAAGGAATTGGGGAGAGGTGTTTTTCAAAGCTATTTGACAATCGGACAAATATACTGGCAACTTTTGTCTTGTTTAATGAGATTATTGTAACATTGGTATAATTCAATTCAGACAAATACACTAGTCTTACAATCTCTCTTTTATTTATAGAAAGTTTGTCAGCAACATTTATACTGAGAATTTGCAGGTGACCTTCAAGGCTGACCAGTAAATTGTGCTGGACTAGCACCTAATCACATCTCTGACCTTGTCCGCCTCTGTAATCCAGATCCTCTTACAGACAAGGTTAGTGTTTCATATTCCAGGTTGAAGACAGAGGTTTCACATTTCATCCACTGTTATATTCAATGTGTTACGGTACTTGAGCCGAACATGAACATATTTAAGTTAATTTGATATTGGGTCATGTGAAGACATCCTCTCAAATACTGAGAGCAGTAGTCCAGAAATAACTCATTAATTTCAGAGGTTTTGTGTTAAGGCATTTTCTTTTCTGTCTAGCTTGTATGTGTTGCTGGGGAGAACAACAAAAAACACATCTGAAGTTTACCTTTTGATGTTTGAGATTGCTGCCAATTCAACACACCCAACACAGGATATGTGCTGTACATGGTCACATGTAGCATGTGTGTAACATACTGTAGCAATTCTACAATATGCCTCAAATGCTCAGATTGTGATATGCTTTTCCATTCTGTCCTTATCCATATGTCCTTTGCTCTGTGAAAGCAATCAACCACTCCTTTCTTTCTGCTTATTTCTATTTGTGATGAAACGTTGCAATGAAGTTGTAGGGTTTTTAAGCTTAGTTTGTCACAATTGGACTTGTACAGTGTAAGGTTTATTGTGTACATTACAATGCATGGAATATGATAATTAATAAGGGATATTTTTATGAAGGATTTGTAATTGTATGCATATGAAGGTCACTTTTATTTACTGTGAAATGATTAATGTGTGAATGGATGTTAGATGCTGCATGCTGCATGTACTGCCGCTGGAAGGACTTGTAGTTCTCTTGTTCGCCTGAGCTGAAGATTGACGTTTGAGACTCTACCGGTCAGCAGAAGAAGAAGAAGAAGAAGTGGACGGGGCTCCGTCACTTTAGTTGCGGGCCAATAGTGAGTTAAAATTAGGTTAACGAATCGGAAGGGCTCTAGGCTCCAAGAATGATATAAGTTAACTGTATGAGGGAGGAGCGCTCTCTTCTTCCGGCTACGAGCGAGCGACTCGGTCCTGCGTGCCTGTGGTGTTCGCTGGTGGAGTAAGAGGAGCTCGATCGAAAGCATAAGCTGTCTGTCTATCACTTTTTATTAAATATTCTTTTATTACAACTTTCTTGGACCCTGGACCTTATTTTCCTGCATCACCTCCCAGGATTTTTGACCACTTTCCACAAAGTTCAAACAGTATGTTGTGGACAATGATGAACAAATAGAAACAATTTATAGTAAAAAACCCTGAAACCAGTTTCTATACTGTTGGCTATCAAATGAAAAAGTATTTTTATATTTATAATACTGAAAAAGTCAATTAAAAGTATGTGATTTCAAAGTTTGATTTCATCGTGACTCCAAGTATGACCTCCATATACAGTATATACAAATTATACAAAGTAGGTATGTTTTATTATACAGCCATAACTTTCATCACAGCCCCCCAGTATATGTTAACAGTTTGTGCACTGTGTAGCAAAACAGCCCTCTGTAATTTCCATCTCATTGTTATTCACAAATTAAAGCCAGCACTTCTCTCAACAAAACAAAACATACAGTCATTGCAAGTATTTGTTGTGATGTAGTTTTCTGCAATATTCATTACCTGCACAAGATACAGAATATATATATATATATATATATATATATATATATATATATATATATATATATATACAGTATATATGTGTGTGTGTGTGTGTGTGTGTGTGTGTGTGTGTGTGTGTGTGTGTGTGTGTGTGTTCAGTCAATTATTATCATAATGTTTTCTGTTCTGTTTGTTACACTGAACCGACTGCGAAAGTGGACAAACAATCCTAATACAGGTTTTGGTTCTGTCGTTCCTCTCCAAACCAAACATCATTAACAATATATACACTACTGAATATAAAAAAAGTAAAGCTCCATTTCATTTTTTATTTAAGATTGCGATAGCCAATTTGCTTTGCGGTAAATTATTTTCATGTATGCAATTTCAATTCTGTGTCTGGTGGCATTTGTTTTGTTTTTTTGATAGTGATTGTATCCCATTTTACAAACTATACAAATTCATCCAAACTATGTTTCCAGTGTTGTGATAATTCTGCCCTCACTACTGTTCTCCTTATTAGATTTGGTTCAGATTTACAGAAAAGATATGCATGAAAGAAAATGGCAAGTGGGAATGATTGCTGGCACACAATTGTGAGCTCTCTCTCTACGGGCTGTCTGACTTTCTCTCTCCCCTTGGACACATTTTTATGCTGCAGCCAAAGAACTGTGTTTTCTTAATATTTATCCAAACTGTCTATTATGATTTGCATTGCAGAATATGTGTTTGTGGTTACTGGGAAAGTTTGCGGGACAGGACATTCCATAGTTATATTTCTGAAAAACTTCAAATCACCAAATTCCCTCAGGTGATATTCTCAGTTGTTTTTTGTTGAGTAAAACAATTTCAAACCGCAAGTACAACAAACAGCAGTGATGCTAAAGGAAGAAAAGCATAATTATGTAAATGTCCTTTAAATGGCTGCAAGACTGTTATAAAACTAAATGATTATAAATACTTCATACTTCACTACATAAACATTATGCTTAAGTGCCTATTTGAATTTTCTGAGAAACACATGCTGTAATCTCTAAACAAAATAAAAAATGTCAGTATTTCAATTTACATTCCATTCTAGTTTGCTTTGTGTCTCCTCACTGTATTTGTAGCGCGACTCTTCATGCACTAAAACATAAACCATAAGACACAGTATAATAAAGCAGAGTCTCACTCATGAAACGCTTATAGTTTTCTGCACATGATAACGTCCTAACTAAATACTCTTGTCCGATTCATTAAACATTCAGAAACATCTGTTTTCAATCATATCCGTGTTGATGATGATGAATCCCAATGGTTCATTAATGGAAAGCATGATACAAAGACCTTAATTACCATGAATTAACATATCTTAATGACACACGTCACATCCGTCACTGGAGAACACATTTAACATCAAGAGGACCACAGAGGCATTGGTGAAAGTAACAAAGAGCTTCGGGGGCCTAGGATCTAACTACCGAGGCATTACTGCCTCACAAGAAGAACAACCTCCGACAGGAGATCTCAGAGGAGGTGAACTCACATTATATCCTTTCAGAAAACCAAGCAAAAAAGTTACCTTGACGTTCCAATAAAATGTAATGCAACAATGCAGAGGAACAATAAAGGCCACAGGAGAAGAGGCCAGTGTGTTCTCCCAAATTGATACTGGGCATGTTTAAGTCTCTGGCTCAGTTCCAGGTGGGAACAATGACATCATACTGAAACTCTTCACCAGTCGATGCACTCAAGGGAACAAATCAGACTCTGGACTGAGAGGAAGGAAAGTGAGTGATCTCACTTCCCTTCGAGTCCAGATATTTTGTATGCTCATACTTTTGGGAATAACATTTAATAACATTCTATTTTTTTTCAAAACTTTGTACAAAATCCATAAAAAAAGGCATACATGGAATTAGAACATAAAAGCTCAAATGATGGGTTACGTTTGCACACATGTTATCCATGCTGTTGGGTGTAAATTACAGTCAGCTGTGACAATAAATTGGACCACAGCAATAGTCGATCCCAGGCCACTGACATTTTTCACACATTTTTCTTCCGCTTAATTTTTTCTTCTCATCAAATATGCCGTTATCTTGCTTGTGTGACTGACTTTGTTTCTAACATAACATTCATGTTTCCAGCATCAACGGATTTTAGATTTGTCCTCATTATTCATGTTAAGTGAGCAGAATAGTGAGTAGGAACAATCTTTCTGAGGAAAAAGACACTAGGCTATCTAAATTTGCTTTCAGAGTGCTTAAAAGCATATCTTTCTTGAGATGCAAAGGGAGTATTACATTAACAATACATACACATAGAGTAGATACTGATTAAATGGTAGGTCAGTTCATGCCTGATTGTTCATCAATCAAAATCAAATTCACTTAAAACTCTGAGTGGGAGCAAACAGATGAGTGAATACATGAATACCAAAGGCCAAAATCCCCAGGCAATATCACTCTACTTTGATGACAATGCAATTTCAACCGATGACATTGTGTGCAATGATACTGTATGGAGCAACCAGGTGGTAAAATCCATTCTCACCCCATACATGATGCATATCACAATGAAGCTGACAGCATCAATACAAAGGGCTCGTAATTAAAGCCCTCTGTTGTAGGATATGGAGGAACGGGAGGCACGTTTCACACAGTCCATCAATCACACAATGGCAGCTCGTTTAAAACATCTTTAAATTTAAAGTTGCACCAGCCCCTGCCTTTCACAAAGAGCAATTGTTTTCTGACAGCTAAGAGAATCTCTGCTGAAATCTCTGGGAGAAAGGTTGAGTGTAGAAGACTTTTATGCAGAGAGCTGACCATTCTCTGTTCTCAAAGAAATAACTCTGCCTGTACTTGATGCTGTGTGAGAGCAGCAGATAGAAGGTGAGGGGGGGTCCACATATTTGCCTTTGATAATGGGCTTTTAGACACATTGGCACACAGCCAGCTAGCCAAAACAGAGAAATTTCGCAATTCAGCATCTGTTGTATTAGGAGATGCTTGATGGTGTCCAAACGTACCATCTGGCTCTGTAAATAAAGGATGAGTGGATACTGATTCCAGTTTTCTCTGCAGATTTGTAAGTTAGCAGAGCGATAATTTGTATCCAATAAAGGGTCATGTAGGAGTGTTATAACATAGCAATTTTGCCAAACACTCTATACCTTAGTAAAAAAAGAGAGAACGTTAGTACTAAACAAAGGCACCAGCCCATGTTATTGTGGCTCAATGTGTGTACAATGCCTGGCCTTTGATAAGCGGAAGTTCTAAAGCATTAATTCAAAGCATAATAAATTAGGTTACAGAGCTCAACATTAACGCTTGCCTGAGGCAAGTGCACTCTGTGTTTGGGCAAGTGGAATGTGTCATGCTGTTGTTTGATCTGGCAAGTAAATGCAGTCTTTATTAGGGGCTGATATTTGTAAAAAAATTGAATCGTGAGATTTACATTAATAATGCTTTCTATTCGCTGATCCCTAGTAATGCTATATTTTATACAACATATCCATTGAAATAGGTAACTAGAGCTCGTTAAATTTAGCTGTAAGCATCCAATTGGCAGCACTATCTTGTTTGGCTAAAAACTGGAGCTAACGGCATGGTAACACTTGAAACAACTTACTTAATCAGACACATAGACTTATTATATTGTAATCAATTCTCATCATGCTGCTCAGAGTAATCACAGTGACCAACATTTCTGACTTAGCACAGTCCTGCTTATAACAATGCTCATAGCTAATGTGCGGAGGTCCCATTCAAGTACCAAACATGAAAAAGTTATATTCTGTGAAGGTATATTACAACATTATCACAATGTGTGCAAATGTAATCTTGTAAAGGTTATGTTTTTATGCAAATAACCACTACATATGACAATAACAAAGTAAAAAGATAACATTTAGAATTGTTTGATCTTTCTTTGTCCAATTGTCCAATTGTCCAAATATCTGTAAATTTATTTATCTTTTAATAGCCCTACATTTTCCATTTTGGACAAGTAAGTTTGGCTTTTGGGCGAGTAACACATTTCAGAGACAAGTGACTGAAAAAGCTAAATGTCAAGCCATGGTTTAACATCTAGTTATCATCTGTATAACTGAAAATGTCAGGGGTAACGATTCATTATTCCTTTTTAAAGAGGCTCTTTTAACATAAAGTCAATAAATCACAAGGGCAGTATACATGAAGATTCACACCCTGGTATACAGTAATCACTGTAGAGCCAGGCCCATGTTGTCATTTCTCACATGAAGAACTGCTGTCATTAAAGCCTGATGCCGTATACCCTGAATTTATATTCCACAGAGCAACCGTTAAACCCCCATAGCAGAGGAAGAAATACTGCATGTTTCAGTGAAAGGACAAATCACTGAAATGCATTACTAAAAGCTTTTTGCTTTATTTTATCTTTATGTTGTTGCTAGAGATGCAGAGAAGCTACATGATCAAAATAACAGGTACTTTAATACTGTATACCAGGCTCCCTCAAAGCAGGCCAGGATTGGTAATTCCACTGATACTATCAACACCAGTACAGGATTGGTCCTCCATTACATTCTGTTCCTTTTCCTGTCTCTAGTGTAGAACATGAGCGGTTTACGAAATTACAGATCTAATTGAGTCAAATATACAATATATATAGCACTGGGCAAAGAAAGAAGTCTTGATTTTACTCTATTTAACATACTTTGTCTCCATGTAATCACCTAGCTTGGGCATCAATACTCTAAATGTTTATTTATTTTATTTTTCAGAAAATCCTGCTTCCAAAACAATATACGATCACGTGTGTTGATGCATGTGTAACCAGGTGTAGGTGGAAGCTCAGTAGGTCTAAACTCAGTACAATTCCGAGTTACTTGTTCTTTGCTTTGGCATTTTAATTTCACTTAAATGTTTTATTTTCCTTAACTAGATTTCAGAAAAATATTGTAAATGTACAGCACTTTTCTAGTCTTCTGACCACTCAAAGCGCTTTAACACCATTCACACACTGATGAGAGGAGCTACCATGCAAGGTGCCACATCAGATTATCAACCATTCATACACCGTAGGCACAGCTACGGGAGCAATTTGGGGTTAAGTGTCTTGCTCAAGGACACATCGACATGGGCTAATGGAGCCGGGGATCGAACCACCGAACCTCTGATTGAAGGACGACCCTGCTCACCACTGAGCCACAATCGCCCTGTGGCTTGTAGTTTTTTAGTGCACTATATGTCAGCTATCGCAAATCAGTCTGTAGGACTTGGCTTGGGGACCAGAGGGTGGCCTGTTAAAGTGGACAAGGAATGGAGTGTAGACTGGTAGCTGGGGAAACGCCAGTTCAACTTCTGAACTGCGGAAGTGCCCGTAAGCAAGGCACCAAACCCCAAAAATGCTCGTAGCACCTGACTATGGCACTAACTTTCTTATAATTACTGGTTACTTTTCAGCGAATACCCTTCATTTTACAATTTAAGTAAATGTTTCCGATAACAAGAGTTTTATTGTAATGGAGTATATTTTACAGTGTTATACTGGTCATTTTACTATAAAAGTAATGATATAGTTCTTCTTCGAACTCTTCAAAGTCAACTTTCAAAAATCAATTAGCAGAATTTTAAAAAGCATTTTTCTTACAATTCCTGACATTATAAATTTGAAACTGGTTCCAATTCAGAGTCGGTCCTCTGTACCTAAACTTATGGTCGGATGTTGGCGCCAGCGGAAGCAGCAGGCAACCAGATAAAAGAACATCTAAATCATTTAAAGAGAACACTGATTTGCGATTGCCCCCGGTGTGAATAAGACAGGGCTATGATAGTTTAAGACTTGCTGAATGAAGGCGTGAAGCAGGAGGGAGCTGCCTTTTAAATATAGGAGGGTGGTAAATTATATGAGAGGACTGGAGCCAAAAGGCACGGCTCTGGCATAGTAATGAAATAAAAAGAGGAGGAGGAAGAAAGATGTGCCCTTTGTGACTGATCCTTCAGTGAGCTACTTCTCCTCTTCTACATATCACTACTTTCACACACAGTAGTTCTCCAGTTCTACCAAATATTCTGAACATATTTTTAAAGATTAACTCTTGGCAGATGTGTACAACAACTTTTGATTAAGTCAATGGCATTTACAATAGCTTGTGTTTGTGTGGATGCAGCATGCAAACTGTCTTATCCAATCCAAGTGCCAGAACATCACAATTTTCTGACAAAATGTATGATAATTAACAATCACACGCAGTAGAGACGACACGCAGTGCTATGAATGCAAGTGGTTTGGAAGGCTGTGACCAGGCTAGACTTGGC
This sequence comes from Myoxocephalus aenaeus, assembly GCA_038501785.1. Lineage (NCBI taxonomy): Eukaryota > Metazoa > Chordata > Actinopteri > Perciformes > Cottidae > Myoxocephalus > Myoxocephalus aenaeus. The sequence continues at coordinate 424,480 of JBAMJR010000121.1, read as the reverse complement.
ATTCTGCTAGTTTGAATCTTTCGCCGCTGTTTGTCAACCAGCATACACAGCCTTTAAAGAGAGAGGCAATCTCTCCCCACATTCATCACTCCTGCCACCCATCAGCCGCCTGTGACAGGGTGGAAGCAAAAGAGCGCATGCTACATGAGCCTTTCATTGTGAACCACAGGAGACGTGCAGTCTGTGGACCCGTGATGCATGATGGTTAGCTGGTACCGTCATTGGTTTCCGTCTTCTCTTAGATGCAGGAGGACAAATAATAGAAGCGCTATTGCAGTGTTTTAAAAGAGGCTTTACTTAAGTGCCATACTCATACCTTTCATGACACATATTGAAATATAATGAAGTTATCTTTTGACGGATTTAGATTTAGATATTTGGAGCTGAATGGAAGTTTTCTGGGAGTGACCAAATAAGGGAATGGTAATGGGGTGTACTTAATTTAATATGTGAAGGTCTCTATCGGTGCCTTCCAAAATGACCTAGTTGATAAAGTTTACTTTACAAAACTACTTGGTGAAGATTAGAGAGATGGGAAAGAAGATCACTGTTGACTGTCCGACCAACCATCCCCCCTGACTGATGCTCACTGCTCGTCAGTGTCAATCTGTTTGTCAATCTGCTTGTCAATCTGTCATTTCAAGCATTTGAAAACAGTCCAAAGACGCAATCTCTTTCAAACTTAACTTGTTGGTGGCCAACTTTACGTTTGGAAAACATGGTGACAGGGATTTCAGTATACTCAGTGAAATCAGTAACTTCAAACTGGGACATTGTCTGCCCTTGGTGGCAAATTTGAGGTGCCATATTATTTGCGCCTTGCAAATCCCAGACAAGGACATCTGTTTTCTCTTGGGAAAAGCCAGTTCTAGCTCTACTCTCCATTGCAAAACTCACAACACACCATGGAAGCGCTCTGCTTTTTTTGAGGAAAAAAAGAAGGACTTATCTGATAGACCAGGGCCCTGTTTCTCGTACCTGGCTAAACAAAGTCAAGCAAATGTCCTAATCTCCATCTTAAATGAGCGAGATGATTGACATCAGGCTATCTGGGTTTCTTCACGGCTGATCCGCGCTGAAACGGTCTCGTTAATTCTAGCCAGACGTCAATCCTCTGGATAAATGCGCGTGCCCGCTCCTCTTCAGAAGGGATAATAATCGAGCACTGACACCACGATCTTCTAACAGTACAATAGCAAATAAACTCAGAGGAACCTCTTTTTATTTCTCCACTGAGAAGCAGGAGATGATCATGAAGACATATGAGGAAGTCAATACCTTAATCATTCACAGCAAACGTGTTGTGAATATTCCAACGTTTTTGTAATATTGTTGCCGTGAACGCAGCTTAACATCGCCCCGCTGCGAGACATAAGCGCCGCAAATATATCAGACAAGTTAAATGCGTCAGTGTTGGGAAAATGTATCGGCAAATTTAAGTGCTTCATCACCCAAATCAATCAGATTATATTTACGAATAAATATATACTTATGAGGATATATGTACTGTATGCGCGTATGAATCATGTACTATATGTATATACATGTATGTGTATATTTCTATATAACTAGGAGTTTGAATATGTGTATGGGCGGATCAGTATATATGTATTATTCATAATCAGAAATTCAATCAATTGAAGCAGTGAAAATAAATTGTGTGTGATTCTCTGTATTCTTATCATGAGTCCACCTTAATCATGTTCTACAATAATGATATGTATGGTGTACTAATAACACTGTCTTATAATTATGAGTGCTTTCAACACATCCATAAGTTTCTTAAGCGCTAAATAAACTTAAGAACAGCGCAGCATGCAGCGGCTGAGAGTCTCTGTCTGTGAGACGGGCGATCGGCTGCTCCTGTGGTGATCAGTGTCCGCGGCTCGAGACGCTCTCGTAAATAAATGATTCATTGACAGCAGAATCTATAGCGCCACATACAGGAAGTCATGATGATGTAAAGGACGGATCTTGGCGATCTGAAAGAACTCTCTCCCAATAAAACTAATATAACTAATATCGCTCCTTCATCAATGAGGAAGGGAGCTGCCTTTTTTGTCCGGTGGGAGTGGCCAGCTTATCCAGTGAATTTCAGTAAGCCTGCCCGGGAGCAGGTTTACATTTTTGGCTGTGTTGCTATGGTGATTTATCTAAGCTTGCTTCGAGAAACTGAATAAGCCTGACCTACGTCATCTTATCCTGACAATTACCCCGCTAACTCAGTAAGCCAGGTACGAGAAACAGGGCCCAGGATTGATGCTAGACCTTAAAACACCCACTGATAATGTATTCTTCATGATCCCAACCCGCTCCCAGGTGAGATGTAAGCCTCTGTCCTCAAAAATAACATCCATAATCACCTCTTCTTGTCTGCCTGTGTGCCATTCACTGTGCTTCACATTATGTGAAGCTGATTTATTATTATTTTGTTATTTCTAGGACGAGACATTTTATGAGTGTCTGAAGACAAAGTGATATTTCCCTTAAATCTACATACAATAATACCTTGGACTTGTTCGTATACGTTGGAGACTTGGACAGTAATGAATACTTGTAAACATTTTGTATTGTACACGACAGAACCAAAACCTGTATTAGACTGTTTGTCCACTTTCGCAGTCGGTTCAGTGTAACAAACAGAACAGAAAACATTATTTTCATAATTGGCTGGACACCCACACACACACACACACACACACACACACACACACACACACACACACACACACACACACACACACACACACACACACACACTTTAATTTGGTGATGCACAGTATGCACATTACAGCTCATGCTCCCATCTGTGGTGTGTTTGAGTCTTAACTTTTGGGCTTAAAGGCTCACTCTACTCTGCAAATATTTTGAAGATATCAACATATTATTTGACACATGCATTCTCTTGAGGCTTTGCTAAAATGGCTATTGTGCAATTAACAATAACATTGAGAACATTTAGAAATTAAAAGATGAAAAACTAGTAAAATGTCAACAGATATGTTCTAATTATGCACTGTGCAGTACATAAGGTAATTAGTTTGAGTGTCTAACAATGGGACATACAAACACTAATAAAGCATTTTGTTGTGCAACCCAATATATTTTAAAGCACTGTATTATGATAGTGTCCTGTGAAAAGTAGGCCTACTGTCCACATGCACTAAGCCAAACCCTTACTATGTGTGTTAATATATCCTAAATTCTCTCAAATAAATCCAAGCTGCACAGGGAATTACCTTTATCACCAGATATGGCGCAATACTGACTCTAAATTGGCCTTTGGGGATAATTTTCCTTCAAAACCACCTACAGTATACAGAGATTGAACTTTGAGGAGTTATTGTCATTATCTCAAAGCACTAAAATAATTGTCCTTGAGGAAATTAATTACCTTTGTGCACTGTTGCACTCCATGTGGAAAGTGATTTAGAGTTAATGAAAGCTGAAGCACTGTCATCTCTTCCACTGTCCCCTATTTTTCAGTTGAATTGGTGGGTCACTGAAAGTTGCCCAGAGCACAAATTATTTGTTGTGTTCCTTTCTTGACAAAATGAAGAAAAAAAACAACAACAAAGGAAGTTATTTCGGCTTCAGCGGTCCTGTGAAATTGGAGTATAAAATGATCTCAGTCATGCACACGTTTACCTTACACCTGCAAAACAAGCAGTAGTTTCCATCAAGAGGAAAATTAGTAATGTGAGGAGATTAATCAGTGAAGGCTAATTGCATTACATTTCAAAGATTAACATACAATTATGAAGGATGTGACAATTCACGTTATCAGAGCAAACTGTCAAAGCAATTAAAAATAATCGCTTTTGTGAACTCGGATTCAATGTTACTGTAGCATATAGACAGTGTGAGGAAAGTTAAGGCCGGTTTGAAGCTGAAATTAGTAAGAGATATTAATTGGCTGATAAGCTTCAGTTCCTCCAAATTACAACATAACTGCATCAACCCCCATTAACACAATAAAGAACGCACCCTCACATAATCACACACGGCCATCATTGAAAAAAATCAGGATATTTCAGATTCAAAAAGAGGTGAAAATAATAGGTTGCCATTTTTAACAGCAGTTTAAGTTGTCAAACCAAATTGGACTGCGTCAAAATATTTCACACAACTTGGGAGAAAACAGGCTAATGGACACGGTCCTCTTTTCCCTCCTAATGTACTGAGTGACTGCACTGCACCCACATCCATTTCAGTTTGATCCTCTTACTTGTTGTGAATAGGGCCCATCAGCCCGAGGCTTAAGAATGGAGGGGTGAATCCTCTTCTTGGAGTGCCTGTTGTGTTTAGTAACTGAGGGGAAATGAAGGTGAGGTGGAGCCAAGGTGGCCGCAGGCTAGGGACGACTGCCAGGCATAAACTAATTAGCACGGACTGTGTCGAATGGAATGACATTAGAGGGTTTGAAGTTACTAACAGCTAGTAGGACATGAGCTTTTATAACCAGTTGTGTTTGGCATAAAATGTGGCTTTTTATATATATATATTATATGTTTACTATATGCAGTATAGTTTCCATTGTAGATGGGTGGGATATGTAACACCTAACGACAATTTCCCATTAAAGATAGTGAATCTGTAAAACTGTTGAAAGGACATCTAGAACTGCAAATAAGGTAGATAATTACTATTTATACAACTATTTATACCGACACTGATATGCATGTGCAGTGGGCCGCACAACCTTGGCAGGCAATTTTCATTCAAATAAATCTTCATCTTTGAGTATGGTATGGTCCTATAATACATCTCTACTTCATATAGTCTTTAAGGAGGGCTGCAGTCATGAGAGTCATCAGAGCTTTAAAAAGCACAGAAACCAAATGTGTATGCTTTTTTGATTTAAGAAAATCTGGTTTTATTCACAGTTTATATGATCCTACATGATGCAAGAATTGCACATACACCAAAGATAAGGCAGTGAAGTGTTCTTTGCAGTAAAGAAAAACATATTATGTGTGGAAAGTAGTCCCTATTAAGGGAAGTGTTTAATCAGGTTACACGGTTTGAGGATTCAATGTAACAATTTACATAACACTTTACATGTTCTTGTTATACTACCATAAATATGAAAAGCAAAATAACCACTTTCATCATAATGTGCCATTTGCTAGATTGTTATAAATGTAAGGAAATGAAGGAAATGGCAGTATTTAATAGCATTCTGTTGTTTGTTTGTTTTGTCCTTGGGTCCTTCTTCACCCCACATCTCACACACTATCCGTGGTCTGGGTAACGGCGGCGCGTCGTTACAGCAGGTCATGGAATTAAGTGCAGAGAATGAAGCAGGAGAGCAGTTGAGTAAGAGTAGGCAGCATAATCCAATTTATGAACATTTACTTAGGCAGTCATCTAGTAGGTGCCTCTCAGTCAGTTGCCTAGCTGCAAGGCCCAGCTTCCATTAGTCACACCGCTGATGTTCTGTATTTCTCAACAATTAGTAAGTAGGTTGACAATAAGACACAGAACATAATCTCCTAACCATGCTTTAATGAACAAAGTTTTGATATTTATATATAGTTTTCGCCCAGTGTCCTCCATTATCTCATTGTAATTCCATCATCTTCTGCAGTGACAAATTAGATCTTCAAATGTACGATACTGGTCAAATTAACATGCGCTCCGATGCGCAAAATTCGTCTGTGATTTATCTTGAAGTCCAGGTTTTATTTCAAAACGGATCTTGATCGACCTTTTCCGAGGGCCGCGCTGCATTTTCACTCATATTCAAGCCACACAGCTGGCACAAGTCTGATGCGATGAAAGAATCCAAAAGGCCAAATACTGTTTAAGTGGCATTTTGATGACATTTCTTTGGCCTGTTTAACCTTTGGTGAGTTTCAGTTTTCTTGTGCATTACATCTTATCCATGCAGACCCATTTCTCATTCCCTACAGCACCAAACAATATATGTCTTATGACTTCTCACTGATCTCTCAACAGAGTCGGCTCGATAACTGGAATCACAAACGCAGCAATACAGTTTGCAATCTAGAAAACTAGAATGTGAATTTGCCTGAACTGTTGATTTAAGTAATGCATAAAAGGACTGTTTTGAATGCATGCTAGTATCACACACACACACACTGTAATTAAGCAATGGATCTTAATGTTGCCTGCTTATACAAGGCTGCAGGCTGTAAACATGATGTAAGCCTGCTAACTCCAGAGAGGAAACAGAGGGATACGCATTCTGAAGAAGAGCACTGTTGGTTTGGCTCTCTAAGGTTCATATACATTTAGGTATGAATTCATTTTTGTTTGGGGGTGAGGGGCAATGGCTTTAGAAGTAAATAAAAGACACATGTGTTGATGTCTAGTGAGAGATATAGTTGTATATGCTTGGTGTGTGTGTATACATTTTGAGAAGTTAAGTCATTGTCAGCAGCCAAGTTAGAAGTACTGAATTCAAGAGATAAGGTCGGTTGCAATGTGAGAGCAGTTTTCATTCACACTAGTGCCGCCACTCTTGAGATGGCAAGGTCGTTCTGCCAGTTCACCGACTGAAATATCTCAACAACTGTTGTATATATTGCCATAAAATGGTGTCACACACACCTTTTGGTTCAGCACGCACACATACATTTTAGTCTAGCACAATTTGATGCCATGTTAACAGGTTAGAGCAGCCGCTAAACTGCTGTGTCTTGTTATGAAAGTGGTGTCCACACAGACAGCATTGCTGCTGCAGACTCACATCGTTCAACGGATCATTTTCATGGTCTATTTTTGCTTGGAAAAGATATGCAACACACACCGAAAAACTAAAATGAGCCGTCCACAGCAGAGCTTTTTAATTGTAATGCTATTTTCATTTGAGTTGGGTTGAGAAACTTTGAAATATTAAAACAACCGTAGATTTGTGGGACATCTTTTTCCCCCACACATATTATTTATTGCTGAGATCCAGGTTGCTCAGCAATACATTATCTCACAACAACAGCATGGCTGTCAGTAGGTGACTCGCTCTGAACAAATTCCATACAGTATATATTCTGGGGCAGGCTACTCATCCTGAAATATGTTCCTTTACATTGCCAACACAGTGACAAGAAGTAGAATCATGTTTTGAGTGCATAATCCCTTTTCATGTTGTAATAGCATGATATAAAAACAAACAAAAGTGCCATGATATGAATTGTTGGTCATGTCACCCACCCCTTTTGGTACAAACCTTCATGTCCCTCACAGGATGACTTGTAAAAACGTTGATGATCCTCTCACCTTTCCACTACATTAAGAACGTTATTAATCCAAAACAGTTTATATCACAAAATCCACCTCTGGACCTCTGTGCCTAAGTACATGTATTCCATTCATGTGAACATGTTTGGCTCAGATTTAACAAAACATGTCATATGTACTTTTTCTGCCCATACTGTGTCAAACTATAAACCACTCATCACATCACAAGACACAGCCTATATATTACACGTTTCCCATTATTGTCTGCCTCAGTGATTGCCTGCTCAGGCAGGGACTCGGTCTCCCTCAGCGAGGTGCAGAACCTTTTCTTGGCGAGAGCTAATGCTACAAACCATTCACAGCAGCTAGTTGGCTTGTTTTTGTACTTAATGAGGCTTGAAGAGTTTTAGGAATGAGAAAAGTAGAGCACGTTCCCACACCTCACTTTTGCAGTAAGAAATGGACACTGTTCTGCTTCAGCACAAGGTCGTACTTTGCTTCAGATATAAAGAGTAACCATGTGCATATTTGGGCATTAAAATAAATGCTGCAGGGCAGAAACAGAAAGCCAAAAGGAATTTAACACATTTACATTTAATATGAATTACCCACCTTTTGCTCAATGCATGCTGAGGTAGTCTTTGGTCTGTACAATCTTCAACAGAATAAGAAAATATTGTACCTGAACAGCGATGTATGGAAAAGTAAAATAATCAGATACAGTAGGAGGGTAATATAGGGGAGAAGTATTATCCCCTACTAACTGTACTAAAAATGTACCAAAGTCTGGACCAATAGAAGTAGGTGGACACAATAACACATACAATATAATGCAATTCAATAATACAGCCATATATTACACTCACTTTGACTGATGTTGAATTTCTGTTGACACTGTGTCAAACAGGTGTTGACTCAAATCTCAGGTAATTATCGATGCCGTTTGTTGTGTCATTTCGATTACAGAAACTGTATTGTTTAGTGCGTTCTTGTTATTATATTGTTCATTGTGGACCAAACAGCCACATAACAGCAAACGATGCCCCAGATAACCTGTCACAGCACTCGACTACCTCCAGACCATTATTCAACTTCACTCAAGTCTGTTTTTTTCTTTTCTTTTCAGTCAGTTCGACAGATTGTCTCCATTTCCTGACACTCTTATTCAACAGCACCTTGGCTCATGACCTCCAGTCCTTCACACTCCCGAATCATGAGCAGGCACCGCTTGTTAATCTAATTTCACTCTTCTTGGTTAATATTTTCATGGCACACTAATTAAAATAAAAAAAACAGAAAAGTGGCTTACTGTATGACAAAGCCCAAATAATGAGAGGTAAAAAAGACAAGACATGGAGCAGGTTTGTTAAAGCCGATAACAGCACAGTCTAAATCACTGTGTGTGTGTGTGTGTGTGTGTGTGTGTGTGTGTTTCGGCAAGCCCAGTAAGAAGTCTGTGCTTGGACAGAAATCAAAAAGATAAATGTTCTGAGGTTGACTGGCTGACACACCTGCAGTGTAATGGGTTCATGATCTTACTTTGTTTCTCTGCAGAATACTTAACTGAATCTCTGCACCGAGTGACATCCCAGAGCCAAGAACAAGCTGTCAGCTTCACCCGATAACAGAAAGCTGGATGTTAATTTGCAACAATAAGGCAATAAACCAATTATTGTTACTTGCATAAATGTATTAGTTAATATTGTTATAAATCTGTGTAGCATGTGGGATTGAGTATTACAGTATTTGCAAAACTAAGTGTGAACCCTGGAAGTATTTTGGGGGGTTGTTTGATGATATTTCATGACAGCAAAGCTCTACCAGTGTCCTCCAGCCAGCATCTACACTAACTATCAATATACTCATGTTGTTTTAGCATTACATTATTGCATAATTACTATAATAAGGCAATTACCCATTGGCTTCATCCAGTAGAGAATACCTTAAATCGCTTAATGCATTTTGCCAAAACTGATTATTGTCCAGCATTTACATAACATTACATAATGATTTGATTACAATGCTAGTTATTTTTTCCAAATTGAATTAAAAATAGGCAGAACTAATTGTATTGTTAACTAAGCTATAATTTGAAAATCTACAGTACTTATCTCTGCTGTGATGATGTCGCCTCTCCAAGCTTTAAACTCATCATTAATGTCGATTTCAAAACAGAACCCATAATCTCGTGACTACGTATTTGTTGATTTTACTCACATGAGACAAAGACAAAGTAGCATAAACATACAAACATTCATTATTAATAGTATACTGTATATAACAATACATGACAACCAGTATAACTATGATGGTTGTGAGCCTCACCAACTGTCAGAAAAATGGAAATAAATGTAAGTTAAATTGAACTGCAAGAGACAAGGGGCACATATCTGTATACTTGTTTGGTCATGTTTGTTTATTGACACTATAAGGCGCACTGAACACAAGTGTGTGTGTGAGATTGTAATTGTAATTATTGCTCTTTGGTCACATTGATCAATGCTATCTGTTAGCATTTAACAAAGCTCAATGTACATTGTTCTTTTTGTGCATGAGTAATTTCTAATGGCTCACTTGAATGCTGCATGAGATGCTCTTTGATTGTCCAATTATGAAAAATCATACAGTGCATACTGATCTGTCACAATTACCAGTGATAATCTCTTTACTCAAAGATATGAATGCTGATGACGACTGATAATTACTGCTCATGATAGGTGTACATGATATCCTGTATATTCACTATTATATGTTGGATTTTAACATTGAATTCAAACACAACAGAATAGAAGTATATGCACTTATATTCCCCAAGGAAATTAGTTTGTGGAAGTGGTAATCACCCCCTGAGCTGAATCAGACAGATCCAGACGCATCTTGTTATCAATGATGAGCAGGTGATGATTCAAACAATCGGCTCACTCATTAACTGCATGGCCTTGTTTTCCTTGAAAGGGGAACTGCACCAACTTTACATATCAAAGTATGTTTACAGGTATGTGAAAAAAAGTTGTGGCTCCAGAGGGAGCTGTGCAAAATCTGATAAATTACCTCAAATGATCTTAGTTGGTTGGGACTACAAGTTTGAAGATCTGGGGTTGTGGAGTTAGAAAGAAGTCAGACCTCTGTCGCTGCTTCTCATCTCTGCTTGAGGCGAGCAGCTCGAGGCTACATTAGCCGCTACTAGCATCCCACATCCAAATCTCTGACCGAACTGTTGGTGGCCTGGATGGCTAATGTAGGCATCATGTTTTGAAAAGGAAGAGGTATTTGTTAAAACAAAGACAATGTCTTTAGTTCTGCTACATTGATTTAGATCCTTTTTTTCAACTGTTTTCCAATGTTATGAGAAAGCAATGCTTAATTGGATGACTATTATATTATGCTTAATACGCCATATCATCTCCTCTCTTTATTATTTTGTTTAATGATGAATACAATAATATACTTGCTACAATATAATAATTAATCATACAGTGAAACCTCTCCAGCAGTGCTGCCAATGCCTTGCAATCTAATGGCACAACATGAACCATTATCACAGTAAAGTAGTGATGTAATTAATCCTGAGTAGTAAAATATAAAGTAGTTAACAACTTAGCCACTTACAGACGTGGCTCTAAACCAAAACTCGCGGGGGAAAGCTCCTGACTGCTCAGGTAATTCTATTGACGAAACTTTGCTGAGGGCATCTCTGTGTCTTCCAAGATCTGAGTTCAGAGTTAAGAGGCACTGGATAAGTCAATTAGCAAGGCTCAGAAAATCAAAGTGATTTCCTCCCATGGATGATATTCACAGTCGTTGAATAGCGAGGAGCAAATTGGCTGCACACACCATTTCATTACTGTGACCCCGTGGATAAGCAGCTTTGTCTCAACCTGGCTGTTGGAGTGCCTCTTCCCATGAAAGCTTCCATGCAGAGCTGTGTTAGACTAATCCATCCTGCAGAGGGTTTCCTGCGCCTTTCCTGCGCCTGAGTGAGGTTCTCAGGAGAAGAAACACAGTCTGTGTATTGTTGGTTTGTGTCCTTGTTACTGTGTTGTTTTTTCAATGAAGGTTAGCTTTTGTCTGGGCTGGAGCCGGACTGCAGCCATGGCCAGACACTACACAGTTGTTACGGCTACACAACATAGACATTGGGATATTTTATTTTCTGATATATATATATATATATATATATATATATATATATATATATGAAAAAACTTTGAGGGTAAAATGAAGAGCCTTCAAGAGCACTTTTGTGTTCTAGTAAACATATTATTCAAACACATTATTTGTATTGATACGAATCGTGAGCATCGGACCAAAGCCCTGGGCAAGGAGTGCGATAAAGCTCACAGTTGGAGCAGTGAGCCACCTTCACCCTGGGCCTTTTCAAGCCAACTTAACAATATCTGCTCGAAACGCAATGCTGTGGAGAAAATCACACAATATGGCCATCGCTGTACAGAAGAAGTTATAGGCTTTGCTCTATTTCAGACACAATAATGGCGAACTCAACTTTGTCTTCATCGTATTCTGAATTATATCTCTTCTCGAGAAACATATTGCTTTGTAGTGTGTGTAAATGTATCCTTGTGTCTGATGCTACTTTCCTGTAGTACGGCAGAACTGGCCATACTGCACTTGTAGCTCTGGACAGAGAAACCATACGTGCATGTCTGCACACGTTCAACGCGAACCTTCAGAACGTGAGTGGGGCCTGTTGGCCAGGGCCCCTCTAAGCCTCCCACTGGTTGATTGTAGTGGTCCAAGGGTGTACACGTCTTGCTAGCTAGATAAAGAGGGACTAATATTGTATTTACATTAACATTACAACAGTAGCGATGACTCATGTGGATTATTTAGCTACAGTACGATTTCACACTTTACCCCAGAAGCAAAAATGGAAATAAAAAGTTTGGGATATGGACCGGATTACTTCATGTAGGATATATATATATATATATATATATATATATATATATATATATATATATATATGTTGTAATAGATAATTCAACCATGAGTGGTTCAAAAGGAAAACTTAGTTCACTGCTAGCATTAACTTAAAAAAAAGTCTGGTTCTGCTTTCCATGTCTTTTTTTTGGAGGGCAAACCATCTGGAGAGGAAGTGGATTTAAAGACTTGTAACATCTTTCAGAAAGGCTGGTAAAACACGAGAGTTGTGCATAGCATGTGATTAATGCCATCAAGTTAGGCTTACTGGGAACCGCTGATGTTTTTTTAGATGCATATGCTGTCCGAGGGAGACTCCAGGCTAAGACACTTTTACGATGCTCAACCCTATAATAGGGGCACTTCGACATTATTCAAAACAAATACATGTACAATGTTTACAAGGATGAGGTTGCTAAACAGATGACAAACGGTCATGAGTAGGCTATTTGATGTTGAGAGATCTTTAACATTGTCCTTTGGTGGTCCAACATGTTGGTATGGTAAGACATGTCGGTTATGAGAGTATGGTTCAATGTGATACATCTATGCTAGGTTTGGATTGCATCATCACATTTTCTTGAATATTGTATGGCCCCACCAAAATGTTCAGACCACAAATGCCATTGAATGCGACAATTAAGCATGCGCATATTGCAACGTCTGAAACAACATATCATGCTGCACCAACAGTGGTCACTCATTTCCTCACTCAAGGACGTTAGTAGGACGTACTATGAGAATATTGCAGCTTCAGCCTGCAGACTGCAGGCTGAAGCTGCAATATTCTTATTGCTAATTGCTAATTGTTGTATATTTATGTAAATAAAGATTCTTATTTTTTTATTTCCAGTGTTTTCATTTTGTACAAGCGACTATGATTCTCTGATTTTGATTGATATGACGGACTGGCATTTTGAGAAAGTATGTGCAACTGTGTGTTTTAGTACAGATCTTTAAGAGGAAGCAGGCGGACAACACTAAGTTTACACATGGGATGTTCTGATTATTGACAACAATGTCAACTGGCAAAATCATTTTTGCACTGCTATACAGCCATAACCTGATTAAGTGTCTCTAAATGTATGGTTTAATTCAATTTTGTTTTTATTTATCAAAAACATTAAACAAAAAAATGACAACTCTAACATACATTTAAGACTCCTCTGTTTAAATTATTGTTTTGATTAAAAATATATTTTTGTACAGACATGTCACACTACAAAGAAATATTTTGTAGCTTAATTTCACAAGTGTCCCATTTTTTTCTGGAAAAGAGCCATGCAAACCTGCTGCGGCCACGGACATAATGTCTGCTCTTCAAACTGTACCTACAGTTATTGAAAATGACTTCAGGTCCCTGGAAAATTACTCAAGCTATTACTGTATAATTTCCTAATATTATATAGACACAATTTACCTCATCTTGTCAATAACTACCTTGTTGTATAATACCTACTTTTTATATAACATATGATAACCAAACAACAATTTGTCCTACATTCTACATTTTAAGTTTGAACCCTTAAGCACATGCTTCTTGCCAAATTCAAACCCCTCTTTAATTTCAATTTAGTCTGTTTATTGTTTTGCATAAAGGTAATAGATATAGTCTGCAATAATTTCCCTCTATCCCTTTGCTACCATTTGATTAAAATATCAAAATGCTCCTACTGCAAAGGTACTGTGTATAAACAGAGAGGGAGCTACTGTGACGTATCTCATAATCTGGTTTTTAAAATTCACATATTCATTTCAGGTGAAATGCTAAACTAGAAATTATGCCAACCTTACGGTCACCACATTCACATCATTTTTAAATGATGCATGGAGATCAAGAGGAGACGAACAGTGGGGATCAAAGAGGGGGGCAAATCGCTACCTTTGCAAGAGGAGGGAAACATGTTATATCTTTCTCAATAGACGGCACAATCGCAGCTGTAGACTGAGGAAACTCAATATCCCGAGGACAGGATTTTTTCTAAGTGAGTTTTCACAGTGTATATGTTTCAATATCTGACACAAAGTTTAAATTGAATAAATATATTGGAAAGGAGAATCACATTGCGCCAGGCCCATGGATTTTCTCCTATTTTTTTCTACAGTGGCTTGTGGAAAGGTATGCCTCTTATAGCCTCTCCTTGTAGCTCACCAGTGGGACAGAGTTAACAGTGTCCAGGCCATACAGAGCCATCCATCCTGAAGTACAAAAGTGACACCGGGCGGCAGCCTGTGCCAGATGATGGAGGCTGCCACCAACTCCCAGCTAAAGCTCTGCTGGACAGACCCCATTCCCTCAGTCCTTAGAGAATTACAGTCTTCCTGACATTCACTTAGGATAACACAGGGACATCAAAACAGAGGTTATTTATTTATGAACACTTCCAGGAACTGCGTGTCCACATGGCTTTAGATTTCATTAGAAATTGACATGCGACTGTCACACAGCTTTCATCTTCATCACTGGACTGTAGGGGTTAACTCAATGTGTGCCCTGTCCTCACCAGTGTCCTGCCCTGTGTGTAATTTGGTGCCATCTCCTGTGTAATGAGGGTCTCATACCATCAGATGGTTACCGAGTCCCGTTGTGTCCTTTGAGTCGTGAACATTTGTTTTATCCGGTGAAATGTGTCCTGTATTTGAAAGTTTATGGCTCAATGTCATATGGCCAATGTCACGGTTTCTTCCATTTTTTCCAAACTAAAAGGGAATGCGCCAACAAAGGCAGGAAAGCAGAGAAATGCTTTCTAGTAAACATCAATGTAAAAAAATGCAGGTTTCAAACTTGAACATAAAGAAGCATCGCCTTTGCAAATGTTTTAAGTGGAATAACAACTGTCATCATTTGTTAGACCTCAAGGATACTCACAAGGATATGTTTAGGTGAATAACACTTACTTAATATAGACATAATGTTTTTGTTGACACAAAAACTCTACAGAGCATCTTTAACGCCAACTTGTTTCATAGGTTAGTCATAGAAATTATTAATTTCAAGAAACAATGACATGATATTGATCACCTTGGTAGAAAGATCAAAAGGTAATTCGCGCAATAAATGGAAAATGACACTTGTAAAGCATTTTTGATACAGATTGTCTTTTCTCTAATTTAAGAGGAAACCGTTACTAATCAAATGTTCAGAACTAGTTGCTATTTCATTTTAATATGCATGTCGAAAGGATCATTTCACTATTGCTATTTCTGTCCATAGATACATCCTCTATTCCATGTCTGTCCGTCCATTGAAGAGCAATCTCCTCTGTTGCTCATCCAAAGGGGTTCTTCATTTGTTTTTTCTATCCAAACAGAGGGTTTGAGGATGGAGGGTGTCACATGCTATTCTGATTGTTAGGTCTTTTAAGGTAATGTGATTTTGACCTACATGAATACAACTAATTAGACTTGAGTGGACATGTCACAAACGAAAATTCCTCATTCCGTTGGTGATGCCCTAACCTTTTTCGTCGAGGACAAACAGTCAGAGCAAATTATCGACGAAATTCATGAAAATCTTATTGGCAGCATGCCATGCCATTTTTTGAACACATAGCCAGAGGACAAACATTTTCAATTTTGGACACTCCATTAGCTTTCCCTACGGGATCATTCTAACACCAAGATGTTAACTTTGCAAAACGAATATTCTTTGATGTAATAGGCAGATTGTCATGAAAGTGTACCAACATCCCCAAGAGGACTTTTGATTTGATGAGCCTTTGGCTTTCCTTTTGCAGTGAAATCCTCAGAACAAACTCCACATTTCTTGGCTTCGTCACTTTATTAACAAATATGACAACCACGATGAAGAGCAGCCTCACACTTGTTTATCTTATAAATACATTTTAGGAGTATTATTACATACCAAGATACTCACCACATTGTTGGCCAATAGGTGCACAGGCCCCCATAGCACATGACGTATTTAGCAAGTTTAACTCTGCCAAATTAGTGTCGAGCGGGTCATAGCAGCCAAACTTTCAACGAGAGTAATGTCTAATTGGGGCCAAATCTCATCAGAATCTTGCACTGTGTATCAAGTGTAACCTCTTTATTCAATTTATTCATAGTATAAATTAATAATGTTGGCTATTATATTATGCACAAAGGATAATGGGAATTACAAATCAGTCCACAAACTCAAGTACTCAGTCTGTAGAAGTGGAGTTTGTGCATTGCGTGATTAAATGTGTTCAAGTTATCATTCAATTTTGCAGATACAAAACAGACATACATTGTGACGCCGCGTATATTAAGGTTGTATCAACATTTAGAGTAAAGAAATGATTTGCTTTCTTAAAAGTATTATAATGTGTATAATGACAAAATGGGTAATTATAATTCTACAGTAGTTTAAAACTTCAGAGCTGAACTGGGGCGAGTATAGCATAATGAGGACCTTTGAGATCCTGTTTTGATCTAACCACTTGATGTCAGCAATGAACTGTGGGCATTTTCAAATTTTACTTGATAAGCACTTCAATGAATGTCGAACATGAATAATAAATGTAAAGAATCTGAGTTTGTGACGTCTGGGGACTTTAGTAGATTACCAGAGGTTTTATATAGAGAGACATATATGTAAGAGCAGAACTGGTTCTGGTTGTCCTGTTTTCAGGTCAACATTTTTTAAGTCAGAACATTTTGTACGTTGTGTTTATTCACTGTCACCCCGATGGAACTTTTGGGCTTGAACTTGATGAACACCAGGAAGAAAAATGGCCTTGATGATAACATCCAGCATTAAATAAATCTAGACTTTGAAAGTCACACTCCTTGAACAAAAACCAACAGCACTGACGGGACAACACCACAGTGTCTCTCTTTGAGGTAGAGTTTAGGAGTCACAAACAAAGAGATGCTATGAGCAAAGGACAATCCATCACTGGGTAGTGTCATACCAAACCTCCACACCTGTAGCACAGTGGTGAATGGGGAAACATACTGTATTTCCCTTGGCAGTCTGGCATGAAAGCAATCAATCTTTTGAAGCTATTGATACATTATTATTAGTTTGAAGGTTATGCATGTTGTAATATGTATTTATTTTGATTGTCTAAAAAACACTGCTCTTCACCTACTGCACATTTAGATCTAAAGCATTTCGAATACAATGGTTGTATTCTATAAATGGACCCACAATAAGCTCTTATTGAAATCCAATTCAAGGTATTTCTAGACTTTATAATTAAAAGATTTACTCCATTATTTGAATATAATGCAGACCAAATTAGATTTAATAGAGGGTCTTTAGTTTAATTTTAGTGCTTCATTAATCCTTATTTGAAGGGCTTTTGGCTTAAAGTAAACATGGTGATATTACCTCGCCCTATGCACCAACCAGCAGCGCTCACAAAGCTGAAGCTGCGAGGTTTGGTTGATTTGATATGAAAGATCAAAAGCACTTCATGATCCACCAACTGCATAAAATCAAGAGGTTTTTTTTTTTGTAAGGAGAACAGGTGTTTAATTAAAGAAAACTAATTGTGCATTGGTCTAGGAAACACAACTGTTGAGATAATAAGCTACAACATGTTGGTTCACAGACTCGTATCTTTCCCGGTTGTTTGTTAATTAAGTCAATTTTGACATGCTATGTTGACTGACTCATCACTCCGATTTCATGAGAAACATTTTACTTCTATGTTTATAAGACGCTACAATATCATGCACAGAACCAATACGACGACTATGAAGAATCATATATCTTATGTCCCATTTACTGTTCTTTCATGCATCATTTTTTATTGGTGCTCATTCTTAAAATGACTCACTTAGTATTCTGTGGTACACAAACAGCTTTAATGCACTGAACAATTAATGTAAAAAAAAGTCAAGATATATTTAAATGTTGAGCTCAGGAAATGCTTTGTCTGCTGGTCGCTATCTGATGACTGACGTCTGAATTATTATATTTCCCATTGAAACCCGAAAGGACGACATTTCTCATCTGTGAGGCGCTTTCTGTGAGGCACCTTGAACTAAAATGTTTCAGATAAAGAACGAACCTGTGCAATGCAATAACTGGAGTAGAGTTTTCTGCCCTATGTGTTTGACGGCTTACACAGTCCACTAGGAGCTGGTGAGTTTGTAGGGACTGCAGCTTAGAGAGAATAGGCTGTTGTGTTTAGAGTCAGTCTTGGTTTAAGTCGGGTGTGAATAAGGGATCGTTGAAGTGAATGAAGGGCACTGCGGCTCTCAACGTTGAGCGGAGAAGCTCTACTGGGGCAGGATCAAAGAGCTCAGTCATCCAAGGCTGCTGCTCAACCCAGCCTTTAGTCAACCAACCACACATACTAATCTCTTGCCGGGGTCTCCACAGAAAAGCATCAACCAAACTGAACCTAATGAGCATCTACCAAGAACAAACAGAAAGCATAATACTGGAGATACAATAGAGTCAAACTCCACTCCAATCCAGTCTATTAACCTATGAAACTCCCACACACCTACTGCGAGTTGTCAAAGACTCTCAATATACTGAATTGCAGGGATGTATTAAATGCTGAGCAAGAAGCTTCAATTGATGTAAAGCACAGCCATAAAACAAAGAATATTTTAGTATTTCCCCCTATGTCAGTTGAGATATTGTCATGAGGGGGAGCACTTATGTTCCCCTACACCTCAAAGTTAATTGAGTGGACATTTAAGCTGAAAGTCTTAAATTAAGTTAATATTTAAAATCATTCACACAATCTACAATTTTTCAGATCAAACCAATGCACTGCGCTTCAATGAAATACAATTTCCAGTGGCGGCTGCTGAAACTGCAGACGACAGGAGGAAAACCAACCGACGGCGACATGTTACTTAACACTGATCAGCTACTGAAAGTAGTTTGCAAACTAGCCCGAGGACTAATTCCTTTTTACTAAGATAGTGACATTTAAAATATGTAATACTAGACCAAAATTCAAAGAGATGTTAAAATGTTTGAATCCAATCAAATTCAATCTCAAAGGTCTCAATCTCAAATCCCTTGACTGAGCATGGGGCACCTTTTATCATGGTTCATCCATTGCAATTAATCTGTAACAGATGTGATGCATCTCTCGCTCCCTCTGCCTCGTTCACAAATCCAAGGCTCTCTGTCTGTCATTATCGCTGTATTCATCTCTCCAATGTTCTCTCTCACTCACAAACCTATTGTAAATATTTATCTCATTCCTTTTCATTAATTCAGGTTACCCCAGGGCACCCACTGAGCTCAGAAAAGAGCACTAATGCTTTCAGAGACTAATAAAGCAAACCTGGGAGTGGTAACCATAGTGAGCCAAAGAAACGCAGACCTGCAACACTGCCGAGTTGGATTGTTAGTTTCTTTCCCCATACTGTCCATCAATTGGACTGGAATATGACCGGACTCCAAATCTCTCTGGGAGAATATAACTTTCTTGGCCAGATGATTGGACATTCAGAGTACCCAAACCTTAATTCTAGTGTGCAACAGTCATTTATGGCTTCAGGATTGCTCAATAATGCATCAAAACCCACAGGCCTCCGGGGGAAGCAGTCAGTAATCAAAAAGTAAGTTAAGGTTTTCATAATAGGGCCCTATAAATAACTGGGGACAGAAATGAGGGCATGTAAAATTGATGAGGGATGATTCAACCCCCACGAGGTGGAGGGAGTTTAACGCAAGGAGAAGGAATGTGATGTTGAGTGGCCGGGTGATATGGGCATGTGAAGAAGATGGAATTGCACAAGTGATTTGTGTCACCAGTGTCAATGTATAACTGCACAGATATATGGGCATTATCCTACAAGCAGCATCTGCGAAATGTAGACGTACACAGGCTTTTACTGCACATTTCAAACAATCTGGCAACGCTTGCAATTGCATAACCTATGGCTGCCAATTAGTTTCTGACGAAGAAGAGCAGAACCTCCTTTCTAGTTACTACATCTGTTCCACAGAAAAGCCTTGAAAGAAATTGTCCTTGAGTGTTCTGTACAATTTTATTATTTCATGGAATCTATATCAAGATCTAGATTTCAGGACAGTACAATTTTCTGAGCACATACAACAAAACTCTCACACATTCTCTCAGAAATGTAAAAGATGGTGTACTTGCACTTCTGCATCTTCTGCAGGAGTTCACCTGTGCGCCTCACACTGATGTCACTCTTCTGTGAAAAAGTAATGAGGCCTCTCAAAGCTAGTGCAAGCTAGTTAAATAGACCCAATCTTGTAATCTTTTCCCGCAAAATAAGGATTCCATTAGGACTGCTTCAAGAAAAAAGATAGGGGTTGTCTTATTGTCAAAATTTGATGGAAAACAGAAATAAATAAAAGAAAAACAACTAAAAAGGTCAACAATAATAGGTCACACAACAGTACAGAATTACTCTGAGGGTTTATTAAAGTAACCTTTAGGGATATCCCAATCAAATTGTATGTATGTATTGTACAATATGAGTCCTTTAATATTGAGTATGTGCGGATACCGAGTTCGAGCCATTATTTCATTACATTAAATACAGACCGAATAGATATCTGACACATTAAACGATTGTAGCCTACCTAATCCAAAACACCTTATTTTTTCATGAGCTTCTTGATCCAAATGCTGAAGAGCCTGGTTCTAAAATATTAAGCTTCAAAGTTTAAATTAATGATATGATGTGAATGAAAGTTTTATTGCAGAATGTGACTGAAATTGTCGTGACACAATCAGCTAGAGAGAAGACGGATCCGTCTGTTGGAGTTGTGTGAACTACAGAAACACTCACGGTCGTGTTACAGAGCGGAGCTTCTTCCCACACAAACCATCTTAGGTCCAGTGACGCCAACGGCTGCACAGAGCACTTTAAGCCAACAACAGGCAGGTTTAATTTGCCATCATGTTACTCACTGAATTAATTAGTGACAGCTGATGTGAACCGCCAATGGTTGTCATTTTAACAACTGTCAAAGGGACGGTCTCCGGTGGCTAAAAATGACGTTCGGAATATATGTACACTTCTCTATGCTAATGAGAATAGAGAGATTTGTTCGCATTTTGCCAACCTCCGTGTCTCTAATCTTTTACATTCACACGCTCTAATTTCACCTTGCATATGCAGGAAACGCTTGTATAGTTGGCTGACATACAGTGAAGGAGAGCAGTGTTGTAACACTAGCAGGCGGATGTGGAAAAATCACAGCAGAGAAAGAAAGGATCAGCATTTGATCTGCTTTATTTCAGCAGATATCAGGAGATCCTGAGCATTAGCTCGGGGCATCTCTAGTAACCTGGCATGCATCACAGGGAGAGCAATGATACTCATCTTTGACATTTCAATATAAGTTGTTTTAAATAACTATCTAAGTCAATGCTTCTTACATACGTACAGAGTTTTCTGTGTAAATTAATACATCTTCACATCATGAAAGTTAATGGAAATAACACTGCTGTTTGTTATACAAATGCAGGTTTGAACACATATACTGGGATAGGATATACTGTATCATCGAGATTTTCCATTCAAGCAATGAAAATCCTCTCTTGTAAGCCCTTCAGGATTTGTATAAATATTCTACTGATAAACAAATATTGCCATTTAAAACAAAAGCAATTGAATCCGACTCTACCAGGGACATGCCGGTATTGTCCTCAGTTGATTGCCAACCTGACAGATGGATCATTTAAAAACTCAGCAGTGACACACTTGAAAGAAACTATTCTTGATTGTTTCTGTCCAGGTGAAATGGTCGTCTCTCTTATTCCAGCTATATCCTTTCTGGTGTCGGTAGTTTTTAGGTTGTATCACACTTGATATCACATAAAGAGAAAATAAACGAGTGTATTTTGACGGCCCTGAATAACCCTCTACCATCTGCACATAGATATTACTTCACATTACCTTGCAGAATTACAGATGTCTGAGTTACAGAAAAGGCTCATTGGTTGTTCTGCTACAGGGTCAACGGCTGCAATTCACTGATCTTCTTTAAACATAAATTTGATGTTCATTGTCAAGGAAAACGTCTTGTCAAAACTAAACACTTTGATGCTTCATGCTATTTTTTTATAGCAGCTGCTATGGTAAGATCCTTTTTTTCATCACCATGCTGAATATTTATTTTTCATTGTAAACATGGCATCTTTAGTGGTTATTTGCATAATAAAACATAATTTGAATTATTGGGGAAATAAAGGATTGCCATTTTGTTGATAAAAAAAAACATATTTATTTAGTTAAATTAGTAGTTTATATTATACATTACCAGCTGCTAGTGAAAGGAAGTTAAGCAGGTCATCATTCCCTCTTTAATATAGTATATTTCATATTGCTGTAAAAACCTCTCATTCAAACCATTGTATTTCTTCAAATTTCTCGCCCAAAACTACATTCTACAAGATTGCATTAGAACACATCATGATAACGTTATAATTTACCTTTACCAAATATAAGGCATGCAAATTCATCATAGTTTAAAAAAAGGTGAGAAAGTTAAAAATATATTTTAGGATAAGAATAACACAAATACATGTACAGTACCGTACTTTTCGGGATATAAGCCGCTCCTACGGCTGATCAGTGTCCCCGCTGTAGCAAGCTAGTAGCACTGCTAGCTAGTGCTGCTAGTAGCGCTGCTAGCTAGCGCTTCTGCTGCTACCGGCCACTGCTGCTGCTACTGCCCGCTGCTGCTGCTGCTACCCGCGTCCCCTCTGCCCAAGTCGGGTGTCGAGCCTGGTCCCGCTACCTTCGGTGGTTTTCAGGGAGCTAGCGGAAATTAGCGGGGAAGTGACGGAGCGCTAGCAGGAGCCCCAGCTGGCTACAGCGGGGAGCTGTCGGGGACACTGACCGAAGGCAGTAGCGGCTTATAACCCGAAAAGTACGGTACATATAATCGTTATCAATATTAAAAGACAACCATGATCTACATTAGCAAAAGAAAAAGTACAAATTATTTTCACTTTCATATCAATAATGTGTGACATACTGCTAAATGTTTCCAGGCAAAACTTGCATTTTTATCCAAGCACAGAGGAGCTAAAATATATTTGACACTGTGATGGTTAAACTGTAATTGATCTGCGGTTCCCATGCGAGCCTGTGTACGGGTCACAGATCAACTACTGCTAACTGTTACACCACCAATACAATTTAGATTTACATAAAAAATAGAATTGAAAATTAAGCGACTGATTCGTGATGAGGACACTCTGACACCTTGATCTAATCATCTGCACCATGATTTCACCTCTACAGACAACTTTGCATTCAAGCATACAGAACGACAGTATTCACCACAAAGTCACATTAGTGCTGTCTTCTTCTGTCAGTTTGTAGATACATTCACAAGTAGCACAAAGCACCATCACATTGTGCAATGTTCCATCAGTCAGTCAGAAACAGCATATAGTTTAAGGCTGTGAGTGTTGAACAACAGAAGTGATAACTAGTTAGACTCATGAGGTAGCTGGTGGTGTGAGCCAAGAGAAAGAAAAAAAAAAGTTGACTGTACTGACGAAGAAGAGGACCACAATGTATGATAAGAAGGCTCATAAAGTATCATTAATAACAACCAGCCATGTTTAGTCGTGCCATCAGTAGTCTCCATTAACAAATTTGACAGTGCGTGTGTGGGATGCAAATTAATACAAATGCATGTCAGCAGATATAGCTTACCGTCAAACTTTTTATGCCTCGAGACAAATGTCGTCCTCATAGTGCGGCTGCTCTCCTCGACCAAGTTCTCGAACTCCACTTTGCTCGCCTGGTTGAGTTTGTCCTCCATCTCGGCTGTGCAGCAGGTGTATCCCTGGGTACAGACACGCAGGTGCTCACCTAAGGGAGACAGAGACAGAGACGTTTTTTTTACACCCATCACTGCCGCAGGATTCGGTTTTTCAAAAGGCTGAGCGGAGTCTTTGATCAAAACTCTCCTGTGATTTTGGGACTCTCATCACCGAAGCTATCAAAGAGGGACACAGACCGTAACAAATGGGGAGGGATAATATTTGTCGGTACCCTGGCATCACGTGAAAGAGAGAGAAGAGTTGATATAGCAGTGCATGCACCTCATGCAGGATTTGTATTATATCACAGTTCAAAGCACTGCAGTAATGGCAACTGAGCTCATGCACATCAGTGTTACTACATCAAATGAATGGCAGTGCATTCAAAAACTATATTTCTGTTTCTAGAAAGTGTGAAGGCTATACAAAATAGTAGACATGAGACAAAAATACATTAGAAACTGCATTCACCAACACAATACACTGTAAAAACTATGTTGACCGCTTTCACACTCATCGCACTTATTTGATTTTAAAAAACAAAATTGATGACTCCAGCTTTAGGCAGGAATATTTGAATTTCAGAAACGCAGCGTGTGCTTCAGTGCTCCCTCGTATGATACTAGAAAAGTGTCAGTAGGCTTCAGATCATCGCCAGGTGCATCTGCAATGACCACTGCTGTATTGTGTGATTGTATGAGTACAACTCACAATTGACTCCCCTTCCAGATACCAATAAGGCATCATAAAACACACTTAATTCAAACTCAAAAACAAGTGGCGGTGAGGTACAGCAGTGTGTGTACCAGTAGTTAGCTGTTAGCCAAAAATGCTGTACAAAACTGTAAAAATCTACTATTTTCACCCATTGTGTCTCTGGCTACAGAATAGCGGCTAGGTGTCTTAGATGCACTCAGCGGTGCTAACGCTAACGGCCCTTACTGGCTATGGGGCGGGTTAGGAGTAGTGAGTGAGGAGTTAGCAGGCAGTCAATGGCAGTATGATAGAGGCAATAAAAGGTTTCCAAGAGTGTGAGTCACCCCAACCACGAGAAGTCCTTGAGCATGCAGACATAACTGGCCACCAACAATATTGTGCAGTTTGTCACCTCATTTAAGAGTAGACTTAAGACTTTCCTCTTTGATAGCGCTTATACTTAGGGCTGTTTCAGGCTTATAGTTAGGGCTGGCTCAGGTTTGCCCTGGTCCAGCCCCTAGATATGCTGCTATAGGCCTAGACTGCTGGGGGACATCTTAGGATACACTGAGCTCCTCTTCTCTTCCTCTTTCGCTCCTCTTCTCTTCCTCTTTCACTCCTCCTCTCCTCTTCTTTCTCTCCATCTGGATAAACTATTGTCTCTTCAATGCACATTACTAACTCTACTTTCTTTTTCCATGGATTCATGGCTGCCTGGAACCGGTCCTGCCCCGGGTCCTGCCCCGGGTCCTGCCGCCCCCCCACCCACCCCCCCTGCCATGGATCCATGGCTGCCTGTAACTGGTCCTACCTGCTGCCATGGCCCTGCTGCCATGGCCCTGCTGATGGAACCGGCCTGGAACTGGTCCTACCTGCTGCCATGGCCCTTCTGATGCCCCCCTCCTCTCTACCGCCTTCTGCTTCATGGATTATCAGGATCATGGACCATGCCTACTACTCATTATATGAATAATTTCTGTCATATTCATTGAATGTGCTGTAACTACGCTATTCATTCTGGCCACATGACATCTATTGCTTCTGTCCATCCGGGGAGAGGGATCCTCCTCTGTTGCTCTCCCTCAGGTTTCTTCCCTTTTTTCCCTGTGAAAGGGTTTTTACTATCTTTCTAGGGGAGTTTTTCCTGATCCGATGTGAGGTCCCGGGACAGGGATGTTATGTGTACAGATTGTAAAGCCCTCCGAGGCAAACTTGTATTTGTGATGTTGGGCTATATAAAATAAACTGAATTGAATTGAATAACTGGCCACCAACAATATTGTGCAGTTTGTTACAGCAGAATGAGAGATTCCACACTAAATCTTGGACACAGACACACTCACACTCACACACGCCAGCTAGTGCATGATTCTACTGGTGAAGCGAATAACTACAATCTCCGAGAAAAAATGTAGTTCACACAGAAATTAATAATAGAAAATTTATGATGTGATTTATTGTGAATGTCAATGTCATTTTCTGCATTTGTGAGATTTCCACCACTGACACTGCTGCCCCAAAACACTCAAATGTCCTCTATTTGGTAAAAAAAATGTCCCGGTTACTCAGAACATACCTCACATAGCTTACTTCAATAGAAAAGTAGTTTCCAGTGAAAAGTGCCTACTGCAAGCTCTATGTATTATCTCCACTAACCAGGACACAGTTTCTGGAAAGGCAGCTGTCGATATATATATATATATATATATATATATATATATATATATATATATATATATATATATTGTAATGCTTTGCACACTGAAAAAAAAAATCCTATATTGTAACTGGGTAGAGGCAAACCCTCACCATATAATATCCAATATTATCTGCATGGCCAGGTACTAATAGAGGTGAGTGGTGAAATTATTCAGTTATTCTGATTTTTTTCTTTAAGAAGAAATGTGTGTTATCTTTATAAAGTGATATTTTACAGAGCCTTTAACACTTAACTTAGTACATAATGTGCTGTTTTGATCAATTCAATTCAAAATAGTGTGAATTGTTTCAGGAGAACACGTGTTTGGAGAGAGGACATCCTAGGTGAGTTAAGGGTTTCAAAATCCCTAAGAATGTCCTTGAGAAGTCTCGACAAGTTGAGACACACAAGGACAGATACAACGATTGCACTTATAGAAGAATGGATCATCTATCAGTCCCCAAATAGTGTGTACGCTATATCAGTGTGTAAACTTTAGCAAATAAATGTCTCTATGATTCAAAAACACAAGTATTAGATCTGAGGGATGGTATTACATAACTACAATATTTAGACAGTGAGAACATCTTTAAATCAGTATATAACATCACACATCTGAAAAACCTCTGATAAAAACAAAGAAGGATCATTCTCACATCTGTAGATAGTATCTGTGTCTAAAAGTGTGCAATAGGGCATGAATTACAAGAAAAGATGTGGCGGGAAATATTCTGAAATAAAAAAATGTAAATCATAATGCACAACATTATCAGACAGAAGCCAGACTTAGCCCATCCTGGATATAACAAAATATCTATCTCATGGCAGCATCACCAGGCAGGTGTGCTTTTTAGTTTCAGGGGGAGAAATGTATGTAGGTTCATGCTGTACAACATCAGGAGAATATGTCCCCTTCTCACTCAGAAGGCGGCACGGGTTCTCGTCCAGGCGCTGATCATCTCGCGCCTTGACTACTGTAACTCCCTCCTGGCAGGTCTACCTGCTAGTGCCATCCAATCTCTGCAGCTCATCCAGAACGCAGCAGCTCGACTGGTCTTTAACCTCCCGAAATTCACCCACACTACTCTGCTCCTCCGCTCCCTTCACTGGTTACCGGTGGCCGCCCGCATCCGCTTCAAAACCTTGGTACTTGCGTATCGTGCTGCGAACATGTCAGGTCCTATCTACATCCAGGACATGGTAAAACCGTACACCCCAGCTCGTTCGCTCCACTCGGCTTCTGCCAATCGGCTTGTAGCTCCGTCACTGCGTGCTAAACACTCAACAAAGTCACGACTGTTTGCTGTCCTGGCTCCTCAATGGTGGAATGAGCTCCCCATTGACATCAGGAAAGCAGAAAGTCTCTACATCTTCCATCGCAAACTAAAAACACATCTTTTCCGACTATACCTTGAATAAAGAAAGATGCACTTTAGTAGCACTTAAATGGCACTTACTTATAGCACTTTGTAGTTTGGCTTTCTTGAAGAAATTGTATGTTCTTGATTCTTGTTGTCCTGAGTTTGTACTCATGGTTGAATGCACTCATTGTAAGTTGCTTTGGATAAAAGCGTCAGCTAAATGAAATGTAATGTTAAAAAAATATGAGATTAGAGAAAAGAAGACCCTTAAGTTTAGTAAAATACTCCTCTAATCAACAGGACGGGTCTAGGAGTAGAGTGTAAAACTCATATCAAGACTTCAATCAAAGAGCGTATCCGATTTGTGCAATGCTGAGCAACCTTCCAGACAAAACTAACCCAGCTACACCAAGCTTGACTACATCTGCAAGGATGCATGTGATAAAATGCCTAAATCCAGAGGTACCACATTTATACAACAAGTACTGAAATATTAAAATCACTGGCAAAGCTGCTTCTACTAAATACTGCCTCAAAATAAACAAAGCTTTCACTTTGCTCCATTCTAAAGCAGTGGGAGACAAATGGCGGACGTCGTTAAAAAATATCTTGGCCGCCCTCTTCACATCAATCAGACAAAACATACATCTGCAGACACGATTCATTTCTTTCACCACACAAACTGATCTAACTTTGTGAACCAAACTAAATATGAAAAATGCGTTTATAAAATGTCAGATTGTAAATACAGCCATGCATCATACATCCTCAAACACTGAGTGTTTTTATTACACAAACAATATTATACCATTATTACAACAATAAATTGACTTCTAAAGCTCAGAAAACTACCCGGTCTACTACTAAATTAAACCACCAATTGACCATTAACAAATTCCAGTAAACATATGAAAGTGCACTGATCATTATACATGTTTTTTTTCGTCTTCCTGGGTAGCAACATTTGCGGAGCCGGGAGAGATGTTGCTCAGAAAAAAGGCAGTCGTTGTGTAAATTCTTTGGAAAATAATTACCCAGTCTTCGTCTCGTTACTGTTACGTACAAATATAGCAATTTTAGAGGTGCCCCATCTTCTGATGCTTGCTGTATAATATTCCCTCTGCTGCTCTACATCTGAGAGCATCAGACATCATTATGAGAGGTTTAGAAAAAGAAGAAACAAAAATAAATGAAAGATTTGAGTTTTGAGAGTTTATTTTTTTCTCTCCATTTTCTATCTATTAATGTTTAATCAGAATCAGAATCAGAATCAGAATCAGCTTTAATGGCCATGTAAATTTTCACATACATGGAATTTGACTCCGGTTTCACTGGCTCTCGTACTTTTTTCCACACACAATATACAAGATAAATATAAAAATATAAAAAGGACATTAAAGACAGTAGTAAAACAACAAAAAAGTGCAGATAGTGCAGACGAAGAGTCTGTTTAACTGTTCATCAGAGTGACGGCCAGTGGGAAGAAGCTGTTTCTGTGTCTGGTGGTTTTGGCGTACAGTAGGAAGAGAACGAGAAAATGTCTGTCGCTGCACTGGTGGTGGATTGGTGCGGAAGAGACTCAGACTGTGGGACATTTTTTATATGAATTCTACTACAATGCAAGCCCTGCCAGTCTCACTGGTGTTCTGCATGCATCCACAGTAAGCTATAGATGAAGGAGCTCTGCATGGATAATGAAACAAGGAGGACGCAGTATGTACGTGTTGGTACTCTCAAATGTGCTTAATCCTTAATCAGTCCTTAGAGAGGCACCAAGCTGCAGTAATGAGGTGCACCACCAACAGTCCAACACCAGCCATAGTGTCTCTAGAGTAACCAACAAGCCTCCTGGCCACTGAGACCAAACTCCATAAAAACAACTGAGATGCAGAAGACTCTTCTGTTTCTTTAGTAAACGCCAGTGCTGTAATCTTTTAGCAATGCAACAGCATTCCTCAACTGTCACACTGATTCCACTCTGTGGAGATGCAACACTGTGTGATAATTCTCATTCCAAGCTGCGGTCAGTTTAACACAGACCTGGGCATCTTACGGCCCGCGGGCCAGATGTGGCCCGCGGGCTCTCCCAGTCTGGCCCGCGTGAGGTCAATCAAAAAATAAATAAATAAGGTGCACGCCATGAATGCAATACAAACGGCACTGCTTTTACTTTGAAGGCGATTTATTTATGTGTGCGCGCACGCAGCCTCACGACGGGCAGTGTTGCCGACTTGGAGACTGAAGTGAAAGCGTATTGTTATGCAGTTTCTGTTCTCAGCGCCCCCGCCTCCCAAGGAGCCTCGCGCTGCAGTCTCCGCCTCCAGATTGAACATTAATCGCGCAAAGCCGTCGCGGATCTGACCTGCGGTCTGATCCACTATGGCAGAGCACTTTAAGTCAGGATCACTTCTGGATTTTTATTCTTCTCTCAAAGAGGAGAACTTTCCTCATATGAGGAGGCCTGCTCAGAAGATGTTGGTTCTCTTTGGATCTATCTACATGAGAACAAACATTCTAGTGATGAAGTTCAACAGATCAGATCCTCTCTCCCTGATACCCGTCAGCTGTCCTTCACATCTCCACCTCATTCAACCAGACTTCATGCTCTTGTTCAAGCCAACACAGACTGGACTTTTCTCACAGAGTAAGAACAACTGAACTGGAAAACATCAAAAGCACTTATTGCTTTTGTTTAAAGTTAATAAATTGCTGGTCTTTAACATTTAAGGTAAGGTTTAAAAAAAGAAAAAAAAAAGAAAAAAAAGAAATGTTAACTTATTTTCATAGCCTTATTGTAACATGTATTCTTACCAGTAGCAGTTCAAAACCATATAATTTACAGTTTTTTAATAAAGTAACAACATTAATATTGAGTTAATTGAATTAAGTTCAGACTATTGGTTCGGCCCTCCACAACGGTCCAAATTTCTCATGTGGCCCCTTGGGGAAATGAATTGCCCACCAATGGTTTAACACATGCCTGCAGAGAAAACAATATTGTGCAGGGCAGAGAGCTTGTGGTAAGTGTAGCCTAGTGGTATTATTTAATTTTTCCATCTTTTATTTAACCTTTTCTTTACATATATCTCTGTTGTTTATCTTCCAAGGCGATGCTATCGTCACGGTTTGTGCTCTATCAGTTTCACTTTCATTAAACCTGCAGTGCAACATGGTCTGTCACATCTTTCTTTTGGCGGAAAATGTTTACATTGAGGAGTGGGGGAATTTAAGGCTGACTTGGGGTCAGTTTCAACTGGCATGCATCAGCTAGTTGGCTAATGTCAAAGAAAGCACCTCATGTCAGTGTGTGGACCTTGTTTGAAACATGGTGTTTGAAACTGTGGCCCAGTAAGATGTTAGCACAAGAGTATGGTTTATTGTCAAAATGATGGAAAACTTTAGATGACATTTGCTCGCTGCATTAGGAAGCTCTGCAATTCTGAAGTAAGTCCATTTCAAATTGACTAAAGGTTGGCAAGAAAAAGAAAAAGAAAAAAATCTATAAAAAGTCCTTAAGTGCAAATGACAGCTAAAAGGAAACCCTGATGCTTTTATATTTCAAAAGTGTGTATACCCCTCTGTTCCTCCTTCAGCCTTGTTTATGTGCAAACACATAATTTGACATCATTTGCTACTTTCAGCACTTTGAAAAATGGTGATGCTGCTGTTACATCCACCAACATAACAAAGGACATTGTGAACAGCAGGTAGGAGTGTGAGCCGCATGTTTATGATCTTGTGACTTGTCACGTTATTCCTTCTCTCCTTTTCTCACTAGTGTATTTTTCTGGCTGCTCTCCTCAAGCCAGATACCAAAAATAAACAGCAGAATATAGATAGCAGTAATGCCCAAATAATAAAAGGACAAAACTATTCTACATGTTTACTGATAAAACTTTCCTGCACATGTTTCCACTGTCTTTTTACGCTGTGAGCTCTGTTTCAAAAAAACAATACAAACACAGAGGCTTACCTTGGTGAACTTGGGGAATAATCGTCCCCAAATCTAGATGGGATTCTGGCTCACTGGACCATATCTGTCCCGTTCTAGTGGGTTGCTTCACACCCAAGATGGAATTTGAAACCAAGCTGCCAATACACTGTATGCTTGCAAGATCACAGTTGTGCTCAGACTCTGTCGGGCCGAGTTAAACTTGTACGACTCAATACTAATAGCGCCAAAAAAATTGAAGATGTGGGGCGGAACGATAGAAACCCAGGGACGTCTGTATGGGTAGAATGTTGCTATAAAAACACATCGACAAAGACAAATAAAAAAAAAATCCACTGTGAGTGCATTCATGATAGGCCTACAGGAATCAAGGTTGTTTATACAATAAATTGGTTGAAATGAAATATGTAATGAAAAGGAATGTACCAATTTAACAGCCACAAGACTCAATTCACACCTTTGTCAAACCAGTACGATACAATGGAATTTCATACTAAGCAGTTCCATTGTATAGCTCCTGTATACAGCTGCAAAACTATTTAAAAAAATAGATGTGAAAATGTCCTCCTTTCCATTATGAAAACTATAATATAAAAACAATCAGTCCACTCCAAACAATCCATTTGAACATGCCTGTGTTAATTAATTGAGCCTTGCTGCTACTGTATATATATATATATATATATATATATATATATAGAAAATAGCCTCAGTAATGGATTCCGACAAATCAGACCTCTGTTAGCAAGTTCAGCACTGAGGCAAAAAAACAACAACATAAAAACAGAACATTATTTTTGTCGCTAACATTTTCGCTGGCTGCAGGTGAAGTTGGGAACAGTCCCAGAGCATATCCATAGCATCTGTTAAAACCACTTGCCAAATCAAAACTGAAAACAATTATTTTTTCCTGCTGCTGAAACTTTTGCACATTTGCATTAAAAACAACACTTTTGTGTTTTATCCATTTGGTAACGTGTGCTGTCTCTCAGCCTTTTGATGAACAGGCACAGGATGAAAAAGAGAGCGGTAAAGTTTGTTTAAACTGAGTAAGCAGCCGAGAATCACATATTGAATGTAAGCCTGCGGTGACAGCGCTGACAGAAGTGCTAATATATTAAAGAGGATACAAGTCTCACGTCAGGTTCTTCATATACAGTGGAGAAAAGCCTGCTTCCACTTAGATGTTAAACAACACAGATGTATCTTAAACATTAGGTCTGAAACATCCACCCACATGCATGATTCATTATGCGTCGAACCTGATCACAAATTCATGGATCAGCACACGCAAAGACAGAGCAGCGTACATACATACATAAAACATTATTTACTCACAGGTTTATCTATGACTTATGAGCAAATAGTTATGCAACCACTGTGAAAAAACAAAAACAAACATGGATTAAGGCCTTCACTTTATTTAGCTTGCTAATGTACCACTCTGTCTGTCCTTGCAGCTGCCTCGACTGCAGATGCCAGAGGGACATCGCTGCCCATCTTTCCCTTTCTGAGCAAGCTGATCAGAGATTGAAATGTATGTAATTACAAAAGGAAAGGTAATTAAGGATAAATGCTAATCTTCTTTAGGGATTTTACAGTGAAACGTTCTGGCGTTAGCTTAAATGTTTCCTAATCAAAAGGAAGTGAGGCATAAGAAATATTGTGCAGCTTACAAATGCAATCACACATTTTTTTTTTTTTGTTCAGTTTCTTTGATGTGCAGATGTGTTTGGCTCCTCTGGATCACAATCTTCATGGACTGCGAAATCTGATTGAAGCGTAGCATTGTAATTAGGTGAAATTGCTGACTAGAGTTTCAGAGAATGCTCACACAGGCCGGCTCACTGCTGATGAACGGCTGGAGGAAAAACGCTAAGACAATGCCTGATTGACACAGACACAGCTCCTTTCACAGAAGAAGTAAGTTCCCCAACCCATTATGAATGTTAATTTAAGATTATCATGTGTGACACATGTTTAACTATAGACAATCGCATGTGCTAAATAACAAAGTCAGGAATCTAAGCCATTGGGAGGAAGTGGATGGACCTGGAGGTATAATCATGTGGAGATTTAAGAAGAACTAAAGTCATATGGTGGCTATTATTCCACAGTTGCCTTGTATTTGGCCTCAGTTTCCCTTTGCTTTATGTCACTTGATGTTAAAGCATGGGCTCCGCGTGTTTGAGGTTTCAAACACAGGCATATGATGCAGTCATGTCTAATGGGCAGGCTTAAAGGATGGCACATTTATTATGCTTTCTTTCTAATAGTGGTTCATTAAAATTGTCAGTAGAGCCGGCAGTTTGTGAGACAGCCATGTGATGTTACAGCTCAACAGTTGCAGCAGATGCCCTGGTGAGATTAGTGTTGTAAAATTCCTGGGAATATTCAAGGTGGAAACTTTCCATGGGAGATAACGAGAATAAAATGGAAATAAAGGGTTGTCTGCTCAGGCTGTGTTTACCATGTCATATGCAAATAGAAACTAACCATTTACCATGTAATAAGAAGACATAATCCTTTAATTCAGCAAATATTGGTGTCTCAAATACAGACAATGTGAAATGTGCCATGTGGTGAGTTATCTAGCTGTCAACATAACGAATGGGGAAAGGTACTTTGAGCCGACAATGTGGCATGTGTGGAAAGTTAGGATTTATAGTGAACAACTAATTTCTCGAAGAAATGTCTTACGATAAAAGATAAATGGAAATAGATGAAGTTACATCCCTCATGGTAACAGCTAGCTAGCAACAACTAGCAGAAGGTGTTACAAGTGATAAACTGTGTACTATCTGCTGGTTAACTGAAATATTGTTAAGATAAAATGTATTCATATAAAATCAAGACTTCCCTGAAAGCATAAAGTCCTTTGGCTCAGGCAGTACAATTGTGTTGACAATAGTGTTGACAGCACATGTGATGGGATAATGCACTGTGCATGGTGAAGGGTTGTAATTGTACTCAATTACTATGTTATGGGATGCTGGCAAATTATCTGTGCTGGAAGAGTGCACTGCTAAATGCAGCACATTGTTACAATTAAATAAAAAATGGGTATACATTTAACCAAAACATGCCATTGGACCGAGTATTCGTTCATTTGTATTTCCCACCAAATATTTTACAATTTTTACAAGTTGAAAGCAGTGTAGCAATGTAGGTCCTTGAGCATGGAGTTACAAGTGAGCACACACAATATTAGGCTGGGTCTAACAAATTAGCCTTGGACACACAAACCGACAGACAGATGCACACACATGCAATAGTGTCCAGTGTTACACATGGACATGCAACAGTGACCCTGCTAAATGGGCTGCCAGCAGGTGGGTCTGTATATTGTGTTGTTGCGCTGCAAGGTATGGGACCTAAATAATCATAGAGTACTGAACTCCGATTGGTCTCAGCAGACTCATGATAAGGCTTCAAAGGGAATGATGAGGATAAGGCTTCAAAGCTGAAGTTAGGAGGTCCTAAGGCTTCCACTTCAAAATAGTAGATCGAGTGAAGATTTTATGCAATAATGAAAAATAAAAGGATGTAACCCATCTCACTCATAGTCACACCGCATAAATGGCACTAATCTTCTTTGTCACAGCTCAGATGCTTTTTTCTGGAAGGGGAGAAATATCCTATTGGGTCATTTAATACTCATTTATTTAAAAAGAAGAAAAAAAACACAAGAAAGTAATTAGTTTCTCTCTCTCTCTAACATACCGTACATTTCGGGTTACAAGCCGCTCCTACGGCTGATCAGTGTCCCCGCTGTAGCAAGCTAGTAGCAATGCTAGCTAGCGCTGCCAGCTAGCGCTTCTGCTGCTACCAGCCACTGCTGCTGCTACTGCCCGCTGCTGCTGCTACTGCCCGCTGCTGCTGCTACTGCCCGCGTCCCCTCTGCCCAAGTCAGGTGTCGAGCCTGGTCCCGCTACCTTCGGTGGTTTTCAGGGAGCTAGCGGAAGTTAGCGGGGAAGTGACGGAGCGCTAGCAGGAGCCCCAGCTGGCTACAGCGGGGAGCTGTCGGGGACACTGACCGAAGGTAGTAGCGGTTTGTAACCCGAAATTTACGGTACATGTTTCCTTTCAGCAAAATAACAACCGCCACAGGGTCATGTATGAAATGGCGCTGGAGCCCCTGGGCTACATCTTAGGTATTTTTGCTGCACCGGTATGAACTGTTCCAACAGCAAATCTAGGCTTCGAAAATAGCCACAAGCTTCTGCTCCATGAAATGTATTTTACTTTCATGAATCTCCATTAAATCATCACGTTTTGATTGCATTCTGAGTAGCACCGACCAGGGGCACATTTAGGCCGCACATCTCCCACTCGCTGTAGAGTTTTCTGGCTAGAATTCTACAATACAAAGTGTTTTCCAATGATGCATTTATTCATCGAGTTTGATTGTTTCAAATCATAAGATAGTAAGTAATTCCTGTCGCGTTTAATTCCAACCTTTAATTCAGACTGCATCCACCGTCAGTGTAAAGGGTCCAGTACACAGTGTCACAACCGCATGCCGGCTTCACAAATTCCCACACCTCTCAGACGTAGGATTGCACAGGCTTTGTCCCGCCATGTCTGGCTTTGACGCAGCCGCTGGAGCCACTTCAGACAATGTTGAAGAGTACCAGAAGCTGTTCTCCACCCAAAACTGTGCTCCTTCTCCCCCTCTGTTGAAGACTTAAAAGTAGGAGAATAAATCTGACCGTTATCCTACTAACAGGTACGGTATGTGAAATATTGCTATGATATCATTAAGAGGATCAATATATTTCAACAACTAAAACACTGCCACAAATCTTTGACCCACTTCATTCATATCTGGACTTTTAACGGTATTAAATTGGTCTGTAGGCTACAGCACAACAAAGTAGGAAATAACTGTAACCAACGAATATTGGTAATTTGTACATACCAATAAAGCTGTTTGTTTTACACAATAATGTATTCATTCATTCATTTCACCGATGCATTAAAAATAAAATCATCCTTAAACCAAATTAAGTATCATTGTTTTATTTAAAGGATTTGCCTGGAGTTGGCCTCTGTGCCCTCAAAAACTTCACACCAAACACCAAAGGCCAAGTGGCTAAGGCCCTAAAATGCCAGAAGAAATCCCAGGCTTGGTGACAGCACATGAGAGCAAAACACATAAATCCAATATACACACCTTAAAATAAAAGGAAACAGAATTATTTACATCTTATACAGATGTACGACAAAGAAAATCGAATAAATTCCAGGCCTAAAACGGTACCATGGCTAAAGTGAAGAGCTGATTGGAGATGGCCCATCATTGAAAGACACATACAGTAGTATAACTACTTAATAGTCTTCTACCTAGGTGATTTAAAATGCTAAAGATGCTTTATTTTTTTATGTTATTCCCCATAACTACCAACATATGTTCCAGGGAAACGTGAAAGCTACGGAATATTTCAGGGCAGCTGTGGGAATAGAGGGGGTTCAATGCCCATGGAGGGTTTGATGCCAGACAGTGCATGTGATTCACTCCCAAAAGGATTCATTAGTCTACCTGGCCAAAGGGCGAACTGCATATGGGCCATGCCATCTGGTACATCCCTTGACCACTCTTGCCAGCATTTTAAAAGTAAGGACATCCTCGCCAGAGCTTCGTGCAAAACAAGCCAGCAGATCATGAAGTCAAAAGAGAAAAATGTTGTATTCACCCATGCTGAAAATTCATAAAAAGGTGTAGTGATGCAGTAAATTAAATTAATTTCTGCAGAGGGTGGCATCATCTATTGTACTCTGAGCTGGTGAGTTTTATTCCAAGCGTGTTTCCCTGAAAAGCCTTTACTGTAAAGAGCATAAAAAAGAGCATTCACAGTTTATACAGTAGATAAGAAAGAGACCAGTAACCCACATTTTGATTGGAATCTGGATTATTTTAATCTGCTCCAGGATATTTTAGACTGCTGCCTGTTAGTGGGGTTTTCACAATACAGCAGAGCCAAGCTCAATAACAGGGAAGCACCGTCTTGAATGAATCACATTTATTATCATTGATCTACCAGCAGATTCCAGCTCCAGTCTTATACTGAACTGCCTCTGGAATATTGCCCCCGCTCTGCTCTTATAGCCCGGCTGCCACAGAGACTCATTGCCTCCAAATGAGGGCAGAGGCCTGCAGAAGTCCATACTCTTGACATTTCAATTCATTCAATTGAGTTTACTTGAGCCAGGTCTCCTGTGATATCCATGATTCAGTTTAGTTGTATTTCAGTTTCCCAGTTTTTTGCATTGATGTTCAAAATATATCACTTGCTTTACTATACAGATGTACATACCCAGAGGTACACAGCTATCCATTGCAAATACACAACATATTTCCCAACAGTCAAACACAGAAAGACATTCAAGTGCCTTCTTTAAACACAATAAACATGTACTTTTTATAAAAAAAATGTGGACATCTTTTGGACAATTTGGACATTTGTCTGCAGAATGAGTAGACACATGAGATGTTGGTGGCTGCAAGCCATCAGGAGACACCCGTAAGCATCAGTGATATTTGGGTTTAGTCAGGTTTAATCCGTCCCCACTTTTTTAAACAACCTGATTTGTCAGGTATTTAATTAAATGGATTAGCAGACATTCTTGTCTGCTTATTTATTTTACCCATTAGCAGTCACTGAATTTATTTTCCCACAAAAAAGTAATAGCAATATTGTGAAATATAATAATAATCATTGAAAGAGGATTGTATCCCTACCATCCACCTCCTATATTCTCATATTTGTATTTAAGTAAATTCCTTTTTTTTTGTTTAAACTGCATGCAATTTTAAGATAACATAAAGGTTAATGTTAATGACACATGGATATACCCACATACATACACATTAATGAACATTCACAGTTACAATTTTACCACATTCCTCAATCTTATTATCACACTAAAATCTAATTTCATCATTCTTATTGTCTTGAAAAGGCACGTTAGAGGAGCTTTGTGGGGTTTAATAGATTGTGTTGTGTGTTAAAGCAACAACACTATATGTAAACTAAAGGTAATTTAGCCAAGTTCATCACACAGGACAGTGAAGACTAAAAGGCTGGCTGAGCCTCAGCTCCCCGTGAAAGGTTGACACCACTATCTTTGAGATCTATTGACTCAGGTACAGTTTAGGCCCCACACACATTTGGGTACTTTCTTTATTTGAGCTGCGGCACATTAAAAGGACCCTTTATTCAGCTGACATGACCTAGATTAGAGGGCAAAAGGGAGCAAGATCACACAAATAGAATTCAAGGTTGTTGAATGATGGAGGACTGCATGCATACTCTATACTGTTCTACGAAAAGGAAAAAGACTCCTGATTAAGGTCCTGAGGAACCAAAACGTTAGTATGATCAATACATCGGGATGCTGAGCAAAAGAAAATCAGCTTTTCTCAAGGCTCGAGTGATGCTTTCCATACTTATGCCAAATGATATGTTCTGTTTAAAGGTCAACTTCTTAAATATTTATAATGAAGGATTATTGCATGCAATTACATTCTGGAAGTATATGTTGCATTTAAAATTCTAAGCAAAAGTAGGCTACCAACTGTCAGATGATTCTCTGGGTACATTTGTTTGTTTTACTGTCTATGATTAACTGCATGATTTCACCACTTGCAATCTATTCTATTAAAAATGCAGTTGAGAAATGAAAAAATACTGACCATTAGACAGTGATTCATAAAAAAAAAAAACATTATAAAATGGCCGCACATTTGTAACAGTGCTCATTTAGAAATGACTGGAGGAAATCAAAGTTCACAGTATGGCACTTTGAGGGACTACATCTTGTGTTGTTGTTCTTTCTTTATATATATATATATATATATATATATATATATATATATATATATATATATATATATATATACCAGGATGGTATGAGGAAGCTTTGAAAACCAAGGTTAAAGAGGAAGACATTTTATTTATTTATTAGAGTTCATATTTGCTAGTTCCAGCTTCACTAATGTGAAGATTATGTTGGTTTTCTTTTTCATGTGAGATGGTAAACTGAGATTTGGACTTTTGGTTGGATGAAACAAGCAATTTGAATATTTCACCATGGGCTCTGGGAAATTATAACGGGCATTTTCATATACTTTCTGCCATTATATGACAAAAAAAGACTACAAGAGGAAAACAATGAAAATCATCATTAATTCTCTAGACGATTTGTTGTATTCTGAATTAAGCCACTATCAATCCGTGTGTGTAATATTCATTAAAAGATCCTAAACAGCAGGCCTTCTGTAGCCCGTTAAACCTAGGATATGATTAATTAGTATTATTAATTATGATAATTATATGATTCATATTAATCACTTGTTATGACAAAATAACACATGAACACATAAACCTATAATAACTTTTACAAGTTAGATTGTACATGATGTCTTAGGTGTTATTACTTCTCAACAGAAACAACATTTGAGGTAAACTCAATTGCTGTTAAATCACATCTGTCTGCATGTTGAAGTGGGAAAAATGCATCAAGCTCGATTGATCTCACCGCTGCTCTGCCATCTGGATCTCTTCTTCATCAACCAAATCACTCACTTTCAACTATTTCCACTGGGGCTTGGGACCCAAATTGAATATGTCCAAACAAGACGACACAGATAATTCCCACAATCGCCCCGGCCATATGTTACCGCACATGGAAGCAGCTAAAATATTTTCTAATTTTGAAATAACTTCCAGAATTGAAACCCTGCATGACAGTAATGGGCAGATAAATATATGGTCCGGGGCGGCGTGGAGCAGTGAGGTAGAGCCTAATGCCATGAATACAATCAAGCTCAAGCTTCTCATTTCATGGCACACTTGCCAATCTGATGTCAGACCTCCTTTTAGTTTGATGAGCAGCCTGTGTGCTTGAAACAGAACAGCAGCATGCTGTAGGTGTATATAAACCCACGTTGCATGGATAAGAAAATGTGCACACTCTGTAATTTACAATTATTGCCACTAGCTTCCAATCATGTAAACTGACAGCATGGCAGGTAGATAATAAGAATATTACTTGTATTTAATGAAAGAAGTGTTTTACTGTGTCCCTAAATATTCTTACAGCAAGTGCACAATTGTTTTGCTTTGTTTGGATTGAAATCCCAGAGGGCAAAACATAGTTGTTATTTAATTTTTGTTGTCTGTATTTTCCTCCAAACATCTTTTTTTTGCTGAATTTCCCCAAAGATGATAAGTGCTGAAGGCATTTAATTTAGCAAATTGACAGAAATGCACCCACCAGGTACTGTACTGAAAAACCAGTTGGGCTAAATGAGAAGCTATCAGAGAGTTGGAAATATGAAAAAGCAATGTCTCAAATTGTTGGCGAATGACCATGAACTTCAAACCATTTTTCAAAGATGGGTCAAAAGAAAAGCTTAATGTAAATCTCAGGGATACCAGGCTATTAACATGCACAGTCAGTAGGGAATTAGCATTTTAATGATAAATAACTGTAGGCTAGTGGCATGGACATCAACATTGCAGGGAATTCAGCAGAATTACTGTATGTGAGTCATAAGTAAGGCAAGTCTTCTGCTGCGCTCATGTCGGACAGCAGAGATGGAAAATATCAAAATGTTTGCCACTTGCAAGCATTCATGTCATCGATCATGCTAAATTGTTGTATGATTGTCATGTGAGAGTTACAAAGGCTGTGCATTGACAACATAACACTATATCCATTAAATTTAGGGTTAATTACCTAGAACAACAAATGTTGGCTAAAGTGAGGCATCAATGTTTGTTTGGTTATCGGGCATTTCCGTTATATTACAGAGATTTCAGAAAAGGTTAGAATTATGACTTGGCACTAAACACATCAAATATACCCTGAAAACAATAGTTCAGGACTAAATCACATCCCAAGCAGTCAGTATCAAGTTGTCCATATTCTTTGAAATCTGATCTGCTGCTCTTATTTCCTCTAGTTTACAGGTTGGAGCATTCACCTTATAAACGTCCAATTTGACGCCTTCATTTTCACAACATTTCTTATGCATTAATGCTTTCGTGAGCATTTATGGAGTTCCTTAACTATACAGACAATATCTGAAACCATAACACGTGCTTCGAGGTTGGCGACTGTGTTAAATTTCAAAGGTAAGCCATTGTATTTGCGTTCCAGTCATGCATGAATCCTATCAAAGCAGACCTTCAGTATACTGTATAGCTTCATGGCTTTGTCATGGATAGTGCCTGTGACATATTTTCCATACAGATTTTCCACCAGTGTCCTGGCTGAATTCTACATGTGGAAATAAGAACATAATGGCATATTCATTTTCAAATCACACCCATGGGAGGAGGCGTTACAAAGTGCCTCGTCAGGTGTTTCTGAATTACAGGAATCTGTGGCTGGTTAGAGCTTATTTTTACTCTTTTACTCTTATGTTGAAATAGTTCATAATGATAAGGGACCATGTGCATCACAGTCATATGAAAGTGTCACTTTTTTTTAATTTTGAGAATACTAGACCAGCTTGGCTGGAGCATATATTTGATAAAGGAGTTTTTTTCATTGTCCTGCCAATTACTTTACTTCTTCCTAAAGTATTGTATTACTACTAAACATGCTTTTCATCAATTAAAGTATAATTTCAGCAAGTATTATAATCATACATTTAACAAACACAAATAAATCTCTGAATCCATATTAAATCAAATTAAGCAATGGCATCACTTGAAATTGCCAACCCTGATCTCGCTTCAATGGTCATTATTCAATAAATAGTCAAACCAATTAAACATGATATATAATTTTAATGCTTTTTCTGAAGGACATACGTAAGACATGATATTGAACAAAGGCACTTTACTCATTATTGTATCAGTGAAAAGGACTGGAGACCATGAATACCAAGATAGAGGAATTTGATATCTATCAACAGACTAAAGATCGTGAGTAACGTTATGAAGTCAGAAGTAACGTTATAGCTGTGAGCGGAGTGCAGCGTGTGTACAGTTTAGCCTAAAATCCGTGATTAAACACCTGAACACCCAAGCCAAGCCCCCATATCCTGCTTGCAACATGCAGGTTCATGTGAAAGTGAGAGTACGCAATCATTCCAAATCAGGCCAACCTAATGTGGACTGACCTTTAAGGTGGACCAGCTATTCTCCTTTTAGTCACAGCCTAGCTTTAAGCATTACCAGATTAACTGCCAGCCATATAAATTCAAGAACATTACCAGTATAATGCATTTACTCAATTACATGGTTTAGCCTGCTTCAAGCTACTGAAATCAATGTTGGAGTTTTGTTTACTACTAAGTAGAACCAATGCCCTGGGATTCACAAGTCATGTCAGGCCAACTGTGCAGACATGTACTTGATCAATCACATTATTGATGATTAATCTCCCTAAAATGAACAGTTCAAGAATATAGCTCACTCTTGTCTTCAAGATGTTTGATACTATTGTACGGGTGTATTTCTGTTCATCACATGTAATATTTGAGGCTAAAAGTGAAGAGGGACACACATATGGTGAGGTCAAAGCCTTGCACTCGTGCTCTGGATTCATCATGCTAACTGGTGCATGACTCAGTCCTAAACACAACAGCTGGTGGTCTGAAGAGCCCGAGGTAGAGCCCCAGGGTGCGAGATGACCAGCCCACTCATTTACCGGCAGCTTACTCAGGGGACAGTAATCAGCGGGGTTCTGGGAGAGGGAGACGAGGCTGGCTTCTTTTCAGATTCTATCACCCTCCAGGAGCAAAAGAACGAGGATTCGCCAAGAAGCATCACAATGGCAGATGTTTCATTTGACACATGAAAAGATTCGAG
Organism: Myoxocephalus aenaeus; assembly: GCA_038501785.1. Classification (NCBI taxonomy): domain Eukaryota; kingdom Metazoa; phylum Chordata; class Actinopteri; order Perciformes; family Cottidae; genus Myoxocephalus; species Myoxocephalus aenaeus. The sequence goes on along the minus strand of JBAMJR010000121.1, from coordinate 381,071 downwards.
GGCCCATAAATATGTAAACACTGGACACAGGCTCATTAACCCATCCATTTCAATAACCCCTTTCCAAAATGCTTGGGCGTCCTTTCCCAATAGGCCTTCAATTAAGGAAATTGGAAGTATGAAGGCTGGAGATATTCTTTCTCAAGCCTCATCAGTATTCTCAGTTCTTCAAACTAGTCCTCTCCTGCCACTGAGGTTACATGAGCTTGTCACATTTGTCCCGACAGCGAGGCTCCCTGGAGATGCACTATGTGGCCCCATTCAAGTCAGTGGTGTGAGCCTAGATATCTTTTACTGCAAGACTGCTCGACGCTCTCATCAGCTCCAAAGATGGGTGATTTAAATGAACCGTTAGTTCACCCCTGCTGTTCTTCTTGAGTTCCAGATGAATTCTAATGCGTTCTGAAGAACGTTGCTAGTCCTACTTCTAATACGCTTCATTACAAGCCAGTTTGATGAAACAAATACAATATGTGGTGCCATTATACATGCAAAATGCATCCAGTTATGCAAGCTATTAAAAGGCATAGTCGGAAAAAAATAATAGTTTAAAAGTATTTAAACTACTTTTAGTATCTCAATTGCAAAACCTCTTTTGCCGTCTTCTCTCTCATGGTGTTGTTAAATATTTAATGTACAATTTAGAATTTTTTGGAAGGAATCAATCATCATAAAAAACCACAAACCATTTCCCTCACAGATCACCGAGTAAAAAAAGCAACACAGTGCATGAACCGTGGTAATAAGGAAATGCGGCAACACAGGTTAAAGGAACAAAGGGCAGACCTCAGACACATGCGAGTGTCATTATATCCCCCAGGGCATATCACGGCAAAGCCTATTATTTAACGTTATAATTAGAGCCGAGAAATGTGTCCCGGGGTTAAGATCAGCCCTCGACATTTTCGCATTAAGATAAAAATAATAATGATCTCCAATTAGTCTCTCCACCTCAAAGCCGCGAACGAGATCACACTTAACCGGGTCATGAACTCATGTAATCGGTATAAATTTACTAATTCATAACTACAACAACATGCTTTCCTTGCATGTCTTGTCCTGACGAACGACTACTGCTCTTTGAAAACACAATCTATAACAAATCTGTTGCAAGCTTGGCACTGTGGCTGCTATTGTCTTGTTACTCTGGGAGCCAGTATCATCTATTCACTTGAGAGATGCAGTCATGCAGTTGGAACTCTCTTGTTACGCCCACTGCAACGCTGCTGTCATGAATTCATTGAACTTGAATGCCAGTTTACTGATTGCACCATTTAGGTAAACACTGTACCGTGCTGCCACAGAATATTAAGTTGAAATGTTTTTCCTGTTGTCCCATTTGCAAATGTTGATCAAGTGCATATGACTTATAAAGCGTATGCTCATTTATAAGAAATGAGAGAAGCAGGAGTAACACACGACTTCACACATGCAGCTTACTGAGAGTGCAAAGCCCTTGTTTACTTTATCACTGAATCTCCTGAATTGAACCCTCACTGAGCCTCGACTATTGCAGAATAAAATATAGCACAAAAGCAGCCCCCGCACAGCATCACAGCCAAGCATGTCTCAATCTCACCGAGTATGTTACACGCACTCTCTTCCAGTTATGAAATAGTCTGGTTAGGCCACACTGTGCGCATACGCAACGCTCCAATTTGTATTTTAAATATACAGTATAATATTCAACAAATACTTTCAAATACATCCAAATCTAGGACACCACCGCATACAGTATGTAACTAGGGTTCTATGAATCCTGGGTGTAGTAAGCAGGTTTCTAGAAGAAGGAAACAGAACTCTCGTCTCAGCCATACGTTGATTTCAGTATCCAAGTAGGGTGCTGCCCAGATTAGAAAGACTGTGCCACTGCCTTATACTTTGGGTCATGGAGTACAAGGCAATGTCAAATAATTGTCTTTGCTCTAGGACAAAATTAATAGTTTTTTCCTGGAAAAAGGAGAAAAAAAAAACAGTTGCTCCAGTGAAACTGCAGACCAATGAATTGATGCCACTTAGAGGTAAAGACTGTGAAGCCCACGCCTGGCATAATTTATTCGTCAATGCCATAATGCTCAATTTTTGTCCACAAACCTTTCAAATTAGCCACATTTTTACACTGTATAGTTTAATGACAAGACTCAACCGGCACTAAAATTCATCCCCAATATTTACCTCAATTTAAATAAAGATTGCGCGACCCGACAGTGCCCAGCTGTTTTAGGGAAATTACTAAACATTTTCCAAATTAAAGAATATATTTGTGAGCTGTTTTTCATGATTCATGTTTCCAGTAGGCATGAATGCCTGGAGCCTAGAGCCACATGCATGCTGGGGATTTCAGTATAAGTACTGAAAGAATCAGCAGCCTTATTTGTTATACTCTTAAAAGACACACAACCTTACATGAAGGTTGACTTTTTGTTTTATTCCAACTGGTAAAAGAGAGTAAAGTGTGTTAGAGTATCCAATATTAAATGTTCTGCTACAACAATTCAGTGACAAAAGTAAACTATATTTAGAGTCCTCAATGATGTTCACAGGCCTTAAAGTTAGCCATTGAAGCACTGCTGGCATTCTTTGTTCCAAAGAATATCTGCATGTTGGAGCATCTGCTCTATTGATTTTGCAACATCAAAAGCCCCCTACAACAGAGGCCTTTCAGGTCCAGAAACTCTCTATGTTTTTTCCTCAACAACGACGGTGTCATTGTCAAGTTTTAACGCCAATTCCACCACTGTTGTCAGAATCTGTTGACAGCGTCTGATGTTTCCATGACAATTTTGGCACGTCATGTTTATCTGTGCTTAATGCTTGTTTACTTCCAAGTCTCTGGGGGGCATCTTATTTAGTAAATTTACTCAGCCATGTGTACTTGCCTGTGTCTGAAAAACAAAAACAAAAAGTCCCCAGGGTGAACTGTATTTGCATCCTTGACACCTCGATATGACATGCCCGTGTGGGTTTTCCCAAAAGCACTGTGTTGCGCTCATCTCTCTGAGCCTTATCTGTGGTGTCAAGCTTGGGACTTCTATATTCAGAATACCCTCCAGAGGCAGAGCGTCTCTGTGGGTGAAAAGAAAGACCATAGGAAGAAACACAACAGAATCCTTGGTTCTCCAACACACACGCTATAATAAATGATGGTAGGAAAACCGCAAACACCCTCTTAGAGAGGGATTAGTGTTGTCTGTGTAGTAAACAGTATGTTTTATATGGCTTTAGGTCAATCCTAAGAGTCTCCCCTACACATACATTAATAGGGAGGCCACCATGTAATCATTCCTGCACCACACTCACCCACTGACAGACAAATCCTTTGGGAAACACTTTCCCAGTGGAGGAATACTACATGTGACTTTCTCTTCTGTTACCTCCTAAGGCAGTTTTTATTTCACCAATGTATTAACGAGAGAAGCAAAGTTGAACGCTTCTTCTCTATTTGTAGAAACAAGTATAAAAGGCAGCACATAGTGATACTTCTGTGCAACACAAACAGCGAGTCAGATCACTAATCCCTCAAGTTCACATGGATTACATCCTACCTGACTCCCTCCTTGTATCCCACAGAGTTACCTCTCAAGTCATGATTTCAACACATGGCTAGTCAAGGATGCTCTCCATGCCTATCTGCTCTCTTTTGACGAGTAGATTTTTTTTCCGTACTTATTTTCTGTGATCTTACTTCTAATCCCTAGAAACATACAATCACATCCATCCATAGACTTTTTGCTGTTATTTTCCAGTTCCTCTCAAGGCTTGAGAGTGTCGAGATCCTTAATCCCACCCTCCATTACTGATTTAGGCCAGCGGATGATTGAAAACTGGGGGGGAAAAGATATAGCAGTCTCCTACGCTAGCCAGAGGCTTTTCCCACTACTCAGAAAACACCATAAATAGTGCTGAGGAAGGCTGCCAGGAGACTCGCAGACCATATGCATTCCATGCATTCATGCATGCATGCCTGCAGACGGTTGACACATTCTTTAGGTGACGACAACCGTCAAATATTCTCAATCGCAAGATCCGACAAAAGGTGCAAAAGCACAGCGGGATGATAGACATTGAAACTCATTTAGATGTTCAATGCATACGATCAGTCTCGCTCAATGAAAAACAAAACACTTTTGTCATTTTCTACCACAATAGAGGTTCAAGGCGAAAGAGAGATCGGGAAAGTGAGGCTAAACTGCTACGCACACACACACAGAAACGCACACACACACACACAAACACACAGCCTAATCTCCCTCACATCTCATTAACTGTTTTCTCTGAAGATGTATACAGGCTGGCAAGAGACTTATTTCCAATTTGGCAGAGCCGAGAGCATCTTAATGGGCCTTGGAAAAAATGCCCTACAGAATTTGTATATGGATATTTGCTCGGCAAGGGCTTTTAGAGTGGTATTCCCACATTTTCACTAAAGGACTCATGTCATGACATTATTTTGTGATTAGGCATCTGGCAGTGAACGCATCTAAAATTACCCCCAAATTTACTTCACATACCTGCCTGGCATGTCGAGTAAATTAGAAATAGTTCAGTGCAACAAATTCTTTCATTTAAAAAATCCTCAGCGAAATGGAGAGACAGATCGTTTGTAATTTCTGTACAGTTTATTGCTAAAAAGCTTCAAACCAGATTCTTGCAATGGAATCTAAAAGGAATTTAGCAATAATAAACTGTACTTTCAGCTTTAATTATGAATAAATTGTCTCATCTTCTTGAATGATTTGCAATTTCAACCAATTACATATAAAACCCTAAAACATGTATCTAATGTGGAACAACAAGGGCTTAAACCTGCTTTAAAAATACATATGAAGGAAAGATTGTGTTGTTTTGAAGTTCTGAAAACGTGCATCTGACGCAGCCTCTTAAGAATCTCACATTCCAATGTTAATCAGTATTATAAGATGGTTTATTTTAAGAGCTAAAGTAACGTCTGTGTCGAGAGAGCTCAAATGTTGACAACATTAACTGTGCCGTGTACAGAAGGTTCACGAGGGTCCTTCATTTAAGTACAAACGGAAAAGATTTCGGATATCTGGATTGTGTTTAAGGGAATTGGGGGACTGCATGCATCCGACAACCTGCAAAGCACAGATCACAGTGATAAGCGGTGAGAGTTTCAGCTTCAGGAATCAAGAGAAAAAAATATGCTGGATTGTGTTTCCAGATAATAACTACTCTGTTAACGAGAGATCAAATAATATTCTTAAGAGTCGCTACCCATGAACCCCAAAGGTAATTGCTATTCTTGAGAAAAGAAATATAAGAGTAGGGCACTGCATTAATAGGAACCGCAGCACATCAAGTGAATTTGTTTCAAAGCCGAAGCAAAGAGCCGACTCTACCCATGAGAAACCCAACCGCTCTGTGGAAGATGTTGATATTAACGGCAAAGCCTCGGAGCAAGAGCTCCCTGGCAGGGCCCGACTGGAGCATATCGGGAGCCGTTGTGTTGATGAACAAAGGGCTGACAATCAAGCAGCATTGTGTGCATGACACTATAACTAACGGCTGACACATGCACACAGGGGTGATCTTCACAGGCAGGCTGTATTGTTGGATGACCGCTAAAACACCAAGCAGGCGAACGTACACCGACAACATGGACATGAGCGAGGAGGAATCATAAGCTTGACCTGGTGGAGTTGAATGAAGCCGTCCAACAGCCAGTTATAGGCATTTTTCAGCAGAGTGCTGGCAATCTTCTGAGACACATTTAACGTTATAAAAAACTGTCTAAAGCCAGATTTTTTTTTTCTTCTAACTGGCCTCTACCTCCCATCACTCCCGTACTGTAAGCCATCTGAGGCTCTCAAGAGACCTGAGGCAAAGAGAAAGTAGTACTCTTTAATCAATGAAGTGCATTTTATGGTTGACCTCTAACCTTATATCTGCATCAGTGTCAAACTGTCATTTTAAGGCCTGAATATAACTATGTATGATGATTATATTTGTTTTCATGGAGTGGAGAATTACTTTTTGAAAGAAATTGCTCAAACAATCAAAACAATAAATAAAACCTGATTTAAAGTCTGTCATTAATTTATGGCTGGAGCACGCCGAGCTCCAGCGCTCCCTCCCCGCTCCAGGTCTCGAGGTACGATGGGGTATTTAACAGTTGTTTTGATTATCATCAGGAGTTCATCCCATGCACACAGATGTTTTCAGAAAAAACAATAGTCATGTGTTCATGGAGCCTCCATGCAAAATGGTGATGTACGTCCCTGTGTGACTGGTGGCGACTGAACAGCCATCAGCCACTATCGGAGACCAGTTCCCCCAGTAGCAATAGTTTGTAAACTGTCCTATCGGCGGTGATTAATCAGTTAACCACTTTACAGATTTAGATAAAAAGAGAGCGAGAGCTAGCGTCCTGGTGCCATCCTTGAAACATCAATTTGGGGTTTCTAATCTGATAGTTTACCAGGTTCTTTATGTTCTGGATAAGTTTTATGACTCTGACTTGAGCCCATGGGAGCAATTCCAACCGTGCTGTAAAATTTAAATAATGGATGGCCTTCAGAATGATATAGTAGCTGTTTAAATGGGCTCATTCTGACCAAAATGCAAAGAAAGAAACAAAATCCCACCAACAAACACACATAAATAAAAACAGATCAACTTTTTTTATCTTTATAATTTTACACATTTATTTAATTTAAGTTGTTTAAGATTTATGGTTAACTCAAATTAAAAGTGGATTCAATTATTAGCCTACTGTATTTTAATATGCAAAAACTAACAACTGTGTTCGTCACCTCTTAAATAACGAAGCTCAGCCAGTGGCTGTCAAAACAATTAGCCTATGCAAATGGAGGCCCCCACTTGCATGAGGTAGCCACTTCTCCAGAAGTATTAAACCTGTGTGTTTAGCATCAAGAGGCACAGTAGCATGACATGGCAAATGATGGAGGGATGAGCGCTAAGGCTGCACATACAGCTTTTCACACGTTTGTATTAGCATAGCTAATTAGGCATAATTGAGTGCTTTCTCCCATCTCCTGCCTCATATCTTGCCTCATATCTTATGTCTGTTGTATTCATGCAAAGGTTATTTGGAGACACCCAAATCAAATTACACACAGTGCACAGGCTGTAGATGAATTGCAATTAGGATTTGATCACAGCCCTAAAAACATAGTGATCTACACCGTGGCCACAGACCGCCGTCGTTGACTTTGATTTGCTGAGGTTCCAAGTAGAGGACAAATGTTACATGACAGACAAGCATTTAAAAACACTTGACATAATCAAATTACAGTATGTCGCCGGATTTCCAAATCATTTATGAAACATGATCTGACGCAATCAAATTACTGTTGTCTACAAGAACTTTTAAACTAAATAAAAACAGCTGATTCTGTCTCACGATACATCAAACAATCTAATGGTATTATGTATATATATATATATATATATATATATATAAATGTTTTGTTACATAAGAATTCCTGCAATGCTAAAATATAATTGGGACTAGTTCATCCACTGTATAAAGCTGTGTTCAATCACAAACCCAGACAAAAAAGGAAAATGAATAACCATTAATAGCCACTATGTCATAGCTTGCATTGCTTTGTCATATCAGAAACAAATAATTTAATAAAAGTAACAAAGCAGCAGCATTGTTTCAGTACTTTTAAAAGCTGATTTAAGTGTTTAATACTTGCATGATATCATGAAACAAAGAAACAAACAAAAAAATAAGTCAACCAATGAGTGTGGCTATTTATTTCCGTCGTCTGCTAAAAATGTCTCCCTCTGAGTTGATGCTGATTATTTGTTGGAGCAGAATAAATGTGGGAACAAAGTTTTCCTTTTTTGCTTTTACATATTTCACTACTGCTCTGGCTGCAGATTATATTAATGTAGACTATTATTCTGCATTCTATCAACTGATTATTTGGTACATTTTGAAAAAGGTCTGACGAGCTCTATAAGGGCACGATCTTGAAAATGTGCCACATGGACTTCTAACTCAGATGAAATATAGAAGATGTATTCGTAAGGCAAGGACCCCTCACACACAGACACAGACTAACACACAAATGTCCAACCAGGAACAAAACTATCAAATTCCCATCCAGCCAAAACCCTGTTAAAAGCAAATAAGTCGGCTCTATGATCATTACTGCCTGACACTGCCAATTACCAATACGGTATCTCTATGTTGTCTGTATGAGGCAAAAGAGGGATTAACTTCAGGCCTCTCTGCTTCCCATCTTCCTTCTCATGAAGCTGACTATGTTTACTGACTAATCTACTTTCCTGCTTTGACCATAAATGTGATTACCACCACACAAGAGATAATAAAACCTCATATCTCTGCTGTACCAAAGCACATGAATTAAAACCTAAGCTGTAGCCTTGAGGAATATCGAAAGGAAGAAGAAGAAGGAAAAAGGAACCCTCAGCAAAAGAGACTATTTCGTGCTGAGTGCATACAGCCCCCTACTGGTAAACTGCACTCACTATTTAGCAAAGTACAACACAACATGCTCCATGATCTTCTGTTGAATGCCAGCAACAGGTATGCAGCTACTTTCAAAACACATCTTCTCGTGTTCCGCTGCCGCAAAGTCAATCTTTCCCTGTCTCTGTTAAAGCGTCTGCATTGGTGAATTGATCTCTAACTGCAAGTGAATCACATACTGATGTCTCACATGCAAGTCTCAGGCTGTTAAATTAGGTTTCTATTAATATATATATATATATATATATATAACCTGTGGGCGAAGTCAACTCATTGAGGTGATTAAGTGTATGTGCAATTACCATTGTCAATGTCGTTTAACTACACAGAGACGGATAGATGGATAACATGACAGGTGGATCATTTTTGCTGAAGATTTTAAATGCAGTCTTTGGTGTCGATGAAAGATAATGAATGAAACGCTGGGATTCATCGTCAAGCAACTGTGGGGACTTTGAGAGGATCATACTGAACTTTAAATAGCAAAAACAAGACATTGTTCTACTTTACTGCAATGGCATGTCTTTGATTTGTCACATACTGGCAATAAAACCCAACAAACACACACCAGCTGGTACACATTACATCCACACACATTCTTTGACAGTGTGTCATGAAACGTGGCATGTTGCAAAAACAGACTCCCACTTTTGACTCCATTTTGAGCCTCTGATAAAAGAAAATAAATACATTAAATTATAGGGACGAGGGCAACTGGCCGAGGTAAATACACAGAGGTCTGAGGGAGATCACATAGTTCAGGTTGTGTGCGGCGATCATCAATTCGAAGGGAGGGGGGCAAGACATGTGCACGTGTTGAATGGGGTCGACTGGTGGTTAGTCGATCTCGCCTACCTGATATTTCCTGATGAGGCACATTGACGAGGCTGAATCCTTTAGCGTTATAAGCTTGCCTCGCGTCGCTACAGCTCCGCGCTTTGCTCTCAGCAGCAGATGACAGGGACAGCACCGACAGAGTACAGAAGGCGACTTGCAGTCTCCACATCGCATACATCAGTGAAATCCTTGATAGTGTTTCACAGGGGGGAAAAACCAGCTCCGTCAGATTTAAAACAAAAAACAAAAACACTGATTATCAAAATATAAAAAAATGGGATGTTTGAGAGATTCCTCCAGTGAGCAGATGTCCATTCAAACAAAAACAAAAATAGAAAATAAATGAATCACTCCTCACTTCAGCTCCTGGCACGTCCACCTCATTGCAAAAAGCTTCATCTCTTCCCCCGCGATAAAGAAAAAAAAAAGACCCCGGCGAGCCCGACTGCTCCCGGCTTGGACCAATCCGTCTGAAGACAGTTGCTACCTGGTGCTGCTCTCTGTGCAAACAACTTCTCCCGCACACACACACACAACCACCAGCAGCAGCAGCAGCAGCAGCAGGAGCAGCAGCAGCCCTGTGTTCGTGTCAGTGTGAGGAAAGCGGAATGCAACGGAGACGCACGCTGCACGGCGAGCAGAGCGCACAAGGGCAGGGCAAAACATGGAGTGGAGCGGCTGCGAATTTCAGCTGCTCGCATCCAGGGGCGCGCGCTGTCCTCTGCTTTCGTGCATCCTTGGTAATGCGCACCAGCAGCACATTACTGGAGAGACACGTGTTGGTGGAGGCGCGAGGACCTGGAGGCAGTGGAGGCGGAGTGGACCTACACATCGAACCGGAGTATTTATTTATTTTGCCTTTCATATTGTGTACAAACTCACAGAACCCCAGGTGGCTGTGTGGTGTGTTTTGATGATGATGATGATGATGATGATGATGATGATGACCTCCGGAAGTGATATTGATAAAGGCTGTCAAATTGACCTCGAACACACACATAGATAACGTTATTCACTCCCACGTGTGCTATTAACAACTATGTACAACTTTCCCCATTCTTTATTTTGTTTTAACTAAGGTCACATCCTGACAGTTAGACAGTGTTTACTTGAGCTGTGTGAAATGACCGGTCTGAGTCCCTTTTTTTTCATATTGACAACATTCCACAGCATATTATTTCGTACAACAACCACAATGCTTTCAATGGGGGCAGAGGCATTTGCGAGTCTTAGTTATATTAAGATGATTTTACCTAATTTTACTTCACCAGCCACAAATAATGAATTACCTATATGGCAGCTCAGAACCGGCTCGTCACACTATAACATCAATGAGTAAAAACATGTTTTCTTCAACCAAGAGAAAACTTTGTTAGAAGGAGAAGTTGTCTTGTTATAGTGAAGCAAATCTAATAAGAACAGTATCTCGTTATAATGTGATTCTCTCTTGAGTATAAAAGTAGACTGCATCTTAGAATATCTTGTACAAACACTCCTGCGGTGTGTTTTTGTGGTATTGGGAGCTACAGCTTGCTTGTTAAAATTAACTATAATATCCACTGCAAAAGTGCAATTAGCCATGATGATTGTGAAACATAAAGGAAAAATGCTGTGACAAAGTGATTCAAAATGTTTGATTAGTGCTTCATTATCTATTGACAGACAGAGCTGCCCCGATGAAAAAGAGTGCTTAGTATCTAATTGAATATTTTTTAAGCCTTTACTTTAGATAGAAGACAGAAGAGATGCTGAGAGAGAAAGAGGGTTGTGATGGCCAACAAAGGTGCCCTGAAGACTTAAAACCCTCGACCACAGTATCTCACTATGATTACGAAATATATGGCATTTTAAATACTTCAGTCTGCAGTCAGGTTTATATCAAACAATTTTCAGGTGGTTGTCGGGACTTTACCTTTACACGACTTGTCAGAAGCAATTGTATTATTTGAGTAATGTATAGTGGGTTCAGATACTGTTCCTTCATCCACAATGTGAGTCCTTTGTTCTTCCCCAGCACTTACACATGAGTCAAGTACTCAACAGAAACATTTACAAAAATAAATCACAATTAGCTCAGCTCAATGTCAATATCTTTATACAGCAAAATAATCCAGAGTAAACTTTCTGCTCACAAAGAAACCAGCCTTTTAGGTTTACGGTATACACTGGTATGAAGGTACGTACTATTAACCGTCAATCCGCTAAAACCGCGCTGCAATCAGTCTGTGGTAACATTGATGTGTCAGTTTGTGGTCTGGTTAATATGATATTTTAGAATAAAGGCTGTCTTTGAAAAATTGGAGACCAAGGTTGAACAATAGGGAAGTCTGATCTCAGTCTGCAGTAGTTGGCCAGGAGATTTCACCAAAACAGGAAACACATGCGTGAATTTGCCAGTTGGACTCTACAGACTCCAGGTATGGTGAATGGGAGCAAATATTCACAGGACAGGGGTGTAAAGTGGCTGTACCTTTACCTGACATTACTAGCCAGTTCAGTTGCAGGGAAGGCAGCCGCAGGGAGTGAACAGCCTTGAATTACCCAGCAAAGGCACATTAATAGATGCATCTGAACCACAGCTGCTGTGAGAGAGGCAGAATGACTCAATGTGCATGAGCACAAAATATAGTTATGATACGTTCACTAACAATGACCACGCGATATGGGTTCCGAATGGTTTATTGTGGAACCCAAATCACTGGTAGCATTAGAACTATATGTTGTGCTCATGCATCTTAGAGTCTTAGAGTGGAAAAGTGGTCGAGAAGGGAAGGGATGAAGGAATGAGGGGATGAGGGTTTGCGGGGTTAGAGATGAAGGGATGAGTTTGTGGAAAATTATAAACTTGAAACCGATCAAATACTTGAAAACGTAAGCATATGAATGCATACTTGTTTGCAATGACGTAGTTGTATTTCTGATTTTAGTGAGTAAAATGTGTTTTGCATTAATATTGAGTGATTTACAGTTTGTATTGTTTATTACACCATTGCACTGTATGAGTCACCAGCTTATGTGTTGTTCTTCTACTACCTTTGAGGTGGACTTCTGATGGAGAGTGACGGCTGCTTTTATCTCGTGTCTATTGGAGTAGAGCAGACAGTTTCTGCTAGACAACCAACTTTGATTTTTTTGCAACCAAAATAGCCAAATCCACAATTTCTCTATATAGAGTTGAAGAGCTGTTTGTTTTGCCGTCCAGAATTTCTTTTCCAAAATGCGTAGCATAATTCTATAGGTTTCTTGGACCTGCCTTTGATTCAGGATCGAATTAAAAATTGGCAGAAGCAGTGTGGACAGGAGGAGAGGAGGAGCTTATGAGTAGGACCTCACAACAGATCTGGATTTTACACAAAAGATATATATGAAAGGACAATTAATAATTGTACCATCACTATCATTATTTGTAATATGTAAAAATATATATAGTGAAATATTAAGAACAATTTGATAAACATATCTACCTAATTATGAATTCAAGATTCAATAATCAGATATGAATCAGTAAGGAAGCACACACTTAAGCCAAATCATGTGGTAAAATGTTCCTCTTTTTGGACATTCATATGAGATATACCACAAGAACAAAAGATCTCTGCGGGCCGAAATCAGACAGGATATTACTCTTCTGTGTCAGATGTGGACATTATCTCTGTGCTGCAGAGGAAGATGGACTCAGTCATTTGTGTAATCTAAATGAAATGGAAAATTAAATAAATTTTGCCTCACATTATTCTTTATATAGGGCCTTTGTTTGAAAAGATTAACAGGAAAATCAGTTTTTGCCTATGGAGGATTGTGAGGAGCAGCAGTGACTGAAAATGAAACAGTTGGGGATTTTTTAGAGATGACTCAGGAACTCAGTGTTCTTCTTTTGATCAATTGTAACAAAGATCATTTCTCTATTTGGGAAGTTATTATCTATATTGTTCAACTTTTTTCTCTGAGATTGTGACTGAAATTGACTTATGGATTAATTCAATATAATACAATTAAATACAATTCAATTAATTAAGGCAAATTTAAAAAAAGACAGCATGTCTCAATATTACATTTAATTCAATAGATTCATGAATTAAGAATAATTTAAAATGAAATCCAACTTTCTGCACATTCACTGTTCAACTTTTTAAGTGAAAAATGGTCTATGAGAGGGGCTTATATTTAAATGCTTTTTGTTTGAATGATGATTGACAGATTTTTCTTTTTTCATGGCAGCCAAAATGTCTTATTAATGTTTTGGAGATCTATTCTACTCTATTTAGGGAGGCGATGGCAGTGAGGCATGGAAATGGATCAAAAGAAGTGTGTTGTTCGACCATTCACCGTTGGTCTCATCTGCACAGCACTGTAACAGCCCTACTCAGCTAATAAGCCCTTGCTAATGAGGCCTAGAGATGATACCCAGAAGGTGATCCCGGTAGGGGATCGATAGCTCACCACGAGGAGTCAGCACGGGGTTCAACATGACTCAGACTCAGTGCACCATAGGGGAAACTGAGCTTTCACTGCAGGTTTGCTGCTTCACAAAAAAAGTGTTAATCCCATTTTCATGGGATATTAATACGTCCACATTTTATTTTAACTTTGAATCCACAGCAAGTCAGACAGGTAGACCTAAAGATAGATGGACCAATCGATCAAAATCAATAAATAGAGGATCTACACATGACCCACCAAGAGGACATACAGCTGACTGACACCATTATCTTACACTGTGGATGGATGAATGGATATGCTAGCATTTTATTCATGCCATTGGCCAACTGTTGTTATTTTTCCTCTTTAAAGATCATCTATTGTCCGACTCTTAGTAACTGTTTACCTGCATGCAAATACAAATTAAAGAAAAGAAAAGAACCTAACTCACAGTATTAAATATTAACACTATAGAGTTTGCTTAAACGGTGCATTTCACTTTTAAATCACTGTGGGGTTTAAGCAGTGTGGCATGCAATGCCAAAGCTTGTGTGTGACGTACCCTGTAAGCAGAGGAAGAATAAGGTCACTTTGTTCACATTAGCACAGCAAGCAAGGAGATGAATTATTAATTGTGTACTTATAATGCATGGATGTTTAGGACAAATATGTGCTCTCTTTTTCAGATAGAAGGCCTTGGCTTTTTGATGCCTCTATTGAAAAACAAAAATATCCAAGCAAATAGGTTGGGAATACACACAAGATTCAAACATACTTTAAACATTTTTGTTAAAAATATGTTTTGCAGCTTATTGTAAGTTCATGGGAGTTTACATTTTCAAACTACAGAAAACCTTTTGTGTTTCAAACCATCCATCTCTTTAGGAACATGTCCTGGTAGCTGGGGACCAAACTGAGTCGCCCGTGCGTCCTTTTCCCCAGCCAATGTCCTGCAGCCAAGGTGATATCTGAATTCCCAGATCCTGTAGTCCCTGATATAATATACCTTTGGCCTCCTTACTGTTCAATTTGCCTGGAATATCTCCACATGGAGGAGTCATTGAGACGTCCTAATCATGTGCACACATCATCCTAACAGGCTCTTTTTAAACTGACTTCTTTACAGGCACAACCCAAAGTAGACAAGTCATAATTATGTCTTTTTGCATCATGGAGTTTTGCAACATAACTTTCAAAAAGTAAATCCTTTCCACTAGTATCATTCAAATGTGGATCCCAATTTAGCAGTGAGGGCTGTCTGACGATGTGAAATGAGTGCCTCGTGAATTGCAGTACAATGTAGATAGGTGGAAAAGTCTCGTAAGAAAGACAAATGTCATCATGATCCATGACCACCGCTCTTCATTTTGAAAAGGCAGCAAACAAATAAGCTACTGGCAGTCGTATTGTGAGAGTTTGGTCTTTTTTTTTCTGCTCTGAAGTAAACTGTCTTATTTGACTAAAGCTCAAATTTGTTGCAGTATCAATGCCAGGTACTTAGTATGTTACTTACTGGTTTCCATCAGTATGCATGCAGTACATTCATTCTCACCTTAATTTATATCACATCTACATATGAGCATATCCAAGTTAACAATGTGCATGAATGGTATATATCTTAGTCATGCCTGTAATAAAGCATTACAGATGCTGAAAGAATAAAAAGTTATCTAAAGAGAATCAAATATATTCCAAGACTTCTGCACTTGCTAATGATCTCAAATGTGAAGACACAATCAATAAGTGCATGCTGGCTCAAATGTTAAATCACAGTATGCCCTTAATCATTTCCACACAACATGGGAAAGGTCATGTCAGAGGAGCGTCAATCTATTGTTGACAGGCATTATGTTGAATAAACAAGCAGACGGGATCACCTATTGCTACAAAGTTCTCAGGGTGAGAGCACCAAACGCCGACACTAAAAGAAAAGCACACCATGGAATTTAAGTATTACGAACACACAACAAACTAAATAATAAAACTAAACTCTAACACAATTTTTTTTTGCCATGTTAACTACGTTAGTAGTGCAAGTTGGTTTCCTGTGATCCTAAATGGCCCAGTGTGTAAGTTTTAGTGGCATCCAGTGGAGTGTTGCAGATTAAACTATTTATGAAACTATTTACCCCTCAGCTCACCCCTCCCCTTCGAAGCGGGTTGGAGAACTATGATGGCCTTCAGGTAGGAATAGTTATCTTTAAGATGTTAGTACAGCGTTAGTACACATGTAACATGTTAATACAATAAATAGAACTTCTAAGTGAAGTTTATGAAGAATGAAGAACACAAACATCCATCCGTCCTCTGTCCTCCTGTCCTCCTGCCCTCCTGTCCTCCTGTCCTCCTGTCCTCTGTTCTCTGCCCTCCTGTCCTCTGTCCTCTGTCCTCCTGTCCTCTGTCCTCTGTCCTCCTGTCCTCTGTCCTCCTGTCCTCTGTCCTCTGTCCTCTGTCCTCTGTCCTCCTGTCCTCTGTCCTCCGGTCCTGCACGTGCAGTAACAAGCGTAGTTGCCATCAACTCAAGTATCCTTCTCTTCACCTGGACCACTTCAGCACAGCGGCCTGTCTGCTCGCACCTTTTTCTAAGCTAACGAACACACTATGATTTTTTGTTTCAGGTGATTATCAGAATCAGAATCAGAAACCGTTTATTTGCCAGGAATGTTTTCACACAAACGAGGAATTTTTTGAGGCGTGGACATGGGACGTAAGACGAGACAAACAACAATCAACAATCAACGAAAACACTATACACTGATTAAAACATATTTATGGATATTATATCCACTTGCTGCCAATTAATCCTCCTAAATGTTACACACTGTTCCTTTAGCTGAACACTTCACTTGTTCTGATATCCCTTTAAACCATGGTAATTTATTCAAGTTGTTGCAGTGTGAGTCATTTTTATGTTTCATACATAATTCAAAATAGTTTGAGGTGGTTGTTTTCCTAGGATGAAAACTGTTTTGAGCTAATTAATGATGTCCTATGGCTTAGTAATTAAGGATCTGAATCTTATTGTAAACAGGGTCTGATGACAAACTGTGTGGCTGAGGATGGAAATTAATCATCATAACATCAAAATTAGTTGCTTAATATATAAGCTGATGTTCTTTTGTCCAATGTGTAAGAATTAAACAGAACTTTTTGATCACTGTATGTTGTGTATTTGTATCTAATGGGATTTGAAGGCGCCCAGCTTTGTCTCTGCTTGAGGTTAGCCAGTACTAGGAAAACAGCATCTCTCAAGTTGCATTGTGGCCAATGGTGGCAGGTTTTGACAAGGAAGAAGAAAAAAATATATATTTTTATACTGTCTTCATTTATATATTTTTTTTATTTCACAAATCCAGACAAAGATATGTGATATATTTGTACTTGTATTTTTATTGTTTTATTGTTTTATTCTATGTCTGTGTTTATGTGCAACGTACTTGTCCAATAAATTATTCTGATTCTGATTCTGAAAGGATACAGAACTATAACTAAAATGCTATCTAAAACTATTTCTTTATTTCAAACTGACTAACTTATATAATAAATCATCAGTGCAAAGCCAATGCAGTCACATAACAACCAATAACAACCCTCCATCAGCCATGAGCCAGTACTCCATTATCTGACATACAATGGAACTGGTAAATGTTTTCAGAAGGAAAGTGTGTGAAGGATAACAATGCTCATTGATGTGAATAGATTCTGCTGCAGATTCTCCCCAAAGAGTGTAGTTTAGGATGCCAAAACGAGATAGGATTCATGATAACTTCTTAAACTCAAAGCACAGGTTTTGATTTTTTTCACCGGCATATGCACAGTCTAAGAGTTGTTGATTGCAATAATCCTTCCCCTTGTCCATGCCGGCTGTGAACAATCACCTTTGGAGAGCGACTGCACAGTAATGGGAGTCAAATACATTAATTGCTCTGGAAAATACACTCAAAAGTTCAGCCGAGACTTATAAGAGACTTCAAAAGTCTAAGTTAGCAAATTGAAGTGGGCTTTTCTTTGTTATGTCCTCTATTTTAAGATATAGTCAGGATACTCAAGTAATAAATGTGTGTATTTTTCCAACGATAAATCAATTCCATTGTTCTGCTTCAGGAAGGTTTTGGTATGTAGCAATCTTTTCAATCATTATGCACCACTTTGTACCACAGGGGTTATAGGTGGCTGCCAAAGCAGTGTAAGGCCATATATTATGTATCCCCACTGTTGTTTAGAATTTTTTCTTCACCGTACATCTTGTGCCATGGATACAAAGAGGTACGCTTGGTGCAGTCAAATGCAATAAAGTCAAAGCAATGTCAACAGTATTACAAAGCTAACACCAGGCTAAATGTGTGGCATGGAAGCTGTGCAAAAGCAAATGTGAATATAGCATTGTCAATATGTTGCATATGGCCTCTGAGGAGGTGAGCACAGACAATCACTTGCTTCCCCGACGCCTAGCGTGAGCTCTATAGATACCGGCCATCTCAGGACAGATGCCGTTTCAAAGACAACAGCTCATCAAGATGAGTGACAGGCGTTGGGATAGAAATTTGACCAACTGCGGTGGAGGCGTGCAGGATCAACAGCACATTTCCAGCCCCAGGGCAAAAAGTTGCATTTTGTAGGTGAAAATCACAGATTGATTTTTTCCTGATCCAAAAAGGTTTGCAAGTAAAACATTAAAAATATATTCAGTTGTAACAGTTTTCTCGTTTTCACATAACCAGTTAAGTCAGACGTTTAGATTTATCAAGGTGATCATTGGAGAATGATTTCAAACACACACACACACACACACACACACACACACGCACACGCACACGCACACACACGCACACGCACACATAGCAGCATTTGACAGGACCCCTACATAAGCCTCTGTTCTTTACCTGTCCAGCATTAAAATTCATAGGCCGTGCAACACAATCTCTCGTGTTTATATTTGGGACAGAAGGACAGTAATTGTTTCATAATTTAGACACCTTACATTTCTGACTAGTAGTCATAAAACAGTATTTCTGAAGACAAATCATTAAGTTAACACCACACTGTGAATGAATTTGAAGCAGTTATAATCAGTTTGCAGTAGGCAGCTATAATCACCTGTATATCAACAAGGAATCTGGGGCCTAATCGTTTTTTTGTATTGTATCTTAGTTTAGGATGACATTTAGGATGAATATTTCTTAACTACATGCAGGAAAAAAAATCCTATCTTATTTGAGCTATTACAGAAAATCTAATGATTTCCCAAATTCAAATCCTAAATGAGGATGCAATAAACCCTGTCCTACATTGCAGCAGCACTGATCAGTCTGTGTGGCAATGATTGAAAGGCTATGCAACTACACGATGACGCTTTACATGTCCCAAACCAGGTATTAATGGGTATAAACATCAACTGTATTAAAAAGTGGGGTTTCCTCTCCTCCACCGACACGATTAGTGCCTCCGACTCCTCATACCTTAAATTAAACACCTGTCTTATTTGGTCTATGATAGCAAATTAGCTAGCAAGTGACACGTGAGAGCTGTAGATATCGTGGCATGTCAATCTCAAATGCCTACCTGTATATTCTGATCAAAGATACAGGCAGTCATGAACATACTACACATAGATATGGGCATGACAGGACAAGTGCTGGTTGAGGAATCACATTTACAGATATATTTATATATTTAGAATTTATTAAGACAATGTAGGAGGTCTGGGTTAGGATAGGACACAGCCATGACTTTAGAAATTGGTTCTGTAATTGAAAGGTAGGATATTTTCTTATCTTTGAAACTTGGCAGTGGGGATATTTTTCTGTAACGAGGCCCCTGATGACTATGTGTAGTGTGAAAGGTGCTGCAGTGACAAACACCTCTGCAATTCTGTGAACATTAATATCATCTTTCAGCTCATTATGTTGATGTTTTTTCAACAAGAAAAAAGGCGTAAAAATGTTCTTCCCCTCTGTGTCTGTTCATGTAAATAATCAAACTTTTAAAAAGGTTACACATGTGTAATGATAATCCATGTTGCGTTGGAAGCTTGCTGCCTCCAAGAGGCCAACAAATCCAGTAATTGCAGGTTTAAATAACTCTAAGTCAATACTAAACTTACATTGGTTCACTTTGTTATATTTGTCATTGACCATCAGTGCTGATAAATGCCAATGTTCGTTTGGCCTTTGAGACTTAAAAGTATCTATTTCATGCCTTGAAAATAAGTACTACATCTATGTTTTATTTTGTCCTTCTGGTATTATTTTATACAAGTATTTAGCTGCAGCATTGTCATTGGTTTTAGCTGCGTGTGTACCAACAACAAGTACACATGAACAAAGCCATTTGTTACTGTTGACTTGTCACACAGATAAATGCATGTGTACTAAAATTGCAAGTTTCATGAACTCAGATGGGTTGTATTCCTATGCGGTGTAAATGTACATCGCTGCGACACAGCTTACCTGCAGTTATTCATCACAAAATTATTTTCTGTCTGTATATTTCTTTATGGCTTTTAATAATGAATAAAGGGGAATGTGTCAGTTTGAGATATGGTCCAAGAGACAAGTATTTAAGCTGCAGTTTATACACTTTGGGCTTTATTGAGACCATGAGTTAAGTCAGGAAAGACTAGCTACATTTGTTTTGTGCCCAACCCTCTCTGTCATGGAGTGCAGGAGAAGTCACTCAGCCTCCTTCCAGATGCAATTCATATTCATCACTTCAACACTTCAACACTTGAGGTGACGAATATGATGACTCTGATTTACGCACACAAGGCTCCGCTCATTAATGGCACGCTTGGGGGTGACACTGATCAAAGTCAGAATCGCAGAATGGAGAGATAACTTGGTATCTCTATGGAAATTAATGACTCAGGTGTTGAAGTGTCTTTTGGGACGCTCGGCACAAGCAGGTTTGAACGCGCCTGAGGGTTATGAGACTTCTCTTAGTCGAAGCAAGAAGGTGGGCAAAAGCATAGTCTGATAGTAGAGGGTACAGTTTGGAAAGATATGAGGCAACCTCCGGTAATGTCTTTCTTAGGGAATGCTGTTAATACGGCTCACGACAAGACTGCGTCAGGTTCGGTTGATGCTTTGTCCTCCAGAATGCCACTCAACTCCGGTCAAATCTCCTGAGAAAACTAAGATTGAACCAAATCCAGACCTTCATATTAATCAGTTTTCCATCTCACTTTACCTGGTTGCCTTTGAAACACATCAGGGTTTGTGCTTGCTACCGTATCTGCTTTTTCCATCCATCTTCTTCTAGGTGGCCGAATTTGGTCCGATACACAACAATACCGTCTTCTCCGAGTGGCCTTACTCGCCAGTTTTATGAGAATCAAATGGCATGGCTGTGGTTTCTGCTCTTACGGTATCTAAGTGGTGTATCTGTGTGAAATTAACATCGATTTATTAAGGCTGCAGTTAATTATACAATCACTTGTATTTTAGGAATCAAGCAGCGCTTAACAAGTGCAGCTTAGAGATGGGATTTGTGAGGATATCAAATACAACAGAGGGGAGGTAGAAATACTCATTAATGTTTTAATGAGGCACCCAAATATGTACCAAGGCTGCAACTCAATCAAAATGTTTGCTGGTTAAATATAAATACACTTTGTAAAAACATGAATTCTACTGACTTTGGTGATTTTTGCAGACTTTTCTGTTAGTGCCCCCATGAGTTGACCTTTTTTCAGGTGAAATATCTCAAATATAAAATGATATGTGAACATGACGTTTGGTACGGACATTCTATGCCCCCCTCGAGATATAGTGACACGGCTTTGGTGATCCCTCACGTTCATCTAATTTCAAAATTTGAATTTGTGGATACTGAAATACAAAGGCAGCACACCCAAAGCTTTTGTATTTGTATTTGATTTGGTTGTTCTGGTGAAGACGTCTAGACATGGAAGTTGAAACCAGGCTAAATTTGGGTAAGAAGTGAGAAGTTTGGATGGATGTAATGCTGTGATGCATCAGCATCGGATCCTCCTCCTTCACAATATTTCAGAAAGCTTTAATATTTCACTGTTAAAACTGCATTTGTGAAAGCTTGGGTCTCAGCTGGCACTTCTCACACCATCTGTCTGAATTTCCCTCTAAAATTTTTAAATGTATATCGTTTAGGGTTATTGCCACTGCACTGCCATGGCTTTTATGTCACATGCTTCACTTTAATTAATAGTACTGCGGAATTTCTGTTTTTGACTTGCATTTCAAGAGATTCTTTTTCTTTGTCTAATGCTGCACTCTTGGTTTTATTTAATTTTTTTAAGAAAGCATTTCACCACACAAAATGAAATACTGATGATGACAGCTGTGGTGACATGTTAAAGCTGTCATTATCCTGACACAAGTAGGGCTTTTTTTAACTTCAGCTCATCTTTTATTCCCCCAGTCAGACTACACAGCCATTTTCTTTTAGTCTTATAGGCACTGTCACCCCGTCCCTAACCATTCTAAGAAGAAAATTCTTGGGAGCATCCTCCTGTCAAGTTGGTCTCTCCTTTCATTCCTTGAAATAAATAACTTAATTCCTCTTAAATTTGTCTTGGCCCTCACCTGAAACTTCTTAAAATACATAACTAAATATATAAAAACATTACAGTCTTATTGCTGGCCATATATCCTCACAATTCTTTTCTTTTACATATATTTATCGAAAAGAAAAGGCAAAAGAGCCGAAGGCTGTTCTATACAATCAGACTTATGTTTGCAACCAGAGGAGTTGCCCCATGATTTTTAAAGTTGATCTGGCATTGGCTTCACTTCCTTTGACTCAGAGGTTGTTGTCTGGACATGATCAGTTTGGAAACCCATAAAATGCTATTCATCTATAAGTCATTATGTTTTGCATTAATTATGCCAGTGAGCACACATTAACAACCTAAACGCCACCAAAAAAAAGATATTACCAGAAGAGAAAAGTCACAAAACCAAATAAACCCAATATTTTGACAGCTCATCTCCATTATGGACAGTAGCAGTAGATGATGAAGTTTCAGTACCTGGCCCATCTCCAGTTCTTTATTTAGTCTCACCTGAAAAGGTTCGTTCTTGTATCTCCTTTCCAGTGACAAGGTTGGCCTTTCCTACTCTGTGAAGCTTAGAATGAAAAAAAATGCATGCATCAGATCTGCTCCAGAACTCTAGAGATTTCACTGACCTTTAAAGATGCAACAGAGGAAGCAAAGGCCCTGCCTTGAAGTTCAAATGCATCACTTGGAGCTCTTAAGGATGCTTGGGCAGTTAAAGATTGTCTGTCAGCATAATTGATTAAACAACATACGATCAAAACCCATTGTAGTCTCACATGGTAACACATCTTTCTAACAAATGACTATAGAAATATATTTGTCATTCTTCATTTCAAATAGAAGCTAAACAAATATATATATATATATATATATATATATATATATATATATATATATATATATATTGTCTTTCTTTGCAGACATGTCAACAAAAAGCTGGTCTGTTTGTAAAAAAATTCAAAAAATGTTCTTCTTTGCTTTGAAAAAATAAATAATGAGAACAGTCTTGTAGAAATAATCGTGTCACATATTTCCAATTCAATTACAAAACAATGAGTCCATTTTTTAAGGCATTCAGCAGCAGCGACAATAATGCCTCCCAAAAACATCTATGGGGGCTACACAGCCGGCTGTGTTCTGTTGTTTGAACACCCGACCTTTCACAGTGACGCACACATGAGATGTAATTGAGTTATTCCTGTTTTCAGCTACATGAGGCGTGATTGTCTACTTTGGAGGTGTAACAGCAAAGTACAACAAGGAGCATAATAAATGGCCTGCTCTCAGCGAATTCTTGTTAAAGCAGTAATATTACGGGTCAACAGTGAAGTTTAGCTTTCAGGGAATCTTCATTGGCTAATATAAGGCAACTTCTGCTGAAGAAGCGAAGCTTAAGGACAAGATTAAGATGTGGCTGTTAATGCTGAGGTTGCTGCCGTAAGCAATTAAAATAACCTAAAAACGACAGATGAAAGCTTTTCAGCATATTATTAAATTCCAAAAGCTGATCTACTTACAGTAAAATCACTTCATAGATAACAAAATAAAAAAAATCAGTGTATTCTGTATTTCTACTAAAAATGCTGCTAAAAACCTACAGCCACTACTGCTGCAAAACATCCTTTTGTGAGAAAACTGGGGGGAAATACACCCTGTCTCTGCCAAAAGAACTACCTCCCTCTCCAGTAGAGATATCACAAGGCAGAGACTACTTCCCAAACAGAAAAACTAATGGTGCAAAATAAGACAAAGCTTGCTGGAAATAGTCCCACGCGTATTTGGATTACTCAGGATTGTGTTACAAGACCTTAACAGAGGACATCAGACTCATACATCTACAGGACCATCAACAGGAAGCATTTTTCACTCGCCGAGCTAATCCAATTTCTTTGGTGCTAAATGTTTTGTATGTCACCACAGCTATCAGTGGACACCATCTAGTCTACTTTGGCCCAAGACGAACATAAACAAACAGTGCTGCAAATAGAAATAAATTGTTCTAATGCTTTTATTTCCAACATTGGGAGGGTTGAGCGTTTGACTCGTTTCACAAAAGTAAGGTCATACACGGCCCATGCTCATGTATAGGCCGTTTGAAAACATGAAATAATGAGGCAATGATCTCATGTTTTAAATTTGCATACTGCAACATTGATCATCTGTAGGATGAATGGCCAGCAAACAATATCCACAAATGTGATGGATGATGCAAGCTGAGTCCACCCAGAACTCCAGTACATTATAGCATGGCATGGCTGTTTTAGTTATGGTATTTGGTATTATATGAAATTTGTCTTTTTAAATTCTGAACGTAAGCGAATACACATAAGTCGGCAATGTATCCACACTGTACACTCACCAGCACAATTAAGAAGATACATAAAGAGATGAGGAGAGAGAAAAGTATTTGTTAAAAAAAGCATCTGCCACACTGTCATCTCTCAAATTTGAGGGCATGACTGAGTATAAATTAAGGCAGTTATTTGAGTTGGCCAGGCAGCAGAGAGCAAGCATAACATTTGAGGGCTATTTGGTCAGTGTGACAGAGTGACTTACAACCTCAGTGATCCAAACATTGGCTTCTTTTGGTTGCATGTTCGTATACATTCTTGTGACTCATTTTATCTTAAAGTAGACCTGTTAAGGTGTTCTCAGTGCTCATTACTGAATAAATCCAGGAGGAAGTCTGGTAGCGCAGCAGGAAAACTGTGATGAAACTGTAAGAAGTGCTGTCTTTTCACTGATGTGGAGTGAGTAGATAATTCATTTTTTATTTATTTGGATATGAACTGTTCCCTGCAACACACGCCCTTCTCATAAAGATGTACAATGACTTGACTAATAGAAACATTAAACACCACCTGACAGGCTGGCTGTGCCAGGAGATACTATCAGCTCATATGCAGACGTTATTAACCGATCTTTAGGACGTTGTATGCGGAAGCACATTTATGTGGCTGTTAAGTTATAAAGATGTGTTGGTGATTCATTTATGGATCATATCATGACTATTGTGGAATAACACTAAATCAATTCATCAAGTAAAAGGTACATATACTGTAGATGTGTCAGATAATCTCACACATTTATATGCATCTAGCGCACAGTTTTCAGTTTATTAGGTACAGGTCTTACCTACATACATAACAGAAACACCTCTCTGTATAATGCAATACAGTTCAAAAGCACCACAAACTACCTCCATTAAGATAATACTGTATATAATGATGAAGATAATAATCTGACAATTGAGTGTAAGTATGTAAATATAAGTAAACATCTCTCCTGTCCTGCATGATGCTTCACTGCAATAAAAACACATCTTTATTTTTCTCATGAATATTTATTCTTCTCAATATTGCACCTGACGTAACCATAATTTAACCGTTAAAACATGGTGAATTGTTTTTTTCTCACCTTTAATCAATTCATTTAAATAATGGGAATACATTATAAAAACATGTTTTTGTCTCACCACAAAGAAACTTTATAGTTATACTCTTTTGCTGGAGAAACTATATAGTTATACTCTTTTGCTGGAGTTGAGTGCATATATGACACTGCATTAAACTAAATGTATGAAACAAACAATATTAATGGGGTTTTATTAAGATAAACAGGACATTTACATTGAAAATATAACTGCACAGATGATTTGCTATATGCTCCAACCTGTAAGGGCACCTACACATTCACACGCTAGGATTATGAGTTGGATATTAAAACCCCATCAGAGACACATGCCGCTAGAGTGGATGTGGTATTAGACAATACAAGTGTAATTAATGGAGTTGGTGTCAACAACCTAAATCCGCTGAACTCTTTGCCTTCAGTTAATTTTGCCGTTGCCCCCGAAGACTCCTCTCCACCTGATGATGAGCGAGTGATTCCTGCTGTTGTCATAAATAACACTAAGCTCTCATGGATGACATCCAAGTCGACTTCATATCAGCAATAGTTCCAGAAACCTCCTTCCTTGGCAAACAGCTGGGCTAGATTCATCATTTTCTATTGCTCTTTCTCCACACCCTGCTTTCCCCCCGCTTCACCCCATTAGCCTGTGTCGCACCATGCATTTAGTTCAAGGATTATTAATCAGGGAAAATATTTTCCGATAGAAAGTCACTCTGGTGCTGCAGTATTTTCTTGTAAAATGATAGAAATCCAGATATATGATGATGATGATCTTGTTTTATTGCATTATTTTTGTAGTGTCTATTATTGACATTTTATTGATATATGATGAATGGATTAAAAAGCATAAATTCTATTTGCAATCTATATGTCAACAAATATTACTTTTATAATTCCCTCCAAATGTGAAATACTTTCACATATCATGGTGATAAAAATTGTGAAAAAGTATACATTTGTCAATACAGTTCAAAGTAACGCAAACCATGTAATTTATTCAATTTTGTAATCTTTAATCTATCCCATAACCCCGGAGGGTCGTTGGGGCACCACAGACGATCTGTTGACCAGCTCTCTCCATCCCTCTCTGTCCTCGGCAGCTCTCATTGCCTCACTGAGTTTCAAGTGATTCCATTCTCCGATGTTAGGCGCGGTCCTTGGTGACCCGGGCGACGACCGAGCCGGTATGGGTAAAGCTGTGGTTGTCATCATATGGTGTGTCTTGGGCAATTAAACCTGGCGGCGCCCATCCCTCTCCCGGTTGGGTGCAGTTTTAACATCATACCCAGGACTTAAGGCACCTGGTATTCCCAGGCGGTCTCCCATCCAAGTACTGACCAGGCCCAACTCTGCTTAGCTTCCGAGATCGGGCTTGTTCAGAGTGCTATGGCGTAAGCCGAAACGTATTCAATATTTTGGCCAAAGAAAATAGTGTTTTATTCAGAAAATAAAATACCTCCTTGGAATTGTTCTTATTGGAGCCTCAGAACACCATAAATACTTCATTTTCAAAATTCAATATGAGAGGAATTTACGTGCAAGGAATGAATCATGTAAAAATGCTGTGTCAGTATTCTCATTGCATTGCACTGATAATCATTTCAATCTAATATTGGGCAGAATCGTCTTGTTGAGAGTTAACAACATTTTAACAAGTTTATTGTTATTCTATATTGCATGTTTACACACTTTGAACTGATTCAACTGTAAAGATGCAACTAAAATAACCACTATTTCAAAGTATGTTGACCCTGTGTTGGGCTGAGTTGCCCTTTAAGAGCAGGAAGAGCCTGTAAGGCCTTCAGAAACACCTCTGCTACTCCACATTATGGAAAGCAATTACTAATTTGTCGCTGTAAATCACTGTGAAGACAGAAATAATGGATTTCACTGATTAATTATGGTGAAGGAAACTTAATTGCTTGAGTGCTGTCTTTCAGACGAGTTCCTTTTAAGAAGTTGAATCTATTCATTGCAAATGGCCTAGTACAAAGCTTCACATATTGATTGAAATAATGAAAGATGTTGCACTTACATAGGGTTTGAATGTAGCACAATAGGTTGTCTTTACAAAGTAAGTCTTCTTGCTCATTTGGTCTTTTGAGTGACTTTCTAAATGTTTTTATAAAAATATATATTCTATCTTTTTTTTACTTTAAGGGAGGTAACTGTATGCCTTCTCAAACACGAGATCAAGATTTGCTCTCAGTCTGTGCTAAATATAGTTTACACAGGATTACACTCACATAGACAATGTTCTACAGCTACACAAGACAAATACACAAACTTGCTATAGACTGAAATTATTCCGATATGTTCCATGTAAAATAATCAATTGGTCAGCAAAGACATTGTAATAGAAGATAGACTAGACCCTGGTCATTCATGTCCAAAGCGTCATCACGTCGTTTGTCCAGGCTCCTGATCTGTTAGCAGGGTTTCAGCAGGTGTTCTGCTCATCGACAGTTTCACTCCACAGAGGATGCTTGTATGTATGAGCCACTGCTGAAGGATCAGAGAGGCCTGAAATTAACTGGATATTGATTTAGTGCAGAGCAGTCCCCAAGACAGTTCTTTGAGGGTACAGCATACAGATAGTTTGCCAACAAACTCCTCTGAATTTAGACTCTGTGACTTAGAGTGCTTTCTTTTGGTCACACAGCCTTGAATTTCTCTCCAGCTAAGAGGCCACTACTGTCAACCCTGTCTCCTAGATATTACACTTGTAAACTAATGTACAACAACGAATGCATGTTATACCCTAATTGGATAGCTGACAATAGAAAGATGACAGCGAAATAGGGGAATAGTACATTAAACTCAAAACATATTTGTGAAAACAAATAAATAACAGGGTTGGTAAAGTATAAGGTGAATTATCTATGTAGATGTATGGAGTTATTTTTTTGCACAACAACTGAGAAAACAGTGACACTCATTGTGTAATTCTGCTATAATGGAACGTGTATATCAAAACTGTCTAAAAAAACTGGTAATTGGGTTGCTGCTGAGCAGGCTATCATGGATGAGTTGTGCAGTGACAGCAGCCATTAAGTTGTGTACAGAGAGCACCAGGCTGGATGTAGGCCTCAAGGGAGATATGTCAGACCCTTTTAACGGAAGAGGAGAAGAGTGATGGAGCACCTCACCCTCATGTATCTCCCACTCAATGAGCAGCCAGACCACTTAAAGAATGCCAATGATTGGCAGCCCAAAATCTACAAACTGCTTATTGTGCTGCTAAAATCTATGAATAATATATGCTCGGCAAAAGGGTATGTTGCAGTGTCTTAAAATGAACCCATGTATCAATAGCTACGGCACACACCTTTGAGGTTAATAAATATTCCGTTGGTACTGCTTTTATAGTGATTTCTTTATGGATCTGTGGTTTTTCTTTGTGGGGGAGGCCACTTTTTGTTTGTGGCTGTTGTAATAAAGTGGCAGTGGCAGCTGCTAAACTTGTATGGGGAGATGGTGCAAAATGCTAAGGAAAGAAAGAATATATTGAACTACATATATTTTACAAATGGTAAAATAGTGAATGTCTCAATTGTGACTATTTAGTAACGATAACGGCCAAAGGTTCTTGGAAATAACTGGCTCCTTTTACCATTTTGCAATCCAATAACTTCCATTTACACATCAAACTCAATTGTCAATGTCGAATACAATTTATGGAGATATACAAAATTACAGATTAGGGTTTAAGGCTGAAGCAATACCCCCACAGTATTGACAAGTGTAGTCTTGATGCAGATTCAGATATAATGTTTTTCAACTTAATTACATAGAAAGTGTCAGCAACCCACTCTGTAGGTTTTTTAATTGCCTTAGGTGAGTGATATTTTTGTTACCCGCAAGATGTGGCTGGAAAGCACTCGCGTGATGTTTTAATCGCTAATTTTACCTTCTCTCTCATGATGGCAGGAGGTGCAGCTCATTGGTTTTTCATTACCTGGCTCACTGTGGCACTTCCTTGCACATTTCCAGGCGCCTGTACCATATCAAATAAAAGGTGGAAAGTGAGAAAAAAAAGATAATGCTTTCATGTATGTTGTTCCAGAGTAGCTATTGGAATGCAAAACAGCAGCAACACACACACACACACACACACACACACACACACACACACACACACACACACACACACACACACACACACACACAGGTGATTAGTATGCGGGTAATATCCATACTCTTAAGGTCATTAGAACAGATAAACACATGCAGCACATTTGCAGAATCCTTAATGCCAAATTGTCTGCTTTCTCTCAGGGCAGAGACAGCTGTGAAATGTTCCTCAACAGGCCCAAGTCTCATAATATTTCCATTTAAATGCCAGGACAAAGAATACTAAACTGCAGTGTTATTCAGAAAGAGAAGCAGTCTTTAGGCTGACAAGATTAGCTTCTTTATCCTCTGCCTCCTACTCCACTCTCTGTGTCAGTGTGCCTAAATAAGCCTTTCCTCAAGCTTTTTTCAAGAGACATGCTAAACTGTGGATTCTACTCAGCACCCTGAGGCAACATGTGAGCCAACCCCCACCATGAGTGTGACCTCAAACAAGTTTGAGCATTTTGAAGCATCACTGTACAGTTCCAATTATCTGAATTTGATCTTCTACGTTAATAGGTTACGACCTAATGAGAACCTGAAGGATCCGCCCAAAACAGTTCTCAAATTGCTTGTGTGCATTGGCGATGCACTCATGTCATAAGTTAGGTGGAATATCTTGGTGCTATTAAGTAATTGCACTAACCCTTTTTAGACTCAACATGAATCCATATGAAATGTAATCCTCCCCCAACATGAGCAGCACTGTGAGAAATATTCACATACAATATGCGTGCTGAGTTAAATCATGTCTCTCCATCCTTATATTCTGCATTACTCTTCATGTCTAATAAAGTTCAGGTTAGCGAGGTCAGTATAACACAGCTATGCAGCTGGAGCTGGTTGTGTCTATGAAATGTCCAGTTCTCAAGGGAAGTTACTCACACCTGTTTATCAGTATATTGACATTATGGAAGCAGACTGGTCGTTGCACGTTCCAGTCTTGTGAGAAAAGATGAGAACACGGGACTCTCCTCCTCTTGACAGGATAGAGCGAATCAGATGTTAGGACGAGGTGAGACGAACCTGTGACGATAAACTGAGTATGAAAGGCCCCACTTCCGTTGTGGGGCAGTTGTTCTTTGCCCAACCTGCGTGTTGGCTGTACCACTCACTGCTTTTGCAATTGCAGCGCTTACTACTTTGCTTGTGATCATTTAGTAAATAAATTTAGAGAACGAGAGAAGTTGTTGAACTGAGTTCTTCCGGAGGCTACAACAGGCATCCAATAACTGAAGCACGCTATCACACCACATGTTGGATATGTTTCATTTCCAGATAGACATATATTCTATAATCTTTTTCAAATATTTTCTTTTCAATGGTAAGAGCAACCATTCTCCTGGAAATAACACCGTATGTGTCCTAGAAATCACAGGCCACATCCAGAATACCCAGCTTTGAATTGCACTGAATTGCCACAGTTCAAATTGAATTGACCTGTTGTTGTGTGGAGACATATAGCCTTTGACTTCCGTGTCTAGCTTGGTCCGAGACCTCTGAAATGCCGCCCATATCTCAGATATGTTCAGGTCAAAAGGGTCTGGTGTTGTCTTGTCAGTTGGAAAAACAATTTAGCTAATCAGAGCTTTGTGGCATTAATATTACCAATGGGGTAAGTCATCTTCCAGAGCCAGACTCCATTACAAACAAAATCGACAACGGCCTTGGATGAGATTGACGCAGCTGTACAGGATGTTGTCACACCTTCCAATACAAACAATAACATCTCTTAAATCAATATATCTCATGAGGCCAAATACGACTACGCTAGAGAACAAATTGAGAAAGATCTTTAACAGATATGGGATATTACTAAGGCATGGTTAATGAGACTACACTACATGCTTATCCATCACCCCAACCTGAATGCACAGTTTGGAAGTAAACTGTGCAAACCAATCACCCAATGTGAACATTATTTAAAAATGTAGCCCGGGGCAACCAAGTCATAAACCTTCACCATTGCTTGGAAATGAAAAACAGCTGTTACAGTTTTTGCTCCTGTCATAATTGTCGTAAATTGTTCTGTGTTGTACTGTTGTTCTTGTTAAGAAGACAGTCTCCTAATTGGGGGAACAAGTGGATTCCGTGGTAAGCATTGTCACTAACGGTAAAGAAGGATGCTATGTAGACCGGGCGGCGGGCCGGCAGGAGACCTGGGCGAGCCGATCGCCGGCAGCATATACTAGCTCTAGGGACGTGGAACGTCACCTCGCTAGCGGGGAAAGAGCCGGAGCTGGTGCAGGAGGTGGAGTGGTACCAGCTAGATATAGTTGGGCTCACCTCCACGCACAGCACGGGCTCTGGAACCAAGCTCCTGGAGAAGGGTTGGACTTTGTCCTTTTCTGGAGTTGCCCAGGGTGAGAGGCGCCGGGCGGGAGTGGGGATACTCACGAGCCCCCGGCTGAGCGCCGCTATGTTGGAGTTTTCCCCGGAGAACGAGAGGGTCGCCTCCCTGCGCCTACGGGTTGCGGGGAGTAAGGCTCTGACTGTTGTTTGTGCTCATGCACCGAACAGCATTTCAGAGTATCCGGCCTTCTTGGAGTCGGTGGGAGGGGTCCTGGAAAGGGCGCCGCCTGCCGACTCCATAGTTCTCCTGGGAGACGCTCACGTGGGCAATGACAGAGAAACCTGGCGGGTCGTGATTGGGAGGAACGGCTTGCCCGATCTGAACCCGAACGGTGTCCATAACGAACACCATGTTCGAGCATAAGGTGGCTCATAAGTGTACTTGGTACCAGAACACCTTAGGCCGGAGATCAATGATCTACTTTGTAATCGTATCATCTGATCTGCGGCCGTATGTCTTGGACACTCGGGTGAAGAGAGGAGCAGAGCTGTCAACTGATCACCACCTGGTGGTGAGTTGGATCAGATGGCGGGGGAGTCGGCTAGAAAGACCTAGCAAGCCCAAACGTGTAGTGAGGGTGAACTGGGAACGTCTGGCAGAGGATCCTGTCCGGGAGGTCCTCAACTCCGACCTCCGGAAGAGCTTCTCACAGATCTCGAGGGAGGCTGGGGACATGGAATCCGAGTGGACCATGTTCAAAGCCTCTATCTACGCGGCCGCTAGGAGCTGTGGTCGGAACGTCATCGGTGCCTGTCTTGGCGGCAACCCGAGAACCCGGTGGTGGACACCGGGGGTGAGGGTAGCCGTCAAACTGAAGAAGGAGGCCTTTCGGGCCTGGCTGGCCCAGGGCTGCAGCTGCGAAGGTCGCGGATGCTGAAACTCGGGCATGGGAGGAGTTCGGGGAGGCCATGGAGAAGGACTTTCGGTTGGCCTCAAGGAAGTTCTGGCAAACCATCCGACGGCTCAAGAAGGGAAAGCAGGGTCTACCCCAGGCTGTTCTCAGCGGGGGGGACTGCTGACCCGGACTGGGGACATCGTCGGGCGGTGGAAAGAGCACTTTGAGGAACTCCTAAACCCGGCCAACCCGGCCAACCCCTGGAGAGGGGGCAGCGCCGGAAGACTTTGGGGTGGTTTGGGGTGGTTTGCTGGACATTGTTGGGCTGTCTTGGCTGACACACCTTTTCAGTGTCGCATGGGGGTCGGGTCGCATGGGGGTCGTGATGCCCTTTATCACCGGTCCTGTTCGTGACTTTCACGGACAGGATATCTAGGCGCAGTCAGGGGGCGGAGAGGATCCGGTTCGGGAGTCTCGGCATCGCCTCTCTGCTGTTCGCGGATGATGTGGTCCTGTTTGCCTCCTCGGACCGTGACCTCCAGCATTCACTGGGGTGTTTTGCAGCCGAGTGTGAAGCGGCAGGGATGAGAGTTAGCACCTCCAAATCTGAGGCCATGGTGCTCCGCTGGAAACCGGTGGATTGCTCCCTCCAGGTGGGGACAAACTGCCTACCCCAAGTGAAGGAGTTCAAGTATCTCGGGGTCTTGTTCACGAGTGAGGGTAAGGTGGAGCGGGAGATCGACAGGCGGATCGGTGCGGCTGCAGCAGTAAAACAGGCGCTGTACCGGTCCGTCTTGGTGAAGAGGGAGCTGAGCCGGAAGGCAAAGCTCTCCATTTACTGGTCGGTCTACGTTTCAACCCTCACCTATGGTCACGAACTCTGGGTCGTGACCGAAAGAACGAGGTCTCGGATACAAGCGGCCGAAATGAGCTTCCTCCATAGGGTGGCCGGGCTCAGCATTAGAGATAGGGTAAGAAGCTCGGACATCAGGGAGGAGCTTGGAGTCGAGTCGCTGCTCCTTCGTGTCGAAAGGAGTCAGCTGAGGTGGTTCGGGTATCTAATCAGGATGCCTCCTTGACGCCTCCCATTAGAGGTTTTCCAGGCACGTCCAACTGGTAGGAGACTCCGGGGAAGACCAAGGACACGCTGGAGGGATTATATCTCCCGGCTGGCCTTGAAACACCTCGGGATCCCCTAGAATGAGCTGGAAAGTGTTGCAGGTGAGAGGGAAGCCTGGGTCGTCCTGCTGAACCTGCTGCCACCACGACCCGACCCCGGATAAGCAGCAGATAATGGATGGATGGATGGATGGTAAAGAAGGAATCTTGGCCTTGGCGTGGGCTTTGCATGTTCTCCTGCATGCATGAGGGTTTCCTTTTGTAATTATTTCTTGGTATACTTGCAATTGGTGAGCTAACCAGCGTTTCCCTGCCTTTTACTCTGTGCATGTTGTGATAATCTTTTTGCACATTTCTGTGAAATTCAGCGGCATATATCACATGTTGCTCTATTCACTTTCTGGTGGATAAATGCATTTGCCTGGAGTTTAGAATGAATTGCTGTTGAATTAACAATTTTAGTGCATTTCAACTCTAGTTGAGTAACTTTTCCATTGATTAGCAGTTGCACATGTGGAGGGGTGGCAACTACAGTTTGACACATCTGTTTGATTTCACTGGAGCATAAACTGCAAAGGCTTGTGCAAGAGGGTGTGCTCTTTATTTGGTGGCATGACTTGTCACATGGCTAAAAATACAAACATCACCAGACATATTAGTAATTGCTCTGTCCTAGGATAGTCGCCCTTTCAAAACCTGCCTTTACAGGGGAGTGGACTGTACATCAGCTCCACTGACCTACCTACAAAATGTATTGACCTCTATCTCGGGGACCAGCCATCACAAATATTTGGCCTTCAAGAAATGACACAAAAAGAGAAAAGTGGGGATTTTCACAATGCTCTATTTACTGCAGCTCTCGTGAAGGTGGAAGTCATAACAAGTGTTCATTTCCTTGATCCCATCACTCTCCACTATTACATCTAAGGACCAGTCAATAATGTGATCTGACCTCCAATCACTCTCAAGCACACATTCAGATTAGCAGAAGAGGCTCAAGAAGAGGCCCTCAACAATACTGGAAGACTGCTGGAAGACGGCTTGAACAGTGAATTATTTGCATCATAACATGGACACGCTCAACAGTCAATGAGATAAACCAAGTTCGACAATATTTGTGCGAAAGCGGAATTGATCTTAAAGCTGCATTCCTGTGTGTTTGTTTTGCCACTTTGAGGCAGAAGAACTCCAGAACAGGCTGTGGAAATTATTTTGGCAGCTTTATTCGCATATCCAGCCGGCAAGGATCACAACTTGCATTGGTCAGCAGTCTTGTTTCTGACTATCTGGCAAATGTAGGACTATTATTCACTTGGCGTCGTCTCCACCGACTCCTGAGAAAAACGTTGGGGTCTTTAGCTGCTACATGTTCAACTTTCTTCACCAGTTACTTGCTAACTTGTTTTCAGCAGCTGCTGGACAGAGGGTTGGTGAGAGTGGTGTATTCTGAACCATGCAGAACATTTGATGACTTGTGTGGTGTTCGGGTCCGTGGGACCCGTTTTCATTTTTTATCAAAAGAAAAATTATACGATTAGTTATTTTTTCAAACTCAGACTCATTGGCCTTGCCTCATTTTCTGTGAAGAATATAAATCAGAACACATTTTCAATAACCACACACTGTACACCTCCCCTACACATTTATATTACATATGGGATGTTCGGGTCCACTGGACCTGGGGCTAATAAGAGTGTGGAAATTGTAGGTCCTGTGTACCTTCACTCTGTCCTGTGTGTGTGTGTGTGTGTGTGTGTGTGTGTGTGTGTGTGTGTGTGTGTGTGTGTGTGTGTGTGTGCACGTGTTGTTGTGGTGTGTGTAAGTTTTGTTTTTATGCCCCTGCCGTTCCCGCACAAGGTTGCAGCATTGTTGATAAATTCAATCACTGACACACCGTGCTTTCATGTCCCCGCAGGTTTTAGTCTCTGTCTTGCAGGAACCAGTCTTTATTTGTTCATACTCCATCCCGGCTGCAAATTGGGGGCGGGGCCACAGTAAATATAGCTTTGCCCGTGTGGTTCCTTATCACAACTGATCAAGGTGGCCAAAAGATTCTCTGACCAACCCGTCAGCAGCTAGCAAGTGAAGAAATATGGATGATCTAATATCAGGGTTCTATGCTCCTCTGACCTCAATGTCCTATGCTCTGACCTCAAGGTTCTATGCTCTAACCTCAGGGTTCTATGCTCTAACCTCAGGGTTCTATGCTCTAACCTCAGGGTTCTATGCTCTGACCTCAGGGTTCTATGCTCTAACCTCAGGGTTCTATGCTCTAACCTCAGGGTTCTATGCTCTGACCTCAGGGTTCTATGCTCTAACCTCAGGGTCCTATGCTCTGACCTCAGGGTTCTATGCTCTAACACAGGGGTGGGCAAACTTTTTGGCTCAGGGGCCACATTGAATTAAAAAATTTGACAGACGGGCCGGGCCAGTATCAGATGGATGGAGAGTGTTTGACAAAGGGGGCGTGGCTTATCGCCGTCGGGTCTCTCCGTGAAAAAGAGCTGTCTTTTCCGGTATCGATTATGGAATAAATAACCACTAGTTTTGCTTTATACTTGTTGTGGAAGTCCCAAACATGTCGGAACATGAAACGCCCTTGTGTTTGGGTTCATAATATTATCCGTAGCCACACACAGCTCGGTGAATTTCTCCGACTCCTCCAGGAACTGCGCCGGTCTTATCTCCGTAAAACGGATACCGATTCTGCCATCCACCTTGGAAATAACCACCAGTTCTGCTTTATACTTGTTGTGTAAACTCCACATACGTCGGAACATCAAACTCCGTGGTGTCTGGGTTCATAATATTATCCGTAGTCCCACAACAGCGTCTGAATGACAGCCGCTGCACACACGAAAAGCCTAAAAGAGCGCTGTGCAATAAATAAGCATGAAGAAACATCAACGCTGGTCTGTTGTGGTCATCGTGCTTCGGGAAACTGAACTTGGGAACGGAGAAGCGCTACAGCGGTCTTTACTATAACTTATAATTATTTAAAATAAAAAACTTTTTTTTAATATTTTTTTTTAATAACTTTTTTTTAATATTTTTTTTTAATGTTATAATAATTATAATACTCGGCGGGCCGTATATTAATACTCGGCGGGCCGTATCCGGCCCGCGGGCCGTAGTTTGCCCACCTCTGCTCTAACATCAGGGTTCTATGCTCTGACCTCAGCTAGTTCCACAATTAACTAGCCCCAGGACCAGAACAAGCCCGTCAGCAGCCAGCAAGTGAATAGATATGGATATAAAAACGAGTTGCACATGAATTCATAAATGTGATCTAACAAAGGTACTAAAGGGCAAATATTAACCATGATATTTATATCGCTTGTAATTAACCATTTTATATCACTTGTAATTGAGCATTTTAACATACAATTGTGTGATTGTGTTGAATGAAAAAACAGCTGGCTGACATTTTGTAACTGGTTTACTTGGCTACAGTGTTTCATTAGTAATGCTGCGTTTGACACTGAGGGTCAAACATTTGCATGACAGTGTTTGGTTCAGGATTGGTTCTTTTGTCCCTCTTAGCTTTCAACACTGAATATGTCAATACACAGTGCTTCAGTAGCTCTTAGTCCCAGATCTAATATTGTGGTCATCTGCTTCAATGGGGTACATTGAATTGGTATCTCACCTCCCACATATCTATGAAGCTGGCTGTTGCAAAGGTGAAGGTAATTATTCAGCACCTGGCATATTGGAATCAGTAAAGGTCATTGAAAGAAGAGGAAAAAGCATGTCGATGAAGACTGTAATTTAATTACGGTATACTATTGTATACAACTTAAATAATTGATAGGCATATTTTCAAGTAATTGATGGTTATCAAACACTGTCTGGCCATTACTAACTATTTGTAAATGCTCTCCTTTTTGTAATTTTTTAAAGAACACTTTTTCTTTTTCAAGGATTCAAAGATTTTGTATTTGTATGTCAAGTCTTGTCACATTGACAGTAAAACTGAACTTATTTTAAATGCCAACACTTTTGTGTTCTAACATTTTGGTAAATTGATTATTTAGATTTTAAGATTGTATCATGCCAGATTCCTGTTTATTGACATAGGGTTACTATAGCAACCAGGTATTACCAGCGTCTTTAAAGATAATTCCCTTTTTTTTTTTGTATTACCCCTGTATCGTCTGAGACAACCTCGTCCAAGATAAAGATATACTGTATGCTGAGTTTCACAAGTACTTTCCCATCCAAATCCTGTGTGTTGTAATGGGTTTCATTTTGACTTCATGCACACCTGCATATAAAGTATACTCGTATACGTCCACTCAAACACTCAGTAACATATCTGTGTCTGCCTTAAAGGTCTTTATGTTGAAAAAAAAATATTCAAGTGGACACAACTTAAAAGAGGAAATCAAATATTGATTCCACTCCACATGAGAGCCCTGATTCTGGAGAGGATAGACCACAGGCATCGGATCCTAATCAAGTGTCGGGAGAGATGCAGAGATGCCATCTGGTGGTCCAATTTCAGCCAAGCTGTTAAGAGAAATGTGTTCTCTCTGCAAGAAGCACAGGCCCTGTGAGCAGTGTGAGCCTCTCATCACAGCCCCATAGGCTGCGCTCCCATGGTAAAAGCTGGCAAGCCGCTTTAGTGACTGAAAAACTTGTCCAGAGTTCAAATCGCAACAGTTTCAAAAGTTTTCCGGTTTGTTTGCAATGCAAATGATGTGGTGGCTTT
Source organism: Myoxocephalus aenaeus (assembly GCA_038501785.1). Lineage (NCBI taxonomy): Eukaryota > Metazoa > Chordata > Actinopteri > Perciformes > Cottidae > Myoxocephalus > Myoxocephalus aenaeus. Next base: position 342,240 of record JBAMJR010000121.1, on the reverse strand, counting down.
GAGGCCATGAGACAGCCTCCCCCTGAGTGTCAGCGAGTCATTGTTTCAGTGCTTTTTTTCATGTGTTAGGGGTCAACTAGAAACGTTCTCTGGTTCTAGATCATGTGTATGTGTGGCTGGTGTTTCTGCCTTATGTCCTTAATTGCATAAGCGTGTGAGCCTTGAAGCCAAGTGTTCTATACTGAAGCTGACAAGACCCATTGGGATGTCATGTGCATCCCACCATCAAGATTAGTTTTTAGAGAATACAAAAAGAAAGGGTGGTATAATCACTTTCTGTCAGGCTACAACAGCTTATACCCATTACCCTAAACCTTTCTCATCTAAAGCACTCTGAAAAGAGAACGTTGTTGACTACTACAGCCCTCTAGAAGAAAGTAGATACTCCCAGTATTGTAACAGAAAAAGACCAGGATACTATCCTTGTATGAGAACTAACTATATTGCACTGTATTTAGACACATAAACAAAATGCACTTACTGGGACAGGGGTCAATTTATAAAGGCCATGTGAAGCTGATGCAATTTTGACAAAGGTTGTTACGGTCTGTTTCAGGAAACTGAATTTAAAAGGGTTCATTTCCACACACATTAAACAGGAAAAAACACATCCTGATTGTGTCCCTTTGGTTCAGTTATCTCTTGATATATGCCAAAAACATGTCTTAGCTCTGTATGTCAAGTGGTCCAGGTAAATATGTGATTGAAACACCTCCATACCTTACCCACATTTCAATTGGAAATGCATTATACTAAAGATTTAAAAAAAAGATAAAGACAATGACTTCTGTTTTGCAGTGTGCATAAGTGATGTTTTTGTGTAAACCATTGTCAACCCACTGCAGTACAAACTGACAACTAGTCTAAAAACTACGCTCACTCGTAAATTGGCATTTAACACAGTTTGTTACAGTGAAGGCGTGTTGCCTGTATATAACACATCCTCAAATTGTGTGTGTTCCAAACATAATTCAGAGTTAGCAACAGTGAGCTTTCAGCTTGACAGCTTGCCCTCCGAAGGGCAGATCCAGTTTGTTCTCAGGGATACTCAAGTTGATGAACAGAATTATGCTCCACAGATTCTTCACAGATTGCACACTCCTCCGTTGTAATTTTCTAGAAAAGCGTGACCTGAGCACACAGGGTTGCTGTCCTGGGGTGGCAGGCTGCTGTTTTGCTGATGAGTTACTTTACAGTGTTCACATTGAGCAATTGCCCTCAGTTTACCTCTGTGTTGGGAGCCCTCTGTTCAGCTCTCACATGCCGAGCATCTGTGAATGAGCGGCTCAGGCTCACATCCAAGAAGCGCTCTGTTGCAGAAGGAGACGAAACCCGACATTCAAACTGCATGTATTATCTCGTTAAAATGAATAGCAAAGGATTTTTAAGCTTTATTGCCCCATTGAGAGTTTATTGAGCATGTATGCTGTTTTCGAATGCCCCCCACACACCTACACACAGGATTAAATGTTTGGCTGGTTTTATGCTACTCCTCAAATGTATTATCTGATAATTTGGAGCCTTTGTGTGTGATTGTACATTGGGACATGGGTATACAGAGAGGCATTGGCATACACATCTGTAAACACTCCATGTATGGCCTTTGTTCAAAAGTTGAACAAAGGCCATACATGGAGTGTTTAGAGATGCATAGGCGTATCTAACATGATTGACAAATCTAGTTCATGTTTAGTGTTTACAGATATGCAGTGTACATACTTTACATAGAAACTAGAAAAAGAAAATAGTGAAAAGGAAGAAGAAGAAAAATCACGACTTGAAACCATTTCCATCCCAGTTGGAAAGGGGTAAATCAAGCTGACAAAAAACTCATGCAGATTATGATTATGCTGCCAAACTGTCAAAGATCACTGAAGACGAAAATATTTGTGGTGCTTAAAATAAGACTTTTACTGTGCTTTAAAAACAAACTTCAACTATGAAAAACAATTGTGCAAAAAAATAAAAAAATCTGTAATGTGTGTCAAAAGTAAGGATCTACTTAGAACCACTTGTCTGTGAAGGACTTGTACTGTTGTATGTTCCTAATGTTTAAAAAAGGTTGCTGTTATCCTATCCTATCCAGCAAAATATCCTATTTAATTCCCTTCAGTGACACATCTCGACATAGAAATGGTTCCTGTTAGAAGTAGGACTGTCACAATAACCCCGATATTGCATTATCGCATTACTGACAGGTAATGGTGCAATGGAGCATAAATCACAGATCAGAGTCACGGATCGAATCAGCACAAAAGAAAAAAGGGAGCAAATATAACATAAAGAGATTTCTGATCACATTTGTTTTGCCGCTGATAGTAATTGATGATAAGTGATGATCCACATAAACACAGAAACAGATCTTCTTCATAAAGACACCAAATTCAAATGATAACGACATAAAAGATTGTATTTTTATGGAGTATAACACATTTTGTCAAAGGTAGTTTAATGATGTATTTCAAGCTGTTAGAGGTAGTGTAAACAGGGCAAAATTCATCTCGAATAAATATTCATATTCAAAGACTGGATTTATTCAAGTTTCTCATCAACACTACATTTTACGAGATTACAAGCGAACACATGATACGTTATAATTTACTGTCATCCAATACTACATTTTACTCAACAGAGCCTGAACGCATCATAATGTAAATTAAACATGGATTGGTTGTCTACAATGTAACATCAACAGAAATCTGGGACCAGAAAAGCATGAATGCTGATTTCCCGATAGCATATTTGACTGAATATTGGTGGATAACGATCGTCGGTAAAACTTTATTTGTTTATTATTATGTAATTAACCCGCAGTTCACACGCCTACCGATCCGTGAGGGGGGATCTGTACAATAGTCACCATGACTGACAAGCCAACCGCAGTTGATGGCAACACAACACAACAGCCGTGCTTGTGCCCAGCGCCACGAGATGGTTCTGAATCATACAGCTTTTAGAACCATGCACAGCGTTGTTTGTTGTGCATTGTCAAAAACAATAGTTTTCAACATCACAGCAAGGAAGGGTTAGAGAAAGAGCTGTATGTGATTAGCAGAGAAAAAGACAAAATAATCAGATTTTTTATTATTTTTAGTTAATGACCTTGACGATGTGGACTATTATTTTGTTGATTTTAGATCAGGCTTAATCTTTTTTTTTCATTAAGGAGAAAAGGCATATAGCCTATTTGCGTTCTTATTGCACCCCATTGCCCCTCTGTTTTATGCATTTAACAATAAATAAGTAAGCCTATTTCATTTATTATTAAAAAACAACAATATTCATATTAATAGTATAAAAACACTAATACCATATCATATATCATTTTTTTCCCACATACGTATTTGACCACTGGACTGTTTGGGTTGAGTAAACACAGGCTACTCTAACAACTAATGAATGTGTGTGTGTGTGTGTGTGTGTGTGTGTGTGTGTGTGTGTGTGTGTGTGTGTGTGTGTGTGTGTGTGTGTGTGTGTGTGTGTGTGTCGTCTCTCTCCACTTTCCTCTGGTCTCTGCATGTTTATGACGTATTAATTCTGGAAAAAGCACACATTTGTCAATCAAGTTGAAACATTTTCAACTTGGGTGACATTGACTTTGTAATACACACAACGTCGCTACAATTCTTCTCGTATTCTATCTTAACATAACATTTTTGTGTCTTCAGTCTTAGGTCTAGGTTTAATTGTATCTGTGCCTATGAGGACAAGTGAAAAATCCTTTTATGCCTCTAGGTTGACCTTCCATTTGTGTAAAGGCAAAACTCCCTCGATGGCATATATAGTGTTTCAAACCTCCCACACATTTAGTGTTTTATGTCCATGCTGTCATGACACACACCATTGCAGGTTGGCAAGGGTCACCTCTATCAGATACACAATTGTCCAGCACTGCACAGAGCAACATACACATATGTTTTGTTTCTTACTGTTGTGTAATCTGTCTTGTGTACATTGTTATTGCTTCTATTGTTTTTACCATGTGAAGGGCCTTGAGAACCTTTTCTGATATTATTATTATTATTATTATTACAATTATTATTATTCATTCCTTGTGTCAGCACATCCTGTACCATACCTGGACTACTTCCTCAGTCTGCACAGTGTCCAAATCATTAATTGAAACAGGCATCAATTAACAACCATTACATAGCCAGTGTGTGTTTTTTCTTATCTTTCTTTATGAGATAAACATTATTTTTAGGTAAGTGTTGTACCGTTTACTCTGATGAAAATGCACTAACTCTAAACTGTATACCTTTACTAGAAGAAATATAACCATATACATTGTACTGTATAATGGAGTATCAGCAACATATTAGAGTACTGCTTTGTGATTGCTCCCATAAGGCTTCCTAGTGTTTTAACAGAGTCAGTGGCTTTGTGTTAATTAAAATTTCCATCTGCTTAGGAGACCCTGTGTCTTCTCTGTGAGGGAAAACAGCCTTTCTGTATTATCCTCTGTGTAATCTCACAGTGGAAGGCGAGACTGGGCTCAATCAATTTAACTTGTGAATTGCTGTCAGACATGCGATGAACTATAACAATTTAATGTGTTATTTTTCTTCAATTACATTACTGAGGGTATTTTTCTGTGAGAAATCAATCTACTGTGAATAAAAAAAATAAAAAAATCTCATTTATGCATGTTTTGTGGCTTTACCCATGTTGACTGAGAATGGTTCAAGTGAATAAAACAAAGTTTGTTAATGGACCCATAAAAACATTTAATTAAGTGACAACTTCCAGACACAGAGGTTAGCACCACTTATTGAAAGAGCTCACCAAGGGCTCACCTACGTGCACTGAACCGAACAATGAAAATGCTTATGCGTCTCAATAATGGGATAGTCTGAGCACCTTTCGCTCCAGGAATAGAGTTGCATATCACATACGATCTGAGAGAATAATCCTACACACCATGTTATAAGATGGTGTAATCATGTGTATGCACTGAGGAAAACATCTTACATTGAAACCTATCTCATAGTGTGACCCTATGAGTTTAAACATGTGAATGTTTTGGGTGATGGCATTGTTTAGCTACTTGGAGCCAAATGAACTCAACAACAAGTTGAGAGACACATATATGTAATATATCATCACCATATAAAGGCGGTATAGCTGTTGGCAAAGCAAGATTAGATGTTTTTTTTCTTAAAAAAAAACTATTTTAAAATCTCTGAACAATTAGTTTGATGTTCACAACTGATTTTAATGTTTCATACATTCATTGCACATGTTTTGGCATATGTGTGCAAAAGAGTAAACCATACAATATACACAATAACCACTTCAGTGTATGCATGTGTGTGTAAATGGAGAATGCAGAGCTTTGATTGGTCAGAAGACTAAAAAGGTGCTATATAATTCCAACTCCATTTACCATTCAATAGATCTATCCGTCAGACATGTATTGACTTTACAGAGATCAAAGCTGAATGTTCTGTTTACAGTGCATGTAACGCATTGTTAAAGCAATTCAGCATTCATAGAGACAAAAGTGACATTCTTGTATTGTACGTAAGTAAACAGTCTGTCTCAACAGAAGAGTTGAACAAAACAGAGATTTGCATATAAGTACCAATCCCAGGGTTGACTGCAATGGAGAAGGGTTAGTCTGGGCAACATTTTGGCCAGTACGGCTCACAATTTTTCATTTTGGTGGCACTGGCCAATTTATTGACACAACAACTAGGTTTTGAAGCATGACTTAAATGTTTTGGATGAGTTACTGCTTTTCACGGTCATGCAATACAGTTGTGATGTCCCATGAAGCAGTTGTGAGAATTGCACTTAGAGTTTAGAGAATTTTAAGACTCTTTTGAAAAAGGGGTCAAAGCAATGACTGATATATCTAAATTTCTCCCATGCAGAGGTGAGTGTGAAAATGTACACATAATGTGTTATTAACATCAATTCACGAATTTCTTTTGTTCTGAAATCCCAGATTCGCCCTCTCTACTGTTTCTATGAGAAGGCCAATGTGCAGTGTGCTTTGGGCCTCTTGAGTAAAGTGAGAGGTCAAGTATGGATGATAAATGATGAGAAAGCAGGAGGGCTGAGAGCGGCAGTACAGAGAAATGTTCCATATTGACCCAGTAGAAGTGGGAATGTGCCATGAAATGAGTTTCTGAGCTTGCTGATGTTTAATTTAATGCAAAGCAAGCAGGATGCCAAAGCTCATTTCTGGGGTTTTTGATTAACAACACACTGAAGAGGACTCTTTCCATGGTGGGAGGCATACTAAACAACTTGATCTGTGTATATGTGTTTGATAGTTTGGGATTAATTGTTCAGAGAGGCTCTTAAAAGAGGGCACACACATGCAATGATCTGCAAACCAGAGTACTTTTTATTTTATTTTCTAACTACAACAGAAAAATGTCATACGTTTCATTAGCTATCAATGATGGCACCATTGGCATTGTTAGAAACATTATAGATGTTGTTACTGGTAATTTTAGACAAGTAGCTAGCAGCAAGCTTGGTAGTTGTCAAGTGTAAATGACGAACAGCTGGCAGATAGTGAATAATAGTCAGAAACTCCCATATCAAATCATTTGTTTAAGCACATCACCTTGACAGCATTGAATCAGGACCTCAGGGCAGTGGAGCACCTTATCACAGTCTCTGAAGTCTTTGAATCTTAAATTAGCTCAAGCACTTAAAGAGGTGGGAATGTCAGCACTATATCAGTCAGATATCAAAATTTGCAACATGTGCACCAAGGGCTGAAGCTAAAAAACAGAACGTTGGGCGGTAACGTCTTCCCATTCATGGCACATTTGCCAGAGCTGTCAGTGGCAGACATTATTCAGCACACCATCACCAGTGTCTCAAAAACAAACAGAACACAGCTCAGTGTTAGGCTGCTAATGGGGTGTTAGCCACAGACGTGTTAAACAAAGAATGAGGAGTCCAAACATGGAGACCAATTTATTCCATGAAAGCTGCTCAATCAACGCATACGCAGAGAAATATCTCCCACCATGTGTGGCCATAACGCATTCACATTAGCAGTTCACAGTGTTTGGGTGGTTGAGTTCATGAGGAAACTGGAGCACGCTGCCGTGTGTTTAATCACTTTTTATGATGTGCAAGAAATAATATTATGCGTCACTGATCTTCAGAGTCATGATACATACAGTACATATCTTTCATTGACCTCCTTAACCCATACTAGGACATTTGTTTTAATGAATACCATGGCAACACTCCATTCAGCACACTGTGCTGTAAAAGTCTAAATCCACTGAGATTCGCATTGACATTCTCTGAAAGAACGAGCATCAAGACTGAATGGCAAGACGCAGTGCTGTATGATTATCACACCTTAATTAGGAGTACATGTTAGTTTCTTTGGCTGAACCTGACCGAAAGAACACAAAAAAAGCTTTTTAAAATGTTTAAATATAATGTAAATCAATGAATAAAATAATTGCGGTAACACTACCAATACCAATACCCTACTTAATCCGATACCTTTCATGTGAATGAAAGCATTCGGTTGCGTAGAATCTTATCACCACCAGATTTATTTTCATCAGACGCCACAGGCCATACTTTCGAACTCTTTGACAGAATCTTGTCACGCTGAACTGCCAACTCCATCCAATATACGGACAATCACATGTTGCATTAAATCAAATATGGTTGGCCTTGGAAAACAACTACGTCCAACCCCTTATATTAACCGAAATATTGGTCTGGGGAGTTCATCAGTCTAGCTCTTGCAAGTAGCAACGTTTTTTTTTTTTGACAACCTTTTATACTATGCTATCAAAGGTTGAGAGAGATTGGCATACTGACGTAGATTCTCCTCACATTTGAACATTGTATAAGATCTCCATCCTTCCATATTAAGTGACCGGCCACCAAGTAACAGGATTCCAATCATTGTCAGTGGAAAGAAAGCTGAGGAATATTGAGAGTATTGAAAATGAGCTGTTACCCAGGACAGCATTCCCTCTGAAAATGGAAATTGGAAGAAAAAATGGATTTATTTAAATTCATTCATTCATAAAGCGTGTTTTTTTTTTTAGACTAGAAAGTTAGTTTCTCTCTGGTGATGCATGTCCATCTGCATTTGAAAACTGCTCAGAGCATTGCTTTACACAGACATCGAGCATTATTCATTTATATATCAAATCTCCCCAGCAATTATCTATGCTTTTATGTGGAAAACATGGTTTTAGGGGAGCAATGAGTTTTTCCTTGATCTATGTTGTGCAAAATTGACACTACTAATCCAAGCTTGCAGATCAGGCCTCACTGCCTGTCTTCCATAATACATTTGTATCTAGCGTGCCACCCGTACGTCATTCTCCTGCTGCTCTATGTTTTTGTACCACATGCAAGCCTAGGAAGAAGGTCAGGGTGGAGGGCGGACATACAATGCGCAGCATTCAAGAGACAAGAGATGGGGAATTACATCCGGATCTCCACATGTGGTTAGGTTTAGTCAACAAAAGCCTCAAATCACAGTTGACTTTTTCCAACCAAGATAATTTTCTCTTACCTGAACCAAGTTATGTGAGGGCCTTAAATAACCATAGATAAAGTGTCATCATGCTTTAGTTCAGCAGATATTCTACTGTAGGATAATTTATAAAATGTGTTGTCAGTGCATATTTAGCAGATACATTGAATATAACAAATTTGCAAAATACGTTACTAACCACCTTTTCTAATCATGTTATAATCTGCAAATTACTAATATAAAAATAAATGTTTCTGAGATAGGGTTTAACATCAAAACAAGAGGACAGTTAAACACCTAAGTACAGTATGTGGTATTTTTTGTTTAGGATGGGGTCATTTTCCCCTAACTGATCAACAGCAAGTGATGAAGAGAAGCAGCCATAGTGGTTGCTGGGAGCACTCAACTTTTATCTCATATAATCTGAGAAATACATCTATTTAAGAGTTATTTCTTATGCTCTATCAATGATGTCATCAATTTTCTTGACAATTTGTTGCTGTATTATTTCCGGTCCTGGCAAGGGAAGATGACGTCTTCAATCCTAATCAAATCTCCAAAGCTCTGATTGGCTCAAATGCTGTAAAAGAAAAAGAGCTGGCACCAAGCACAATACCTATTGCACTGGCTGAAAGAAGCAGGTTGATGAAACGATGTTGCTTAAGAGCAGAATGTACTGTACATTGGGAACAGGTCATTCTTACAGCGTCTGAAATTGAAAAGAAGCATTATTCAGTCGGTAATCCGCCCAGTCTGACAAGAATTTGACAGACATGTCGGCAGATTTTTCACTCGTCAGGGCTTAGTCTCGAGGTTTGTGCCACAAGTTAGCCCCTGAGACCCAGCACTAAATTTTGCTCCCAGGCTAAGGAAAGTGAAAATTACAGGAATGTTATCTGCTAGATCTTCAAAGATAAGTCACTATAAACATACCAAGAAACACATTTCTGGTGCACGGAAAGATGCATGCAATCTGTTCATTCTGTATGGCCACTGAAAGGGTAAATGCTACTGCAGGTGGCACTCTGATGAATGAGGAGGTGGCGAAAAAGCCCGGCAGAGGCCACACATTACGACTGGGTCGATTGGTTGATCGCAGGCGTGAAATTGATGTCACAGATCAATGGCTAACTAATCTTGAGAAGGGACAGATTCCAATCACATGGTCTCTAATCAATGATGATTAATCGTCAGCAACAATCACATTTCCAAAATAAGACCTTTGATTGTGTGCAATTGGATAATTACCGGTTTCCATTTGAGACTAAGCAGGTGGATGAAAGGCTTTACAGGTCACTGTAGTGACCAATGAAGACATCCCCAACACGATTAGTGAGGTTAAATATAACATAAAGGTCTATTGCATCAAACAGTCAATAATTCTCCATGTACCCTTGCAACATATAAACCTATACACACATGACGAGTTAATTGATGAATTACAGCATTAGAATCACAGCGTTTATAAGTGTCTCCCATGGTTTAAAATCCTGATCACCTAGATAATCTGCAATGAAAAATGCTAGCTGACAGCCATACAGGACATATTGAGCTGTTTATAATTGCAACTCTCAATCACGGCTATTGACAAGTGAATAACGTTTAGTGGGTAAACTGGAAATCTCACTATGGCTTTCTGTCTTTTCATTTTTCTTTTATTGAATCTCCTTCTGAACTTGCACTGCCTGTTGAAAGATTGCAGCAATAATACGCACATAAAACATGACAATAAACAATTTGGTGGGTGGATTATCTGCATGCTGTACTCCATCTAAATATTCCAACAGATCTCTCCATGTAGTTGATTTACAGTGTATAGTCACAAGTTGGTGAGAAGGGCAGCAGACACCTCTGACATCTCCTTCACCTCACTGAAGTTCATATGTGAACTTAATGACTGACAGCTGGAGACTTAATGATGCCTCCCTTAAGCTAGTGCTGTGATTTCATTCACATTAATGGGGCTATAAGGGAGAGTCTAGCATTATAGATAGCAGTATGGTTAACTTTTTAACCCATTAAGTAGTTTATCAAATTTTAATCAAAGCAAAAGAAATCTTGAGCATGCAGACTTGAGCTCAAACAGTGATCAAGGAGTCCTATAAGGGGCCGAAACTCTGCATCCACTGACTTTTTTGACCATGTGGGGCCAGTGCACACAAGCAGTTAACAAAACACAGACATACTATAATAATAATACTAAAATAATTATCTAATATGTGAAAATATTGTATTTGGAGTTGTGTTCGTGGCCTCTTATTAAGCAATAAGGTACGAGAGGCAGTTGTTAGGCCCAACGCGCAGCGGAGGGCCGGCAAACCCTTGAACTGTACATTATTGTAGATACAGTACTGCCTCGAGTACCTTATTGCTTGTATAATACAGTTACCAGCGACTTTAACTTTATAAATAGTAATAGTAAGCTGCCTTTCAGCACAAAATAGTTGTAGCCGGCAAAACGTTGTGTATCGCATTTCTGCGACAGAGAAAATAGTCCCGTATGTGTACGGGACGCACACAGGACTATAAAACTGACTGCCTGGTCAGTAGGCCGGTTGAAAGCAGGCTGGAGGATGAGCCACCGATGTAAAGAAGTGCTCTCGCTGCTTCTGTCCGTCTTTTCTCCGTCATTTTTCTCCTCCATGATGTTTAGAGAACTTGCCTCGCGTCGGGAAATTACCGACGTAATTATCTCTCACTGGAAATTATCACGATTTTGATTTTGTTATCAAACCCTTTTCATTCCTCATCTTAGTTTCCGGTTTTATGCACTCGCTCCCCGCTAACTAGTCTGCTCTCAGAGCGTTATCTGCTCTGCTCCTGATTGCAGGACATCGAAACATGGAAGCCAAAATGAAAAAAAAGTCCCGTCGCCTTTTCACAGCTCGCGAGGTCAATACTTTAAAAACAGTAAAGTCCTACTACTGGTACGGTCTCTACGGTTACAGACGTGGTACTTTGAGCGAAATCCGCCGTTGTTAGGGGTACTAAATTAGTAAAATAGTGAAACGTTATAATCGCTCAGTCATGTTGAGGAGCTTACGAAATTACGTAATTATAAAAATATAACAATCTTTTTTTTATGTAGTCCATCGTTTCTCTTCTCACAAGGGTTTACAGTACTTTCGCCGTTTAACCCTAGAACACTAACGTTATAAATAGTCACACTATCACTAACGTCGGGTGATTTACACCCGATATAATTTACCTGATAAAAAATACTTCTCAACAAAATATATTAAAATACAACAATACAAAGCAAATTGACAGGTATCATGGGGGGACGCTAAAAAAAGGCAAAAGAAATCGTGAAAAATGAGGGAATCGTTACTGAAAAATGAATAAAAAAATGAATAATAGCTCTAGGAATTTGTTCTTCGGCCCACCCGTACCTGGGACATATGAACCCAGACATATGAACTAGAAAGGCACAATCTCCCTGCATCACTGACAACTGTGGGAGAGATAAACCAAAAATTGCTTTTTTTGAGAGGGGAAAAATGACTAAACATGTTTTTTTACCATATGAATTCCCTTGGAAATGACCTAAATAAGTGCAAATGTAACAGAAGGATGTATGTAGAAGACAGCAGGACGTGTGTCAGGGAGAGCAGGATGTGTAGACTAGAGGCAACAGTTCCTGGGGTGGCCATTTCTCTGGAATCATTATGACGTTTTCTGGACATATTTTTCTTCTCTATGACTGATAACTTAGACTGATAAGCTCTGGTATCAAGGAGGAAATCGGCACAGCTAACGATTGCCAACGTAAACGAAGCGATCTTTTACTCACTTGTTGAGAAGGGAGTCACCAAGCCTGTAACAGGACGATAGCTCTCCATGAAATGGGGACGGCGGGAAAATAATGACCCACCGTTAGTGTTAGTGTACTAAGTACATGATGAGTACATGACGTTAGTGTTAGTACACTAACACTAACGTCGGGTGAAATCCACCCGAAATCCACCCGAAAAATCGGTAAAAAAAAAGCTCTGGGCGGATGAGGTTAAGTGCGCACTGATATGGAACGCTCTAAATGTAAACAGGCTGTACAGTACTTTATGGCTGAATAAAGTACACCCCGTGACTCACTCTCAACCAATCAGAATGCTTGATTTGATCTACCCGTATTATAACTGTTTTTAAGTTCCTACCATATATATATATATATATATATATATATATATATATATATATATATATAAGTGCTCTCTGGGGCATCTCTATTTGAAAGCCACCTTCACCTGGATGCCTGTCACCACCTGTCCTTAAAGCTATTTTGTCAACCTACTGTAACGAATGTGATTAAAGTCAGCTCTGAATCTCTTCCTTCATCTGAAATCCTAGAAGGAGGGAATCAGTATCTTTTTGACCTCAAGGAAGTCATGCATGGTTTTACCGTCTGAGTGATACAAGTACACGTTGGGCTGCTTGTTCATGTGTCTGTCACCTCGGTGCCCTGATGTTCTTTGAGCCGGCTGACACTGTTGTAACATCAAATCCTGGCTGTTGAGCTTTCGTATGAGGTTATGGGGTCAGGGTGTGGGTTGTGATGAGATGTTGGATTCCCAGAAGTGGAGGATCACATTACCAACATATGCCATCCCTCTTGTATTGTATTCGGACACCACTATCTGAAATGCATATTTCATTAGGCCAGATACAGTTGGTGAAATGGATTTTAGGAGCTTAGAGTTTAATTTAAAGTGTAGCAAAGACAATTATAACAGCAGATCAAAGGTGCATCACAAAATACTGCTGCTTCACTTCACTGGCAAGGTAGAACAATCTAGTTTTATTGTTTGTCCTTTTTGCAACTTCATGACACTATTTGATATTTATGCTCTCTCTGAGATCTCATCACTCCACGTAACAATCCCTGAGAAAGAGATCCCATAACAAGCAACTGTGCAACAGAGAAAATGGTGTACATGTAACTATAATGCTTGTAGCAAAACAAAAAGATAAACTGATGCTATCCCCAAGGACTGCACGGCATAGTGGAAAGGCAGGGTGCCATTGAGCAGTAGTGACATCGCAGGATGTGAGATGTCAAGTAAGGCAAACTCACTCAAAACATCATGCACTGTTTCCCATTGATAACTTAGACTGTTTTATTATGAAACTAAAATATTGAAAACAAATATTAAAATTGTGAGATTTACAGCACCCCTCGACCAAACCTGGCGGCCTACCGGGCCATGGGCTTTGGGCTCGCTTGAAACATGGACCTTGTTTACCATTCTTTGTGGGTGACTAAAAAGAAAACCAGCAGAAGTCATTGCTTCAATAAGAAGTACTCGAAAGCTAAAATCAGTTCAAATATTAGTTTTTTAGCAGTTGAGTGTCTTTTTTGCTTAATTTTAATGGGAGGGCAACATTTAATTGACATTGGCAGAATACGAGTGTGAGTGTATGGAGTGGTAATGATGTAAAGATTCTTTGGGCAGGGGGATTTAAGTGTATCTGACATAAGGCTGATTATAAATGGTCACAACAATTCACAGAATGACGTGTAATTGACCTTTTCATGGTTTATTAATGCTGATGTGTTCTGCTGAGCGCAGGCTACAGCTCATTTAGCTTGCCTGTGAAATATGGATAGAGGAAGGTACATAAGTAGGGGGAATAAAAAACATAACAGCATGAACTTTTACATTGTGCAGCAGTTTGTTTAATTTGGTGAAATGTGGTTAGAGGCAACACACGCACTGATGACAAGTTTACAAAGTGTCAGCGGTTCAGACGGAGGGTTCGTGGATTAGTGCCTCTTTCCATAGAATAAAGGACTAAATAGCATTACCAATCTCTCACGGGCTTTTATTGGACAACTATGATTTCTTTCAATCGGAGCTGCCTACTCTGATTTTTGCCGATTCCAAAGTACTATTATTGACATCAAAGCTCCAGACTTACTTTTTTTAGCAGAACTGACCCGAAAAACTATTTTAAACTTACCGAAGTCAGTGTAAACAGTCAAAAGATTCACAATGTCATCCTTTACTTTGTTATCATCATATATAGTGGTTATTTGCAGAAATTACTGTATTTTTACTTGCTCTGATTAGAAAGAATCTTGTCATTAGTAGTTTTACTTATATATTATAAGCTGCTTAGAGGTACTGTTCGGAACGGGTCTTGATTCACGCTCTAATATCTATTGTATATTGCTGTGAAAACATCTCCATCAAACAAGTTAATTGGCCAAAAACTACATTTTACAAGATTACATTTGAACACATCATGTTAGCAATTTCATTTACCTTCGCCCAATACTTCACCGGTCACGCCGATCAGTTGAAAACCAGCTGGTTTGCATCGTTAGTTTAATGAATTGTGAAACAGTTTGTCAGGCTCTATGAACTGTAGTTTGCTGATCAGTGAGTGTGGTGGCTACCTGCTCTCCTGCAGCTAATAAATACTGCTTAATGTATACTGACACATATGCTTAGAAAGGGAATACTGTATTCATACACTGCAACCTTGGCCAATGTGTCTGCTGCATGTGTGTGTGTGTGTGTGTGTGTGTGTGTGTGTGTGTGTGTGTGTGTGTGTGTGTGTGTGTGTGTGTGTGTGTGTGTGTGTGTTGGCTTATAAATTTCACATGATAGGCTCGTTCTAGAACAGTCCTTGGATGGTATGACATGGACTGCAAATATGGCTCACTGCAATAGTCCATCTTTCAGCTCTCAGTATGAATAGAAACACATGACTGAGATCTCATCACATGATACCCATAATAAGGCGGAAAGGATGCTCTACTAGTGTTGCATACTCCACTGTAACGATCATATACATTGGCGTGAGATATCATTAGCTGCTGTGCTGTGATGAAGAAGCAGGAATCAGATCATGTAATCCCCTCCTGAGACACTATTAATTAATAAGAGCTTTGCTAAAGAGGCCCTCCCCCCATTTAGGCCCTCTGTGCTTTCTTGCAGGGAATCGATTTGTGTCTCTCCTGCTGCCAATGTGTCTGGCGGACATCTTTTACAGAACAACCCCAACGCCATGAGTAGTCAGTGTGTCTGCCGCTGCTGGGCCAGATGACACCTACAGAGCTGGGGATCACATTCCTGCATGATCTCTGCTTCCTGCTGGACTTGCTAAGCATTGGGATGCTGGATGAAGTATTGGCATCTTGAACTTTGACAGTCTAATACAGTGGTTCTCAAATGGGGGTATGTGTACCCCAGGGGATATGTGAAGGCACTCCAGGGGGAACGTGAGATTAAAAAAAATATATGTTTAAAATTAGCATCCATTCAAAAATCCTTTGAAAATAGTTATTTAATAAGTATTCAATGAAATATAAGTGTAAATTCATAAACTGAATTTGATATATTATATATTAAATCAGACACTGAAGGCACAGCACTGTGTATTACATTTTTTTTTCAACTACAAATTCCTTTGCGCTGGTTAGGGGGTACTTCTCAGGGGGTAGGTACATTACTGAATAAAGGTTGAGAACCACTGGTCTAATAAGTATTCAATTGTAAGATGTTGTATTTAGTTTTTTCCTTTCACAAAGAATAAATGAATGGTGAGAACAGCTGATCAAGAAGTCCTCCAGGCTTTGAGGTGTTCAGACATGAAAATCCCTCACCTTTCGGCGAAATTGGCCATTTTGAAACCAAAATAGGTGACCTACGTGAATTGTGTAGATTCGATGAGAAATGGTTTTTTGGGGGGGTGGGTATTTATATTCAGTGAACCGCGAACAGGTGCGCGTGCCATAAGGGAGCGCGAGTGAACACATTGAACACAGCAGGAGAGAACGCAACGTTAGCCAGCTAGCTAAAGCTCCGGTGGAAAATTATTAGCTTATGCCGTGTTCACACCGGACGCGGTGCGATAATTCGCGCCGCGTCTGGTCTGAACACGCTATAAGCTACCGTTTTTGAGGAGGTAGATTTTGAGGTGAGGGGACTGACAAGGCAGAAGGTAAAGTGGTCCACCGTTCTATCAATAAGCAGACCTGCCAACCTGTACGCAATTTGCGTAGCGGATACGCATTTTGACTTCAAAGTACGCTGGTAAAAATGTGTCTAAAATTCACGGTTGGCAGGTCTGAATAAGGCTAAACTAGAAGTTAACACTAATACAAACATTATTTTTGCAGAATGAGTGTGTTAGGGGAGAAGGATGCAGCCATTGTTAAACAGCTGGATGCTGGATTGAAATGCAGCTGGAACTGGTCGTGGCTAAAACTGGAAGGCAAGGTCTCAATAAAAGTGCAAGAGGTGTCCTTTCATCTAGGAGATGTATTCTCCAAAATCAACAGGCAGGGATTCGCCAGATGCATTCTCTGCATCAAAGATATAAATGATGCTAACAAAGGCAGCCATGCTCTCCCTTACCACACTGTGCCTCATATACTGTAAATGTTAGACCCAGTGACAGGCTGGCATGAAATGGCTTGCATAATACTTAGTAAGGAGGCCATAATAATTTTTGACTCATGGCTGAAGTTAAGTTTCTCCAGCTCTCCCCAGGTTGGCAAAAAAAGCATCTCAAAATGCATCAGATTGATGCTTTAAAATATGGAATATTTTTTTTTTTCTTACGGGGGAGCATGCCCCCGGACCCCCCTAGAGGGGTAATATCCTTCTCACCTTTTTCACCCCTGACCCGTTTTCATGCCTGTTTTCATACCTCGGAAAGAGCAAAAGGTTACTCATTACCAGGATCACATGTTTTACAAATCAGTGATGACTCAAACTTCCCTTCAGAAAAACAATTTTGCCTGGAGTCCTGACAAAATGCATGATAAACCCCTCTATCTAAGACAGTTTCTACCAGGATCCAACACTCCTATTAAGCAGCAAAACCTAGGCCTACATTAAGCTCCTGTTGGTAATAAAAATACAGTTTACAAAAATATTACCCCCAGGAAAATAGAGCCTATTTGGAAAACGTGACATCTAAAAATGTTGTAAATAGTTAGTCTCAAAGCAATTTACACAGATTTGGGCTGAGGACCCAAAATTAAATCCAATTATTTCCTTTAGTGGATCAATGCAGGTGAAGCTGCACTATTAATTAAAGCTACTCGTAGCTGTGAGCGGGTCCTCGCTTCCGGCACGTTTGGGGTAGCTGGCGGGTCGCCGACTTGCCCCGGAAGGAAACCGGCCAAACCCATGCATTGTCTCAACAAGTGAAGAGAACAGCAATTCATTTTTTACAGTTATTTCCTGGCTGCGCAGTAGAGCTACTTACCTTTCAGCGTCACTGGCTTCCGTCAGGGTGCCAAGTTACACGGGCGAAATGCATGCTGGGAAAGACTGTCTCAGCGTTGGGCGGCGAACAGCTGTTTGTGTGGCGTGTCTTTCGGTCTGTCTCTTCCTGTTTTGTTTTGTTCGCGAGCGCTACCCAGAATGCAATTGGGCGCTGTCATTTTTATTTAAATCCGATGCTGTTTGGCTGATTTCCTTTGGCCAGTAGGTGGCGCTACGACAATGTGAACATATACTGTGCATCATGTTTCTGTACGTGAACAGTACACCAGGTGATTTCAATTGCACGTAAATCGGATGCAGTTTGGTAGATTTAGTTTGGCCAGTAGGTGGCGCTAGTAGGTTACTATGAATATATAAGTATCTTATATTTAAGCAATAAGGTACCATGTGATTTAGTGTTCAGGCTGGTTGAAAGTAGGGTGGAGGATGAGACACACACACACACACACACACACACACACACACATGCTGTCTCTATGTGAAGTATAGAGCAGATCATGTAAATTACACGTAAGTCAGATGCTGTTCGGTAGATTTAGTTTGGCCAGTAGGTGGCGCTATGACAATGTGAACATTGGCCATGTACATGTCTTCAGGCACGGACCAGCATCATGTATGAGGAGATTTGGGCTAATGGCATCATGTACATGTACTCACACCAAGACCAGCAGCCTGTATATAGGAGTTACAACAGGGTTCTCTCATATAGCGATTAGCACAAAGTAGTCGCGTCTTTGGGTCCCATTAACGTCGCGGCCGATGGATGAAAACGTGTTGAGCGCACAAGCCATACTCCTGAGGGTCTTTCTGTCACTTTAGAATAGACTAGAAGTGGATGACTTAAAAATTGTAGGAGGAGTAGTATTTGGCGTAAATGCAAATATCGGCTAATAATTAGCATAAACTGGCCGAAACTGCCAAATTGGCCGAATTACTGTAGCGCCCCCTAATGGTTAAATGGGACGACTGATTTATTGCAAGTTAGGGGATGCGATGTGCACATATACCCCAAGTTTGGAGTCTTTTCTCCCAATAGTTTTAATGTTATGAGTGTTTAAAAACAAGACACGCCCCTAAGAGGTTAAGTGGTCGATATCTCCTCAACGCAATGAGATATCAAAGAAATTCCAATGCAGTATTGATGATCCAGCTCTAATGATGATAACTACCAAGGTTGGTTTGAAAAAAATTAAGCGTTTAGGAATTATTAACAAAAATGTGTTTTTCACTAAATTCAAAATGGCGGAAAATTTTTGTAGGCGGACTTTATGGGTCTGAGAGGCTTTTTTGTAGAGCAGGTGAAGACGGACATGTGTGAATTTTTTCAAGTAAAAAAAAATTTCTGGGCGAGGGGCGTCGCCGGTCCAACTTGTAGGGGGCGCTAGAGAGTCATTTTTTGGAACCTTTTTCCCCGGCTTTGATACATTGCAATTTTCGCCAGTCCTAACAAGCAGTCCAAATTTGGTGAGTTTTTGGATATGACAAGTCCCCCAAAAAGCAGTCCAATGTATAAAAATAAGAATCATAAATAATTAAAGCTACTCGTAGCTGTGAGCAGGTCCTCGCTTCCGGCACGTTTGGGGTAGCCGGCGGGTCGCCGACTTGCCCCGGAAGGAAACCGGCCAAACCCATGCATTGTCTCAACAAGTGCAGGGAACAGCAATTAATTTTTTACAGTTATTTCCTGGCTGCGCAGTAGAGCTACTTACCTTTCAGCGTCACTGGCTTCCGTCAGGGTGCCAAGTTACACGGGCGAAATGCATGCTGGGAAAGACTGTCTCAGCGTTGGGCGGCGAACAGCTGTTTGTGTGGCGTGTCTTTCGGTCTGTCTCTTCCTGTTTTGTTTTGTTCGCGAGCGCTACCCAGAATGCAATTGGGCGCTGTCATTTTTATTTAAATCCGATGCTGTTTGGCTGATTTCCAGTAGGTGGCGCTACGACAATGTGAACATATACTGTGCATCATGTTTCTGTGCGTGAACAGTACACCAGGTGATTTAACTTGCATGTCAATCGGATGCAGTTTGGTAGATTTAGTTTGGCCAGTAGGTGGCGCTAGTAGGTTACTATGAATATATAAGTATCTTATATTTAAGCAATAAGGTACCATGTGATTTACTGTTCAGGCTGTTTGAAAGCAGGCTGGAGGATGACACACTCACACACACACACACACACACACACACACACACACACACATGCTGTCTCTATGTGAAGTATAGAGCAGATCATGTAAATTACACGTAAATCAGATGCTGTTCGGTAGATTTAGTTTGGCCAGTAGGTGGCGCTATGACAATGTGAACATTGGCCATGTACATGTCCTCAGGCACGGACCAGCATCATGTATGAGAAGATTTGGGCTAATGGCATCATGTACATGTACTCACACCAAGACCAGCAGCCTGTATATAGGAGTTACAACAGGGTTCTCTCATATAGCGATTAGCACAAAGTAGTCGCGTCTTTGGGTCCCCCTGACGTCGCGGGCGTTCGATGAAAACGTGTTGAGCGCACAAGCCATACTCCTGAGAGTCTTTCGATCACTTTAGAATAGACTAGAAGTGGATGACTTTAAAATTGTAGGAGGAGTAGTATTTGGCGTAAATGCAAATATCGGCTAAAAATTAGCATAAACTGGCCGAAAAGGCCAAATTGGCCGAATTACTGTAGCGCCCCCTAATGGTTAAATGGGACGACTGATTTATTGCAAGTTAGGGGACACGATGTGCACATATACCCCAAGTTTGGAGTCTTTTGTCCAAATAGTTTTAATGTTATGAGTGTTTAAAAACAAGACACGCCCCTAAGAGGTTAATTGGTCGATATCTCCTCAACGCAATGAGATATCAAATAAATTCCAATGCAGTATTGATGATCCAGCTCTAATGATGATAACTACCAAGGTTGATCTGAAAATAATTAAGCGTTTAGGAATTATTAAGAAAAATGTGTTTTTCACTAAATTCAAAATGGCGGAAAATTTTCATAGGCGGACTTTATCGGTCTGAGAGGCTTTTTTGTAGGGCAGGTGAAGACGGACATGTGTGAATTTTTTCAAGTAAAAAAAAAATTCTGGGCGAGGGGCGTCGCCGGTGCAACTTGAAGGGGGCGCTAGAGAGTCATTTTTTGGAACTTTTCTCCCCGGCTTTGATACATCTCTATTTTCACCAGGCCTGACAAGAGTTCCAAATTTGGTGAGTTTTTGAATATGATAAGTCCCCCAAAAAGCAGTCCAATGTACAAAAATAAGAATCATAGGGTATAATTAAAGCTACTCGTAGCTGTGAGCGGGTCCTCGCTTCCGGCACGTTTGGGGTAGCCGGCGGGTCGCCGACTCGCCCCGGAAGTAAACCGGCCAAACCCATGCATTGTCTCAACAAGTGCAGGGAACAGCAATTCATTTTTTACAGTTATTTCCTGGCTGCGCAGTAGAGCTACTTACCTTTCAGCGTCACTGGCTTCCGTCAGGGTGCCAAGTTACACGGGCGAAATGCATGCTGGGAAAGACTGTCTCAGCGTTGGGCGGCGAACAGCTGTTTGTGTGGCGTGTCTTTCGGTCTGTCTCTTCCTGTTTTGTTTTGTTCGCGAGCGCTACCCAGAATGCAATTGGGCGCTGTCATTTTTATTTAAATCCGATGCTGTTTGGCTGATTTCCAGTAGGTGGCGCTACGACAATGTGAACATGTACTGTGCATCATGTTTCTGTACGTGAACAGTACACCAGGTGATTTAACTTGCATGTCAATCGGATGCAGTTTGGTAAATTTAGTTTGGCCAGTAGGTGGCGCTAGTAGGTTACTATGAATATATAAGTATCTTATATTTAAGCAATAAGGTACCATGTGATTTAGTGTTCAGGCTGGTTGAAAGTAGGGTGGAGGATGACACACACACACACACACACACATACATGCTGTCTCTATGTGAAGTATAGAGCAGATCATGTAAATGACATGTAAATCAGATGCTGTTTGGTAGATTTAGTTTGGCCAGTAGGTGGCGCTATGACAATGTGAACATTGGGCATGTACACGTCCTCAGGCATGGACCACCATCATGTATGAGGAGAATTGGGCTAATGGCATCATGTACATGTACTCAAGCCAAGACCAGCAGCCTGTATATAGGAGTTACAACAGGGTTCTCTCATATAGCGATTAGCACAAAGTAGTCGCGTCTTTGGGTCCCCTTAACGTCGCGGCCGATGGATGAAAACGTGTTGAGCGCACAAGCCATACTCCTGAGGGTCTTTCTGTCACTTTAGAATAGACTAGAAGTGGATGACTTAAAAATTGTAGGAGGAGTAGTATTTGGCGTAAATGCAAATATCGGCTAAAAATTAGCATAAACTGGCCGAAACTGCCAAATTGGCCGAATTACTGTAGCGCCCCCTAGTGTTTAAATCGGACGACTGATTTATTGCAAGTTAGGGGACACGATGTGCACATATACCCCAAGTTTGGAGTCTTTTCTCCAAATAGTTTTAATGTTATGAGTGTTTAAAAACAAGACACGCCCCTAAGAGGTTAAGTGGTCGATATCTCCTCAACGCAATGAGATATCAAAGAAATTCCAATGTAGTATTGATGATCCAGCTCTAATGATGATAACTACCAAGGTTGGTTTGAAAATAATTAAGCGTTTAGGAATTATTAACAAAATTGTGTTTTTCACTAAATTCAAAATGGCGGAAAATATTTGTAGGCGGACTTTATGGGTCTGAGAGGCTTTTTTGTAGAGCAGGTGAAGACGGACATGTGTGAATTTTTTCAAGTAAAAAAAAAATTCTGGGCGAGGGGCGTCGCCGGTGCAACTTGAAGGGGGCGCTAGAGAGTCATTTTTTGGAACTTTTCCCCCCGGCTTTGATACATTGCGTTTTTCACCAGGCTTGACAAGATTTCCAAATTTGGTGAGTTTTGGGATATGATAAGTCCCCCAAAAAGCAGTCCAAATGAGAAAAATAAGAATCAGAATAATAATAAGAATCACATCAATTTCAATAGGGTCCTACTCGGACTGACTACGTCAGTCGCTCGGACCCTAATAAGAATCCCAGCAATTACAATAGGGTCCTACTCGGACTGACTACGTCAGTCGCTCGG
Organism: Myoxocephalus aenaeus; assembly: GCA_038501785.1. Lineage (NCBI taxonomy): Eukaryota > Metazoa > Chordata > Actinopteri > Perciformes > Cottidae > Myoxocephalus > Myoxocephalus aenaeus. The sequence goes on along the minus strand of JBAMJR010000121.1, from coordinate 319,412 downwards.
ACCCTAATAAAGCTACTCGTAGCTGTGAGCGGGTCCTCGCTTCCGGCACGTTTGGGGTAGCCGGCGGGTCGCCGACTTGCCCCGGAAGGAAACCGGCCAAACCCATGCATTGTCTCAACAAGTGCAGGGAACAGCAATTAATTTTTTACAGTTACTTCCTGGCTGCGCAGTAGAGCTACTTACCTTTCAGCGTCACTGGCTTCCGTCAGGGTGCCAAGTTACACGGGCGAAATGCATGCTGGGAAAGACTGTCTCAGCGTTGGGCGGCGAACAGCTGTTTGTGTGGCGTGTCTTTCGGTCTGTCTCTTCCTGTTTTGTTTTGTTCGCGAGCGCTACCCAGAATGCAATTGGGCGCTGTCATTTTTATTTAAATCCGATGCCGTTTGGCTGATTTCCAGTAGGTGGCGCTACGACAATGTGAACATATACTGTGCATCATGTTTCTGTACATGAACAGTACACCAGGTGATTTAACTTGCATGTCAATCGGATGCAGTTTGGTAGATTTAGTTTGGCCAGTAGGTGGCGCTAGTAGATTTAGTTTGGCCAGTAGGTGGCGCTAGTAGGTTACTATGAATATATAAGTATCTTATATTTAAGCAATAAGGTACCATGTGATTTAGTGTTCAGGCTGGTTGAAAGCAGGCTGGAGGATGACACACTCACACACACACACACACACACACACACACACATGCTGTCTCTATGTGAAGTATAGAGCAGATCATGTAAATTACACGTAAATCAGATGCTGTTCGGTAGATTTAGTTTGGCCAGTAGGTGGCGCTATGACAATCTGAACATTGGGCATGTACACGTCCTCAGGCATGGACCAGCATCATGTATGAGGAGATTTGGGCTAATGGCATCATGTACATGTACTCACACCAAGACCAGCGCCTGTATATAGGAGTTACAACAGGGTTCTCTCATATAGCGATTAGCACAAAGTAGTCGCGTCTTTGGGTCCCCGTCACGTCGCGGCCGAAGGATGAAAACGTTGCGAGCGCACAAGCCATACTCCTGAGAGTCTTTCTATCACTTTAGAATAGAACTGAAGTGGATGACTTAAAAATTCTAGGAGGAGTAGTATTTGGCGTAAATGCAAATATTGGCTAAAAATTAGCATAAACAGTCCGAAAATGGCAAATTGGCCGAATTACTGTAGCGCCCCCTAGTGGTTAAATGGGACGACTGATTTATTGCAAGTTCGGGGATGTGATGTGCACATATAGCCCAAGTTTGGAGTCTTTTCTCCCAATAGTTTTAATGTTATGAGTGTTTAAAAACAAGACACGCCCCTAAGAGGTTAATTGGTCGATATCTCCTCAACGCAATGAGATATCAAAGAAATTCCAATGCAGTATTGATGATCCAGCTCTAATGATGATAACTACCAAGGTTGGTTTGAAAATAATTAAGCGTTTAGGAATTATTAACAAAAATGTGTTTTTCACTAAATTCAAAATGGCGGAAAATATTTGTAGGCGGACTTTATGGGTCTGAGAGGCGTTTTTGTAGAGCAGGTGAAGACGGACATGTGTGAATTTTTTCAAGTAAAAAAAAAATTCTGGGCGAGGGGCGTCGCCGGTGCAACTTGAAGGGGGCGCTAGAGAGTCATTTTTTGGAACTTTCTCCCCCGGCTTTGATACATCTCTATTTTCACCAGGCCTGACAAGAGTTCCAAATTTGGTGAGTTTTTGGATATGGCAAGGTCCCCAAAAAGGCGCCCAATGTGGAAAAATAAGAATCATGAATAATTAAAGCTACTCGTAGCTGTGAGCGGGTCCTCGCTTCCGGCACGTTTGGGGTAGCCGGCGGGTCGCCGACTTGCCCGGAAGGAAACCTGCCAAACCCATGCATTGTCTCAACAAGTGCAGGGAACAGCAATTAATTTTTTACAGTTATTTCCTGGCTGCGCAGTAGAGCTACTTACCTTTCAGCGTCACTGGCTTCCGTCAGGGTGCCAAGTTACACGGGCGAAATGCATGCTGGGAAAGACTGTCTCAGCGTTGGGCGGCGAACAGCTGTTTGTGTGGCGTGTCTTTCGGTCTGTCTCTTCCTGTTTTGTTTTGTTCGCGAGCGCTACCCAGAATGCAATTGGGCGCTGTCATTTTTATTTAAATCCGATGCTGTTTGGCTGATTTATTTTGGCCAGTAGGTGGCGCTACGACAATGTGAACATGTACTGTGCATCATGTTTCTGTGCGTGAACAGTACACCAGGTGATTTAACTTGCATGTCAATCGGATTTAGCGGGTAGATTTAGCGGGTAGATTTAGTTTGGCCAGTAGGTGGCGCTAGTAGGTTACTATGAATATATAAGTATCTTATATTTAAGCAATAAGGTACCATGTGATTTAGTGTTCAGGCTGGTTGAAAGTAGGGTGGAGGATGACACACACACACACACACACACACACATGCTGTCTCTATGTGAAGTATAGAGCAGATCATGTAAATGACATGTAAATCAGATGCTGTTTGGTAGATTTAGTTTGGCCAGTAGGTGGCGCTATGACAATGTGAACATTGGGCATGTACACGTCCTCAGGCATGGACCAGCATCATGTATGAGGAGAATTGGGCTAATGGCATCATGTACATGTACTCAAGCCAAGACCAGCAGCCTGTATATAGGAGTTACAACAGGGTTCTCTCATATAGCGATTAGCACAAAGTAGTCGCGTCTTTGGGTCCCCTTAACGTCGCGGCCGATGGATGAAAACGTTGCGAGCGCACAAGCCATACTCCTGAGAGTCTTTCGATCACTTTAGAATAGACTAGAAGTGGATGACTTAAAAATTGTAGGAGGAGTAGTATTTGGCGTAAATGCAAATATCGGCTAATAATTAGCATAAACTGGCCGAAAATGGCAAATTGGCCGAATTACTGTAGCGCCCCCTAATGGTTAAATGGGACGACTGATTTATTGCAAGTTAGGGGACGCGATGTGCACATATACCCCAAGTTTGGAGTCTTTTCTCCCAATAGTTTTAATGTTATGAGTGTTTAAAAACAAGACACGCCCCTAAGAGGGTAAGTGGTCGATATCTCCTCAACGCAATGAGATATCAAAGAAATTCCAATGCAGTATTGATGATCCAGCTCTAATGATGATAACTACCAAGTTTGGTTTGAAAATAATTAAGCGTTTAGGAATTATTAACAAAATTGTGTTTTTCACTAAATTCAAAATGGCGGAAAATATTTGTAGGCGGACTTTATGGGTCTGAGAGGCTTTTTTGTAGAGCAGGTGAAGACGGACATGTGTGAATTTTTTCAAGTAAAAAAAAATTTCTGGGCGAGGGGCGTCGCCGGTGCAACTTGAAGGGGGCGCTAGAGAGTCATTTTTTGGAACTTTTCCCCCCGGCTTTGATACATTGCGTTTTTCACCAGGCTTGACAAGATTTCCAAATTTGGTGAGTTTTGGGATATGATAAGTCCCCCAAAAAGCAGTCCAAATGAGAAAAATAAGAATCAGAATAATAATAAGAATCACATCAATTTCAATAGGGTCCTACTCGGACTGACTACGTCAGTCGCTCGGACCCTAATAATAATAATTAAAGCTACTCGTAGCTGTGAGCGGGTCCTCGCTTCCGGCACGTTTGGGGTAGCCGGCGGGTCGCCGACTTGCCCCGGAAGGAAACCGGCCAAACCCATGCATTGTCTCAACAAGTGCAGGGAACAGCAATTAATTTTTTACAGTTATTGCCTGGCTGCGCAGTAGAGCTACTTACCTTTCAGCGTCACTGGCTTCCGTCAGGGTGCCAAGTTACACGGGCGAAATGCATGCTGGGAAAGACTGTCTCAGCGTTGGGCGGCGAACAGCTGTTTGTGTGGCGTGTCTTTCGGTCTGTCTCTTCCTGTTTTGTTTTGTTCGCGAGCGCTACCCAGAATGCAATTGGGCGCTGTCATTTTTATTTAAATCCGATGCTGTTTGGCTGATTTCCAGTAGGTGGCGCTACGACAATGTGAACATATACTGTGCATCATGTTTCTGTGCGTGAACAGTACACCAGGTGATTTAACTTGCATGTCAATCGGATGCAGTTTGGTAGATTTAGTTTGGCCAGTAGGTGGCGCTAGTAGGTTACTATGAATATATAAGTATCTTATATTTAAGCAATAAGGTACCATGTGATTTAGTGTTCAGGCTGGTTGAAAGTAGGGTGGAGGATGACACACACACACACACACACACACACATGCTGTCTCTATGTGAAGTATAGAGCAGATCATGTAAATGACATGTAAATCAGATGCTGTTTGGTAGATTTAGTTTGGCCAGTAGGTGGCGCTATGACAATGTGAACATTGGGCATGTACACGTCCTCAGGCATGGAGCAGCATCATGTATGAGGAGAATTGGGCTAATGGCATCATGTACATGTACTCAAGCCAAGACCAGCAGCCTGTATATAGGAGTTACAACAGGGTTCTCTCATATAGCGATTAGCACAAAGTAGTCGCGTCTTTGGGTCCCCGTCACGTCGCGGCCGAAGGATGAAAACGTTGCGAGCGCACAAGCCATACTCCTGAGAGTCTTTCGATCACTTTAGAATAGACTAGAAGTGGAGTACTTAAAAATTCTAGGAGGAGTAGTATTTTGCGTAAATGCAAATATCGGCTAAAAATTAGCATAAACTGGCCGAAAAGGCCAAATTGGCCGAATTACTGTAGCGCCCCCTAATGGTTAAATGGGACGACTGATTTATTGCAAGTTAGGGGATGCGATGTGCACATATACCCCAAGTTTGGAGTCTTTTCTCCCAATAGTTTTAATGTTATGAGTGTTTAAAAACAAGACACGCCCCTAAGAGGTTAAGTGGTCGATATCTCCTCAACGCAATGAGATATCAAAGAAATTCCAATGCAGTATTGATGATCCAGCTCTATTGATGATGACTACAAAGGTTGGTTTGAAAATAATTAAGCGTTTAGGAATTATTAACAAAAATGTGTTTTTCACTAAATTCAAAATGGCGGAAAATATTTGTAGGCGGACTTTATGGGTCTGAGAGGCTTTTTTGTAGAGCAGGTGAAGACGGACATGTGTGAATTTTTTCAAGTAAAAAAAAATTTCTGGGCGAGGGGCGTCGCCGGTGCAACTTGAAGGGGGCGCTAGAGAGTCATTTTTTGGAACTTTTCCCCCCGGCTCTGATACATTGCGTTTTTCACCAGGCTTGACAAGATTTCCAAATTTGGTGAGTTTTGGGATATGATAAGTCCCCCAAAAAGCAGTCCAAATGAGAAAAATAAGAATCAGAATAATAATAAGAATCACATCAATTTCAATAGGGTCCTACTCGGACTGACTACGTCAGTCGCTCGGACCCTAATAAGAATCCCAGCAATTTCAATAGGGTCCTACTCGGACTGACTACGTCAGTCGCTCGGACCCTAATTAAAGCTACTCGTAGCTGTGAGCGGGTCCTCGCTTCCGGCACGTTTGGGGTAGCCGGCGGGTCGCCGACTTGCCCCGGAAGGAAACCGGCCAAACCCATGCATTGTCTCAACAAGTGCAGGGAACAGCAATTATTTTTTTACAGTTGTTTCCTGGCTGCGCAGTAGAGCTACTTACCTTTCAGCGTCACTGGCTTCCGTCAGGGTGCCAAGTTACACGGGCGACATGCATGCTGGGAAAGACTGTCTCAGCGTTGGGCGGCGAACAGCTGTTTGTGTGGCGTGTCTTTCGGTCTGTCTCTTCCTGTTTTGTTTTGTTCGCGAGCGCTACCCAGAATGCAATTGGGCGCTGTCATTTTTATTTAAATCCGATGCTGTTTGGCTGATTTCCTTTGGCCAGTAGGTGGCGCTACGACAATGTGAACATATACTGTGCATCATGTTTCTGTGTACACCAGGTGATTTCAATTGCACATAAATCGGATGCAGTTTGGTAGATTTAGTTTGGCCAGTAGGTGGCGCTAGTAGGTTACTATGAATATATAAGTATCTTATATTTAAGCAATAAGGTACCATGTGATTTAGTGTTCAGGCTGGTTGAAAGTAGGGTGGAGGATGACACACACACACACACACACACACACACACACACACACACACACACACACTGTCTCTATGTGAAGTATAGAGCAGATCATGTAAATCAGATGCTGTTTGGTAGATTTAGTTTGGCCAGTAGGTGGCACTATGACAATGTGAACATTGGCCATGTACACGTCCTCAGGCATGGACCAGCATCATGTATGAGGAGAATTGGGCTAATGGCATCATGTACATGTACTCAAGCCAAGACCAGCAGCCTGTATATAGGAGTTACAACAGGGTTCTCTCATATAGCGATTAGCACAAAGTAGTCGCGTCTTTGGGTCCCCTTAACGTCGCGGCCGATGGATGAAAACGTTGCGAGCGCACAAGCCATACTCCTGAGGGTCTTTCTGTCACTTTAGAATAGACTAGAAGTGGATGACTTAAAAATTGTAGGAGGAGTAGTATTTGGCGTAAATGCAAATATCGGCTAAAAATTAGCATAAACTGGGCGAAAATGCAAAATGTGCCGAATTACTGTAGCGCCCCCTAGTGTTTAAATCGGACGACTGATTTATTGCAAGTTAGGGGATGCGATGTGCACATATACCCCAAGTTTGGAGTCTTTTCTCCCAATAGTTTTAATGTTATGAGTGTTTAAAAACAAGACACGCCCCTAAGAGGTTAAGTGGTCGATATCTCCTCAACGCAATGAGATAGCAAAGAAATTCCAATGCAGTATTGATGATCCAGCTCTAATGATGATAACTACCAAGGTTGGTTTGAAAATAATTAAGCGTTTAGGAATTATTAACAAAAATGTGTTTTTCACTAAATTCAAAATGGCGGAAAATATTCATAGGCGGACTTTATGGGTCTGAGAGGCTTTTTTGTAGAGCAGGTGAAGACGGACATGTGTGAATTTTTTCAAGTAAAAAAAAAATTCTGGGCGAGGGGCGTCGCCGGTCCAACTTGTAGGGGGCGCTAGAGAGTCATTTTTTGGAACTTTTTTTCCCGGCTTTGATACATTGCTATTTTCACCAGTCCTAACAAGCAGTCCAAATTTGGTGAGTTTTTGGATATGGCAAGGTCCCTAAAAAGGCGCCCAATGTATAAAAATAAGAATCATAGGGAATAATAATAAGAATCCCAGCAATTTCAATAGGGTCCTACTCGGACTGACTACGTCAGTCGCTCGGACCCTAATTAAAGCTACTCGTAGCTGTGAGCGGGTCCTCGCTTCCGGCACGTTTGGGGTAGCCGGCGGGTCGCCGACTTGCCCCGGAAGGAAACCGGCCAAACCCATGCATTGTCTCAACAAGTGCAGGGAACAGCAATTCATTTTTTACAGTTATTTCCTGGCTGCGCAGTAGAGCTACTTACCTTTCAGCGTCACTGGCTTCCGTCAGGGTGCCAAGTTACACGGGCGAAATGCATGCTGGGAAAGACTGTCTCAGCGTTGGGCGGCGAACAGCTGTTTGTGTGGCGTGTCTTTCGGTCTGTCTCTTCCTGTTTTGTTTTGTTCGCGAGCGCTACCCAGAATGCAATTGGGCGCTGTCATTTTTATTTAAATCCGATGCTGTTTGGCTGATTTCCTTTGGCCAGTAGGTGGCGCTACGACAATGTGAACATATACTGTGCATCATGTTTCTGTACGTGAACAGTACACCAGGTGATTTGCACGTAAATCGGATGCAGTTTGGTAGATTTAGTTTGGCCAGTAGGTGGCGCTAGTAGGTTACTATGAATGTATAAGTATCTTATATTTAAGCAATAAGGTACCATGTGATTTACTGTTCAGGCCGGTTGAAAGCAGGCTGGAGGATGACACACTCACACACACACACACACACACACACACACACACACACATGCTGTCTCTATGTGAAGTATAGAGCAGATCATGTAAATGACATGTAAATCAGATGCTGTTCGGTAGATTTAGTTTGGCCAGTAGGTGGCACTATGACAATGTGAACATTGGGCATGTACACGTCCTCAGGCATGGACCAGCATCATGTATGAGGAGAATTGGGCTAATGGCATCATGTACATGTACTCAAGCCAAGACCAGCAGCCTGTATATAGGAGTTACAACAGGGTTCTCTCATATAGCGATTAGCACAAAGTAGTCGCGTCTTTGGGTCCCCTTAACGTCGCGGCCGATGGATGAAAACGTTGCGAGCGCACAAGCCATACTCCTGAGGGTCTTTCTATCACTTTAGAATAGACTAGAAGTGGATGACTTAAAAATTGTAGGAGGAGTAGTATTTGGCGTAAATGCAAATATCGGCTAAAAATTAGCATAAACTGGGCGAAAATGAAAAATGTGCCGAATTACTGTAGCGCCCCCTAGTGTTTAAATCGGACGACTGATTTATTGCAAGTTAGGGGATGCGATGTGCACATATACCCCAAGTTTGGAGTCTTTTCTCCCAATAGTTTTAATGTTATGAGTGTTTAAAAACAAGACACGCCCCTAAGAGGTTAATTGGTCGATATCTCCTCAACGCAATGAGATATCAAAGAAATTCCAATGCAGTATTGATGATCCAGCTCTAATGATGATAACTACCAAGGTTGGTTTGAAAATAATTAAGCGTTTAGGAATTATTAACAAAAATGTGTTTTTCACTAAATTCAAAATGGCGGAAAATATTTGTAGGCGGACTTTATGGGTCTGAGAGGCTTTTTTGTAGAGCAGGTGGAGACGGACATGTGTGAATTTTTTCAAGTAAAAAAAAAAATCTGGGCGAGGGGCGTCGCCGGTGCAACTTGAAGGGGGCGCTAGAGAGTCATTTTTTGGAACTTTTCTCCCCGGCTCTGATACATTGCGTTTTTCACCAGGCCTGACAAGATTTCCAAATTTGGTGAGTTTTTGGATATGGCAAGGTCCCCAAAAAGGCGCCCAAGTGAGAAAAATAAAAAAACGGAATAATAATTAAAGCTACTCGTAGCTGTGAGCGGGTCCTCGCTTCCGGCACGTTTGGGGTAGCCGGCGGGTCGCCGACTTGCCCCGGAAGGAAACCGGCCAAACCCATGCATTGTCTCAACAAGTGCAGGGAACAGCAATTAATTTTTTACAGTTATTTCCTGGCTGCGCAGTAGAGCTACTTACCTTTCAGCGTCACTGGCTTCCGTCAGGGTGCCAAGTTACACGGGCGAAATGCATGCTGGGAAAGACTGTCTCAGCGTTGGGCGGCGAACAGCTGTTTGTGTGGCGTGTCTTTCGGTCTGTCTCTTCCTGTTTTGTTTTGTTCGCGAGCGCTACCCAGAATGCAATTGGGCGCTGTCATTTTTATTTAAATCCGATGCTGTTTGGCTGATTTCCAGTAGGTGGCGCTACGACAATGTGAACATATACTGTGCATCATGTTTCTGTGCGTGAACAGTACACCAGGTGATTTAACTTGTATGTCAATCGGATGCAGTTTGGTAGCTTTAGTTTGGCCAGTAGGTGGCGCTAGTAGGTTACTATGAATATATAAGTATCTTATATTTAAGCAATAAGGTACCATGTGATTTAGTGTTCAGGCTGGTTGAAAGCAGGCTGGAGGATGACACACTCACACACACACACACACACACACACACACACATGCTGTCTCTATGTGAAGTATAGAGCAGATCATGTAAATTACACGTAAATCAGATGCTGTTTGGTAGATTTAGTTTGGCCAGTAGGTGGCGCTATGACAATGTGAACATTGGCCATGTACATGTCCTCAGGCACGGACCAGCATCATGTATGAGGAGAATTGGGCTAATGGCATCATGTACATGTACTCACACCAAGACCAGCAGCCTGTATATAGGAGTTACACAGGATTCTGTCATATAGCGGTTAGCACAAAGTAGTCGCGTCTTTGGGTCCCCGTCACGTCGCGGCCGATGGATGAAAACGTTGCGAGCGCACAAGCCATACTCCTGAGAGTCTTTCGATCACTTTAGAATAGACGTGAAGTGGATGACTTAAAAATTCTAGGAGGAGTAGTATTTGGCGTAAATGCAAATATCGGCTAAAAATTAGCATAAACTGGCCGAAAATGCAAAATTGGCCGAATTACTGTAGCGCCCCCTAGTGTTTAAATCGGACGACTGATTTATTGCAAGTTAGGGGATGCGATGTGCACATATACCCCAAGTTTGGAGTCTTTTCTCACAATAGTTTTAATGTTATGAGTGTTTAAAAACAAGACACGCCCCTAAGAGGGTAAGTGGTCGATATCTCCTCAACGCAATGAGATATCAAAGAAATTCCAATGCAGTATTGATGATCCAGCTCTAATGATGATAACTACCAAGGTTGGTTTGAAAATAATTAAGCGTTTAGGAATTATTAACAAAAATGTGTTTTTCACTAAATTCAAAATGGCGGAAAATATTTGTAGGCGGACTTTATGGGTCTGAGAGGCTTTTTTGTAGAGCAGGTGGAGACGGACATGTGTGAATTTTTTCAAGTAAAAAAAAAATTCTGGGCGAGGGGCGTCGCCGGTGCAACTTGAAGGGGGCGCTAGAGAGTCATTTTTTGGAACTTTTCTCCCCGGCTCTGATACATTGCGTTTTTCACCAGGCTTGACAAGATTTCCAAATTTGGTGAGTTTTTGGATATGGCAAGGTCCCCAAAAAGGCGCCCAAGTGAGAAAAATAAGAATCAGAATAATAATAATAAGAATCCCGGCAATTTCAATAGGGTCCTCTCGGGACTGACTACGTCAGTCGCTCGGACCCTAATTAAAGCTACTCGTAGCTGTGAGCGGGTCCTCGCTTCCGGCACGTTTGGGGTAGCCGGCGGGTCGCCGACTCGCCCCGGAAGGAAACCGGCCAAACCCATGCATTGTCTCAACAAGTGCAGGGAACAGCAATACATTTTTTACAGTTATTTCCTGGCTGCGCAGTAGAGCTACTTACCTTTCAGCGTCACTGGCTTCCGTCAGGGTGCCAAGTTACACGGGCGAAATGCATGCTGGGAAAGACTGTCTCAGCGTTGGGCGGCGAACAGCTGTTTGTGTGGCGTGTCTTTCGGTCTGTCTCTTCCTGTTTTGTTTTGTTCGCGAGCGCTACCCAGAATGCAATTGGGCGCTGTCATTTTTATTTAAATCCGGTGCTGTTTGGCTGATTTCCTTTGGCCAGTAGGTGGCGCTACGACAATGTGAACATATACTGTGCATCATGTTTCTGTGCGTGAACAGTACACCAGGTGATTTAACTTGCATGTCAATCGGATGCAGGTTGGTAGATTTAGTTTGGCCAGTAGGTGGCGCTAGTAGGTTACTATGAATATATAAGTATCTTATATTTAAGCAATAAGGTACCATGTGATTTAGTGTTCAGGCTGGTTGAAAGTAGGGTGGAGGATGAGACACACACACACACACACACACACACACACACACACACACATACATGCTGTCTCTATGTGAAGTATAGAGCAGATCATGTAAATGACATGTAAATCAGATGCTGTTTGGTAGATTTAGTTTGGCCAGTAGGTGGCGCTATGACAATGTGAACATTGGGCATGTACACGTCCTCAGGCATGGACCACCATCATGTATGAGGAGAATTGGGCTAATGGCATCATGTACATGTACTCAAGCCAAGACCAGCAGCCTGTATATAGGAGTTACAACAGGGTTCTCTCATATAGCGATTAGCACAAAGTAGTCGCGTCTTTGGGTCCCCCTGACGTCGCGGCCGATGGATGAAAACGTTGCGAGCGCACAAGCCATACTCCTGAGGGTCTTTCGATCACTTTAGAATAGACGTGAAGTGGAGTACTTGAAAATTGTAGGAGGAGTAGTATTTGGCGTAAATGCAAATATCGGCTAATAATTAGCATAAACTGGCCGAAACTGCCAAATTGGCCGAATTACTGTAGCGCCCCCTAATGGTTAAATGGGACGACTGATTTATTGCAAGTTAGGGTATGCGATGTGCACATATACCCCAAGTTTGGAGTCTTTTCTCCCAATAGTTTTAATGTTATGAGTGTTTAAAAACAAGACACGCCCCTAAGAGGTTAAGTGGTCGATATCTCCTCAACGCAATGAGATATCAAAGAAATTCCAATGCAGTATTGATGATCCAGCTCTAATGATGATAACTACCAAGGTTGGTTTGAAAAAAATTAAGCGTTTAGGAATTATTAACAAAAATGTGTTTTTCACTAAATTCAAAATGGCGGAAAATATTCATAGGCGGACTTTATGGGTCTGAGAGGCTTTTTTGTAGAGCAGGTGAAGACGGACATGTGTGAATTTTTTCAAGTAAAAAAAAATTTCTGGGCGAGGGGCGTCGCCGGTGCAACTTGAAGGGGGCGCTAGAGAGTCATTTTTTGGACGTTTTGTTTCCGGCTTTAATACATTGGGTATTACACCAGGCCTGACGAGATTTCCAAATTTGGTGAGTTTTTGGATATGTCAAGGTCCCCAAAGAGGCGCCCAATGTACAAAAATAAGAATCAGAATAATAATAATAAGAATCCCGGCAATTTCAATAGGGTCCTCTCGGGACTGACTACGTCAGTCGCTCGGACCCTAATTAAAGCTACTCGTAGCTGTGAGCGGGTCCTCGCTTCCGGCACGTTTGGGGTAGCCGGCGGGTCGCCGACATGCCCAGGAAGGAAACCGGCCAAACCCATGCATTGTCTCAACAAGGGCAGGGAACAGCAATTAATTTTTTACAGTTATTTCCTGGATGCGCAGTAGAGCTACTTACCTTTCAGCGTCACTGGCTTCCGTCAGGGTGCCAAGTTACACGGGCGAAATGCATGCTGGGAAAGACTGTCTCAGCGTTGGGCGGCGAACAGCTGTTTGTGTGGCGTGTCTTTCGGTCTGTCTCTTCCTGTTTTGTTTTGTTCGCGAGCGCTACCCAGAATGCAATTGGGCGCTGTCATTTTTATTTAAATCCGATGCTGTTTGGCTGATTTCCAGTAGGTGGCGCTACGACAATGTGAACATATACTGTGCATCATGTTTCTGTGCGTGAACAGTACACCAGGTGATTTAACTTGCATGTCAATCGGATGCAGTTTGGTAGATTTAGTTTGGCCAGTAGGTGGCGCTAGTAGGTTACTATGAATATATAAGTATCTTATATTTAAGCAATAAGGTACCATGTGATTTAGTGTTCAGGCTGGTTGAAAGTAGGGTGGAGGATGAGACACACACACACACACACACACACACACGCTGTCTCTATGTGAAGTATAGAGCAGATCATGTAAATCAGATGCTGTTTGGTAGATTTAGTTTGGCCAGTAGGTGGCACTATGACAATGTGAACATTGGCCATGTACACGTCCTCTGGCATGGACCAGCATCATGTATGAGGAGAATTGGGCTAATGGCATCATGTACATGTACTCAAGCCAAGACCAGCAGCCTGTATATAGGAGTATCAACAGGGTTCTCTCATATAGCGCTTAGCACAAAGTAGTCGCGTCTTTGGGTCCCCGTCACGTCGCGGCCGAAGGATGAAAACGTTGCGAGCGCACAAGCCATACTCCTGAGAGTCTTTCGATCACTTTAGAATAGACTAGAAGTGGATGACTTAAAAATTGTAGGAGGAGTAGTATTTGGCGTAAATGCAAATATCGGCTAAAAATTAGCATAAACTGGCCGAAAATGCAAAATTGGCCGAATTACTGTAGCGCCCCCTAGTGTTTAAATCGGACGACTGATTTATTGCAAGTTAGGGGATGCGATGTGCACATATACCCCAAGTTTGGAGTCTTTTCTCCAAATAGTTTTAATGTTATGAGTGTTTAAAAACAAGACACGCCCCTAAGAGGGTAAGTGGTCGATATCTCCTCAACGCAATGAGATATCAAAGAAATTCCAATGCAGTATTGATGATCCAGCTCTAATGATGATAACTACCAAGGTTGGTTTGAAAATAATTAAGCGTTTAGGAATTATTAACAAAAATGTGTTTTTCACTAAATTCAAAATGGCGGAAAATATTTGTAGGCGGACTTTATGGGTCTGAGAGGCTTTTTTGTAGAGCAGGTGGAGACGGACATGTGTGAATTTTTTCAAGTAAAAAAAAATTTCTGGGCGAGGGGCGTCGCCGGTGCAACTTGAAGGGGGCGCTAGAGAGTCATTTTTTGGAACTTTCTCCCCCGGCTTTGATACATCTCTATTTTCACCAGGCCTGACAAGATTTCCAAATTTGGTGAGTTTTTGGATATGACAAGTCCCCCAAAAAGCAGTCCAAATGTCTAAAATAAAAATCATGAATAATAATAATAAGAATCCCGGCAATTTCAATAGGGTCCTCTCGGGACTGACGTTGTCAGTCGCTCGGACCCTAATAATTAAAGCTACTCGTAGCTGTGAGCGGGTCCTCGCTTCCGGCACGTTTGGGGTAGCCGGCGGGTCGCCGACTTGCCCCGGAAGGAAACCGGCCAAACCCATGCATTGTCTCAACAAGTGAAGGGAACAGCAATTAATTTTTTACAGTTATTTCCTGGCAGCGCAGTAGAGCTACTTACCTTTCAGCGTCACTGGCTTCCGTCAGGGTGCCAAGTTACACGGGCGAAATGCATGCTGGGAAAGACTGTCTCAGCGTTGGGCGGCAAACAGCTGTTTGTGTGGCGTGTCTTTCGGTCTGTCTCTTCCTGTTTTGTTTTGTTCGCAAGCGCTACCCAGAATGCAATTGGGCGCTGTCATTTTTATTTAAATCCGATGCTGTTTGGCTGATTTCCAGTAGGTGGCGCTACGACAATGTGAACATGTACTGTGCATCATGTTTCTGTACGTGAAGAGTACACCAGGTGATTTAACTTGCATGTCAATCGGATGCAGTTTGGTAGATTTAGTTTGGCCAGTAGGTGGCGCTAGTAGGTTACTATGAATATATAAGTATCTTATATTTAAGCAATAAGGTACCATGTGATTTAGTGTTCAGGCTGGTTGAAAGTAGGTTGGAGGATGACACACACACACACACACACACACACACACACACACACACACACACATGCTGTCTCTATGTGAAGTATAGAGCAGATCATGTAAATTACATGTAAATCAGATGCTGTTTGGTAGATTTAGTTTGGCCAGTAGGTGGCGCTATGACAATGTGAACATTGGCCATGTACATGTCCTCAGGCACGGACCAGCATCATGTATGAGGAGATTTGGGCTAATGGCATCATGTACATGTACTCAAGCCAAGACCAGCAGCCTGTATATAGGAGTTACAACAGGGTTCTCTCATATAGCGATTAGCACAAAGTAGTCGCGTCTTTGGGTCCCCGTCACGTCGCGGCCGAAGGATGAAAACGTTGCGAGCGCACAAGCCATGCTCCTGAGAGTCTTTCGATCACTTTAGAATAGACGTGAAGTGGAGTACTTAAAAATTGTAGGAGGAGTAGTATTTTGCGTAAATGCAAATATCGGCTAAAAACTAGCATAAACTGGCCGAAAATGCAAAATTGGCCGAATTACTGTAGCGCCCCCTAGTGGTTAAATGGGACGACTGATTTATCGCAAGTTAGGGGACGCGACGTGCACATATACCCCACGTTTGGAGTCTTTTGTCCAAATAGTTTTAATGTTATGAGTGTTTAAAAACAAGACACGCCCCTAAGAGGTTAAGTGGTCGATATCTCCTCAACGCAATGAGATATCAAAGAAATTCCAATGCAGTATTGATGATCCAGCTCTAATGATGATAACTACCAAGGTTGGTTTGAAAATAATTAAGCGTTTAGGAATTATTAACAAAAATGTGTTTTTCACTAAATTCAAAATGGCGGAAAATATTTGTAGGCGGACTTTATGGGTCTGAGAGGCTTTTTTGTAGAGCAGGTGAAGACGGACATGTGTGAATTTTTTCAAGTAAAAAAAAAATTCTGGGCGAGGGGCGTCGCCGGTGCAACTTGAAGGGGGCGCTAGAGAGTCATTTTTTGGAACTTTTTCCCCCGGCTTTGATACATTGCGTTTTTCACCAGGCCTGACAAGAGTTCCAAATTTGGTGAGTTTTTGGATATGACAAGTTCCCCAAAAAGCAGTCCAAATGAGAAAAATAAGAATCATAAGAAAAAGAAGAAACACATCAATTTCAATAGGGTCCTACTCGGACTGACTACGTCAGTCGCTCGGACCCTAATAAGAATCCCGGCAATTTCAATAGGGTCCTCTCGGGACTGACGTTGTCAGTCGCTCGGACCCTAATAATAAGAATCCCGGCAATTTCAATAGGGTCCTCTCGGGACTGACTACGTCAGTCGCTCGGACCCTAATAAGAATCACATCAATTTCAATAGGGTCCTACTCGGACTGACTACGTCAGTCGCTCGGACCCTAATAATAATAATAAGAATCCCGGCAATTTCAATAGGGTCCTCTCGGGACTGACTACGTCAGTCGCTCGGACCCTAATTATTGATGGACTAATGCAAATAATGAATCATTACACCTTGAGGTGAAACACAGTCAAAGACTTCAGTGAAATGTTACATATTTTCCTTTTTACAGCAAAATAAAAAAAAGGAGCTCGGAGTTGCTGACTACAAAGAGGACACCCTGCAGAGAGATGTATCAATGCGGTGTTCAGCGCATTGTGTTTCAGTTTTTCAATATGTTTCATTGGGTTTCACTAAAGAGTGACACTGTGGACTCCACTCTCATTTCTCGTTTAAAAAAAGACAGCAGTGAGTGTTTGTCAGAACAAATATCTTCCAGCAAGACATTTAAAAACAAATACAAAGGCTGACACAAAGGGCTGCATGCCTTTAGGTCTCCACTGAGCTTCTTTGCCAGGATAATAAAGGAGGATCAGAGAATTCAGAAGGCTCCACAAACAACTTAATGCAACATATTCAAAGTTGGCTAATCGACTGGGATGATTCAAAGAATATTCAAAAGAATACACTACATAAGTAAATTATAAGTGATGCTGTTATTGACATGGAAAAATAACGTTCTGGGGTCAGTTCTGACCCCAGCAGCAGAGTCAACAAGATTCATCAATATGCGAGATTACTCACTGTTTTACTGGTAGTAAACATATATAATACACTGCATGAGTGAGTCAAAATGTGTTCATGTGATGTCATTCTCTGTCTATCTGTTTTAACATAGACATAGATTCCTGTCAACATGGTCTCTGTCCATGCTAACAGTGAACAGGAGCACATGCAGCTTGGGAACAGAGCAGCAGTGGCTGGAGTCTGTCTGCTGGACAGCTTTTAATGGGCGCTCTGTTAACATGGACTTGATATTATTGACTTCAGCGGACTGTTAAATGGATTGATTTGGCCCGCTGCTGAACGGATCAATCTGATACTGCCGTCTTACTGAAAGCAGCAAACACATCTGGTTTTCAGACTATAGCTGTTGGGAAGACATAACATTTTAGGGCTGTCCATTAGTGAGGGATTTGTCATCGTTAAAATAAATGACTCAGTGAAACACTTACTAATTAAGTAAACTATATGTAAAATAAAAAATACACGATGCACGAGCCAAGTAGGGGTGGGGGAATTTTTTTTTGAGAATACAGGTTCTTCGATTTTGCTTGATTTTGAATCCAGAACTTTAGAACTAAGCAATTCTAAAAGCGTTTTCGTCAAAAGTGTTTATTTGTGCAAGTTTAGCATTAAATAAATGTTACATTTTGCCTTTGTGGGTTTACATAATGCAATCAATTGACTTAACTTAACCTTTCCAAATATAATCTTATACACACATCACTCTGCTTTCATGCCATAATTTGCCACATTGTCTTTATTGGAGTAGATTATGCAATTAGCACCCCTACGTTCTGAAGTTAGAATAAAATTAAATCGTATCGAATCAACAATCGATTTTGAATTGAATCGGGAACTCAAGAACCGAAGAAGAAATCCAATCCAATCGAGAAATACTAAAAGATTCATACCCCTAATCCCAGGTGTGCAGTAGATCAGATGGACCGATTCTGGAGATATAAGGTCATCCCCACATACACACAGACAGACAAACTGACAAGTATAGTTCACAGTATGGTCCCTGTTCAGTACTCACCAGGGGTTGGTTTAGTTTAGGGCTGCAGGTATAGATTGTTTTAGTAATAAAATATTCTACAGATTATTTAATTGATTAATCCGATTGATTAATTAAATTAAAATTGTATTTGAACCCTCCTCCCAGAGTCTGTGTAAACAGTCAACAATTAACTTTTGTTTTTTAGGATGCATTTGGGTCTGCCTTACTTTATTAATATTGACTTTACTATTCATCCATCTATCAAATATGCCATATGTACTTAAACCTAGCAAGACTTCTCTAAGTACACTAATTGCATATTAGACACACAGTATTCTATCTACGAAATGATATTCATGCTACGATGACTTCTATCAGCAGCAGTTTAGCTTTTAAATGTGTTTGTTTGACATATACAATGGTATTTGTGTAAAAAAATTAAAACAGGAAATGTCTTCATAGGAAACATGATGTGTCTATTTGTAACAAACAATTTCCGAATGTGATTATTACAACAAGTTATTGTCAATCGGCAATTTTTCATTGGGAAGATGCAACTATCAGTTTATCATTGACACTGTTACCATTTGTCTTCCAAATAATCAAATGAATTGCAATGAAAGGGATGGAGTTTGTTGTCTTCTTGTTGAATTCTAGCAAGTGTCTCGGTGGCACCACTGATCCAAATTTAATTAACTCATGGATGACTCATATTTGCAGTCATGTTCAACCTTTCAGAAATTACACTGATTTGTTTTAATGCGGATGCCATGGCCAAAAGGTCAAATTTCAAACATTGAAACTGGTATCTCGAACAAAAATGTGCGTGAGTTTTTTTTTCTGTCTTTGTAAAAATTCCCTTCAGTGCAAGCGGCAACCTCCAGTGCTGGAATATGAAGCCAATTGTGAAAGTGTCCAAAACTGCAGTTTAAATTGTCACTTGAGTTTGGCTCCAAAAGCAAGTCAACCCCCAGAGCAGCCCCATGTTGAAATGCCCAACTTTATAGCAAAAACTGCATTTGGCTGCTTTGTGTGACAGGTGTTAGGTCTTAGGTTGCTAGTTTGCTATCTGGCCATATTTGTTACATCACTGGTTCAGTTTTTAGAACAGTTTCAGTAAATGTTACCTGGGACTGATTGGCCTTATATTTCTGCACCGATCAGTCTGAATTCACTAATGTGTGCAATATTTCTCTGATTCCTTGTCAGCTGTTTATGTGCTCTTGCCGGTTCCCCCCCCCCCCCCCCCCCATGAATCACCTCCTAGGCTGTGGAGGCTGGTAGTGGACTTAGAACTCGCTGCGCTCTCCTTCCCCGTGGGGAGTGACTGGGCCCGCTGCTCCCAGCGCGACTGTTTACCAGGGCAGACTGTCCTCCCGATGTCGGGAACCCACCCGAACGGTCCGAAGCCTGCCTCACAGACAAAGTTCTTCATTGAGGCTAGCTCTTGATTTTGCTCTCAAAGTGCACCAGATCGATGCATTTAATTTTAAAATGTACAAAATGTTCTTCTAGGGCAGCATGTGTCCTGAGACCTCTAGAGGGTCCAGGATCCACCCACCATTGTCTAAAGAAATCCTTTGAGAAACAATGGGTTTCGCGAAAGTTGAATTGTCCTTTACAGCCCTCTCTTCAACCTACTGTATGAGACAGTACACACACTATGCAGCAATGCCAAATTACAGCTGCAAATTTAATCACAACAATAATATTGCATTCCCTTTTCCACAGTATTCCATATGAAACATTCTAGATGCCTGCACTTATTAAACATCAGTACACTAATGGACATGTGCATTCAAGCTACATTAGATGATACCTTAATGATCCTTGTGGGTATGTTGCAGATTTTTATTATTATAAAGAGTCGTATTCCACGGCATTTCCTTCATGAATAATTATACCATTTTGATGTTAGGTGTTCCATTAAGAATCCTTTAGTTTTAATAGCTCTGTAATATATCACGCAGCTCCAAGGGGACGGAGCCAACCTTGAAAGAAAATGGCATCACTTTAAGTTTCAGAAAAGGCTTTTCTTTAAAATATTTCATCATGAAAATTCAAATATTAGATATAAAAGAGGCAAAGGGAATGTAGGAGATACTGTAGCTATCTCTGAGGAGATTCTGTGGAATGAAGTAATCTAAATGCATTTCTACTCTGACACAGCACACTTTAAGCATGGCCTTCATTTGGTTTATAGAAATGTTGCAGTTGCCAGAATGATCAATAACCCCATTAAGACAACCAAAGGAAAACACACACTCCATCTACCTTTAGGGTGCTCTTCTACTGGGGCGAGTCAGAGAATTTAACAGGATAAATGTGCCCACATTAATGTGCACATGCATGTGCATGAGAGCATGTATGGCTTTGTGTGTAAAAGCATTAACATCTGAATGAAATAATTCAACAACATGTTGTATACATTGCAATTATGAACAGTAGATACCTGTCAAAAACATCAGAAAATAGAGTTTTGCTGAGGATTTCACAGAGTAGCTCACTGGTTTATAGTAGCACAACAGTCTCTGATAAATAGCTCTTGTTAGTTTAGTCTGGTATTATATGCCCCTGTGCTATTAAGCAGATCATATTCAGCAGGTACACCATTTTAATTTGGCCTGTTACATTATCATGCTCATGCTGCTAAACACAAAGTACAGCAGAGGTTGATGGAATATGATTAATTCTTCAGGAATTTGATCATAAACTAAACTATATTACAAAGGAGCAATGTTAACTTGATGCTTGTGCAGATTAAGTCAAAAGCTTTTGGACTTTCAAAAGCCGTAACCAATTCCACAACAATCCATCCACAGTTGTCAATATCACAAAGTCACTAAAGTTTAGACCTCATGGTAGCACTAGAGGAACACTCAATGGATCCCCACAATCATTTGGATTCATCCCGTGGGGATCATGCATGTCTGTATTTCATGGCAATCCATCCAAAAGTTTTTGGGACATTCTGTCTGGACCAAAGTGGTGGACAAACTGACCGACCGATTTAAACACATAACTTTGGGCCCTGAAGTACTGTGACAGCACTATTCACAATTTTTAGTGAATAGTGCCGGCATTTTTACAGCCTAAAAAAAAAAATCTTTAATTGAAACGTAATGTATAATCAATAGTGAAAATACCCAGAGGTCGAGAATAGCCAGAAGATAATGTCTGTATAAACACTGCAAATATCCCAAACAGGAAGCTTGCTGAACCGAGTTGAAAGCAAATGTTATTGAGATGTGCAGCAGGGCGGACTAATGGATTCCGCATAGATTGACATTTTAAAAGAACAGAGCTGTTGGGCCACAACTGATTAATAACACGCCTGCCTCCATCCATAGTGACGCTTATTAAAATATGAATTGCAAATGAATCAGACTTCACAGCATTGTCCACCAGTGTCCAGCTGTAATTTGTTGTCACTGAAGCTTCCAGCACTGGTATCTTCTTGGCCAGAATGAGAAGCAATAAAAACACCCCGACTGGGAATAAGAGTCAAAGATATGGCACAGAAGGCAAAGAGAGCCGTCTTTTTCCAAATGACTATAATGGATTTGTTACCCTTCTGATTTACATTTAAATGAAAACCTTTTATCTGCTGGTCTACCTACTAATGAGCAAACTCTGCTTTGACAGATGTGACTCCTCTTCCCATCATGAATGGAGTGAACCAACGGTATACTGTTGGACAGTGAATGTACAATGCATAGAAATGACTTGAAAATGAATATAAGTAAAGGTAAATTAATATTAAGTTATATTATCTCCCCTCGACACGTCCTTGAAAGGTTGGAAAAAGAAGGTTGAGGAGAAGCTGAGAGAAGGAACAGAAGTAGATTAGAAAAGGTCTTTCTCAGCTGAAAGAGTGTGTGTGTGTGTGTGTGTGTGTGTGTGTGTGTGTGTGTGTGTGTGTGTGTGTGTGTGTGTGTGTGTGTGTGTGTGTGAGAGAGAGAGAGAGAGAGTTTTGCATGCTAAATGTGTGTGCGCAGTACCTCATTGCATTGGTTTTAGACTTCAAAGGAAGGGGTTTTGGAGCCTCATCGTGAGACTTTGGGGCAATTTTCAAAAACGGTGGCGCTGATACAGTCAAAGCTGTTGGGAATACAATCATGAATCAATAACTGTTTGATAAATTAGAGGATCGGATGTTTTTTGGTGGGTCATTTTTAATCACAGATGTGCTGTATTTATGAAAAGACACAGTATAGTACATTGTTATTCGTTAAAAGCTATTTGATAATGGAACATTTGTTGCAATATCCCGATACTATTCTATGATTGCTGTCTGGCTGATTGATTAGCCTCATGTATGTTAACTCCTGCTGATTGCTTCAAACCTTTCTCAAGTGACTATTCCCGTAGAACAAACATTGAACTAATGGGGTATTTTTTTTTTTAATCCACTTGATTTCAGTGGTATTCTATAAATAGTTCAATCAGATGTGGAGTACAGCAGCCCTGTGATTGAGAGCCACTTTGCATAATCAAAGTATGTTTCTGCCGTTAGGAGCAGGTAAGAGAGTCTCAGATTAGTTCTGAAACACAGAAATACAAAGGCCACACACTGCATCCCGTCAGGCCTGGACTGGGACAAAAATTCGGCCCTGGACGTTTTGGTCCAGACTGACCCACCACAATCCGCGCGCAGATACTGTGCCAACTCGGTCCGTTGATGTACTGTACATATAATCACACAAGCCCTTAATAACACTACTATACTGAATAATATCCCTTGATATTCTGGAGCATTGAATAAAATAAATGATGACTACACAGTATGTTGCTCACTTGCTCTTAAGAAGGATACTGGAGAAAGGATTTAAGATTCAAGAGTGTTTATTTATACAAATACTCATACAAATACAAATAGAACTCCCTGTGAAAGACAGAAACAAAAGATGTTATTAATATCCATTCAAGTTGTCAAGTGTTGACTAAAATAAATGTATAAGAGTGTATTGCTCTTACAAGGATGATACTGGCTAAAGTACATCAGGACAGTGGCACTGGAAGACAACTGTAGGTCCCTCACAAAGCACACACTGGAACAAATATAAAGCTCTCCTCAGCCCTGTGAAAGACAGACAACATTATTGTAACAGTAGTTAATCAGTGTTTCATTAGTTTTAACTGTATAATGTGAAATGGGTCATTGTCTCCT
Source organism: Myoxocephalus aenaeus (assembly GCA_038501785.1). Taxonomy (NCBI): domain Eukaryota; kingdom Metazoa; phylum Chordata; class Actinopteri; order Perciformes; family Cottidae; genus Myoxocephalus; species Myoxocephalus aenaeus. The sequence goes on along the minus strand of JBAMJR010000121.1, from coordinate 296,270 downwards.
TGTCTCTTATTTGATGTAATTTAATCTGAAAATGTCCATAAATAAGTGTTCAAAAAAAGAAAAGCAAGGACAATAAACCATAAACACTGACAGAAAAAAATAGGTAAAGCATATTTGAACAAATTGGACAGTGGGCTTGAAGAAAGTGTATTGATACTTAAAACACTTTAACTCTGGTGAGCTGATTTGTAATTATAAAAATTGTGAAAAAGCAGATCTGCATGCTCAAATCACAGCACCATAAAATAGTGGTTAATTAATCAGGATAGTATATAATTTTCCAACACTTTAGAACTAGATGTACACCACACGCTATCTATTATGTCAAGTAAAGTTCATAGACAACGTTTCTGAACATTTAGTGAATGAGTGTTTATCCACAACATGTTAGCTAGCACACTCACCTGCTATCACCACCACCACTCTCCTCCTCCCCCTCCTGTACCACCATGGCAGCGGGAGCCTCACCTTCACTGTCCGACGACCCCTCCTGGGAGGGACCCGCCGCGCCCGGCGCAGCCAAAGCCCCGGAGCCGGAGGCCACGCCACCGCCGCCGGCCCCCGCAGCAGCAAACATGTTTATTATATTTCTGCTCTTAGCAGCATCAGTTGCGAGAGCTTTTTTTTCTTCTTTTCCCTCAGTTTTTCTGCACCGCCTTTTCGTTTTTTCTCCATTTTTGCTTTCTCTTCTCTCTCACAGATTGCTAATGATGTGTCATTAGCTCATCATTAAAGGTGGTTGGACGAGGGGTCTGGAAAATGCGTGGGCGGGACTACTGGGCCTATCATAGGGCCACTGGGCCTCTTATGCGTCTTTACGTAAAAAAGAAAAAGAAAAAAAGGTCAGCCACTGCCGGCCCATTACTGACCGGCCCACCTGGAAAACTCCCGGTACTCCCTATGGCCAATCCACCGCTGCATCCCGTTGCTACCCAGTAAATAGTGAAAACGTTTAATGTTGAACATTAATTTACATTCAATTACACTCTACTTTTGAGTTATTATTATTATTATTATTATTATTATTATTATTATTATTATTATTATTATAAGACCTGGGAGTTATTGAATTCAGCAATCTAAATTGTGTTTGTACTTGAGAATCCAGTAAAACATTGTGAATAATTTTCATATACTGTATGACTCACACGAAAAACATAGACAGAAAGCAGTTGAAAAGGATGTTCTGTCATCATGCCAGTTATATCTTGCATATAAAAAAACACTGAATGCTACTACTCATCTAGCCTCCAGTATGATGTTTCTATTAAACGTAGTTCAGGAACTTTGGACCACGCCCCACACGCAGCTTGTCCCTCGCACCAGGGTACTTAAACGCAATCAACCTGGCACTTCCGCCCTGACTCTGTCTCTACATCCCATCCCACCCACCCCGTTCTTGTCTCCTCTCTCTCTCTCTCTCTCTCTCTCGCCCTCTCTCGCTCTCTCTCGCTCTCTCTCTCTCACAGGAACAAAGGGGGAACTCTGATCTGCAGAGCTTCCAAGAGACGGCCCCCACCCACAGTCTCTACCCCCGACACTATCGGCCGCACGCCATAACCGCCGCCGCCACCGCTGCCACCGATGCCACCGAACCCGCCTCTTTCTCCCCATCCCTCTCCCTTCATCCATCACTCCCTTCCCTCATCCCTTACCCCTCTTCCCTCATCCCTAACCCTTACCCCCCATCCCTTACCCCCCATCCATCACCCTCGACCCTCACCCCTCATCCCGCATCCCTCACCCCTCGACCCTCATCCCACATCCCACATCCCTCACCCTCGACCCTCATCCCACATCCCACATCCCTCACCCTCGACCCTCTCCCCCTCTTCCCTCACCCCTCATCTCACATCCCGTTTCCTTCTCCTGTTCAAGAACCTAACAGGTTCCAAATAAACCATTTAAGAACGCCAGTTACGAGTAGCGTGGTCCTTGTTCGTGAAAGGTACTGTGCCACCATATTGCGTTTGAATTTATATTTGTTTAGGCCAGCGGTAGCCAACACGGTGCCCGCGGACACCTGGTCGCCAGCAGAGACCACGCTAGTCGCCCGTGAAGCATGTTCTAAAAATAGAACACGCTTATGAGCTTTCACAAGAAAAATAATTAAAAAAATAAATAATCGCTGGCGTGCGCGCAGCGGTCGGAGCTACTTACGTGTCATGGTTCTAACTTGTATCATGGTTCTAACTTTAGTCGCGGTTAAAACTTTATAACAACAATTAATAACCCACAACTAACACATTTTAACAGGGTAAAACACCAAGACACAACAGTTTGTGACTTATTAACAATTTGTAACACTAATAATTGTACATTTATAAAATTACACCACCGAGCATGCTGGGTACAGCTCGCCCACTATCACACCAAGAAGAAACTCCGTCGCAGGAAGAGACAGACCCTTCCTGTTTTTTTTCACCTACATTCCCCTGGGTCCTAAGTCCCTCCAGGTTTAGCTTCCTAACACCCTCTATGTACCAACGTAAAAACAGCTGTTCAGTTGGCCTGCGGTCCTTTTCAGCATCAATGAATGAATGCGTTTACTGAAGAAAAAAAATACGCCAGAATCTTACAAAATACTGTGATATTAATTTTTGGCCATACCGCCCAGCCCTAACTCCGACCATTTCTGAAGGGGGTTAGATAGAGTTAGATAGAGTTAGATAGTTAGATAGGGGTTAAATAGATAGTGATCTGTGCAACTTTGTTGTTCAGGAAGTTTGTATCAAACAAGTAGCCCTTCGTATTATTTTGTACCCTTGAAGTAGCGCTCGGCTTCAAAAAGGTTGGTGACCCCTGGTTTAGGCTGTGTGTGTGTGTGTGTGTGTGTGTGTGTGTGTGTGTGTGTGTGTGAGAGATAAAACAAGTGAAGACATGTTATTTCCATAGTTTGCAAACAAGCAACCATCTGGCAAAGCCATTTTAGTCATGATTTAGGACAAACATAGCTCTGTATGTGTTTTTAGAATATGGCAATACAAGTTTCTTACCTCTAGGTGGTTGTCGGTTACAGCTGTTTTTGAAGTGTGACATTATTTTTTTTTAACATGCTATTGTACTGTTATAGCTCTCAACTTTTCACAGAAGGTGTGGAATTATTTTTAATTGTCATATGCTGTAACAACATTTCAATTGTCACTCTTTGAGAATAGATCCCAAGAGTGACAAAAAAGTAGCACTCAAACTGTAAAATAACAGAGGCTATGAAAAAAAAAGACACTGATGAAAATGTGTCTGAAGCCTTGAGGAATTGTGATAAAACTGACTACCATGATAAATAACCTGGTACACAAGCTGACGTAGTGAAGCTTCATTTTCACATTAACTCAAGAAATCAATCAAAACGTGTGATGCTAATAGGAAATAATGACTTAGCTGATGGATCCCATTGAAGCAGAAAATAATATTACACTGCGGTAAGTTCGAGGAGTCGTGTAGGTGCATAAACTGAAATTAATTACTTGAGCAAACTTGTACCATCCTTCGTTTTTCAATCGGAAGAAAAATCTTAAAAACAAGAGGTCACAACTGTAGAAACATGACTGCCTTACGTTACCTCTCATTAGAGAAAACATCCACGATGCTGAAGTTCAAATACTGTCCTTATATGTAAACAGTGTGTGTAATAATCTTCATGAAATACAACAGCACCTGCTTCTTTCATTCTTCAACCTCATCCTACAAAGACATACAGAATGTGAAATATAGGAAAATTGCATAAAGCTCATAAAAGTGGCATGGGACTATACCACAGTCATATTCACAGTGATTTACCACATAAAACAATTCAAGTAGTTTTACAGCAGGAATACAAATCTATATAGGGAGGATCCATTGTAAGGGAGTCTATGTATCATTGCCACCAGAGACTGGGTCGCTCACTGAAGTGCCACTGAGTCACTGACACACCTTTGCTTGTCATTTAGCCAAAGGGCTTCTACAGAGGACATGGAGTGTGACTTCCAATTAGTTTTCAGGAGATTTATTCATAGGACTGTTAAAGAAAGAATGTGTTAAAGAATGTTAACTGAAATAATGTATTTTAAATGGCCGTTCACGCTGCAATATAGCATAATATGAGCTCTGATGTGTTTTGTATGACCCCTAATGTAAATGTTGAGCTTTAAAGCTTCTTTTTGCTAATGTTTTTGCTTTTAATGAAATGAAAAGTGTTGTTAGATCCCATTCCTACAAACAGATACAATTATTTAAAAGATCATCAAAAGTGCAGTTAACTGTTCCTTAGGTTTGTTTGTGTGTGTGTGTGTGTGAGAGAGAGAGAGAGAGAGAGAGAGAGAGAGAGAGAGAGAGAGAGAGAGAGAGAGAGAGAGAGAGAGAATGCTCAGGCAGCTGTGTGGGTGAAGAGGCCCTGAAGGTGCAGGTGTTGGTGGAGGAGTATGTCGAGGTTATTCAAGAAACTGCTAGCTTGATGTTGGTTGATCTGTTGTTCCACTGCCTGGTGAATATTAACAGGAAAGGTGATGGGCCTGTATCATTTATACAACTAAAAAAGTAACTCCAGACAGAAGTTAGCCTGAAAGAAGAGTACTTAAAGCAACGTTTGTGATATTAACATAGACTGAAATGACTCATTGCAAAAGTAAAATGGTTGTGCAATGGTTGTCTCAAAAAACGCTCAAACCTACCGCTCACTGCAGCTTTTCAGCCACTTTCAGCTCATAAAAATGACAGACTTGTGTAAAACATCACAGCCCTGTTTAGTTATGTCCACTTACCTCTTCTCTTTAACTCAAAGAGCTCTGACAAGTTTTAGATTTTGAACCTAACTGTTCAAGTTAAAACTTAATTAAACTTACAATAATGCCTTGTGTTGACTTTTTGAGATGTGTTAGTGTTAATTGAACTTGGCTCTTTAAGTTATCAGTAAAAAAGAAGAAGAAAAGACTGAAAAAGGAGGGAGTGAGGGTTTAAAAAAAAACAAATGCTGTAATGTTTGTGTTTTAGGTAAACTGTCTTTTTTAAACCATGGCTAGGTTGAAGTCTGGCCATAATCTACTTCTTAAACTGCAGATAAATCATATACTTAAATTCCAATGAAAATATATGTATTTTGTGGGAAACCAGAAAGGACTATTTCCACCGGTGGAGGGAGTCTATTAACCCGACAACCTCCAGTGAAAATTCACGTTACTTTCCACCTGCAACAAGTAGAGCGGGCTGAACAGACCACGCGCTAAGGGATTCTTATTCTTTTCGCTTTGCTTCGGTACAGGAAGGGGAGTTTAAATTATGACTTTAAGTATTTTAATTAATTAATTAAATTAATAGCATGTGTAACGTTAGTAATGTAATACAGTTATCTAGTGTGTGCTTTTCAATGGTCTGGAAAGGCTAACTTTGTGTCTTTAATGTTTAGCTAGCTTAACAATTCATGGGCAATAGTTTTGCCCATGAACTTCTTCTATTTTATCCGTCCTGCAGTTGATAAAACGTAATTAATGAAGAAGTATAAGCAATTGGTTCATTCTTTAAAGTGACCACAATTTTATTAAATTATGTCATGCTCTATTTAAGTTACGTTTTTTGCTAACAATTACACAATACATTACTTTGTATGTATTCTAGTAATCTTTGGCAGGTTGGAGGGTTTCAGACACTTGCAATACTCATTCTTGAGACTTGCACTATTGAATTGGCGTATACTGAGGTGTTTCTCGTACTCTACAGTAAATGTAATACATTTAATCATGGACATCATTGAAGGATTTCTTCCTTCTACTGTACATAGGGCCTCAGGCATGCCTTTCATAATGGCTGGAGTGTTTTAATGGCTGGAAATTATCATTTCAGTTATATTTATTCAAGATGAAAATGGTTAAGAGGTATGTGGTCATTCGTAAAAGTAATACTCGATATTTAAAGTCCAGTAGTCTAATTATTTATGTAATAAAAAAGTGTCCTGCAAATATTTAAGAAAAAAACAAAAAACGTTCTAGGATTCTGTTCACAGAAAGACACAAGAGGCCTTGTTTTGAAATAAAAACAGGAATGTTGAGTTACAATTGTATTTCTTAATTTCATGTCTGTGACAGATACAGACATCACAACTTTGCGTCAAGCGGAAACAATAGTTGAGACACAGCTGACACAAACTCCATGTTTATTAGCACATGCTGCCATGTGGATAGTTCACCTGTGTCTGAAGGGGACTCGCACATTTACTGTAGACTACGAGAGCTCAGGAAAGCAGTGGCCAATCCGTACCATAAACACCGAGTGAAAGCGAAAATCTATTTTCATTTTTAAACATCATCCATGTATGGAAAATTATTGATGAACTATAATGTATCTCCCAGCTCCATATGCCCTCCAGTGTTTAAACAGGCTGTAAACTGGAACTTGTGGGTCAACTATCTAACTAAGAGCAAGAAAGTAATTCATTTTCATGTAAAAATTGATGATGCACTTCATCCTCAAATGTCACCTTCTACTTCCTGCAGAGCCTTCACTCTTCATTTTGTCCACCACGTACTTATGGAACTCTGCAGTGCCTTGAATTTAAACTGTAGCATACAATCATTGCCATTTTCGTTGCAATTACTCATGTGGCTTTTAAGCCGCTAAAACATAATGACATGCTATTACACTTGAAATGCCATATATTTTTGAATGTGTAGGTAACAAAAAAAGACATGGAACAGAAGTCTTTATAACTTTATATTCTGATTATTTCTGATATGTCTCAGTGTGGGTTCAGTGGAGTCTGTGGCTCTGCAGCATGTTGTTACACCCAGACCTTCTGGGTAGTTCTGTGTTCACTGTCTGTGTCTGTTGTGTTGTCTGTCACTCACCTTGTCTCTCGTTCCAGACTCCTCCTCCTCCTGTGCGGCCCTCCTGTGTGATTGCAAGCCCCGCCCTCATTGTTTCCACCTGTGTCTCGTTCCCCTGTGTATTTAGTCTGTGTCAACTCCCCGTCCTGTGCGAGTTTGTCTTTTGATGTTCTGTATGTGTTACTCAGTAAAACTTGCGCTTTGAACTCAAACGGCCTTGTCTGCTTGTGGGTCCAGCCACCGTGGTCCTGTTCTTAACACATGTAAGAAATAATGTGCTCTCCAAACATTATCTAAAAGTATCTAAAATGACTTACTTACCTATCTGTATAGCGAATGTTTCAGTCTGTGTATATTTTCTTCAAATAAATGTTACATCTTTTGAACAGAAGTAAGAATTATCAGTCATTTCTTTTTATAAAGCAAGCACACTCTCAATTATCAGACAAAATAATGTTTATTTGCAAGTTGAAACGAATTTGGAATGTAAATCCTCTTAACTTGAAATGGCAAGTTGTATGGTAAAGTTATTTTAACTTGTAACTGTGAGTTACATAAAAGCACAAATGTGCGTTTGTTTGACTCGGTAAGGAAAGTTTTCTTGAACTGATAATGTAAACACTTTTTTTTTTTAACTTGGTGAATCAAGTTTAAACAACAAGGGACAACAAGTTCACTCAACTCTGACAACTTGAAACATAATGTTGAGACAACTAGCATGTTGTAGTTACATCAACCTTATGAACTTTCATCTCTCAGTTGAATCAAAGGGAATTTCAAGTTGAATTAACAGGCTTTTTCAAGGCAGCAGGTGAACTTTCATTTGCAAGTTGAACTGGCTTGAAATGTCTTACAGTGTACAGCTTTTCTTTTTGATTTTGTCTTTTACAGTTTAGGCCTATTAAGTCATTTAAAAGCCAGTTCTGAATCAAAACACCTGTGGTTTCTTGTATCTGGCGTCTGCGGTTAAAGCAAAATGCTACTGCGGACCATATCTCACATGCCTCCTTCAGCCTGAGCTATGCTCATTAAGAGCTTGCAGCACATGCATGATCTTCCAATGTATCTCTGTGACATGCATTTAATTCACACATATCCATTAACATAGATTTCATGAATACATTGTTACACTCCTGGGGCAAACACAATCAAAGTGAGCCAGTAAGTGCATATGGTTCCACACCTTGTGTGTATGAGTTACATGTAGATTGGCTTGTTGGCTGTTTTTCTGACGTGATGTTGAGGGCTGCGTCGGAAGTGGTCGATTTAAATGTGTTCATGAAGGCATTGCTCATTTCTTGCATGACCGAGAAGGCTGCGACTGAGGAGAAGTGTCGATAATATATCCTGGCATGTGCACCTGAGAAGTAGACAGGTACTCAACCCTTTCACAGCCTCCAGTGGTAAAAAATGCATCACTAATACACTGTACTCCCATACAGTGTGTAAATGCACTTGCACTAAATCAAGGACGCGAGAGCAAACAGTATATTAGAGAATGGTTAATATGTATAATGGAAAACCCCATTAATAGGTTGTGGTTTGAGATTACAGCATTCAAGCAATAACATGAAGGAATTTGAAACTGCAGAGCCCCAGAAAGGATAGCAGTGGAGAATGCAACCTTCACCCTGCAGAGTAACAATAAAAGATGGCTGAATAGAAACTAATTTAAGATCAGGTCAGAGTATAAACAGCACACTGGGGGAAAGGTTTGGCGAATGAATGTCCGTGGCAGAAGTCAGAGTGCGTATTGTCGTATACAAGGTTGGTTCAATGTCCAGAGCATGAAAGCAATTGTTTGATTACTTGTATTTGCCTTTCCATGAATACAATGCATGTCTGTCAGCTGAATATATAATATAATATAGAAATACATTTATAATGCATCTGGTGTGTTTATATGTATTGAGTATAGTCAGTCCTGTGTGACAGATTGTGAATTAGAATATTTTTGAGGGCAGACAGAGAGGCGGAGCTTTGTGCAGTACTTTAAAATAACCTTCTGATAAAAGTCATTGATGCAATCAACAGAAACCTAATGATTTCTGACTTTGAGCTGCCATCACCTTGAAGCTTTATGTAAAATGAAAGTCTGACTGCTGATCAACAAAATGTCAAACTACTTTCAGCTAATGTTTGACTGGCAACACTTGCATTTCTCTGCACAAGGTTAATTATTCCTCTTATATCCGAAGCTGATTGTGACTGACTGAGCCTTTTGCCTCCAGTTTTTCTAAAATTTCCCCGGACATTGTAGTACACTGTGCAGATGAATTACCTTGATGCAAATTAAGATGTTATCAATAGATCACTGTCATCTGCTGAGCTGGTGACATAAATTGTATTTATATATTAATATAGGGTGACCAGATTTGAGTTTGTGAAAAAGAGGACACTTCGTTCCGGGGGGGGAGGGTAGCAGTAGTGTGTAGCATGCCGTGAACTTACATTTACGTTGAGATCGGTCGACCAATGACAGTTCTCTCTACAGTCAGAGCTTGCGCAAGAAGGTGGACCGTGAGGGAGATACCATTTCCAAAACTTGTAAGGGGGTAATAACTATTTTCCCGGACGTAGCAAAATCCCGGACGTTTTTGGAATCCCTGCCGGACGCTTTTTTTAGGTCTCGAAAAGAGGACATGTCCGGGAAAAAGAGGACGTCTGGTCACCCTAATTAATATGCCGCGTGATAGTGCCTTTAGTGTCTTGATATCAAGTGAATTAGCTCATCTCTGAAAAAAAAGTTGCCCCTGTCTCTAAATTATCAAGAACACATGATGTTGGAAAATTCAAAATTCAGTTTTTAAGATTTCATATGACGTAATCGTTCAAACTGATTACTACACCTACGTATTATATTCAATTTATTTAGCCAAGAAACAATATTCCAGCCGAATAGTACCATCTAACAATCCCACCATGAGGATCTGACGACATGTCTTAGTATACCAACATGTAGGACCATCAAAGGACAATGTTAAAGCGCTTAATGGCATTAATCACATGCGAGGCCCAGCTCTCGTGTTTTACCAGCCTTTCTGTCCACTGTTTTAAATCTACTTCCTGTCCAGACAGTTTGCCCTCCAAAAAAAGACATGAAAAGCAGAACCAGGCTTTCTGTATGCTAGCAGTGAACCAAGTTTTCCTTGTAAAAACTCTCATGGTTGAATTGTCTTTTTTTATTTTTTCCTTCTTGAGATATGATTGTCAGAAACACTTTATTTCCTTTATTTCCTCTTTTTACTCCGTGGGTAAAGTGCTATATCGTACTATCGTTAAATAATCCATACGAGTCATACTGTTGTAACGTTAATGTAAATACAATATTGGTCCCTCTTTAGCTAGCTAGCAAGAAGTGTACACCCTTGCACCACTAAAATCAACCATCCATCCATTATCCAAACCGTTTATCCTGTTTAGGGTTGCTGGTGCAGATCCCAGCAGTCATTGCGCAAAGGCAGGGTACACCCAGGACAAGTCGCCAGTCTATTGCAGGGCACATATAGAGACAGACAACCATTCACACCTACTGGCAATTTAGAGTCCAATCAACCTAAGCTGCATGTCTTTGGACTGTGGGAAGAAGCCAGAGAGAACCCACGCTGACACGGGGAGAAGATGCAAACTCCACACAGAGGGACCTGCCAGACTGGGATCCGAACCCCGCCCCTCTTGCTGTGAGGCAACAGTGCTAGCCACTACACCACCGTGCACCCCGAAAAATCAACCAATGAGATGCTTATAGGTCAAGTAGCATCAGGCACAAAGATAAATGTACACACATATGTCTCTAAAAAAGAGATTACATTCAGAATATGATTTCCAAAAATTGAAAAAATGTAATGAAGTAGACAAAGCCATTATTGTGTCTGAAATAGAGAAAAGCCTAAAATAGCACCCTCTAGTGGGAATGTGCCCATGGGCCCCGAATGCAAAAAAAACGTCAATGCTATTTACTCAAACTGTCTTCGGGACAGAAGGAATGCAGGAACAATAACAATTAACAATGAAGTTGTCCCGTACCTATTAATAATTTTTTTGTTTATTTCTGTACAACATTTTAGACAAAAACTGCATATTCCTTGAGAACAAAAATGTAGGTGCACCGATTGCAATTTTCTTGGCCAATTAGGATTTCTGATATTTGTAAGTCTGACCTGCCAATAGAGTTTTTTCCTGATTATGATTTTTTTTCTTCTAAAAACTAAAGCAAGGCCTTTTAATGTATGTCTGAAAAGTAAAGTTATATGACATGTAACCTTGCCAATCAATATTGTTAAACACCTTCATCTTTTAGAACAGATGACCTACTCCAAACAACTCAAAAAATAAGATTGAAGGTGGAAAAATGGTGTGCTTAAACCAGATCTTTCATTACTATTGTCAGTACATTGTGCGGTTGTTTTAACAAGGCACATTTGCATTGAAGTCCTATCACTTCATATCTGTTTGCTTTTTTATTCATATTTACTTTTTGCTCGCTGTCCTTGTAATGTGAAAAACTTTCATAAAGAAAACAGAAAAAAACAAACAAACAATAAAGATGCTTTATTTGACCAGACGCCTCTTAAATAAATGAACATATGGCCCTCTTGACATATTATCCACAGTGCAAGACAAGCGTCTCTCGATTTAGGGTAATATAACATCTCAAGTTTCCTGCTGCAGTAATTGTTCTGAAAGTGTGGAGGCTCACTGTGGCATTCTGTTGACATTGTTGATTCTGAGAGGGCCTCTTACTGGACTCTAGGGGTGGACAGTGTGCCAGCAGCAGGAACCTGGGACCTGTGTGGTGGCAGACGTGATGGAGAGCCGAGCTTTGTTTGAGAGAGAGAGAGAGAGAGAGAGAGAGAGAGAGAGAGAGAGAGAGAGAGAGAGAGAGAGAGAGAGAGAGAGAGAGAGACCAAAAGGGAAAATGAGAGCGTGAGTGTGAGGGAGAGCTCAGAGGAATACTTAGTCATTATGGCTGTGTGGAGGGGTGAGAGTGTGACAGGGACGAATGTATCATTGCTTGCCCTTTGGTATGCAGCCATCAGAAGTATAACAGATGGAACTGATGAACTGTTTCCATAGAGTTTGGGCACTTTACAATCTGTGGTGTCCAATTATCTTTCATCATAAGCTCACAGGAATGCATAATACTATGCTGTAACAAAGATAAAAGCATAAAGCCACCATATCCTGTTCTTTCCCCAAGTCAAATCTATTTGTCTATGATGCCAACGAATTTGTTGTGTTGCCTGAGGTGGCGTATGGTAGGCGATCTGCATGTGGCATAGCCTACAAACTGTGGTTTTTCTGTCATCGACGCGTTCATTGTTTACATAACTGACAGGGAAGGAAAAATGTTGCCACACTGGGAACATTTCTTCAGGGAAGCAGGAGGCTTTTCCATTTCTGTTGTTTCTCCATTACCTCCGATTACCGCAGTGGTCATGGGGTCTCGAAAAAGGCAGCTGTGCGCTACCGGTAAACTACGCTGTGTCGTCTTTAAAGTATTATTTTCTTCAGACGCACGGGAGAATCATCAATACTGCTTTTGAATTCAAAGGTTAAAAAAATTAAAGCTCAAAAATTAAAATTCAAAAAAATTAAAGCTCATTTTGATCCATTTCCGAATTAAAGCCAAAATTGTGACACACCTACTGGGAAGGTTACCTTGATAACTGACCTCTGCTTAAAAATTTAAATAATTATTTGTGTTGTGTGTGTGATGTTTAATCTCATCTACCCACATATTAAAATAATCGTAGAGGGGGGAGAACATATGGAAAATAATTCGTATCACATCTGCAATTGATATACAAAGCTATTCCTAATTATTGTAAAATTCTTCAAAAACAGATAAAGCTTTGGCATTAGACACACATTCTCATGAGGAACAAGCTAACTTTGACAAATGATGCATTTTGCCTCAGGCATTCCGGGAATTACTAAGCAGTTAAATATATTAATTTTTCTTAATAAGGATGACATATGTAAACCTTCCCATTACACATGTGAGACTGGTGGTCTTCCATTGGGTTTGCACATTTTCCACAGCGTTCTGCGATCTATTCATCATGGTTATTCTTAATGAGGTGCACAGTCGGTGAGCTAAGCGGAGAAGGGATGAAATAAAATAGCACTAAGACGAATACCGGATCACACAATATGATGCTGTGTTGTACATTGATGTTCCATCTATGTGAGATTGTTTGCAGCTGGAACGCATTCCTAACAAATGTCTAATAATAATAATGCATAATGATGATTCAACCTCACATACCAGTGCATTTAGACTCGTGAGACCAGCTCTCATACTTTATATGGACAACATAAACCACCAGTTCTTGCTGGGCATACGGTACTCATGTCTGGCATCCATGTCCCTTTAAAGACAAAGATTTCAAGCACAACATTGATTTTTGCAGTAGATTTAACCTGATACGCATCTTAATCTTGTCCATCATTTATTTTACATAAAGCTAAGATACCCAGTACTTACACTCCTCATGTTTCCCGTGTATAAATTGATTTTTGAAGCAAGAAAAGATTCACAGAGAATAAGGATAATTTAGGCTGATGGCGGAATATTGATCATATACTAACCCTTTCCTCTTTCCTATGCAGTCACTTCTAATAAAAAAGGAAACACAATATGCCAAACATTCAATAATGAGACTCCAAACCTCACCTCCAAAGTAACAATCCATATTTGTTTTTTGTTTTTTTTTCATTCTTTTTTTTATTGGTAGTAGGCATCAATTAGACAACAATCCATATTTGACAGGTGGAGTGTTGTGGTCACCAAATGTTCACAATGAGGTATTTTTTAATATGCACTAGACCCACAGCTCCAAACCCTGTTGCACTGAAAAGTATTCCTGGTGAAAGGCCTTTCCATACAAACTGCTATCAACTTTCTCTTCTTCTACAGCCAAGGCCAAACATGTCCAGTCCACATGAGGCTCATGGAGTTCAGCTACTCTTGCTTTCAATTTTATTTGAATAGCCCAATCACTTCTCCACCCTTCTATTGCATGCAGTTTCATGCCACTCTGTGTTGGAGTCAGGAATCCTTGGCCCTGCTGGCTTCGGTGGACTCAGGCACACTCAGGACTCAAGTTTACCGGACAGAAATATCTAGCTTCACAGGATGGCATACCTGTCGAATCCCTTGCTTCCCCGTTGGATGCTAATGCTTTGGATGGAAGACCTCTGGCCAGAGTCACTCGACCAACACAATCTGTTGCTGCTGGACATTTGTTGAATGTATGTCTGTGTTGCTGATACAATGTTGGAATAGCAGTTTGGTTAAAGTATTTTCACCCCAGCAAGACCATGTCCTCCTCCTGGACCCCTGAGGCGGAGAAGGCTTAAAGGCATAGCCAAGTATAGTAAAAACCTCTCAACTTTTGGTTTCACACGGGAAATGGAAATGAAATGTCACAAAAGCACATTCTCGTTAACACCTGTAATACAGGCTGAAATGATCCATTGACATAAAATGTGTCCAATTGAAAGAGTTTGGTGTATCCACCTTGGAGAACTCATAAGAGCAAACCTCACAGAAAAGATGTAAACTCGATTTAGGATAATTTTCTTGGTTTGACCCCATTGCCTATTCTGGTTAACATCTTGCCAACAAAATGAATAGTGAGACACTGTATCACCTATTGTTTAAGGATTGATCTGTAATCGATTATAGTGATTTTTTAATTACACTAATCTGTAATTACAAAGGGTAACTGTAAGATTATTTCTCTCTTTACATACAAGGGCAAAGAGAAGTAAGCCAAATTAGGTGTCAATAATTGATGCACCACCAGGCTTTTGGGAGTTCTGACCTCAGTAGTGTCCTGCCAGCAAGGCTAATAGAAACCATAAAGCACTGCAGCACACCATATATGGATCGGTCCGTCTGTCCGTGTCTGTCAAGCCTCCCAGCTATTCATGCCAGTGTCCCTCCATTGTATCTCTCGTCACATCACTATTGATGGTGAAGCCGCCTGTGTGTGCACACTGTGACTAAGGTTGAAGCTACAACTTAGTGTACATCTTTTACTGCAATATTATAAGCGCCAAATCAAACCAAAACGTTTAGTTTTTATTCCATTAGTAAACAACATACCTGCAGGGCAACGCATATTTTACACAGAAATTAGCACAACAAATAGCACAATGAAATGCTTCCAGCAGAATATATTTACACCTTAAGAGTCCTCATTAAAATAAGGGTTTAAACTCTATCAAGCAAAGAAGAGTCTATATGATGTTCCTGAACCTCATGACTAATTATTAGGACAACTGAGAAATAAGAGTTATCCAATACCATAATACATTTAATATTCAATCTCTTATCAAGTCTCATCATTATTGTAATCATTGTCTGTGTGAATATCAAGACCATGGATCTCAGACAGCTCACAAAAAAATGACTCTAAAACATGTCAATCACCCCCTGGTGGCTGGCTGCAGTACAAGCCATAAACCCTGCCCCCTCCATGTTAGCACATGGGACAAACAAAATACATCTTGGTAAATGTCATCTATTTCTATAGATGGTTTCTGTCATGTTAGGTAGTTCTTATCATGCTGACCTTAAATTGATCAATTTGACCACTGCCGACTACACATGACGTCAAAAGCACAACATGGGAACTCATTAGCTTCACTTCTGTACAATGAGAGGAAGTGGGTACACGTCGTCAACCCATGTATACAGTGTGATACAGATTATGCTGGTGAAACTAAAGGTATGGTCAGGCTTATTTGGAAGCAAAGTATTGCCTAAGAACCTATTCTATACAATGTAACCACTTGAATTATTCTGCAGTCTGTTTATGCAATATGCATCTGTTTGTTCTGTATATGCCTTAAAATAAAAATGTGGCACACCTTGAAGAGCACTCATGTCATAAAGATGCAAAACCAACTGAATTCATAATAAAATAACAGTCAACAAAGACAATAAAGCAGAAGAAATGAAAGTATGTTACACCTGCATCAATCCAAAACATGAGACTAGAAAAATTATATGGATGACAGAAAGAGAGAGAGAAAGAGACAAAGTGTCAGACAATGTAAGAATGATTTCATTTCTCAGGGAAAACTTGAGGCAATTTGTCTCATTAGACAGGTCTGGATTTAAACTTGTTGAAAGAAAGTTGCAGTGATGTCTCACAGGGATTACTTAAATGGGAACGTGTTGACTGAAGGCTTGTTTCATTTTTTTTTTTCCACTGTTTGGTACCATTAATGTTTCAACATAAGCCTCTTTGTGCTTGTGAGGGATTTTTTGCGCATGAGTGCCATGTGTTGTTCTTGATGAACGGTGGCTATTTAAACAAATCTTATCACATCATAATAAAATATTTGTATTTAAAATACTGAATTTCAATGTACTGCATTTCATGTAATTAATATGAGGTTGTAAACATTGGATACTCAAGTGCCAGTGTGTCCTCTTTCTGCATTCAACAGGGGTGCAGCCTAACCACCATTTGGTAGCGTCGCTATAAATGCTATATTATCTTCACAAACGCAATAAGCTTGCTATCTCTGGTTTAAGAAGGCTCTGTTGTGGGAAACATTGTTAGTGATGCATGGGTCAGATTTTACTACCTCAATCACATGACCCAATCAAAATCACCAGCGTTGTCCCTTGTCACCAATCCTGTGTGTGTGATTGCCATGGACAGGATTTTCAGGCGCAGCTGGGGACATTTTTTACTAGGCTATGTTTTTCTGTATAATTTAATTGGCTAAACTAAACTTTGTAATGTGGCAACAGAGTTCCGTCTCTAAAGCACCTTCTGCACAGGCTGTTCAAGGCAGGAAACCGCTATTTTTGTTTAGACAATTGTTGCTCTGCCGATACGTTGCTCTGCCGATACGCCGCCAGCAGGGGTAGTTCGAGAGCCAAATTAACACCTGTATAAAAGGGACAGCCCACCTGAATATGTTGCACATGATGTCTGCCAATAAATGAACAGTTGTCAAAGCTACTTTGTCTTGATTTCATTACCTATAGCTCGGGTTGGTAATCCTAAGAAACTACAAGAGTTGCCTACGCTAGATTTAGAAAATGATCCAACTGAAGACCCGATCCAGTGTTGCCAACTCTTTTCCAATTCAACCAGTGACAGGCCGTGCATTTTATACCTAGGCCTGCTGTCTGATATCGTATACAGAAATGACGGGATGCTGTTCGGGATGCTGTTCGGCGTGCGGCGCCGGAGTGTGTGTGCAGGGTGTCTCTGTGAGGAATTACAGTACAGAACCCCCTTGCTGGCCGTCACCATGTGTTTAACCGGCGGAGAGAGAGAAGAGAGAGAAACATAGAAAGAAACAGAGGTGAGATCTGATTGGATAAAGAGCGTTAAGGAGCGTGCTTGAGGTGGACCAGCGAGCTGGCCAGACCAGAAGCAGACAGACCAGGCATGAGAAACAGACAGGAGACAGGAGCTGGTCAATGAGAAAATAAGCTAATAGGGAAAAATTATTATAATACATGTAGTGTATTTGTGAAAAACAATTACATTATAAAATATATATAATTTTTAATTATATATTTTTCTTTTAATTAAAAAAATGTAAATTAAAAAATGTAATTATGAAATAGCTATAACTTTGTGATTCTGTTTAGGCCAGCAGAAAAGGCTTAGCAGGCCCTGACGGCCCGTCACTGAATTAAACTAGCTAACAGCACAAGGTACACAGGTAGCACTTTATAATAAGTAGACACTTTTTAACATTAGTAAAGCATGAATAAACAATGAATTCATCATTTATAAAGCATTATTCCAACATGAATACTCATTAGTAACTCATTCATAAACACAGTTATAAATGTTTCATTCTTGATTAATAAGCTACGGTTTCATACTTTATAAATGATGAATTCCCCATTTGTAAATGAAGTATTCATGACTTATAGATGATTAATAAGATCATTTGTAAAGTGTTAGTAAATGATTAAAAAAATGCTGGCATTCATGATGAAATCAGGTAGTTACTACTCATTAGTTCAGTAGTTACTACTCATTAGTTAAGTATTAGTTAAGCATGTTCTGTAACAATCTAAAGTGTAGACTAGTTATGCTTTACAAAGCATTAATAAATGTCATGATGAATTCAGTAGTTACTACTCATTAATTCAGTAGTTACTACTCGTTAGTTAAGTATTAGTTAAGCATGTTCTGTGACTTAATATAAAGTGTAGACTATTTATGCTTTACAAAGCATTAATACATGTCATGATGAATTCAGTAGTTACTATTTATTAATTCAGTAGGTACTACTGGTTAGTTAAGTATTAGTTAAGTATGTTCTGTAACTGAGACTTCTGCTAGCTTTGAGCCCCTGCAGTGGCTCAAAGCTAGCTGAAGTCTCAGTTATCTTCTCAACAGAAAAGGGAAATAGACACAACACAAAGTGATGAAGAACATTAATATGCTGGTGCTGGGGGGCCATGCCCGTCAGTGGCACGAGTGTTCCATAGTATGTTGGCAGATAGCTACATATTATTGATTATGCCAGCTATGGCTAGCTCGCTAGCTCGCTAGCTAGCAAGCTTGTCACTGGTCCAGAGATAGGCACTGGCACGCTCCACCTCAGTTGTAAGTAGACTAGGGTGACCAGACGTCCTCTTTTTCCCGGACATGTCCTCTTTTCGAGACCTAAAAAAAGCGTCCGGCAGGGATTCCAAAAACGTCCGGGATTTTGCTACGTCCAGGAAAATAGTTATTACCCCCTTACAAGTTTTGGAAATGGTATCTCCCTCACGTTCCACCTTCTTGTGCGAGCTCTGACTGTAGAGAGAACTGTCATTGGTCGACCGATCTCAACGTAAATGTAAGTTCACGGCATGCTACACACTACTGCTACCCCCAACCCCCCCCACCGCGACGAAGTGTCCTCCTCCTCCTCTCTCTCTGACCGTTTCTCAATACCCAAGTACACAAGTACGGACTTGTGAACTTCTGAAGTCTGGACTTGAAGTCCAGACTCCAAGTCCAGACTTCAGAAGTACGGTGAATTGGAACGGAAGCTTACTTGATGACGTCATCACGTTGGCAGCTCTTTCTTCACGCACGTATATTTAAAGAGCCAGTGGCGGGAAAAGGTATAGAAGATTGCTGTGGATACGTTATATTAGATATAATATATATTAGATAATAATTTATTTGATGTAATATATATTAGATATAATGCCGTTATGATAAAGCTGCTTCTGATTATTTTATATATATATATATATATATATATATATAATTATAGATATATTATATAATATTACACATCTATATATTACAGATATATAATATATATATATATTAATATATTAGATATAATGCCGTTATAATAAAGCTGCTTCTGATTATTATATATATATATATATATATATATATTACACATCTATATATTATAGATATATTATATATAATAGTAATGGATCGGACCCGGAGGATTGCGGTTGCGGTCGGCCATCTCTATCAAGAAGCCGGAGAGGAGGCGAATCCTTCAAAGAAGAGCCGTGATGCAGCGGAGGACGGAGAGGAGACGTCCCTTAACAGCATCTTTATTGCTTTGTAAGTCTGTCTTAACATTACACTTTGTTTTAACCAGGCTACCCATTTTTCTTCTTTGTAACCTGTCCTCCCACTTACAGGTAGACTTGACAGTTCCCAAAGAAATAATGTGGTTTAATAGTGTATATAACTTAGATTTAATGTTTTAGGGACTTGATCGTTTAGTTTAATGTAGTTTCTGCTGTTGTACTCTACTGGTTATACTGGGAGGTGTATCTAATATATATTCTTTCATATTGGATGAAGGAAATACCTCAAAAACTAGATTACATAGAAAATACCTTTACATTAGAACACTGCTCATGTAAACATTTATTGCATGGCTGTTGCAATATAAATATATAATCTATCGAGGCCTAATAAGATGGCAGGCAGAAGAGGTTTGATAAAGTAACATTATAAAAGTATTTAAATATTACATCCATTAGGCTATATTTCACATACACACCTACCATGTGTCTTCTTGGTCCGCAAACATCAAGAGGTTGATCATCAGTGCAGTTAGATACACAAACACCACTACACATTAAACTAAGGTACCTGAACCGCATCTGTGTCTCGTACATTAGTCATTAACCAGGACAGACACAACAGTGTTCATGTCTATGATACAGAGATCATGGAGGCTGCAGTGACTTCTGCACTCTGGTGAGATAGGTGTGTGTTTTACACTGCCTGTCGACCAGTAACATACACAGAAACCTTCTCCAGCATAAGCAAGCACACGTCAGATATTAATACTGGTAGACTTCAACAATTCATACTTAGAAATCATTATTTATTATTATTATTAAATAGTCAAAACACAAATACATATACTACATACATTAATGTTACAACAATGTTTCAAAATAATATCCTGTTTTTTAACAGGACCAAAGTCCTGTTCAGCGGTATGTGCAACTGAAGGACCATGTCCCGATTCTTTCTGTGTTCTGGTCTGAAGCTGACCTGAGACCAGCCTTCAGGCTCTCCAGGAACAGGATCAACATGGTCTGAAGCTGACCTGAGACCAACCTTCAGGCTCTCCAGGAACAGGATCAACATGGTCTGAAGCTGACCTGAGACCAGCCTTCAGGCTCTCCAGGAACAGGAACAACATGCTGGTCTGAAGCTGACCTGAGACCAGCCTTCAGGCTCTCCAGGAACAGCATCAACATGGTCTGAAGCTGACCTGAGACCAGCCTTCAGGCTCTCCAGGAACAGGATCAACATACTGGTCCAGATGCTGCCCCGGCAAAACAACCATGGATGGAGCCATGAGCTTGAGCTGCTGGTTACGGTGTGCTGGCTGCTTGTGGAGCCTCCTACAGGGTCACCTCAGACATCTCTGCCATGCCACCGTGTGCAGGACCGTCCACAACGTGGTGGAGGAAATGATGACGATCCTCCATAGAGTTGTGCATTTCCCCAAAGCAGAGGAGATGGAGGAGGTGGGGCCTTGCCGGCCATGAGGCGCTCCGCTGTGCTGCCGGTGCCATCGATGGGTGTCACGTCCGGATTCCTCCTCCTGCAGAGCACAAGAGGGCATTATATATATATAAAACAGAAAACGGAGCGGGATCAGAGGAAGGCTTGCTGCCCAGAAGGACTGCTGCATGTCTGGGTCAACATGACTACTTGTAGATACTAAACCTCCCCAGATGAAGTTATGTCCACTGGAAGAACATAGTTCTTTTGCAATGTTCTTCTTCTTGTTCTGTATAATTGAAATGTAACTGCCTGACTGTAAATAACTATCTGTAAACAACAGGACTTTGTAATTGTTTGTTGTTGTAAATATACACAATTGCTTGAATATCCTGGGTTGAAAATCAAACAATACATTTATTTACAAGCTTCTCATTCTATATGGCCCCAGGTTTCCTCAGATGTCCCTTCATTAAAATTGTAGGTTATAATGCACATTGATAGAGCATAATCAGTCTGCACAATATGGATAGAGAGGAGCTAACAAGTCGGTCAGAAGTTAAAAGACAGGGCTCTAGGTCAACGTTAAAGTTAAATTAAAATGTAATTGTAATAATAAAACGGATTTAACGTTACCTGTAAACAAACAATAGACTATTGAGACCAAAAGATTGTTCGTTAGATTCAACCAAACCGAATTATAGCTCATGTTTAACCGTTCAACGGAGACGTCAATACCACCGGCAAATTTCAAAAAGACTTCCCGACATCAGGCTGTTCTAGCCGGGCCCCGTGACGCTGAGCCCCGGTGCTGGTTTACTGACGGTCCCGCTAGCGGCTCCGACATCGCCGGAGCAAATTTTTAAATCGGCTGTGTAGGATATAGTGCCGCGCACTAATACTGTTTAGGTTCGTAACAGAGGGGCGGTGTTACACGGTGTCCTGGCTATATGTGGTGCGTCGGGGAACGCACGTTGCTGCTTGTATGTTCAGCTCGAGCACGTAATAAACATGGACTACTGGAAGTAATCGCACTCGCATTATTCCAATCACCAACGGTCATAACGAACTATTACATGGTGTCAGAAGTGGGGTCCAATTCGTCATTTTGCCTGAGGAATATACACCGAGAAGCTACAGCTAACAGCTAACAGCTAACAGGTACCGCGGCGGAGACGAGCAGTGGGGAAAGCTAACGGCTAACTAAAAATGGAACAGTTTCAGCTGCCGTCGCCGTTGGTGTTAACCGGCAACTTGGGAGAAAATTGGAGACGATGGGAACAGCGCTTCCAGATATACATGACCGCGAGTGGAGCAGAAGGAAAGGACGAGAAGGTCCGCGTAGCTATTCTACTGCATGCACTGGGCGAAGAGGCACTGGAGGTCTACAACACGCTGGAAAAGAATCTTGACGAAGACAATAATGAAACAGTGAGTGGAATTCTGGCAGCCTTCAACGCATACTGTTTACCAAAGAAAAATACAGTGTTTGAGCGATACCAGTTTTGGGCGCATCCTATGGCCGAAAACATAACAGTTGAAAAGTATTTAACTGAACTGAAAATGAAAAGTAAAGACTGTGAATTTGGCGCCTCAGAGAATGACATGATCAGAGACAAGGTTGTGTTCAGTCTGAGCGATCAGCGCTTAAAGGAGAGACTTTTGAGGGAGCCTAATCTCACGTTGGAGAGAGCGATAAA
This sequence comes from Myoxocephalus aenaeus, assembly GCA_038501785.1. Taxonomy (NCBI): domain Eukaryota; kingdom Metazoa; phylum Chordata; class Actinopteri; order Perciformes; family Cottidae; genus Myoxocephalus; species Myoxocephalus aenaeus. The sequence continues at coordinate 273,785 of JBAMJR010000121.1, read as the reverse complement.
CACGTGTCGTGCTGCAGAGACCGCGAAGGCTCAGATACAGGCCATGGGTGCAGCCAGAAATGAGTCAGCAGAGACAGCAGTGCACGTACTACACGAACGTAAAGAATGGGACAAGCAAACACTAAATAAAATGAAACCGTCAGCAACATACATGCAAAGCAAAGGACCGAGTACAATATGCCGAAATTGTGGAAAGTCACACCAACCACGCCAATGTCCTGCATATGGAGCAACATGCAACAAATGTGGTAAGCAAAACCATTATGCAAGAATGTGCAGGACAGGTCAGACACAGACACGGAAAACAGTGCACGAAATAGGCACAGAATTTGATGGACTGTTTATTGGCACAGTGAGACTTGACCAACCACAATCCAGAAGAGACAAGTCCTGGTTTTCAAGCATTAAAGTAGACAACATGCCTGTCCAGTTTAAGCTGGATACAGGAGCAGAGGCAAATGTCCTGCCACTTAAGGTATTCAACTCCATGGAAAAACAAAACAGATGGGAGAGGAGTGGAAAGTTTTCTTTGAAACCCACGAAAACAGTGCTGATAGCGTATGGAGGGGTGAGGTTAGAGCCTGAAGGGACGCTCACGCTCACATGTTCGACGTCAAAGGCCCAGGCAGACCTCACATTTTATGTGTCAAGGCACTCCACCGTACCCATCCTAGGGAGGGAGGCGTGCGAAGAGCTCAGCCTGATCAAAAGAGTGGACATCGACACATTGGCAGTGAGACATCCAGCGACAAAAGAAGAATTGATATCCCAACACCCATCAGTCTTCAATGGACTCGGTGAGTTTGATGGAGAATATCACATTCACACAGACCCCAATGTCACACCAGTCATACATGGATGTAGAAAAATACCACTTGCATTCATGGACAGACTGAAAGCCTCACTTGATAGCCTGCTGCAAACTGATGTGATTGCAATAGTGACTGAGCCCACATCATGGGTAAACAGCCTGGTAGTCACTGAAAAGAAAGACAAAAACAAGCTACGGCTCTGTCTGGATCCAAGTGACTTAAATAAAGCGATCCTGAGACAGCATTACTCCATTCCCACGACTGACGAAGTGCTGAGCAAACTTGCTGGCAAGAAAATATTTTCTGTGCTTGATGAGAAAGATGGTTATTGGCAGGTGAAGCTTGACGAGGCATCATCGCGGCTGTGCACTTTCAACACCCCGTGGGGGAGATACAGATTCAAACGCATGCCTTTTGGAATCAAATCGGCAAGTGAAGTCTTCCAACAGCGCAACTGTGAAACATTCTGTGACATTCAGGGAGTCCATATCATAGCAGATGATATGATCATTGCAGCATCCACAGAAGTGGAACATGATGAAATACTACAAAAGGTAATAATGCGAGCAAAAGAAGCAAACGTAAAATTCAACAAAGAAAAGATACAATTCAAAGTGGACAGTGTCAAGTACATGGGGCATGTGGTCACTGCAGAAGGAGTGAAGGCGGACGACACAAAAATAAAAGCCATCACAGCGATGCCGTCACCTGAGGACAAAGCAGGGCTACAGCGAATGCTGGGCATGATAAAATATCTTGCTCAATACATTCCAGGTGAAGCCACCCTCACAGCGCCTTTGAGACAGCTGCTGCGCAAAGACAGGGTGTGGCTGTGGCAACATGAACATGATGCGGCCATCAAGAGACTCAAAGAGGCCCTTACCAATACACCTGTGCTCAAGTTTTTTGATCCAAGGAAACAGCTGGTTATACAGGCTGATGCATCTAAGGACGGGCTGGGAGCGTGTCTGCTTCAAGATGAACACCCAATAGCCTATGCATCAAGGGCTCTTACTGGATCGGAGCAGAATTATGCTCAGATAGAAAAAGAGCTTTTGGCCATCGTATTCGCCGTCAAAAAGTTTCATCAATACGCCTATGGAGTGAGAGTTAATGTCCAGTCAGACCATAAGCCACTTGAGAGCATCCTGAGAAAGCCTTTGGGTGCAGCACCAGCCAGACTGCAAAGAATGCTACTGCAGCTACAGCGATATGACCTGGATGTCATCTACAAGCCAGGTAAAGAGATGCTGATCGCAGACACGCTGTCCCGAGCAGTCATACAGGACCAAGATACATCAGAAGACGACATGTCTGATGTGAAAGTGGTCTATGCCTTGGAGCCCACGGACGCTCTCAGCATAGAGTCACTAGAAAAGCTAAAAGGTGAGACACAGAAAGACGAAGCCCTGCAACTTCTGCAAAGCACACACAGAAAAGGCTGGCCACACCACAAGAAACAGGTGGACATGCGAATGGCACAATACTGGTCCATCAGACACACTGTGTCTGTGAGAGACGGCATAATGTTTGCCGGTGACAGAATAATCGTTCCGAATGTGATGAGACGAGATGTGCTGCAAAAGCTACACATGGCGCATCAAGGAATGCGCAGAACAAAAGCACTGGCCAACAGACACGTTTACTGGCCACGGATAGCGAGAGACATTGAATAAATGGTCGAGGCCTGCAGTACATGTCAACAGTTCCAGCCCAGGAACCAGAGAGAGCCGATGATTTCACATGACATTCCTGAGCTCCCGTGGCACAAGCTGGGTGCGGACATCTTCGAAATACAAGGTCAGTCCTACCTCTTGATAGTGGACTACTTATCGAAATACCCAGAAGTATTGAACATTAGGGACAAGACCACCCACACCGTCATCATGAAAATGAAGTCAGTGTTTTCCAGACTGGGAATTCCAAAAGAGATAGTATGTGACCATGTTCCATTTGCAAGTCAAGAGATGCACAACTTTGCAACATCATGGGGCATAACACTCACTCATTCTAGCCCTGGCTATGCACAGTCTAACGGCCTAGCAGAGAGAAATGTGAAAACTGTGAAACAGGTGATAAAGAAGGCACAGCAAACGGGGACAGACCCTCATCTTGCACTTCTCACCCTACGCAACACACCTGTTACGGGTATGGACTACTCTCCTGCTCAAATGCTCATGGGCAGAACACTGAGGAGCACTCTACCAAGCTCCAGCGCCATTCTCCAGCCTGCAGTGGCCCAGGATGCACACTCTGCGCTCCAAGGCCTACAGAGAAGACAGCAACAGTACTACAACAGAGGCACGAAGCAGCTTCCTGAACTGAGCCCTGGCGACACTGTGCACATGGAGACTGCACAGGGTTGGCGGCCAGCTGTAGTTACAGCAGGGCGAGCCGAACCTCGTTCCTACAACATACAGACATCGTCAGGGCAACGCTACAGACGCAACAGACGTCATCTGAGGAAAACGCCAGCCTGCACCCAGATGAATTCAGCCTCAGATTCAGACTGCGTGGATGAGGATTTGCCAGATTCGCCATCTACAAGTACAGCAGAGACTATGGACTGTACTTCCTCACCCACACCAAATCTGACTCAAACCAGGAGCGGCCGAGTCATCAGGCCCCCTGAGAGGTTCAAAGCCTTTCAAACGAGTCAACATTAAGGACTGTTGTAAATGGCGAATAGCCATTTAAAAAAAAAAAAAAAAAAAAAAAAAAAGCTGGAATGTAAAATGATTAAATATGTGAAATGTTTTCGTATGTTATAGACGTCACTCAGTCAGTTGTGTTGATGTAATCCAATTAGAAGAACATCAAACGTTGTATTGATGGTAGTTTATTAGTGTACCAGTTTAATTTAATTTTGATTGATAAGCAGTTAAAATGATGATGTTTAATCTCCATGTTAAGAAAGGGGGATGTAGGATATAGTGCCGCGCACTAATACTGTTTAGGTTCGTAACAGAGGGGCGGTGTTACACGGTGTCCTGGCTATATGTGGTGCGTCGGGGAACGCACGTTGCTGCTTGTATGTTCAGCTCGAGCACGTAATAAACATGGACTACTGGAAGTAATCGCACTCGCATTATTCCAATCACCAACGGTCATAACGAACTATTACAGGCTGAATCTCGACAAACCGAAGACCAATTTGATTCTTAAACAACTAACTTATCGCCTAAAAACATCCTAAAATTACTTTGTGTGACTTAACAGCAGTAGTATTTAGAAAGTTTCAACTTACAGTTGTGTTGTCTCCGCCGCCATTTCTTCTGTTTGCTGGAGTGAAATGCATTCTGGGATATTTGGCCGTTCAAAGTACACACAAGTCAGCATCGATGCAGGCTCGGTAAAATGGGAGGAGCGAGCCACATCCGGGCATTTTCACCGTGCTTGGCTCGATGCGAACTTTGAATTGGAACAGTACTTGGGCTCGGACTGATGACGTTTCAGAAGTTCACGAGTACACAAGTACAGAGAAGTACACATATTGAGAAACGGCCTCTCTCTCTCTCTCTCTCTCTCTCCTCCACACCCCCGGAACGAAGTGTCCTCTTTTTCACAAACTCAAATCTGGTCACCCTAAAGTAGACCAATCCAGGTGATAGCGAGATACTCATAATCAATCATTTGTACCAGCAAACTGAGAAACATGCCACCACTCATGCTACTGTGCAACAGCTAATAATAATAATAATCTGGCGCAGATTTACGGAGGTGGTGCCACGTCATCAACGTGGGACATGTGTTTATGTGAGGACCCGGTCTGTCCCACCACGGTGCCCGATCAGAAATAACTCCGGCCAGGTGATGGGACTGAGCCTTTCTGATCGGGCACCTTGGCATGAATACTTCATTTACAAATGGGGAATTCATCATTTATAAAGTATGAAACCATAGCTTATTAATCAAGAATGAAACATTTATAACTGTGTTTATGAATGAGTTACTAATGAGTATTCATGTTGGAATAATGCTTTATAAATGATGAATTCATTGTTTATTCATGCTTTACTAATGCTAAAAAGTGTCTACTTATTATAAAGTGCTACCGGTACACAAATTGCTAAATTTAGCGATAAAGTCGCTTCAGACCTCCTAGCAAAGACACTCCCCCACAGTTATCATTATGAACACAAACATATCAAAATAAAAGTAAACAACAAACTCCTTTAGTTCTTACACTGCAATAAAGCAATTTCTAGCCAGCCATATGTGCTGGTTGCTTCAAAGACTGGTTGGCCATTAGCTGCAGTGACACCATCATCAGCAGACTAAACCGTAGCCTCTGTTTGCAGTGTGTCCACATACATCTTTTTGATCTCTGAAAGCTGCAAAACATGAAGTACTCTCCATAGGCGCTGACTAAAATGTGGTTAACAATTCAGATACAGTAGCAGACTGACCTGTACAGTACAGCATATGCCCCCTGACAAGGAGAGGGATGGTGGCAGAAAACAAGGTTGCTGTAGCTATTATGTACAGCTGGCGTTTATATTCTTCCTTTGAATTTCCTGCTCAATAGAATATGTCGAAGTAGAATTATTATCTGAAAAGCCATCATGTAAGTTCTCACATGTCTTGCTACAATAATTTCTTTCTCCATCGCTCCCAAGGCAGTATCCAAAATGATTTCATGGTTTGCAAATGCTGAATTATATGAAATAATAAATCATTCCCACTAGGATGTCAGAGCTTCAAGATAACTTAGAAGATAATCCAATTGTTATTCTCTCAGGCTAGTTATTATCACATGTCACACAGCCACAGTGGGATAATTCCACATGCATTTTTAAGTGTAGAGAAATCTATTAATGAAACCAAAGCTGCATTGTAGTTGTTACTGATATTTACTCCACTTCCACTAAAGAACTAGGAATTCTTAAGGTTCCTAAAATTGTTAAGCCTAACATCTATTTTATATACCTTCACCTTCTCTAAATTCAAACAGAGGTTTTGCTGATGACTGAATCTCCTTTTCTCTGATGTCTGCCCTTGCAACTGTTTCATTCTAGTGTGTGTTGCCCTAGATGATAGAAAAATGCTATGGTTTAGAAGACCCCTATCTCCAACCCCATAAAAGCAACAGTCAAGAATGCAACAGGATCAGTTTCCACAATGTAAGTGCTCCAATTATGTGTTCCAATTATCGGGGTATGCTGGGCTCCCCGGGAAAGTTCATTCCAAGGGTGCTGGAAAGGCTCCTATCGATTGTTGAAGGAGTAATTGTTAGGGGTGTGTGGTGTAGCGGACCCAAACGCAACACACGCAGCAGTTCAGTTCCAAGGGCGGATTTTATTTAAACCAAACCAAAACACCACAAATAGATACAAACTAATACTATACTACGGTCAAGTCCAGCAAACACAGGAGATCCACCTCTCCTGCTCCAGAGTCGGGAGGGCAACTCAACCGCTCTCGTGAACACGCTCGCGAAGCCTGCCAGACTGATTCAGCTCCAGAGTCGGGAGGGCAACTCAACCCCTCATGTGACCTAGCCTCACGAAGTAACAACCCGAGAATGAGCCGGGTCACACTGTGGTCCTTTAATCACCGGCAACGGACAACAGCTGGGATGAAGGACCCCCTCCTTCATCCCAGCTGTTGGCAGTGGGCGGAAACCGGGAGGAACAAACAGGGTCAGACAGGGATCCTGACAGTACCCCCCCTCAAGGGACGGATTCCAGACGTCCTCCCAGGACCCGACGCCCTAGGGTGGGTGGAGGGGAGCCGGAGTAGGGTCCAGGCATGGCATGGGTAGTCCGGAGGACGGACCCCAGACAGGCAGACGCGCTCCGGGGGGCGTGCCAGAGGGCGGCCACTAGGCAGGAGGACGCACTCCGGGGGGAGGACGCACTCCGGGGGGAGGACGCACTCCGGGGGGAGGACGCACTCCGGGGGGAGGGGCGGCGGACGGCCACCGGACGGGGAGAAACAGTCCGGGGGCATGGCCGGAGGGCGGCCAACAGGCGGGCCAAAACAGTCCGGAGGGTGTGCCGGAGGATGGCCACCAGGCGCACAGACGCGCCAGGGCTCCGGAGAGCGGGGTTCCGGAGGCTGCTGGGGCTCCGTAGAGCGGGAAGGAGGCTCCCTAGAGCAGGACGGGGAACCGGACGGAGACTCTGAAGGGGAGCCGGGGGATCCTGAAGGGGACCGGGATGCTGAAGGGGATCCTGAGGGGGACTCTGGGACAGGTCGAGGCGACGGTGGGGAACCCGGCGTCGGTAGCAGGGCGGCAGCTGGGACACTTGACGGCTGCAGGGCGGCAGCTGGGACACTGGACGGCTGCAGGGAGGCAGCGGGCGCACTGGACGGCTGCGAGGAGGCAGCGGGCGCACTGGACGGCTGCGAGGAGGCAGCGGGCGCACTGGACGGCTGCGAGGAGGCAGCGGGGGCACTGGACGGCTGCGAGGAGGCAGCGGGGGCACTGGACGGCTGCGAGGAGGCAGCGGGGGCACTGGACGGCTGCGAGGAGGCAGCGGGGGCACTAGAAGGCTGCGAGGAGGCAGCGGGGGCACTGGAAGGCTGCGAGGAGGCAGCGGGGGCACTAGCCTCGGGGAAACTAGTCACAGGGATGCCGGGAACCGGCCGGGGAGCCGGCAAGACACGGGGGGCCGGAATAGGCCGGGGGGGCGGCAAGACACGGGGGGCCGGAATAGGCCGGGGGGCCGGATTGACACGGGGCAGAAGTAGTCCGGGGGGCGTGACTGGAGCTGGCAGCAGCACAGTGGCGGGAGCCGGGACTGGGGCTGGCAGCAGCACAGTGGCGGGAGCCGGGACTGGGGCTGGCAGCGGCACAGTGGCGGGAGCCGGGACTGGGGCTGGCAGCGGCACAGTGGCGGGAGCCGGGACTGGGGCTGGCAGCGGCACAGTGGCGGGAGCCGGGACTGGGGCTGGCAGCGGCACAGTGGCGGGAGCCGGGACTGGGGCTGGCAGCGGCACAGTGGCGGGAGCCGGGACTGGGGCTGGCAGCGGCACAGTGGCGGGAGCCGGGACTGGGGCTGGCAGCGGCACAGAGGCACAGAGGCGGGGAACGCCGACAGGCCAGGGGGAGCCGGGACCCTGTCTGGGAACAGGGCTCGGAGGGACTCCTCCATGTCCCTGAAGAGCCGGTCGTTGAGGAGGCGTGGAGCAGGGATCGGCCGGAACGCCGACACGAGAAGTTGGGCAGGAGTCGTCTGGAGACGAGGAGCCGGGCTCGGCCGGTCCGCCAGCTGGAGACGAAGGGCTGGTGTCAGCCGGACCGCTGGCAGACTGCAGGAAGTCGGGCCGTACGCCGACGGGACACGGGTGGCCGAGATCGGCCGCCGTGTGGAAGGAACCACTTGAGCAGGCGTGGGCTGCGGCGCGGGGGCAGCAGCGGGAACCCTACGCCAACATTGACGAGGCACGGAGGTTCGGACCCCCAACTCGGGCACTGGGGAGGAAGGGACCCTCCCCCTGAGACTATGAGGTCCGCCATAAGCCCGGGGCGGCTCATTCCAAGGGTCACACTCACGGCCCCTGTAGCGGTCAAAGTTCTTCCTCTGGTGGCTAAGGGGGCCACCGAAGGCCAGGCGTGATCCAAAAAAAGGATTAGTAATCCGGTTGAGGGCAGGGTCCATGGTGGTCGCTGGGTCCGTCATCATGGTCGGGTTGTTCTGTTAGGGGTGTGTGGTGTAGCGGACCCAAACGCAATACACGCAGCAGTTCAGTTCCAAGGGCGGACTTTATTTAAACCAAACCAAAACACCACAAATAGATACAAACTAATACTATACTACGGTCAAGTCCAGCAAACACAGGAGATCCACCTCTCCTGCTCCAGAGTCGGGAGGGCAACTCAACCTCTCTCGTGAACACGCTCGCGAAGCCTGCCAGACTGATTCAGCTCCAGAGTCGGGAGGGCAACTCAACCGCTCATGTGACCTAGCCTCACGAAGTAACAACCCGACAATGAGCCGGGTCACGCTGTGGTCCTTTAATCACCTGCCGGTGATCAAGGCAACGGACAACAGCTGGGATGAAGGAGGGGGGCGTGGCAGTGAGCGGAAACCGGGAGGAGCAAACAGGGTCAGACAGGGATCCTGACAGTAATGCAGATACCGTTCTGAGAAGAACATCTAGAATACCCTCCCAGCCTGCTGGCCCCAGATAAGCATTAGAAAATGGATGGATGGGATGGGTGTGAGGTCACAATGACCTTAACCTTTGACCTCTGCCATCCAAAATACGGTTTGGATCTGATTTAGCAAAAACTGCTTTCTTGGGCTGTCTATACTTTCTAAAAATCAATCTGGATAAAATCTTTGATTCCCAAAACTGATTTGGGCTGGCAGTCTGAACAAGGCCTTACAGAATGACATATGAAAAGTGTTGGATGTTCTCTTAAGAATTGGAGATGAGCTGAATATGAGTATTGTGAGCAGAAACGTGTGTATTTACAACTGAAATTGGCAGTTGGCAACTTATATTTCAGGAGAGACTCATTCCGAATTCACAATAATTGTTATTCCGTTGGTAGAACAATGAATAGTACAACAATGAATAGTGCAAAGTCTTTGGCGCTCGGACTTTATCCTGAACCAAGATAAACAAGGGGCAGTGACGTTGAGTTCTGACCCGGCAGAATCCCCCCAAAAAGATTTTATATCAATAAAATAAATCAATACCTTACCTACAGCCGCAGTGAATTCCTAAGGAAAAGGGGAGTTAATCAGGAGAGACATGGCAACATTAGTACAGGTTAGGTGAGCTTGCATGAGTCGCCTTTAACTCCGTAAAGAGTTTAATTTACACACCCCAACCTATAGAGTAAGGCGTTGAGACCAGGAAGTAGTCCCATTAGACCAGGAATTTACGAAGTAGTCACGATAGACACGAAATTCAGCAGAGGTCACAATAGACAAGGAGTTGATAATATAAATCGTTATATTCTGTAGATATTCTTCATTTCATTATTCTTCTGTCTATTAGAGTTCAGGTTGTGCGAGGTCAGTTTAACAAATACTTTCTGTGAGAAGTTTCTGTGAGAACAGTCCGGTTGTCTGTTCCTCAAGGTTCCACGCTCTGCACTACAACACTCACACCTGTTTATCAGTATATTGACATTAGGGAAGCAGACTGGTCGTTGCACGTTCCAGTCTTGTGAGAAAAGATGAGGACACGATTCTCCTCCTCTTAGACAGGTTAGAGCCAATAGAAATGTTAGATGTTCATGACGGAAAACCGTGTATTAAAGAGCCGGACTTCCGGCTGTTCGGGGTGTTTTTTTGGATGGTCAACCTGCGTGTTGACTGGACGACTCCCTGCTATCGCGATTGCAGCGCTTGTTACTCTACTTGTGATCAAGGAAAATAAATTCAGAGAACGAGAGAAGTTGTTTGACTAAGTTCTTCCGGACGCTACACCAGGCATCCAATAATTAGTACGCATTAACAGAGTTCAGTGGCGGTCACGAGAGACCCGGAATACAGCGGAGGTCACGAGAGACTACAGAGGTCACGATAGACCAGGGAGGCAGCAGAGGTCGCGATAGACCACAGAGGTCACGATAGACCAGGGAGTCAGCAGAGGTCACGATAGCCCACCGAGGTCACGATAGACCAGGAAGACAGCAGAGGTCACGATAGCCCACCGAGGGCACGATAGACCAGGAAGACAGCAGAGGTCACGATAGACCACCGAGGGCACGATAGACCAGGAAGACAGCAGAGGTCACGATAGACCACCGAGGGCACGATAGACCAGGAAGACAGCAGAGGTCACGATAGACCACCGAGGGCACGATAGACCAGGAAGACAGCAGAGGTCACGATAGACCACCGAGGGCACGATAGACCAGGAAGACAGCAGAGGTCACGATAGACCACCGAGGGCACGATAGACCAGGAAGACAGCAGAGGTCACGATAGACCACCGAGGGCACGATAGACCAGGAAGACAGCAGAGGTCACGATAACCCACCGAGGTCACGATAGACCAGGAAGACAGCAGAGGTCACGATAGACCACCGAGGGCACGATAGACCAGGAAGACAGCAGAGGTCACGATAACCCACCGAGGTCACGATAGACCAGGAAGACAGCAGAGGTCACGATAGACCACCGAGGGCACGATAGACCAGGAAGACAGCAGAGGTCACGATAGACCACCGAGGGCACGATAGACCAGGAAGACAGCAGAGGTCACGATAGACCACCGAGGGCACGATAGACCAGGAAGACAGCAGAGGTCACGATAGACCACCGAGGGCACGATAGACCAGGAAGACAGCAGAGGTCACGATAGACCACCGAGGGCACGATAGACCAGGAAGACAGCAGAGGTCACGATAACCCACCGAGGTCACGATAGACCAGGAAGACAGCAGAGGTCACGATAGACCACCGAGGGCACGATAGACCAGGAAGACAGCAGAGGTCACGATAACCCACCGAGGTCACGATAGACCAGGAAGACAGCAGAGGTCACGATAGACCACCGAGGGCACGATAGACCAGGAAGACAGTAGAGGTCGCGATAGACCACCGAGGTCACGATAGACCGGGAAGTCAGCCGAGGTCACGATAGACCACAGAGGTCACGATAGACCACAGAGATTCAGCAGTGGTCACGTGAGACCAGAAATTAAGACAAGGTCACATTAAACCAATAGTGAAATGCAGGGCAGGCCAAGGCTAGCCTAGAAGGCCAGGCCATATACCGCCTTAAGAGATTCCCCAAACTCACTAACAGGCCGGAAATACCTAGCAGTAGTCTCAGGACACCTTATTCAACCTGAGATCCCCCCCTCCCTATGGAAGGCACCGTACCTGCCAATCCTGCAGGAACCTATACCGGACACCACCACCAGTTATATGCATGACGTAGTTACCGGATACTTACCGTTTAATGAGTTTGCTTACTAGTATTGTGTCGGGATGGGTAGAGGTAGGAGGTGAAGCAGAGTGACGTCCCCTTGTTTGCAGGGAGGTATGAGGAGATGCCTTCGTTGGCAGCCGAAGTAGCAGCCCCTTATTCTAACAGGCCCTGACTAATGCTGAGTTGACAAGTTGCTATAATTGAGCATAACTCTAAATTCAGTAACCTGAATTTATCTTCATGATGCCTTTGGTAAAGGAGAGCCCTCGGTCGATAATGATGCAGCTACTGATAGCAACGGATGGAGTCAAACTATGCGACCGAGGAAGGCCTTGACAGAACCCCCCCAAAACCCATGGATGGCCTGCATCCGTGTAGACGTTTCTCGTGAATCAGAGAAAGTCACCCTCTCGTAGAGATGTTACACTCCCCATGATTGTACGCAGATCTGACCTGCCGGTCAGCGCTGGCCCCATCAGCAGATAAATACGATTGTTCATTTCTGGACATGGAAAACGCCATGTCCCGCCAGCCGGCGAAGACAGCGTCCCATAATGGATGACACTCCTGGCGAAATTAAGCTGACAGAAGGGAGAGTAACGTTCATTTACTCCGTTCTTGCGCTGTAGTGCGAGCCTCCGCAAAAGTGCCAGATTCTGAGCCTGAATGGAGCCATTTATACTTTATGCCAGGGTCGCTACCAGGCAGACCACGGTCCTGACTGTTAATGCGTACTAATTATTGGATGCCTGGTGTAGCATCCGGAAGAACTTAGTCCAACAACTTCTCTCGTTCTCTATAGCAGGGAGTCGTCCAGTCAACACGCAGGTTGACCGTCCAAAACCCCCCCCCGAACAGCCAGAAGTTCGGCTCTTTAATACATGGTTCTCCGTCATGAACATCTAACATTTCTATTGGCTCTAACTTGTCTAAGAGGAGGAGAATCGTGTCCTCATCTTTTCTCACAAGGCTGGAACGTGCAACGACCAGTCTGCTTCCCTAATGTCAACATACTTATAAACAGGCAGTGGTGTATAAAGTACCCAAAAGCCGTACTTGAGTAAAAGTAAAGATACCTTACTGGAAAATTACTCCAGTAAAAGTAAAAGTCACCTATTAAAATACTACTTGAGTAAAAGTCTTAAAGTATCTGATATTTTCTGTACTTAAGTATCAAAAGTATTTTTCTGATATAAAATGTACTTAAGTATTGAAAGTAAAAGTACAAGTACATGCTTTTAATAAAAAAGCAAAGGGTCAGAATTTTGAGAATTATGAAGTTTATTCTTTTAAGTGCTGTGGTCACCGTGACCAAGGACCAGGAGTTGTGTTGATACAATAACTGGGTTGGCTGGGATCCATCCATATATATTATGTTCAACATAATATATTGTACCTAAGTATACTTTTCCATCTACTATGAACTTATCATCATAATTCTCCAAAAAGCAATATGACACTATGAAGGAGTTGTAACAGTGTGGTTATAAGTATGCTCATTCCACCCGCCGTGGGTCTCTTGGTACCGGTCTGTGGGTCTCTTGGTACCGGTCTGTGGGTCTCTTGGTACCGGTCTGTGGGTCTCTTGGTACCGGGCCACAGAAAGAATGAATGAAACATTAAATAAATAAAAAAATCAAGGCCGGAAAGATGTTTTATTGTGAAAAATGACCGCATACATCCGTCTGTGGTAACCTCAGACGGAATCTCTTGACACATGTCAAGATGTTACGTTACTCTAAAAATGAAACGTAAGTCTGTTACAACTCTGTCGGTGATCTGGAAACCAAGGCAGAGTATCCTGAGATCGCCAAAAAAGCATGAAAACCTGCTTCCATTTCAACATCCTGTCTTTGTGCAGCGCGTTATAAGTTAAGCAGTAGACTGGACTAACGGTTTAGTTAGGAGTAGAGTCAGTAGACTGGACTAAAGGTTTAGTTAGCAGTAGAGTCAGTAGACTGGACTAAAGGTTTAGTTAGCAGTAGACTGGACATAACGAACACACGTCAGGTGTCGTTGTCTCCCGTCTTTCCGAGGTCGGACCCGGTCTGTGAAAATATTGTCTTCACGTAACCGGTCCGTGACGCATAAAGGTTTGGGAGCGCTGGACTAGAGGATGTAGAGGGAAAATGCAAAACATTGTGATTCGCAAAACCTGCTTGGTGGAGTCTGTGTTCCACCACAGTCCCCGATGTTTTTTTTTTTTTCTAAAGATAGATTTGATTTTGTAGCGAGTAACGAAGGTTTCAGGAGAAATGTATCGGAGTAAAAGTATCATTTTTCTTTGCAAAATGTAGTGAAGTAAAAGTAAAAGTAAACAGAAATATAAATAGTAAAGTAGAGTACAGATATCCCCAAAAACTACTTAAGTACAGTAACGAAGTATTTCTACTTCGTTACTGTACATCACTGTAAACAGGTGTGAGTGTTGTAGTGCAAAGTGTGGAACCTTTAAGAATGTTTCTCCCAGAAACTTCTCCCCGACAGTATCTGCTAAACTGACCTTGCACAACCTGAACTCTAATAGACATACGAATGATTACGTGCACTGTATAAGTCCGATATGAACTGTGCCTCGCCTGGCAAGTAGTGGCGCCGCCAAAACTGCTATCCCGTCGGACAGCTTCCAGCGGCCCTCAAATAATACACAAGTCCCCTAACCAGTTCTTCCTGTTAGTTCCCCGACAGTCAACAATCGCGCCCTAAGCACCACGACTACCCAGAAAACAAGGATTTCCTACAACACGTAGTGTTTGTTGACCAATCTAAGAGTCAATCAGCTCTCCGATGTGGCGACGGCCAGGCACTTCCCCTCCTGCACTGTGCCATGTAGCCGGTGGAGAGCTACTATGCGCCTGGCTCTCGTGAGATCATTGTTGACCACATTATGCATGACGTCCGAGCACGTCGGGACCACATCGGCCACACATCCAACCCGCCTGCATTGCGCACCGATCGCCTGTGACTGATTCCGTGCAGGACCGGCTCATCTCAAACGAGCATGTTGTCCTTGCACGTGAAGCTACTCAGCCAATCAAACCAGTGTATTCTTGCTTAGCGTTGCCCCTCTAGTTAGATTTACCCCCGAACGAGAGACGGGGAAAGGGACCCAACCGGATAATTACATGAGTTCGAGAGATTATCCACATGCGTTCTCCAAAAGAGACTTTGAACAGCTTTAACCAGCACTTTTACCCGATTACTGTTCACACAATCTCTCTAAAAGTTGAGAAAATGTAATATCATGCTTTTGATGGATCTCCCATCACCCTGATGTACCGACATCGAAGCTGCCGGACAAGTCAGTTAAATTCCTTTGTAAAATGAAGTACTTCGTTTTGAGATGCACCTTCCCCAAAAGCTCCTGTTACATGTTTGGATTTAACTGAATCCTATATTACATGAAATAACTAATACTTTCCATTTATATAGTGCTTCCAAATGCTCAAGACGCTTAAATGCGAAGATCTTTTCCTCATTAAGTATGTATCGTCATACTTCCTCCATTTTAAAGGAACCTGATGACAACTATCGTTGAGATATCTTTACTCGATCGCTCTTTGTATGTAAGCTCTCAATTGGGTCAGATTAATCTCAATATCAACAAATGCACACAGAAAACGGTTTCCCATAGAGACTTGCGTGGCTCTTGGACCCTCCAAGAGAGGGGGCATGCTCCTCTTGCAGAAAATGTTGAACACTTAAAGTTAAATGCATCGATCTGGTGCAATTTGATAGCAAAATTAAGGCCTAAGAACGTTGTGCTCTTGTAAACAAGTGTGTGCTCTTGTTTGAGCAGTTGTGGAATGTAAGTACATTTATTCAAGTACTGTACTACTTTACTTGAGTATTTACATTTTATGTAACTTCTAGTTGACTACATCTCAGATCAACAATATTACTTTGCAGATTCAGATTTCTTAAAACTAAATTTAAATCAACTAATACACTATTATCTGTTATTAAGTATTAAATAGCCTAATCATCAGGTATATAACGCAGTTTAAATGAATTCCCCCTTTAACTCTGTAAGGTGAACACATTAATGCATCAATATTTATGTTCCAATGATACAGGCCAAATGTAAATATATTGTTTGAAATTGGCCACTCTGCATAATATAGTATATAGTAAAATAAAATAGTAAACCTTAGCCTTAAATTAGTATACTTATACTATTTTACTTTACAGAGTATACTTTGATGCTAATACTTTTAAAACTGCATTTGTGAATTGAACAATATAAGGGGAGCCCACACACAAATGCAGTTGATACATCGAGTTTGTAAATGCAGGTTCAACAGTTTGTACATAAATATAACATAAAAATGTAATTTTGCTGACAATTTTAAATCCTTTTAAATTCATATTTGTGGATGGGTGTCTGTCCCTCAAAAATATATTAGTTAATCTTTTTTACATGAGGATTTTGTAACCTTTTTATATAATTCCTAAAAATATTTTGTGTCCATTAAAAAATATTTTTGTGGAGAAATCTATTTATATATAAATCACAAAATACATTTGTAAATCCTCTTGTGTGCGTTCATTAATTTTAAGACTGATCAGACTCCATACTCATTGTTTCACGTCTTATTGGATAGAAGATGGAAGTAACCAATGTGAGTGATTCTCCCCAATCGATCCTCTTGGTAACTGACCTGCTGACAAGACATAACAGGATACTGAGCTTACACCTTAAATCTAAACTGGGACAAAGGATTCAAGTCTCAACCAGCAAATTCCTACAAACCCAGACAGCTCAGACAGATTCCCACTCTCAATTTCTTTTATACCAAGTCCAGACCTTCGGGGGCACGTGAAAAAGAATGAGTTCTGGGACCATCTCTTCACCTTAGGTCACCATTTTATTTTCAATTATTACTTGAGTCAGAATGAAATACTATGCTTCAGGTTGGATTTTAACATGCGCTGCCCATTAACTTCCCGTTTACTTTAGAATCAAGACCTGTAACACATGTTTGGTACTTTCATTTGTGCTCCTACATTTGATTGCCCTTTGTGCTGCAGCATCAATAGCTTGCTAATGAAGATTTAGGTCTGTGTTGTCCCCTGTTGAGTCTTTTGTCACCACGGTGTAAGTGATCTGCATTGATTTTAGTTTCTCATTTCTTTTTAATTGCATGGATTGTGTCCCAGTGTAACTGAACCTATTCTCAATCATCCAGTTCACAGTATGTTTCCTCATACACTGAGATGGTGTTAAACATCAAACAGTGCATTTAGGCTGACCCTTTCTCTTACTTAATGACAGCATACATACACACACAAATGTGAAGCAGTCTATCCTGCAGCACCTTACAGATGTGTGTAAAGTGAACCATCCTGCAACTAACGCCATTCAACAGTACAATCCCATCTGAACCAGAGAATAATGCACTTCTAATGTGTATGTTATTATGCTTTCTTAAGTTGTAATGTGTTTGGCCCCTGTCATGTTCACTTTGGTTTAATTTATGTTTAGTTTTTTGTTTTCTCGACTCCTGTACAGCACTTTGTGAGCTTTGTCTGATAAATGCAATATACTGTAAATAAACTTTACTTACTTACTTACTTACTTACTTAGTGCTGGTTTCAAATGATAACACTGATCCCATTAAGGTCCAATGAAATATCATACAGTAAAATGTAAAGGATGTGTAGGTGAGGGAGATGGATGTGGGCAAACAAAGCATATCAATTGTGTCTCGAAAACAGAGGATTAGGAAGTGGCTATGCTTTAAACAAACATAACTCCATTACGAAATGCCTTGTTGCGCCTCATCCCAATTCAATAGATCAGCAATGTCCCGACCTTCAACTGCAGTTTTCATGAAGCTGATTAAATTAATTGAGGATAAAGAATATTATATAATTTCCCAGTGGAATATATGTTGTTGCAAAGTTATGAGGTTTTATCACTCAACAGATTTAGCTACCTTTACTAAAGACTGATGCTGGCCTTCATTGTATGTATTCAAAAGATTACACAATGGTCTCATTGAAATGAATGAGCTCTACCTTTTTGAAAGGCATTGCTAAAGTTTGAATGTGACCGTAATCCTTAGACCTTAGTCTGATTGCAACAGCAGAATTGTCGATCCACCACCTCAAAATAAAGCCTCCAAAATAGTGTTATTTTTGTGCTATATAAATGTACATTTCAAACAAAAAGAACATCTGCTTTGGGTGATATTTGTGGAGCACACAAGGTGGTCTTGTTGTATTTGCATGTTGTTTGACTTTCAAAAAGAACCCTCTTCAATATTTAAGGCATGTTTGAGAACCAAAACACAATTCTAGATCAATAAGGTTATTGAAGTCATAGTCTATGCTTAATTGGCTGAATAACTTTAGTTTTCTACAAAAACAAATAATTAAATAAATCTCAGTTCAGGAGGTCATGGTTGGTACCTACTCGGATCATTTTCAGACAGGAAACTCCCTGGAGTGAGCACCATGTCTGGCTACATTAGACAAAAGTAGAACTAAGGATGGGTGAAAGATGTAAATGTAAATGAGGGAAATACACTTTTATGGTTTCTGTAGGCTTTGAAACAGCTGGCAGTAGGATGAGGGGGGAGACAACCCCACATCTTCTCCAGATGTAATCCCCACCAACAGAGCTGGGGGAACAGTTTGGAACAGGTTTGAGACAAGTTGCGACGGGGAAAATGAATGCGTTTAAGTTTATGGCTTTATTACCAGGACAGATGCAGGCCCCTGCTAGGAGGGATGCACGTCTGTTACGTGCGTTGTGCTCGCATTTTTCAAGTATTGTACTTTTTTTGCAGCTAGTGTATGGTTACTTTGTAAAACAACTTAAAAAGTCACTGTCAGGTTTGTAGATTGCTGAAGAGTTAATCACAGTGGTTTGAGTAAGAAGAACGTTTGGCTACTGGCATTCAAGGATCAACTGGTTAACCTCCCTGAAAGCATTTCCTGAATAAAGTTTTGAAATAGTTAGGTTGTTTTAGTCTATGTATTACCAAAGAGAGAAAAAAGGTGTGACCTTCCTAAAAGCATAGAAAAAAGTTGTACAAAATAGGTTTGGGTGGGTGGCTGACGTATAGAAAATTTGACCTGAAATACGAGGATTCACACGCCGTCTCCTTACTAGTCAACATTGGTTTCTTTTCTAAATCCTAACCAAGTATATAAAGTTTCCTAAAGACTGACATATTATAACCATTGGGGTAATGTTGGTCATTTTAAAAAGCACTGGCAACAATCTATTTTGTGGTTTCGGTGGGATGGCTTGCTGTTGCTTTCTGCGTCACACAATGAAATGAAGCCTGTCCCAGCTAAACCTAAGGTAATCCTTTGTTTCCCCACCTGTCTCAACGAAAGTAGTGAATGTAGCACTCCTCTGAGAGTGATCTCTTTTCTGAGCCCTGTTCATTACCCTGCTACAGTGCAGGGAGCCGTCTGGTAAATGACTTTATAATGGCTCTGTGCTTCCACTGTGATCTCCCTGCCCATTTTTCTGAATTCCGATGCTCCTTGGTGCAAAGAACCGTGCAACTCAAAACTACTATTAGTGCACCAATACCGCTGAAGCTTTTATTCTAACATCATAACTTTTGCTCTATTTAAATGCACCTATATTCAGTGCAGTTAATATTCACATTCATTTGTTGCACTGCTATTAGAAGCCGGGTATCAAAGCTATTTGTGTATATTCTGCAAAAGTAATCAAACAGAGAGTGGGCTTACATGAAGCAACTCAATATTAATAAGCTACTGATGATTTTGTCCTTGCCTCATTTCCTTTTACACACACATGTGCGTACTGTTCGGACTGCGGCAGCATCATTCTCCCGGTCTACCACCAACCCTCCACCATCTCCTCATGCGCCCACACAGGTGAGTCACTGACCCCTGCATCAGCGTATTTGACGTCAGTGAGCTATACTCAGGAAGGTGAATATTGCTAGCTATTCATAAAGCTTTTTATAAGCGTGTTGTATTGGAATTATGCGATATACTTCGTCATGAAGAGTTCAAGGCATTTGATATGCCCACATAAAATAAAATAGACAATTCAGTATTTCTGGGTAGCCAGGCTGCTCTATGATGATACAACTAATATTGTAAGAATACAAAATAAATGTAGATGAGAGTATTTATATATATAATCATTTTAGAACTTTAACACTACCTTTATACTCTTGTATTACAACACAGAAGCTACACAGGTTAGTGTAGCAGGTCACTCATCTAGTTTTGTCTCCTACAACTTGTGTGATTACATTTGCACCTAAACGATATGTGAGCCTTTAAACTCATATAAATTCTTTAAAGTAAGAGTTTTATGGGTTATGAAATCCAGACTTTACAGTGTTCCTTATGAAGGTGTACCGAATTTAAGACCAGCAAGAGCTGCAAACTTCCAAACCAAAGTAAGCTGTTTTTTTTAAAGTTACTTTAAAGTTGAAGACTTTAAAGTAAGCAATGGGAAGGGGCCACAGGCTGAATTCCTGATTTACTTGTTATCATTCAGAGGTTATTGTACAGGGCTTAATGCGGTCTCAGACTGGCTTGCAATTTATGTTTGCTCAAAGCTGAGGTAGTGATGCTTTTTCTCATAGTGTCAAAATGTCACTTCTACAGTTACAAGTACTGCATTCATGCATGAACACTTAAAAAAAACTTTTTATGTCACAGCACAACACAGGGTTTCCATTTTAAGCATTACCCCTGCCATTCATATTTAATGCTACTTGTTTTCTTACAATTTAGAAAGCGGCTTACAAGTTAGTATATGCAAACATTTATGATTATTGTTATATATGTAACAACCTCTAATACACACATTGTATCAACTGTAGCTGGTGAAATGTGTCCAACTGTAAATATTATATCAAAATCAATATCATTGAAGTTGTTCTGTTTACAAGACAACGAGTCGAGCCATGAGTCATTTTATTTTCTTCAGAGTTTGTCCCTGCTTGTCTCACTGCAGTCTAGATTAACGCACGTGTCTACAGAAGAACATTTCAGAAATAGCTAGAGCTAAAGCCATTATCATGATCAACCATTCTGCTTTAGTTTCAACTTTCCTTTTACTGTAATGAAGTCAGATCATGGTGTTTTATATCTCAGAGCCATAAGAGAGGCCATTTCAAAGGCCTTGATTTATTCTACTGCTGTTTTCGGCCTCTCCCAGACAATCAATAGACGCTATCAGGTAAACAGATATTACTGGCATGTGTCTAAACTAAATTATAAGGGTATAGCAGCTCATTGATTTCCGACAAATGGCATTTTGAATAATGTTGAGGAAATAAAAACAATTATTTAGCTCTCATAACAAAGAGTTTCTTGCAAAATCTTTGGTTACGGCACATCAACTTCTATTTCACTTTGGGATGAATTACAGACTTCTTTTAGCTCCTCACAATATAAAGTATGCACAACTTGAACGCTTAGTTGGGTTCTTGAGGAGTTGTCGCATATATTCACCGACAAACAGCATAAACTATCGACAGCTGCCTTTACTTTATACTCATACTCATTTCACTGACACATGCTCTCTCCCTCTTTCCATCTCCCTCTCTCTCCTCCACCGCACACACGCTAGTTATAGGCCGCCAGGCTTGCAATACATCTGCTTGCAGAAAGACATCCCCCCCAAAAAAACACACATTTAAACAAACACAACGTGCGCCTTGCACCTCTTCCCCACTTCCATTTCTACTGAAATTTGATCTCCTTTATACGGATGCCCTCGGGTCTGCAGGGAATTGCAAGTGGCAATGAGTGTCTCTTTAGTTCTCTTTAGTCCGTTTATAAATAAACAGAATAGTATGTTAATCACGTTGTCATATGCAATACAAGCTGGATTTAGTGCTTTGATACCGTCTTCGCAGGTTACTCATAGGTTACTTTTTAATTTTCAAGAAAGACAAATGCCAGTTCAGCTGCTTTGCGTAAAATCAAACCGGTGGAAGGTCGTACATCAGACCAGACTGGCAAAACCAGTCATATATATATATATATATATATATATATATATATATATATATATATATATATCCCATTTCTGGCCACATGCAAAATACAACCCATTCTTATATGAATGATGTATTGGTTGTGAAGCAGCAGCCTACGGCATAATGAAATTGGCATGTTATTGATGAACTACTTTTACTTTTTTAGTAAACATTAAATATTCTGGTTGCACTGTACAATTTCCGTTACTTGGTGAGCTGCATGGATTTACCTCTGCCTCTTTTTGGGGATTTGTTGTGCAAGCTCATATCGGCATCATTGGCTTTCATGAAATATGGGCTCAGAGTTATTTTTGTAGGCAGAAGAAGATTTCTTTCCAATTTATAATGATTCCACTCTGATGCATATTTCCTTATAATATTAGTCAGACAGAAAAGTACAGCGAGAGGGAGAGAGAGGGGAGAGAGAGTGACAGCAAAAAAAAAAACACTACAGCTACGGCTTTATTTGAGGGTAAATGCACGTAAACGCTGTTTACTCGCTTCTCAAAATCTTGAATGCTGCTTGCTCACACGGATCATCACACCCAAAGCGTTTATGCAGAGTTTACAGCGGTTAGTATGCTCTCTTGCACCCTGTCTTGTATTAACTCTCGTATTGCTTGCTTTTGTTTTCATATTTTTATCTTCTCCTCTGGATCATGGTATTCTCAGCGAGCACAGAGCAGCCGCCCACATGCTAGGTGGAGATAAAAACAAACCCTCCTCTGCACTTAAGCCAGCATCAGGACATGTAAGACACTTAATTGTGAGCTCGAAATTTTTACTTCTTTGTTCGACAGTTGGACGAATATTTTGCTTGCTTCTTTTACAAACAAACAATTCATCTAAATGTCTGTTTCTGTGTCATGGTCACAGGTTGTCATTTGTCATTTTTGATTAGCAGGCGAAGGGATTTAGTGTATGTCTGGGCTGTTAGGAGCTGGTATGGAGCTTAGTGGTAATTATCAGTAATTAAATCCTCTAGATCAATGACACATTTTTACCAGCACTACCTGTGCCATGACATTCTGTCTATGATCAGGAAATGATCCTCCAACACACTCCTGCTATCAAGGGAATTACTGCATGTATCTAGGTAGAAGGCAGGCAATTCATAAATCCTCTTTTGGGATAAATAAATTGTGACCTCTGACATCTGGAGTTCTGTAGGTCACAGTGGCACAGATAGCAGTTTAGTGTATTTAGGGGATAATTAACAGAATAATACTCAACTATGCCCAAAAGGCACCATATCTCAGCATATCTCAAGCATGTAGAATCCATTCCCATGATGAGGCTTTGAATGAGCGATACTGAAAATAAATACAACAGATACATAGGAATGCGTGTGGTGGGCAAGGCAAGGCAAGTTTATTTGTAGAGCACATTTCAACAACAAGGCGATTCAAAGTGCTTCACTTAAAACCATTAAAAGCATCAAAACATAATGCAGAGAAACAGGATTTAAAACAGTTAAGAAAACATTAAAACAGTCAAAAAGCTAAATAAAAAATAAAAATTGAATAAAAGTTGCAGTGCAGTTTAAGAAATAAAATGCAGTAGTGAGATGCAGCAATTGAATCTGAATCAATTAAAGGCAACAGCAAAGTCTTTAATCTGGATTTAAAGGAGCTGAGGGTCTCAGCAGACCTGCAGCTTTCAGGGACCTTGTTCCAGATGTGTGGAGCAGAAAAGCTGAACGCTGCTTCTCCATGTTTAGTTCTGACTCTTGGAACAGAAAGTAGACCCATCCCAGACGACCTGAGGGGTCGGGATGGTTCATAAGGTAGCAGCAGATCACAAACATACTTAGGCCCTAAACCATTCAGTGCTTTATAAACCAGCTGCAGGATTTTAAAGTCAATTCTTTGTTTGACAGGAAGCCAGTGCAAAGACCTCAGAACTGGTGTGATGTGATCCACTTTCCTGGTCTTAGTGAGGACTCGAGCTGCAGCGTTCTGAATCAGCTGCAGCTTTCTGATTGACTTTTTACAGAGGCCTGTGAACACACCGTTACAGTAGTCCAGTCTACTGAAGATAAATGCATGGACAAGTTTCTCCAAATCCTGTTGAGACATAAGTCCTCTAACCCTGATATATTCTTCGTAGGCTGATTTCATAATTGTCTTGATATGGCTGTTCAGGTTGAGGTCTGAATCCATAACTACACCTAAATGTCTGGCTTGGTTTGAGGTTTTTAACATCAGTAATTGAGCTGAGCGCTCACTTTCAATCGTTCGTCCTTGGGACCAAAAACAATTACTTCTGTTTTATCTTTATTTAATTGAAGAAAATTCTGGCACATCCAGTTATTGATTTCTTCAATGCATTTAGCCAGCCCTTGTATGGGACTATAGTCCCCTGGTGATATAGTTATGTAGATTTGTGTGTCATCTGCATAATTATGATAACACACTTTGTTGTTTTTCATAATCTGAGCCAGTGGAAGCATGTAGATGTTGAACAGAAGAGGCCCCCGTATTGAGCCTTGGGGAACACCACATGTCATCCTAGTCAGCTCTGATGTGTAATTAGCTGGTCAGTCTAATGATTTGACAAAGACACAACTATGACTCATTATTTTCAAGAAACAAAGTGTAGAGATTATGGTATAGGCTTTTCAACCTGGTGTGATGAGTAAACAAATAACTTTGGTAAATGTTCACAGGGGTTTTGATAAATATTCCTGCACGGTCAGTCGATCATGTTTGAGTAATATCTATACGTTTTATACAAGAGACACAGACAAGATTTGACAACTCTGTAAAGGTATCCCTGCAGCAACCGTTCAACGTAGATGGGCAAGTTAACAATAGAAATGTGGCATTCACGTTATACTCTGAATGCATTGTAGCAAACAGTGGAGCCTTAAGGAAGTAAAAAAATGTTAAAAGGGTGACCGTGCTTTTGCCATCAGGGCCCCTCGACTTTGGAACGACCTACCGGAAGAGATAAGGCTTGCAGAATCAATAACTTCTTTTAAATTACTTCTTAAACCCCATTTTTATAGAATTGCTTTTAAGTGATGTTGTCCTTTTATGTCCTTTTATGATCTATTATGCAGTTCTTTTGTTCCCCTGTTTTTGTTTGTATATTTTATTTATGTGTTTGTCTGTTTTCTACTCCATTTGCTCTTTTTGGTTATTTGTTTGGTTTTGTTGTATTCATTGCCTTTATGGTATGGCCCTTTTTGTTTACCGGTATTTAAGTTATGTCTATACTTTGCTTCTCTGTAGAGCACTTTGTAAACTTAGTTTTTAAAGGTGCTATATAAATAAAGTTATTATTATTATTATTATTATTAAAAGCACAAAATCTTGTTTTTCTTCATGACACATACCATCAACTAGAAAGAGCTATGCTGAGTAGAAGACTCGGAGAGACACAGAGACCTAATTAATGACTAATTAATTAATGTCACAGGCAAATTATGTAATGTGTTGTGGCCTGTCCCACCAGTACTCTTTGAGTGTTTTAGCCCCAGTGGTCAACTGAATGTGACACTGTAATATACAGCATATTGTAAAACAATGCAGAAGACTATGTATTAATCCATAAGTGTCAAACTCAAGGGCCCGACCACGCCATTTTATGTGGGCCGTGACAGTGGGTCGCAGGGCCGCAAGGCCTTTTTTTTTATGGGGACATTTTTATGCAGTGGAATGTCATCTATTCACACTTCTTAGTGCTGCGTTCACACCACACTTTACTTGCGTGAGTTCACGCGCCGGTCTATTAGTGATTATTCGCTTCATTCGCGCTAGACGTGCCGGAGAGAAGTGACTTATCGCCATAACATTTAATTTATAAGTTAATTTCCATCTACCATGGAACTCTTTGAAATGTTTATCATTGATTAGATTCGACTGGTTTAGACTTTATTGTGCTCCTCAATAGATATTTGTCAACAAAGGTAAAATACACATAACACACCATTAGAAATGAACAAATATACAGTAGACTATATACAATAGTGCAAATGGACAGGTAGCAGCAACTATGACATATAAATAATAAAATAGAGAACATCTTATGATACGACAACTATTCCCTGAATGCAGTCCTTCTGTGTCCAATGCCTGGCATAGGAAATAGGACCGCTTGTATACGTTCCGTCTGGCCCTGGGGACCCTATTGAGGGTGGGACGGGGAGCAGCTCAACGTCTGGATGTAGTGGATGTAACGTGTCTGCAGTTTTATGTTTAGCCTTCCTGTGTACAGCTCTGTTAAATACATAGTAAAGTTTTTATGAATTGTGAATCACCTTCTCGGCAATACTACTAAATAACATTATTAACAATCTTAAGTTTGAGCTTTTTTTGTTTGTCATACCATGCTGTTATGTTAAGTGATACAATTATTTCAACCAGGCTTCTGTATGATAAGTGCTGGCTAATGCCAAAGCTCCTCAGCTTGCTGATTAAAATCCATTCTTGATTGTCCGTCTTAGAAATGCTCTCAGAGTTCTCATTAAAAGTTGGGGTCTGATCAATGATTGTGGCAAAGTACTTAAAATAGTCTGCTTTTCCTACAGGCTGGTTGTTGATGCGACAGAGAGGATGTACTGGTTTGGTATTACAAGGTCTTTTGTTTTGGCCACATTCATTTCCAGTTTACTTGCCTGACACCAGTCCCTGAAGAACAGGCAGCCCGGTAAAGTAAACCTCCTCATCTTGTCTCTCAGGTGATGAGACAACAAAGGGTTTTTGAACCATCTCAAAATCAAATCATGTACTGTAGCTGCAACAGAAAACTCAAGATTCACCTTAACTAAACCCTGCTTCCCCCTCCATCTGCAGGACAGACACAAAGGTGCTGACGCATCTCCCTGCCTCCTCTGCTCTTCTTTTCAGGTCAGTCATTATCATATCGAATTTGCATCAACTCCTCACTGTCCCGGAGCAGGAGCAGCACCTTTCTTACCATTCCACGCATGTTCTCTCACAAGCAAATCCTTGCATTAATCTCTGCCCACTAACTCGGATGCGTCGCCACTCTCTGCCTTATTTGTAGGTGGAAGTCACGTCATTTTAATGAGTTTTAATGTCAGACAGCATTCATTAATGGTAAGATCTATACACATTAATAAATCGGAATAATTACATTCAATTGGGTATGTGTGTTGATCCGATATGAGCCACATATTTTTGGATTCAGCGTGACTTACACTTCCCGAGGATATCATTTTTTCAGAGAATAAACATCCATAAATGAATTGTACTTGTATGGTGCTTTTCTAGTCTTCCAACCACACTACTTGTCATCATTTACACCCTGATGGGAGGGGCTACCACACAAGCCTCCACCTGCCACCCATCAGGACTCTAACTAACATTCATACAACATTCACACACCGTAGGCACAGCTACGGGAGCAATTTGGGGTTAAGCGTCTTGCCCAAGGACACATCGACACAGACTAGCGCCGCCAGGGATCGAACCGCCGATCCTCTGATTGAAGGACGACCCTGCTCTACCACTGAGTCACAGTCGCCCATGCAGGCGAAAATAGAAAATGCTCCTTATGACTGCAGAACTGGCCTGAGAAGCGTCACGTTTTAAAGTTTTCTTCACTATAAAAAACTGTGATAGTTGTCTGTACATCCATGGCTACATTGCAAACCGCGAATAGAATTCGGCATACTTTTGATGATGCCAGTTGAAAAACTAGGTTAAAAAAACAGGGCTCAAGTCGTAGCTGCAGTCAGCTTAGGGTGCAGATTCCCCATGAGAAGCATTCCAAGATTTATACCCACAGTAATCTAGTCACTGTCGACTGCTTTGTTTAACAGCGCTTTCTTTTATGTCTTTCTAGGCCGACATTTTGGCAGTCCGGATATGGACATATCACAAATGCATCGGTGTTTGCAGTATAAGTTGGTAGATAACAGAACATAAATAGAAACTGCTGTACCTAAATGTTTTAAAGGCTGCATTTTTTGACAAACTAAAAATAAACTTCCATATTCAAGGTGACATTAACAGTAACGTTGACACATCAGATAATAGAAGTACATTTTTTCACTGTACATACAAGTTATATTTATCTCAATAATTGACGATCGATGAAGGCAGAGAACACAAATTATACAACCCTGCAGGCACACCGATAAGACGCATCTCATTACCATGTCTGGCAACTTGCAATGCAAATAAAAAGTACATTTTAGATGACATGTCAATGGCATTTTTTCATTTTCATTTTGACTAATGGACAGTGGTGTATAGTAACGAAGTAGAAATACTTTGTTACTGTACTTAAGTAGTTTTTTGGGATATCTGTACTCTACTTTACTATTTATATTTCTGTTTACTTTTACTTTTACTTCACTACATTTTGCAAAGAAAACTGGTACTTTTACTCCGATACATTTCCCCTGAAACCTTCGTTACTCGCTACAAAATCAAATCTATCTTTAGAAGAAGAAAAAAACACAGAACACAGACTCCACCAAGCAGGTTTTGCGAATCACAATATTATGCATTAGCCCTCTCCATCCTCTCGTCCAGCACTCCCAAACCTTTATGCGCCACAGACCGGTTACGTGAAGACAATATTTTCACGGACCGGGTCCGACCTCGGAGAGACAGGAGACAACGACACCTGACGTGTGTGTTTGTTATGTCCAGTCTACTGACTCTACTGCTAACTAAACTAGGGTGACCAGACGTCCTCTTTTTCCCGGACATGTCCTCTTTTCGAGACCTAAAAAAAGCGTCCGGCAGGGATTCCAAAAACGTCCGGGATTTTGCTACGTTCGGGAAAATAGTTATTACCCCCTTACACGTTTTGGAAATGGTATCTCCCTCACGTTCCACCTTCTTGCGCAAGCTCTGACTGTAGAGAGAACTGTCATTGGTCGACCGATCTCAACGTAAATGTAAGTTCACAGCATGCTACACACTACTGCTTTTTTGGCGATCTCAGGATACTCTGCCTTGGTTTTAATCCAGAACACCGGCAAAGTTAAACAGACTTTTAAGTTTCATTTTTAGAGTAACGGAACCTCTTGACATGTGTCAAGAGGTTCCGTCTGAGGTTACCACAGACTGATGTATGCGGTCTTTTTTCACAATAAAACATCGTTCCGGCCTTTAATTTTTTATTTTTATTTTTATTTTTCATTCATTCTTTCTGTGCGGCCCGGTACCAAGGGATCCACAGCCGGTACCAAGGGACCCACGGACCGGTACCGGGCGGAATGAGCATACTTATAACCACACTGTTACAACTCCTTAGTGTCATATTGCTTTTTGGAGAATTATGATGATAAGTTCATAGTAGATGCAAGAGTATACTTATGTACAATATATTATGTTGAACATAATATATATGGATGGATCACAGCCAAGCCAGTTATTTTCAACACAACTCCTTGTCCTTGGTCATGGTGGCCACAGCATTTAAAAGAATAAATTTCATAATTCTCAAAATTCTGACCCTTTGCTTTTTTATTAAAAGCATGTACTTCTACTTTTACTTCCAATAGTTAAATACATTTTATATCAGAAAAATACTTTTGATACTTAAGTACAGAAAATATCAGATACTTTAAGACTTTTACTCAAGTAGTATTTTATTAGGTGACTTTTACTTTTACTGGAGTAATTTTCCAGTAAGGTATCTTTACTTTTACTCAAGTAAGGCTTTTGGGTACTTTATACACCACTGCTAATGGAGAATTTGCAAACATGGAAATAAATAGATAAATAATATTGATTATTTGAGTCCTATATTATGGACAAACAAATGACATTGCATTTCAGTTGAATTGATGGATTTCTATTTAACATGTTGCTAGTTGTTTCTGTTCATCAGCATCCCATATTAAAGTTCAACAATCTGCTATAGTTCAGTCAATATTTCATGTTTTTTTTACTGGTACATTTAGTTTATACTTTTTATTTCACTTTCCACTCCATTTTATGTAAAAATTCCAGAAGAGTTTGTTCAGTCTATCCAGTCCAGTCTTTTGCCAGGACGACAGATAGTTATCCATCTTTAACTCTCTAAAATGTCTTTGATCTTGCTGCTTTCCTTAATATTGTTGACAAAATAGTGTTTCTTATATTTTTGCTTGACTCATTTCTCTACTTGAGTATAATAACTGTAGACAGAAGCTTACAAGCTAACTATTTTTAACTTGGGTGTTTTTCATGATGGATTGCAAACACTATTTTCTCTGACACAGACAAGGGAAATAAATACAGACGCAGACGCAGAACACACAACATGAAGTCATCACAGTACAATCTAGGTAGACTTCTAAAATCCCCATTAAACCACCATCTGAGTGGACGGATGCACTACTGCTTAGGTAAGCAGTAGTGCATCCGTCCACTCAGATGGTGGTTTAATGGGGATTTTAGAAGTGGTGGTATGATTTCAATAGCTGGGGGTAAAACTAAAGCGCTTTCTTATATTATAATAAAGAAATAGCAGAAATTCCCTTGGAACAGTGAATCAACCTACACTACTAATATCCCATTACAGTAGACACGATCAAATAAAGCAACCTATACAACCAAATACTGTTCATACACTGCAAGCAAACATCAGCTTATAAGAGAGAAACTATCAACAACTCTAACTATTTCCAGCCAACCAACAACAACGTAATACAAACAACTCGACAACAACTGGAAGTGTTTTTGTGAACAGTCAACAATCAATACTCGGGCACTAAAATCCTGGTCATCAATCAACCCAAGACAAATGGTTTGAACATCCCCACGCAGAAGACAAACGAAGGACTCAGTACTGCAGGTTCACAGCACAACAGTACAATGCATAACATTAAATCAGGAAAGTAGACTTACTTTAATCTGTCACTCCCTCACAGATGTTGGCACAAGAGGACAGGGGGATCCAGGATCACAACTCCTCCATTGTCCCTGCTTCTTCCAAACTTGCCTGTAAAACAGCTCAAAAACTAAATATATTAAATTATTAAAAGAAACACACAAATCAAACAGAGCAATGCAGCACCCATCACCTGACAATAATTACAACAAGTATATTTGAATAACTCTAATTGGCAATCTTTATCTCTGTCAGACCCACAATATTCCCAATGAAATAGCAACAAAATAACAGGATTTTAAACGCATTACCTTGGAAATGCACTGGCAGATAGCACTTTAAGCGTGCAAACAGATCACTTGTTTTTGCTGTGAAACATCACACAGAGGTAAACTGGAGCCGGAGTGTGAGTCTACATCTGTTAATGCTGTACTTTTTTGGGGGCTGGTGGTTTCCTTGAAGTATCTTGTTGCATTTTTTAAAAGGCTCAAAAGCTTATTTCTTCCAAAGGTCTCTCAAGGTAAACGCCTCCCAAGAGCCAATTGAATTGTTCCTGCGGTCAAATACCTGGTTTAAATGTGTCATGCATGAGAGGAGATGCTGTTCTAGGGATAGGGGGTACCATTGCTCGTTCTAAAACATTGCCATAAAAAGTTTAATTTGCTATAAAACTATAAGCAAACGATGTGGACATCCACAAACGTAGTCATACAATCAGTTCAGCTTCAGGGAGAGCAGTTTAGAGGCTAATGGTGTACACTCCCACATGGCCACTTGACAACTTGGAAAGCCTAACTTAAGCGTTTACTTTATATTTTCTTAATTGTTTGCATGGAAGCTGCCTAAAAATGGACATATCCTAACTAGCCTATCATCATTTTTAATGTGATGAATAGTAATCAGTAACTCCGGGTTACTGGCTTACCTTCACGTACATGGGTAATATATTCATGCATTAGCAGAGTGCTATTCCTTACATTTGAACAGACAACACAACAAAACCACTTTGAAGGCAATCAGAAAGGCAAACCGAGATCAATTCAGCTCCCCCCCCCCCCCCACAAGTCTGATGCCCATGTTGCCCCCCGCTCAGACTCAAAAGTTACATTAAAATGCAATAATTGAAGAATCTCCCAGGTGACTGGCACTGCAGAGGAAGCACTCTCAGTGTTCTCCCAGCCCACATCCTGTTGTGATAATGTTTCAGACCTTGGCAGGGACAACACACACCACACAGTGGGGAGGGGGGGAGGAGTGGAGGTGAAGAAGCTGAACTACAAACCTGAGCTGTAAGGCTCTTGCTAAAGGGACAATTAAGGAAATTGTATCATTTCCCTTTTTCTTTTTTCATTTTATGATCTGACTGCCTGTATCACACTGCGTCCTTTGCTTCAATTTGTAAACTCATTGCCGGTAATGTACTGGTGCACACTGGCTCAAAGTCCCTGAAAGATCAGCGGCCAATTTAAAGCTTCATGTTGTGTTGATTTCATATTCTATCCGTAAAAGGACATCAGCAGGAAAGCAGTTCTTAACAACCATTGAGCCCCAATTGTTGCTACAGCGTATGGCTTTAATTTTCACATTTTTTGGGGGGTCCACTTCAAGCCATACTATTTATTCATAAATATGGTCATAATCATGCTCCCTAATGACAAGATAATAAACATTTTGCTGTTTGGAGCTGATTGCTACTCCATCCTCCAACACAAAGAAATTAGTGGACTCAATGGCACAACATACTAGTATAGCGTTATCATTATTATCTTTCTCTGCTTTTCTTTCTTCACAGAAACGCAAGGCAGTAGAGAGTGCACATACCTATACACAAATGAATAAATAGGTGAAATAAAATGCAAATGTTTGTTTTATCATGCATGATTATCTGGATAAAATATGCAAAACAATGACCATAGCTACTTCTCGTAAGGGGAGACTTTAGCCCGTCGGCCTCTCTTTGTGCAGTTCACAGTGTTGTGCACTGTAGGCAAGCCCTCCAGCTAATGATCCTAGATTTGAGAACCATGACCCTAATGATTCACTAATGCAGTCTCTGCACCAAGTGTTACATTACGACATAGCTCTCACTCATTGTGTAAAATAGCTCATACAATACAGTACAGAGAGTGCTTTGCCTATGCAGACAGACATATCAGGTTGATGCCACAGTGACAGAGGTTGGAGTGAGACTGAAGCTTATGGTTCAATATCCTGTATGGTTTACATCCCATGTTGTAGCGTTCTGTGCAAAATTGAAGAACATGCGTGTGGTAATGAATTAACCGATGCTTATAAATTATCTCCATCAAATGGAGAAAATGTTTCCTAATTTAATGGGGAAAACTGGGTTAACAACATGATGATATATATACATTTATTTTTCAATGTCCTGTTCGCATTTTGTTCGTATCGGTGTTCTTTGGGGTCATTTTGACCTCAGGTTGAACATTTTACACAAATTTGTGTTGGTCGTTTTGGGTGATATTGAGGTCACTATCCCATGCAATTTTATAATATTCAGTGCTCTAAATTACAGTTTAAAAAAAAATAGCTGGGTTAAGTGACCCTAAGAATAGAAAATGTTATTAACGTTGAGGATAACAGGAGGGCTATAAGTGATTAGAAATTTTAACAGCATAATTCATACTTTGGTTGAATATACAATATACAAGTAGAAATAAAATGAGATATTACTTGATTTCATATTTACACTTATACACCTTTATATAAACCCTTGTTGAATACAAAGACTGTGTGTGTAGGCACATATTCTGAATGTATCTTTCATATAGTGTTAAGAGTTGGAGTCTGAAGCTCTTGGTTTTCAATTCAAATTCCCTCTGGAAATTAATGGAAAGGAGATTAGCCGTTGATGTTGCTGCTGTTGATGACAGTAATGATAGTGAGTGTAATTGAAAACGGAGTATTCTAAGCAGCATCACATCACTCTTCTCACACTGGACTAGACCCAGGGGAGCAGGCAAATGGGAAATATGGGAAACAACTGCTTCATGTGAAGGCAAATCAGATTGTCGTCACTGTCCATTTCACTCAGTCTACCATCCCCAGTCCCCGAACCCAACACCAAGCCATCAACCCCCCACAGCCCCCACCCCTCCAAATGATTCATGCACATGCAGAGTTACAGCAACACCTACTGGTAGTCATGAATAAATGCAACAGATAATTGCCTTAGCTCTGATAAGAAGATGTATTCATAGGAAAACTCACCAAAAATGAAATGAAATGCATTTCATCTCTGTCCTGTTGTGTTTCCTGTTACATCCACCCTGTTATGCTGTTCATGCTCATTGTTAGAGTAGTTCCCTCTCTAAGATAAAGATAAAGCAATTGTTGATGGCTGCTTGAACAGACATCACAGAAATGCTCCTGTGCATAGTAAATGTCATGCTAAAAGCAAGGCTCTATAAGAAAAATCTACCTGGTCTGTCTGAATGTCTATCTATCTATCTATCTATCTATCTATCTATCTATCTATCTATCTATCTATCTATCTATCTATCTATCTATCTATCTATCTATCTATCTATCTACCTGCCTACCTACATATACATCCATCTATCTTCTTGAAAAGACAAAATAAACATAATAAACCCACATCGGATCATATTATGTACAGAATTTAAATAAATCCACACAGGACCAGTGATATTGTTTGCATCATTCTAGTCTATGAGCTTGATACTGACTAATCTCACTCCTCATCTAATCAGCAGCAGATCAGTATGTGCAACAAACCCTCGTCCTTGTAATAAAGATGATGAGCATCAATCTGTTTTCTCAAGTGTGCCACTCTTCAGTTTCAAGATCAATTAGCATCACATGTGCAGGGATGGTGGAGTACTATTTCCTTCCGTTTGGAAGGAGCACATCGCTGACACAGAAGACGGAGCTGTGGTCACGCTCCCACACGAGGACATGGACATGAATATACCAGGGGATCTGACAAGCCAAGATAATTCAAGCAAATACCAAGCTCTACAAAAGGATGAACAGAGCCGTTTGCACTTTGTTAGCACAGTGAACTTAGATGTGCAGAGACAGAGCAAGGCTATTTTGTAAAAAACTTTTCTTTATCGCAGCCTGCTGTGTCTGAGTGTCTCCCTGTTGTTTTCATAACTTAATGGAAAAAGGTTAAAGAGTGTCCTTGGAAGCTTCTTTTTTTTAAGAGGTTTTTTTTTAACAGCTTGGCGAACCGTTTCAATACAATTTCTGAACATTGAGGACACTCTCATTCTTAATACTTATAAAAGTTAGAGAGTTCAGGATTGAAGTAAAAAAAAAAGAAGTTAATCCCTCCTATTCTGTTAGAGAAATAATACTACCAGATGGTGCTGGAAATGTGTTTTAATTTCCCCGCTTAATATAATAAATTGAAAGTCTGTGAAGACTATTGATTCACATAATGTTCTCTGTGCTCTTAATAGGCATGTCATTTAATTTCCTATAGTGTCCTACACCTCTGCACCTCATTCTAGTTTTAAATACTACGATTCCATCACCGACCTTGTCCCCCTTTACCGCAGCTCTTTGGGCGCTTGGTAGGAAATTGGATTGGAGTGAGCATGTACTGTAATACAAGATGAGGCCCACATACCACATTCTTATTATGCCTCAATTTCAATTGTGTAAAAAGAATACAAAAGAAAAACTGTTTTCTATTCACAGACATATGCGGTGACCTATACTGTGTGGAAATGAAATTGTCAGAGGCCACCCTTCATCACTTCAACAAAGAAAGGCAAGAGAAGGAAGAGACCTACCCTTGAAACACACTGTCATATTCTGCATACGTTATCAGGCTGCTGCTCTGTCTGCGATGGAGAACAGAGGACGTGGGTGTGAAAGAAAGGAAGAGGAGACAGAAGCAGATTGTTTCTGTATCTGTAGCTTATGTAAACATTTTGATTCCACACATTTGCCTTTCCACAGCTCGTCATCCTCTAAAGGTAATGACTTTCCATGAGGCTTCTTACCTGTGTCGCCTGCCGCAGTGGCAGCTGTGAGGTGAGGTCACACGTCTGAATCAACCAGAAGAGAGCAACTATAAACTCAGCAAGGCCACTGCAAACAACGGGAATGCAAGCCGCGGGTGCCTATTATCTAAGAAGCAGCTGCACAATAGAAGCAGGCTGTTTAGTTGTGTTGGTCATGTGTAGACAGGGCTATCGACTGAGCTATGTCAGAATCAGACCCATTTATTGCCACATATGTTTTTACATACAATGAGTGTATTCTTGGCAGATTGTGCATAACATTTAAACAATAAACACAGTGCAAGAAATAGGAGCACATTAAATGTACAATTACATTTACAATAGAATATCACATTAAAATGAAGTGCACAGACAAACAGATGACAATACTTAGTGACATATTTAAATATGAGAAGGGATGTGCTACATGCTCTGTTATACAATCAAAATAAGTATTCCATGGGATGATTTCAACTTGAATTGATTAAAATTGGACTTTAAGGCTAAAACTAAGTGAGTGACTAAACAAGTGTGTCTCTTTCCCCACCGAGCACAGTGTCACACACACACACCAGCAGGCCACCAGAGGGTCGATGAGACTCTGCAGATCTTCCTCTCGGTTTCACTTCAGATCCCCAAACTTTGCTTGTCGTTTCTGAAGTGGGCGGAGACTTTTCCCTCTTCCCTTCAACCAATAAGCGAAAGTTGTCAGTGATGGAAAAGCCGGCGGCAGAAGTGCGGAGCGGCAGGTGATCAACTGGGTGCCAATTAGCGCAGAGCTTCCACCGGTGAGCAGCTGCGCACGGCGCAAGGTGACTTTTTAAATAAAACAATTTGCATGAGTGTTCCCTCGTGTTTGCTGACATTCATTGAACGTATTTGATGCGCTCCGTTGTGGTCGACTGCGTGGTCGCTCCTTAATTGATGGGTGTTTAACTACGTTTGACCTCTCTTGCCCTTTTCATCAGCGTTGTGCCGTTTGCTCGTTCACAAGATAAACGATGGAGTGGCGCCAACAGACCAGTGTCAGCTGTGGAGACGCGTTCAACGAGGCTCAACGCTGGATTGAGGTACGACGGTTCACGTTGTCAATGTTTTGTATTCTTGTGTTTGTCCTCCTCTTCGCTTATCAATGAGCACGACCACCATGAAGAGTTGGCCAGTCAGTCACTTAACTCCTCGTGGAGACAGGAAATGGTTTCTGATCGTCAGTGGCACACATTTCAGCCATTAAGACAATATACCTGTGTTAGTGTGGGTGGACAGACATTCCCACAAAAAAAAACAGCAAATATGTTTTCCATCAAAACAAAAAGGGGGCGAAAAAAGTAACTTAAATGATTTGACATGGCAGAAGCAAGTCTCAGAAGCAGAACCAATCTAACGTAAATTGCCTGAAACCAGTTGATGCTGATATTTTAAACGTCTCTGACTCACTCACAAACCTACATTTACAGACTTATCTTGAGTTCAAATGCTAAAATATACCTCGATAAGACTTTGGTGAGAGTTTGCCTCCCGACAAAGCGAGCCCTGTGTGAGAATCTTCTGTGGTTGCACAGATAAAAGTGATTTGACTGCAGCACTCGCAGAGCCTCAGAGGGAAATGCACATTGAATTGAAGGCAGATAATCGGGTGACGTTTAAGAGAAATGCCTTACTGTGAGGTTTGTTCTTTACGGTCACGGTCTCATTCTCCTATAGTGTCATAAAAGCTCTTCCAGGGACTGGTGTTGCAAATGAGGATCCGCTATAAACACTATGATGCTTTAATCTGAAAGCTGTTTTTGGCTTGTCTATTTAAATTATATCTGACCCGAACAAATAAACCATGAATACAAAAAATAGTGTTCGTCAATTGAGTTGTGGTGCAGGCAGGTTACTCCATGCACACATTGTGGAGAATGTGTTTTTTTTCTTTTTCTTTTTTTTTATAGCAATGCATTTTCTAGGTTGTTACAGGCTGCTGACAAAACATTGTTGAAGTTGTAATCCTTAAATCATAACAATGAATACAACTTTTAGGCTGTGGGCACCGAATGTTGACCAACTCTAAATGGGACCATTAATGTCAATTGTTTCTGAGTGGATCATTATGAGAATTCTGTCCAGCGCGCTCTTGGCAGTACGCCCATGCCAATTTTATCCCTATTTCCCTGTGTGTGTGTGTGTGTGTGTGTGTGTGCGTGTGTGTGTGTGTGTGTGTGGCAAAGCATGCTGCTTTTTAAGGAAATGGTATCATACATTCTCCCTCATGCCAAACATCAGGAACGTGTTAGCACCAATATTCAGTGTAACAGATTGCAGGATAATAGGCTTCCATGCATTCAAGTGTACAGACATTGTTGCTGTTCATCATTAGCACAGTACCAGCTGCAATTGCACGTAAACGTTTGCTCAACTACTACTGGACTTGAGAAGAAATAAGAATGGATTGGCCTCTTCTACATTATGTAAACGGCCCATTTTAGTCTCTGCTGACACAGGAGTGGCACAGGGCCTAACCACAGGAATTCACCTAACTGTAAACTTTTTTTAATTTACATACAGGACTGCAACTTGCACTTATTTCCATTATTGCTTTTGCTCAATTCATCATTTTGTCTATAATATCACAAAATGGGGAAAATGCAGATAGTTTTTTTTTCTTGGAGCCCAAGGGGACATCTTCCCACGTCTTGATCTACAGTCTGGAATCCAAAGATATACCCTTTACTCTTCCGTGTGTCGTCACGTTTGAGAAGCTGGAACTAACAAATGTTTGACATTCAAAAATGATTATTCAGTTGCAGATTTATTGATTGGTCACTCCAAATGTTACATTGATATATAAGGCCTCATATCTTGGAAATAGAGCACATGGATTTGGTAATAAAGCCTCTATTTTCATCCCAATTGAGATAATTCTCTAGTTTGATCCTTAAACATTTTGGGAAACTCCAATTTAGCAAAATCTTAAGTTTGCAAGTCACATGTTTATATGGTTGAAATCCATGAATTAAATTCCAATTAAAGCGTTGGTGCCGTAGAACAGACAGCATCTTGACCGAGGGATTGTTTTTGATTGCGTTAACCTGGATCTGCTTAGTTAGTCTGATTCCTCTGAGAAGCCTCCGCTCCGTGCCCAGTTCTACAGAAAATGAATTGTTATTGTGGATTCCTGGGGGGACTAATTAGTGAGAAGAATAGCCTTTTGAGGCCCTCTCTTAGTTATGGAGCTGAACCTTAATAGCCCCATTTTTATGTCCTCATTACAAAGCCCACTTTGCACTGTGCTTGCTTCTGCCATGTAAAATCATTTAGGTTACTTTTTTTCCTTTTTGTTTTGATGGGGAAACATATTTGCTGTTTTTTGTGGGAATGTTTACACACACACAC
The DNA here is from genome assembly GCA_038501785.1 of Myoxocephalus aenaeus. Taxonomy (NCBI): domain Eukaryota; kingdom Metazoa; phylum Chordata; class Actinopteri; order Perciformes; family Cottidae; genus Myoxocephalus; species Myoxocephalus aenaeus. The sequence goes on along the minus strand of JBAMJR010000121.1, from coordinate 234,956 downwards.
ACACACACACACACACACACACACACACACACACACACACACACACACACACACACACACGTGTATGTATAGCCCACTGTTTTGCTCTGTAGATATTTTGTGACTATGTATAGAGCCTTTCTTTTGTGCAGTAGTTGGAAGCTTTTTCAGCTGAATCTTAAGTGTGCAGCTCACTTAATGTACTTTATTTTACTGTTTAGAACTACAAAACAGGGGAGTGTCTTCACTGTGAGCTGAAGAACGACTTTAATTAACTTCAACCAGGACCTTGTTTTCCTAATTTTTGCCATAGTTGTTCTTTTCCCCACTAACAGCCACTGAACAGCTTTGTGTATAAAGTCATTATTCAATAGTTGCACCAAGAAGTTTAATTAAAATACTTTCAGCACCATAGAAACCTCACAGCACTTAAACGTACGTGTGGATGTATGATGCTGATGTACATTTTTGAGGATTAGAAAAAAAAGTTGATAATGATCCCAGCATTTTATATTAAGTGGCTAAATGTAAACGCAATGGACGAATTCCAATCGTACCATGTATTTTATTTTTTAGGAAGTGACTAGAAAATCGTTTGGCTCCAACGACTTTCGTGCTGCCCTGGAGAATGGAGTCCTGCTTTGCGAGTGAGTAATGATGCTCAATCCTTTTTTCACATTTTACTTTCAGTGACGTGGAGTCAAGCTACTTGACTGAGGGAACCTCTGGTTAGCGAGCGTAGTTGCACTCTGGTGTGGCCTCAGTGTCTAAACCTGCTTCTAGGTTCAGGTAAACGTAACAAAAATGCATAGCCAAAGAATGAAATGACCGTCAGATAAGATTTTTCTACACCAATATTCTATTTTTGTACCATCTTCTGTGGCATTTAGGAATTAGTCCTTTTCTTCAGCTTGTAGCTGCAAAAGAACAATGAGGCCAACGAATGCCGGTTAGCCCAGACGTCTAGTTGGCTGAAAGCGCTTTCTCTAAGATACAATCAAACTGGTTTTAAGTTTTTGTTACATTTCATTTTTTTAATTAATTTTATTAATTATTTTTGTATTAACGAGCTCTGCTCTATTTAGCTTTTGTGGAATTGGACCCTGATCATACCACTAAACATTGTTCCGTTAACGTGTTTTTTTTTTTTTTTTTTTTTTTGTTAATACATGTGCAGCATCAAACTTGAATGTTTGAAAACTGTTTGAATAATTTTGTTTATTCTTATAGCTTGATCAACTGGTTGAAACCTGGCATTATTAAGAGAGTAAACAGGCTTTCTACTCCCATTGCTGGCCTGGTGAGTGTTACATTTTACAGGTGTGTGTGTGTGTGTGTAACGGGTAGCTTGGTGGTTTGGCGCAGACTGTCTCTTGAGTGTAAAGCAAGTAAATAAAAAGGCATCTCCTAGCCAGGAAATTGACACATCTTGTGGTTTCCTGTTCAATGCACTGAGACTGTGTTGCCACAGTCTGACTGATCCTGAAACTGCATTTCAGTGTGACAGCCCAACTGCTGAATATATGATTTATTTAAATGTTTTTGGCATTAATACAGATTTGTATTTGGGCTTCAGGCTGTGTTTTTGATGGCAAGTTTAATTGCCCAAACTGCCCAAAGCAAAGGGAGGAAGGCATGAAAGATACATCTCAACCTCCCATCAGGGGCCAATAAATAGACCGAGCACAACAGTCCATGCTGGACTGAAGGTGGTGATGGTGGGTGTGAGGTGCCGACGCAGCAGAGAATCTGCAGTTACTTTGACATCCTAAAGCACCACACTTGTGGTGGTGTTGCATGTTTTTTAAACCGCGACTAGAAAGTAAATGCAGGCCACTCGACTTTACTGCTGACATTACCTGTAACATAAGTGTCTATATTATTATTTTTTCTTTACCCTCAAGAAGCCATTTAAACGTGTACATAATAATATATTTAGTTTTCAGAACTTTGAACCCCTGTGTGTGTGTGTGTGTGTGTGTATGTGTGTGTCTATTTTAAATAATCCTAGTTCCAATAACCATATATACTAGATGCTGCATAAGCTTGATCTGACTAACTCTTAATGAGAGGGCTTACATTTATGGCTTAACAAAACTTTCTCTTATCATTTAAAAAAAAAAAAAACTTTACTTTCAGATGTGGCTGGAGACTTATGATCACAATAGGGTAGATCATAGTGCAAGTTGTATAGGGGGTCTTAAAATGCGTAGAAACTGCCATTGTTGAGTTACATCATGCTGTTCTCGGCTCACTTTTTATGATTTTAAGTAATTATATTTGCTTTGCTAAGATTGTGGTTCCTAACATTACATTTAAAATCACCTGTGGCTTTGACTTGACCTGTCCTTAACCAATGTTGGATTTCCATGTGCAAAAGTATCACGTCATTTAATTTTTGCAGACTAATTCATAATGAATCAATAATTGATAACAGTGGTCCCAGCCCTAGTGGCAATGCACAATGCATTTCAGAGCATGAATTTCTGATTCTCTACCCGTTTTCTAGCTGCACTCATTTTGCTGTCTCTGTAATTTTATTCTCCAGGATAATGTGAATGTATTCCTGAAAGCCTGTGGGAAAGTTGGACTGAATGTGTCTCAGCTGTTTCATCCAGGAGACCTGCAGGACCTGTCCACTCGTGCAACACTCAGGTGCGGATGTCTCTCAGAAGCAGTGTCCTGTCGGGTTAAGTGAATGTGTACAACTGCCTAAAGCTACAGGAGCGCCTGCCAGCACAGATATGCACACCTTTTACTTCTGAAGGTTAACTCGCTTGTCTAGTACGACTGCTTTATTCAAATGTTTTCGGTATTGGCTGTGTTGATCACATTTAACACTGAGGTGGTTTTAACTGCAATGCCTGAGCAGGAAGAAGTTTATAGTCTGAGTCTCACAGCTGCTTTGCATTTTTCAAAGGTATGAGCAGTGCCTGACAAGCTGCTGCTTTGTATGAGTTGATAGCCTCTCTGTACATTCTGATAAGTAGCTTAGTTGCAAATGAAAAGGCTTCAGATGTCACTGTAGATTTTTTTTTATTTTATTTTTTTCAAACAGCTCCTCTATCTTAACAGCAGTATGCGGTCATACTTTAAATTGCAGTGCTCTTCTGTATAAATACTTATCTTTCTTTTTTTATTTTAGGAGAGATGAAACCGACAGAAGACTAAAAAATGTAAGTGTGACCAGAATGAGTGCTCTAATATAATCTGTAAATGTTTTTATATCATTCATATATTTTCCTGATTCACTCTCCTGGCCATTCAGTTAGAAAACCTTCAAGGCAACTGAGTCTTACTCTACTTTACTTGGTTGTCAACATCTTATTTTCCCCAATAATCTGGCATCAAATGTAGTTTTGTTTCATCACTCTGGCTTAAACTGTATCTGTACACTTGTCTCTCACAGTGCAACTAGTGTGTGTGTGTGTGTGTGTGTGTGTGTGGAACATGAGTGCTGTATGTGTACACGCTTGTGTGCACGGCTGGTATTTTACATGTTTCGAAGTTTATGAGGTTGTTTGGTTATCTGGGAAGCCTCATTTGAGTCACACAATAACTGACAACTTGGACACAGTAATGAGGCTGTTTGTCAGAGCACTCTTTCTTTGAAATGGGTGTAGCATTTTTCTTTGAATTAACCAATTAGGGTCAATTTGCGTCCATTGAAATCCAAAATTTTCTTGCAGGTCTCCAACCAGATATATAAACAATTGAAGTTGCAATACAGAGCGGAGTGTCACCGTTTTTACATACAGCAGTGATGTACTGTGGATTGTTAATTTGAGTTTTCTTCATCCTTTGCGTCATGTTCCATAGAGTCTGCTAATGGCAGAACACTGTGAATTAGGGCCAACAGTAAAAAGACTTGATAAGAGATTTAAGGGTGCCTAATCATAATGTTGCAAAGTACACCATTAAATAGGACTAACCTTCTTGTTGTATGCAGTGTAATGATTTGCTTTGCATGAGGAAGGTGGTGGGCTATTCACAAATGAGCACATCCTGTCCCTGTGCTTCAGACTTGCATGAGCCTGTAATGCTTGTTTACACTTAAGTATACAAATGAAGGAAAACTAAAAACCCAGTAGATAGCCAGCAGAAATGTGTATTTTTGCTATTGCTTAATACATTGACTGTCATTTGTGCTGGAAATCATGACAGAACTCTGAGAAAATGTCTGTGTTCATGCCTTCAATGAACCAGTAAGGTAGCAGCTACAGACACTAATCAAACGTAATAGGGAATCCATACAGGGGTATTTATTACCACTCATAATCATCTTTTTCATCGGCAAGCACTGTCTGTGCTATAAAACATTTATTCAATGACTCGAATCTCTCAAGGCCTTACGACGTGGATCTTTTCAATCTGCTGACCGCTCTGATGACTTTGTTAAGACACATAAAGAGAAATTCCGACATGATGTGAATGTGAATGATCCCTTTGCAACACAGGCTGCTGTTCAGCCCTGAAGAAAGGCCGTTCGTTAAATAATACCCTTTGCCTCAAGTCAAATGAGAAACAAAGCGTGTCCAAAGCGTTTTGTGAGCTCAAATGATAAAACATAAAATGCCAAGAAGAGGTCTAAATTAACGGTCTCAGGTTGTGTCTTAATGACTGTCCACAGCATTCTGCCCCATGGAGTGTTTTGAGCTCTTGTCAAGACCATGTGCCTCGCCAACAATAGCACAACTTTTTTTTTGTAGGAAATGTCGATCAGACAGCCCACCAGTTTGGTCCAGACTGAAGTCTCTCGCTCTCTCTCTCTCTCTCTCTGCGCTTGATGATGTGGCTCAGGATTTGGTACAGACATTCATCGTTCCCAGAAAAGGATCTACAGTTTATACCTTTTTTTTTTTTATAACATGTGTGTTTTCGTATCGTTGTAACTTTTCATTGATTTGTCGGGTCGTATCTTTTAACGACAATAGTTGGAATTAATTTTGTCTGTTGGCCTGGATCCTAAACTTCCAAACTGTACATCTACAAGTACGTTACTGAAGATCACAAAGGATTCGTTGTGGTTTGGGCTTTTCAGTTGAAGATGAGTTAGATCAGGGTATTTCATGTTGTGCCCTGGCCGCTCATAGATGGAGTATAATAAGTGAGTTAAATAGACGGGCTGCTTAAATATATTCTATTCATAGAAAACCCCTACATATTCCTTTTTAGCAGGTAAAGGGAAGGAACTTGCATTTACTTTGTTCCTGAGAAATCAACCCCTTATCTGCTTCCCCGCCACCCCCATTGTGATATGCAAGTGAGAAAAGGCAACAGTCCTTTGAACTCAGTACTTCCCCATCTCCTTCCTCCACCATTTGGTGCACCCATCTCTGATAAACTCGTGATCAATTTAGGCTCTATCTTCCCATAACATGACAATACTATATTTGACCATTACATCGGTGACGTTGTGCGTTTATTCTCTCAGGTTCTCATCACAATCTACTGGTTGGGTCGCAAGGCTCACCTTGACGCATTCTACAGTGGTCCTCAGCTGAACTTCAAGGCTTTCGAAGGGCTGTTAGGGTTGGCCTTGTCCAAGGTGAACTGCTCTTCTAGGCTTTTAACCTATTTGTAGTCCTATTTCTTTTTTTATTGACTTTAACTCTGCCTTCTAAATCCAGGCACTAGATGAGGGCGGCAATGTGTTTGCGAAAGAGTGCTGGTACCCAGAGAGGGAGGAATGTCCCCGCATGAGACTGAGCTACAAGGCTGAGAACTCTGTGGACCACATTGACTCTCTGGATTCCCGAGACCTCCGCCCAAACAGTGAAGGTATGTTTATCATTGTACTCAATGACTTGCGCACTCCACACCACCTTAATGAAGTGTGACTCCCTTTTTGTTTGACTGTAAAACAGATGGTAACTGCAAAGTTTATCATTTTCTAAACTCACTTTGTAAGCAAACACTGTAGCCAATAGTGACTTTCTTTCCCGTTAGCTTCAAGCTTTATTTTGATGCAAAGAGTTTGTTGGAGCTCTTTTTTTTCTTTTTCTTTTTTTTTTGCAAGCTATCCTCGCTCAACAAACTGCTGATGCAACTTTTGCTAGAGGTGAAGAAATCACATCCAATCCACACAAAAAAAATGTCCTATGAGAAGACGTACCTGCTACTGTCAGTCTGCTAAAGAATACATGCATTTATCTTAACTCATGAATTACAATAAGTTGATGGTTTCATATGCAACCACGCTATTCGTCTTGATCAACAACATATTTGTTGAATCAACAACATTCTGATCTTCTTACTCAATGTGTTGTTTGTCTTTCTGCTGTGCTTGGTCTCATGCACGTCAGTGATGTATTGTGGCAAGTTCCACACTGTGGTGATAAAAGTTTGTGTGATGAGAGAGGGCAAAATACTGAGCTGTGTAAAGACCCAGTCACCCACTGACGTTCTTCTAGGGGACACACTCTTTCATGCATTCATGGCCTAGTCAGTTTTCTTTTTAATTGGTTTTAGCTTGTGTTTCCCCTTGTTGTTCCCCAGACTTGTATCCTTTCTGGTTCTCATTTTCCACTCATTTGTGCCGTCTCAAGGTTGTGGAAGTGACGCTGAAGCTGAGCAGGTGTTCACGATGGAGACAACACAGCCCTCAACCCAGCAAAACAAAGGTTTTCTCCCACCTCTATTCCTACGGAGAACACAAGGACGGGAGGAGATTGGAAGGAGCTGCGCTAGTCCGCTCGCCAGGTACTGCAAATGCATCGACTACTGAGAGTTCACCGACTGCCACTAACTCACTTATCCAGAGCTGATTTAAGAACGCTTTACAAATTATTTAGATATTTTTTCTTCATTCGATTCCTCAGTGGATTTTAACAATTGTTCCTGATTTTTATTCATGATTGTAAAAGTAGATCGACGAGATCATTTTATTCCATTCCATAGTCCATTCCAAACATATAGTATTTGGGAAACGGCTGTCATTCTAATATTGTATCTGGCAAAAACATGGTGTGATGAGAACTGGGTTCAATAATATCTATCAATAGTATAATGACATGGCTTGTTAGTTGAAACTCATTATGCATCAAATTTCAAGGTTTTCAAATCAATTAAGCACTGTTTTGCTTTTTTATATAAACTATTTTTTTCTTCACACAAAGCTCAAATTGGTAATGTGGAGAGACGTGCATTCATGAACAGCCGTCACAAGTAGACTTTTTACACCGGTGGTAATTATTTTAATATGGTATTTTATACCCTTTGTATTACATCTTTCATGCTAGAATTACATCAGAACTAATTTGTCTGTCTAGACTGAGTGATGTCTGTGCTTTTGTTCTTACCACTTGTTTGCAGCAGCCAGTTCTAGTTATCAATATAAGTACTTTTTTAGGTGGGTGAAATTTGGCCCCAGAAGTTATTATTAGATTTCTGTTATATGATGACTGAGGAATATTTTTGATGTTTTCAGTGTATTTAGTTATCTTTTTTCGCACAAGTCTCGCTCAACAAACCAAATGTGTTGTCGGTGCTCTGCTTCGCTCTATTTCTCAACCACACTACCTGCCACTCCCACTGCTTGGATCCGAACCGTCTCCTCCAAAAAAAACAGTGAATTTGCCTCCATGCATTAATCATCAGACACGCTTCTACCTTTTAACATTTTGGAGCAGCTCGGAGATCATTTCTGTGATACTCGGTGATACTATTTGATCAAAAGTGATGTCTGTGTGATACGACATAGACGTGGTTATACCGCTCTTTGCTGCAGCGTTGAAGATGCCCCTTTCTCCCCTCAACCCCACCACACTGCGATTCCTCCCAAGTGGGCCATTGAAGCGCAGTTTGAGGACGACTCAGAAGATGATGATGATTACACTGACGCAGACCCTGTCCTAGATGACTTGTATTTCCGGCGAGTGCAGCAGACCCTTCATCAGACGTCCAACAACCCAAACTACGACCGCTTCTTACCCCGATATTGGACACCTGAAGAGGATACTCGTGTGCGCACGATCTACCTCGGCTCTCAGAGAAGACCCTGGTATCGTAAAATGCAAGGCTTAAGGTCTGTTGGCTGATTCGACGGCTCTATTAAGCAAAGGATTGAAGCTTTAAGATTTACAAATAATGTATTTACTAATACAAGGCCAAGCTAAAGCTGCAGTTTTCTACTGTTACTTTTTGCTTTATTTGCAAAGTTGCATTGCTTGAGCACATTTACTTTTAAAGAAGCAGAAAACATTACATGGCTAGAGTCACGTTGACCGTAACGCGTTCAATCTAACGTGTAACATGGTGTGTATGTGGCGCTAAAATAACGTGCTGTGTGACATGGTTGCATGCGGTCAGATGTCTTCTGTTGATTATTGATATTGGCTATAGCATTGGAAAAAGTTACTAAATCTAGCTTAACTGCAGCAGCAACCTAAATCCTATTTTGCTAGACAAATGGCAATAGCTAGCACTACTTTGCAAGAAAGATGTCTCGTTAAAACGGCCAAACACAACATATTTCAAATTTGTATCCAATTTCTTCTCCTTAGAATACTCTGTTATATTTCTTTTTAAAGTTGTTAATGATGTTCATGCATCTTTTCCTTTTCTGACTGTAGCCATAAAGCTTCGGGTTCCTCCGTGGAAGTGTTTGACTTGATTTCCTGGCTTGTGACATCTGCTACTGTGCAACACGCATCTGGAGAGCGTCAAACCATCTCTAAGAAGCTTTCTCCCAAGCCTGAACATTCACGCCTGTCCTGAAGATCCACAGCGAATGCAAACCAGAGTGTTGACACAAGCACTAAAACACTATCCCACTTGTTCTCTTCTCGTCATGTAGCAAAGTGGGAAAGTGCACCTGTTATTCTTGCATTTGCAAATCTCTAATCCATCAGCAAACTACTTTAAAAAAATGCAAATGTTGCCCTGTTTATCACATAGATGTTTTATGAAGTTGTCAGGAAAGTTAAACATGCTTTGAATGTCTACGGCTACTGATTGTTTTCCTAGCTACTGCACTGTGTAATAGCTGGCATTTACTCTGGCCCCCTTTTTTTTTTTTATAGTGCTGATTTTAACAGCATCATGCTGAGTGACTCATTAGTTCATAATGGTTAAACAGATGACTCATGTGCCTTGTCATAATTTGATAGCCATAACAGAATCATGTAATCTATCACACCTTTTTGTGCCAGCGCTAATGTGTTCCAGTTCACTTTCTGTGTGGATAAATTGAGTGGATCAATAAACTAAAATATTGCTCGTCCTTTGCACATTTGTGCTGCCAAGATCTTTTGTGTTATGTTTTGTATTGCAGCCGTGGTACTCGGGGCATATGTGTTGTGTCAAACAATGTTGCCTGCGAGTAATCCATGCAATCTCTATATAATGTGTGTTTTAGTTCAGTTTAGCCTCTTGTTGTTCCGGGTCTTCGTGTGTTATAATGAGGTTAGTTATTTTTGTCAAACTGGTGCCTTTTAAAAAAAAATATATATATATTCAGATAATGGTGTTCATCAGTCTGCCTGTCTGTATCTTTTTGTTCTGTAGAGCATATCAAAACCAGGTCAGACCTGAGAGACCGGTTCAGGTCAACCCTGGCTGGATTTGGTGAGTCCCAGGGTTTTGAGCAAAGGTGTTTGAGAGCGCTCTGACCATAACCGCTTTGTTGCTGCTTCATCTGGGTGTGCTTTTGCTTGTATTCAGTTTACCCACCTACCTAAATTATGCTGCAAACATCATTTGCCTTTTCATCAAGATGAAGCACTTGGTATACCTCCCACTATCAATTTTCCTGACAGTAGAATTTATGACAAACTACAGGATTGTTTGTAATCACAGTCTTGGTTCCTCCCATTTAAATCATGTCACGGTTTTGATATACCACCTGCTAAATGCTGCTGTAAGTTATTTGAATGTCATCTGACACCCTCTGTTGCCCACAGCAGTGCTATTACTTGTTACAAGTCATGGCTGTTGTGTTAGCCAGACAGCAACATCTGTTGCCATTTATACTGCTGCGTTACTTGACTTGCATGCGACGCTCCTGCTCGCACTTTGCTGAGGATTCTGTTGTTTGGATGCAGAATGTGTCGCGCTGCAGCTGTTAATACTGTGATGTTCAGTGTGTGATTGAGCTGACGTGCACGTACAGAAAGTAGCTGTTTGTGTGCGCTGCATTGCAATACTACTATTCATCACGTTTGTTCTGCTATATGGTGTCGCTGCAGTGGTTGTTTTGCTCTGTAGATCCGTCATTCATTCCCATGTCCTGCCGCTTTGTCCGTCTGAACCAGGAGCAAATCCCTCAGTGACATCCCGATGGTGTACCCTGTGCGTAAAGTTCCTCATGGGAACACCATCTATGATTTGGACCACGACACGGATATGACAAAGGAGTGCAACCAAGAAAACCAACGGAAGTGTAGCGTTGCTCCCAAGGACAGTGAAGCTCAGTGGCATGATGTAAGTTGAGAAAAGCCTTGCACCAAAATGTTGACAAAATGATCAATTTATAAGGTCCATTTAGAAGTGGTTAGTGAGAGATGCTCAAAAGCGCCCAATGTTCTTCAGCAGATGAAGTTTGCTCCATTGTCATGGAATTACAGATTGAGGAATTTCTTCCATGTTGATTTAAAAATGTAGATTGATAGTTTATTCTTCTATCTATCTATCTCAGATTTAGCAAAGATCAAAAAGGTACTTTCTCTAAAATGTGATCAGACGGATAAATCAGTTTTGAGCCCTAAGATACATTTTAACATTAAATTGACGTTCTATGCACATAAGCAACAGGGTTATCGGGTTGTGCTTTTTGTTTCAGGACTTGACAAAGTGGAAAAATCGTCGCAGGAGCACCAAGTCTGACCTCCGCAGGAAATCGCAAGACAGAGACCATGTCATTAACCAGATGGCCAATGGGGCCATGATTACATTTGAGAAGAAAGAAGCACAAGGCAGACTGCTAAGGTACGCTCCTGTGACAAATGCAATGTGGAAATCTCAAGTTTAAGCTTCCAAACTCTGTTGCTGCCGACCATTTATTTAAAGTGTGCATCTAAAGCTGCTGACCTTGCTGGATAACTGTTTAGTACGCCACAGTGAACTCATGTAATATGACACATCCTTCCCCCCATCTTTTCTGCTTCCTTTATTGCATCGGATCCGCTTTCCTCGTGTGACAAATCCCCAGAGACCAGCAGTCACCACGCAGGCATTACGCTGCCCCTCGTCCTTACGCCACCTCTCCTCCATCAAAATCATTGAGCTCTAATCTCCGACCACATACTCGGGCTCTGCTGGCCCGCAGCTACGCCACAGAGACACCTTTCAGCCCCATGTCTCCACTTAGCCCTCGCACTCCGGTAGGTTTACAATTGAGCTGTGCCTGCCTGACCTTGATCAATGTCCTTGGTTGTGTTTACTGTAGTGTAATTATTGTAAAAATTATATATATATTTTTTTTTATTACAATTCCATTATGACTTATTGGTCCTCAGGGATCATCAGTTGGCGCCATGCCGGCATCTGATGGGAGCATCCCAGGAGAGGAGACCCACTCTGCCTCCTTGGCTTCAGACGGAGCAGGAGTGACCACCCCTTCTCTGGACTGTCCTTTCAGCTCCCGGACCCTAGTCGAAGCGCAGTACAGCCCAGCTCCTCTCCAGCCCACAACAGAACTGGCACAACCAGGAAACCGTTTTACAAACGTGAAAAAGCCAAATGTGACCACAAAGTCAACTAACACCGGGGAGCCTACTGAATCCATGTCGAGTCACCAGGACCCTCCATTCTGTGTTGTCCCCACTTTGTGCCCCGATGCTGTTTATCAGGCAGGAGTTGGCGCTCTGGAGGACTTGCCCCACGAGAACCACACGTCCCAGGAAAAGAGCCGGAAGACATCTTGGGAACCACCCGTGGCGCAAGGCAGAGGCCAGCAAGTTGCAGGCGTCTACAAGTACTTGTCCAGAACCGGATCGTGGTCCGGCTCAGCCAGCCTTCCTCGTGGCTACCGGAGGTCCGAGGGCTCAGCTCGTCTCTCTTCTGCAATCACAGCCAGACCCTTTGGAACCCAGCCGTCCAGGGTGTCCTCGCTGCCGAGACTGTCCAACGTGAGTTCATTGGTTATCACTGTTGCTCTTTGAATGTATTGGAGTTTAATCAAATCGTCTCCCCGCAATAAATCACCATTATGTGGGATTTTAAATGTTGTTTTCTGTATTGGCTTACAGAATACATCTGGTGTTTGTTCAACATCTTTGTCAAATGCAAAATTTTCCTAAAACACCTGAGCCACCGTACTCAAATCAGGGTAATTAGTGGATTTGTCTGGGACTAGTTTCAGCTGTGGATAAAAGTACATTTACACAAGTATTTAAGTCAGCAGGACAGTGTAAGTGGGATAAACTAAATCTCCAATGTTCATCATAAACGAGGAAGATGTCACCTGGTGCAGCAGTGTGGCTTGTGTTTTTAATAGATTTAGCAGCTAGGTTCTCAGAAAATATTTAATCAGTACCATTTGTTTTTGTCTAGCATCCTCCTTCTTTATCACCCTCAGACAAACTTGCATTTGTCTTACCAACACTGTTACTTCGCAACAGTCCATCCAAATGATTCACTCTCAAGGTGTTGACTGTGGTGTTTGATATGGTGCTGGGACTGGAATAAACAATATATGAGTTTGTCGCTCTGTGAAAATTTTAATTAGTGTGTCGAAGTAGAAACTAGAAGAACCTGCCACCTGTTGTTTTTAAAGTCTGGACGGTTATAATCCAGTCTTGATGGAAGGTTAGTACTCAGGAGGGTGCATAGGGACTTGTTTAGTCAGCCTCGAGCTAGTTAATGTAATGAGCATTGTGTGGGGGGGGGTTGTTAGGGGGCATGTGATTGTGTGTACTAAATGTGTGAGCTTGTGTTACCTTTGTTTCCCTGGCTCGCCCTCATTAATAATAGAAATGCTTCTGTACCATTTGTAAACTGTGTCAACTCACTACAATGTTCCACATTTCTATTTTCACATAAGGCTCTTTGGTCTCATGCTGCAGAGTACATGTGGCAATCAAATCTATCCGTACTGTCCTTTTGAGCACATCTTGTTTTTGTTGATCTCCAGGTAGACTACAACGAGGGTCTGCTTTTGAAAAGTGGTAAACGGGAGTCTTTCTCTCCAACCGCCAAATCTTCACTCAAAAGGCAGACTGCGACCACTCAACTGAAAGGTCAGCACCAGGCCTCAATCGGACAGAAGGAAACAAACCAGGCAAAGCAGACTGGCACGGAGGAGGTGAAAGGTGCCACATTCTCCAGCCAGACCAATGGCTACAACCGTCAGCCCTACTCCCAAACCAAGCTAGTACCGCAGCCGTATTCAAACCTGCAGACCCACCGCAGCAAAAGCTTGACCCTCCCGTCTAATGCAAGCGTTGATCTCCCAAAGGTACGCTGGATTATTTTTCAGCATGTCATTTGTACTGTGTGTAATATATTGATGCAACTTGGTGACACGTGTAATGTTTGCTTCTAGGATTATATTTTATTTTGATTAATTTATCAAACTGTACTCCTTTTTATAATCTGGGATTATCAAATCGATTTCTATTCCGTGACGGTGCCCGTTGATCGATAGACGTACTAAATTAAACAAACTTAGATTAGAAGAACCAGGCAAATGAATGAAAAAAAAATCCCTTTTTAAGTAGTCTTTAACAATTTTTACTTAGAAGCAGTGATCAGTCTGTTATTTTATTGTGGCTTGATAAATGACCAAATGTAAAGACATTAAGGCAAATAAATGAACAGGACTCAATGTTTTCACTGCCTGAGATGTCATGATCAGAGGAGAAAGCGCCATCAATAGTTTCCATGTTGTAATTAGTGATTGCTTACTTTGTCTTACTCTTTATGTGACGAGCAGCTTGTATAGCCTAGACCAAGACATTAATATTTTTGAAATGGCAAGTCAAACTTGGAAAACAAATGTGGTAAATAGACGTGGAGCAAACATTTATATTCCTAGTGTCTTCCTTCACCCACACAGGTGTTTTCACTTACTCTGCTGATCAGAGGCTGATTCACCTGTGTGGGTGTTCAGGGCCGTAAAACGATATAACCCCTCAAATGCTTGAAGCTAATAATGATGTCATGTTTAAGCTGCTTTTTATACTCTGCCTTCCTTATTTGAGTAAATGAGGGTTGAAGACTCCTTTCGATATAATGCTGAATCAGCACAAACATTAACGTAGCAATGAATCAAAACCTAAAGATGATAAACTTCACAAAGACGGCATTTGTTGCGCGTCTGCCGTGATGATTGTGCGTAATAAACTGGTCCCTCGGTGTGCGTCTTACTATATGGATCTGGTTTCCACCAGGAAACGCAGGACATTGGATCACGGTGTCACATTTGTGTGTGTGTGTGTGTGTGTGTGTGTGTGTGTGTGTGTGTTTCAGGTGGATCACAGTGACATGAGAGTGAGCCTTACACTCAGACCCAACAGCAGATCAGACTTTGGTTTCCAGACTCATTGGGACTGCACAGGGGCGAGAGTCAAATTAATTCAACCTGGTAAGACGCTTGCTATTTTTATCTGTGGATTTCTCACTGACGTCACACTTGTGGTTAGTCAGTGTTGAGACTCTTTAAACCTCGTATTGTAAAACGAGAGACGTTTTTGTTTCGGTAGGAGCCGTGCTACATTGTGCTCTTAAATTTTATTTTTTATTTTTTCTTTAGCTTCTCCAAGAGGACATTTGTTCTAACATCCTGCACCTACAAACGGAACAGTAATTTAAGACTTTGACCGGTTTCAGAGCAGATGGAGCAAAGACAACTGTCACTATTTAAACACAAAAATTATGCGTCTGAGGCAGTTTGAGCTAAGACGAGCAGCTTCTCATGTGCCTTTTTGGTTTTGCCCAAAAAAGAAGCATTTTTATAGAATTTGATTAATGGCATGCATGAATACTGGGTAATTTGATGTTTAGTGTGTGTGTGCATTCACTTTACATGCATAAGACTACAAATTGTAGCCAGTGATTTTAAAAGTCAACCATGAATATTTCATTAGACGTGAGAGAGGGGTGTCACTTACTCACTGCGGCTTACTGGCCTACTTTTCAACTTGGAACAGGAACCTTGTCCTCAATACTGCATCTCAGTTTGTGCTAAACAAATCATTTCTGAAGCTGGGACTGTTTTTTTTTTAAATGTTTTGCTGTCTTCATCTTTCTTCATATCCTTGACGCCTGTCCCTCCCTCCTCAGGCAGTCCAGCGGAGCTTTGCCAGCTGTGTGTTGACGATGACATTGTGGCTGTTAATGGAGTTGCGGTGGCACACATGAACTACAACCAGTGGAGGGATAAAATGGCATCTTCCCTGCAAACTGGCAATCTGACCATGGACATCCGGCGCTATGGCAATAAGGGTAAGACTGTCTTGTCTTTTACCACCTCGATCATTTGTGTTAATTTAACCTCTGACCCGTGGTCACAAACTGCGTGGCCTTAGTTCTGATGGCTAGTTGTTCCCATTAGATTGGAGCACCGGTGAAGGGAGTCATCACAACCAACCAGGCCAGAGCAGGATGACCCTCAATCTGACGGCCGCAGCGCCCGTTCTGATAGGTTGCCCCGATCACCATGCCAACAGTGGTGCCTCTGCAGAAACCACAGTCAGGAAAGTGTCCAAGTTGAATGGGCAGACCGACAATGTGAGCAATGTTTTCACTAGTTATCACGTCTGATAGTGCATCTTAATAATAAGTGGTGCTCATCGGGTGAATCTTGGTGTTATTTCCCCTGCCCAGGTTTTACAAGGTAAAGTCACGCATGGAGAGCTTGCTGTCAACCCCAGGACAGCCAGAAGTAAAGGTACTAACAAGAATAAAGTCTGCAAAGCCAATAACGCATGACAAACATATTTTAAGAATAACTCCTTGTATACAATAAGAGCTGATGTCATTTCTCACCCAATATGTTCTTCCTTTTCATATAGATTACAATAATATTAGTAGGAATAATCAGAAAAGGAGGGCAGAATTTTTCAAACGGAAAGGTACATTTCTAGTTTGAGCTTAGACTCCTCGTGTAGCAGCTTTGGTGTCTGGTGCTTTGCTTGGTTAATTGTTGGGTATTTATTAAAAGAAAATGTCAAGATTTTAAGAAGGGAGCACCTGATTTAAAAATGAATCATACGAAGCACCAAGTGACTAGATGAGATTTTACTTTAGTACCACCATTATAACATTAGTCTAGTACTTTTTAACAAAGCTTTTACTTTGGGCGCTTTGCTTAAAACAAAGTATTCAAGATATGGCATTTCTATAAATGAACGTTCACACATTTTCTCAGTCTTAATTGCTTTTGCAAACCGGGGAAAACGACGCTGCTCGTCTTGGCACGACTGTCCCTAGCAACCACAGGGCTGACGGCACTGACTGATCATGTCTAACATGCCATATATGGGGTGCAACAGATGCTTCATTTACTGCTCGGCCTTCTGCACAATGACTGATTTGTGACGCTTTCCTTTGTGGTTGTTAATGAATCTGTGTCCCCCTGCAACAATGGCTTCTCTCTTTTGGCTCTGCAGGATTCAGCTCATGGGTTTACTTGTGTGGTAAATGTTCGCATTGTGTGAGTGTGTGGTGTACTCGAAAACAGCATGCTAGTTGTTGTGGAACATCAACGCGTGTGTGTACTCGTTCTTAGAGCTAAGGCATGCTTAAATCTTCTGTTCAGCTGTTTATTTTTCAGTAGTTGGGTGCAGCATCTTTAGGCTGGGGATACGTTAGCGGATAGGTGAGCTCATCCTCGGTCGGGTCTAGTCTGTGAGGAGATGAGAGTAGGTAAGATCGGAGACCTATCACAGCAGACGTTGGCTTAATTACCAAATATTTTAGCCAGACCTGCAGGTAAAGCTCTACAAAGAAAAACAACAATTGTTCATTTTGTCAAATATGTCTGTATTTTGGACGACAGTGAACATTGTTTTGTAACCACTACTAAGGCATCTAGCAGGACTGTACACTTAACTCTTAACTGCTCACCTCCAGCTCTTGACTCAATGCAATCTGTACATGTTGTTCATGTTGATGCAGGTTCTAGCTCCTGCAACAGAGTGCAATGTGGCACAACACCTTTAGCCTTTTCTCAGTCTTATGTGTCCCCAGCCTTTGTGGTGTGTGTGTGTGTGTGTTTGTGGCCTTTTTATGGCCTTGCATACAATTGATCATCTTTAGGAGCTACTGCATCGTGTTCTATCTGCTGACCTGTTATTTTTCCCACACAGGAGGTTCAGAATCTGCAATATCTGATGTAAGTTACCACGCCACTTGATCAAAGGGTGTTTGTCTGAATGTTCAAACATGAGTTATGCATGTGTGTTGAAAGAGTTTGTGTGCTGCACGGTGATCGTGTTTGAGCTTACAGTCTGCTTCGTGCATCACCAGCTCCAGGTGCCATCCCTCAGCCCATCCTCCTCCAGCTGGTCGTGGGACCATGAGGAGGATCGAAGGCGTCAGAAGAAGTGGCAGGAAGAGCAGGAGCGCCTCCTACAGGTGAAGACTTTTTCTTTATTTTTTTTTCCCCAAATGGCACACTCCTTGATAACCTGACTCATCTTACATATTAAAGCACCATGTAAATATGTCCGTGCTTGTTTTTTCAGGCACAATATCAGCGGGATCAGGAGAGGCTTGACTCGGAGTGGCAGAGAGCACAACAAGATGCAAAAAGGGAGTTCTGCAGGAAGTCGGGGGTAATGAGTAGTCTCCTGAGCTTTTTCCAACCTGCACAACATTTGTAGTTGTATCTGAGTGATCATAAAATAAATTATATCAGATTTTCATCTATAAAGTTGCCATAGAAAAAGTGTATCAACCAGCAACGATAACGGTAGACCGCATTGCAGTCAGAAACCCCCTTATTGTGAATATACTGAGGGATACCTCCTATTTATGGCCTAGGTATCTAGTTTGTGGTTGTAAAGTTTCATGAGGCTGTGGTTATCCCAAAGGTAACTACAGGTCATTTTATACAGAAACAAAAGGTTTCACTATGTGAAATGGCTACAATGGGGCTCATTTAATCCACAAGAGTATTTCTGGTCAAACTGTTTATGTAATTCCAAGACTGCTTAGGGAGCCCAATGTGCAGACATTTTCATCTTTATTCAGATAGCTTGAGGTGAGAGGTCAAGGGACCCCTTCGAAAAATTCCCACGCCCATATTCCTTCACAAAAATGTAGCTGGACTTTAGAGCGTTATTCAGTCCTTCCAGATAGGCAAGCAGCTAACGACATCTTCACTCCAGCTGTCAGACCCGCTACAGCCTCTTAAAGACAGTAATTGTCTCAGAAGGTGAGGCGAAAGCTGCATTTTATAGCTACATGCATAACTTTACCCGTGCCACTCAAAAGGTGTTCTCTCTCTGCCATGATACCCGATTCCATGTGAATGCCGCATAATCAAGAGGTTCAAGAAAGAGTTGCTTTTTAATCAGCCGCGGTGACGAGTACAACCTGCTAAACCTCCTCTTTACTGCTTATTAGACGTTTTCTGGCTTCGGCTTTCCTTTTAAATTCCTTTCTCCTTTAATATCGCAGGATTTCTTCTAGGGCCCCCTGGCTCGCATTAAATATCAGTGCTTTACATTATTTCTAAAGTGTCATATATTTTCTTGTCTTTTATTTTAAAGTATTTGAAGCCGAACACTTTTGAGATGACCGATGGTGGTGAGAGCCCTGCCAGCGCACCGCTGTATGTGAATGGATTGACAAACAAAACCAGAGACGAAGAGCCGAGCCCTGACCAAGATGAGCTGAAAGAAGCAGGATCGAAACCTCAAAGTGATGCACAAGGAGAGCAGCATGACAAGAATTCTGAACAAGCCTGGTAAATCAATTTTTTTTTTCTCCCCAACATTGTCAGCTCTTTTCCATCTCGTGTGTGTGTGTGTGTGTGTGTGTGTGTGTGTGTGTGTGTGCGTGTGTGTGCGTGCGTGCGTGCGTGCGTGCAGTCATTGTGCCGACTACTGAATGAAAGTTTGAGAATTTTGATTAAAACAATTCTTTAACATGACTTGTTTTTTAGTTTCTCCCTGACTTGTTCTGATCTCTTCTATATTGCTGACTCTGCTGCGCTTCCTTCTGCTTTCGCCGGGCCTTAATGCTTCTCTTGCTGTACCTCAGGGCTGATGACTGCTGTGCTTTTGCGATGCTGTCTCCTGCACACAGGTCAGGACTAGTTATCGTACAATAGTTCCTAATATTTATCTTTGGGTATAAGTGTCTGGTTTCCTGCAAATGTAGCACAGTATTGTTTGCTAATAATATGACACAAGGTGATTGGTATTTTTTGTTAAGTGGGTATTATTTACAAATACCTTTACCTCCTTGTGAAAGGATAAACCACCCAGAAGCTAACATCGGCATGCATCCAGCTGGGTGCCAACGCTGAAAGCCCAATTATAAAAAATACAAAAGTATCATAAGTAATTATTTTTTTTCCCCTACCACAGGGCAAAGTCGTTGTCTACCCCAGCATTAGCCGGCCCCCACAAACCGACAAGAGGTTAGTCTACCCTCTCTGTCATGATATTCCCCATCTGTTCTGGTGCTGCAACATTACTGGGCTAACCAGCCACACTTTGATTGGTTCAGGTGATGAGTGGAAAAGAAAAGGACGGTCCGTGTCTAACGCTGAGAGAGACAGGCAGCAGATATTGGAGGAGATGAAGAAAAGGACTCAGCTTCTGACCGACAACAGCTGGATACGTCAGCGCAGCAGCAGCTTTTACAAGGACCCGATCTATGTTGGGGTTCCTATGAAGAGGTGGGTGTGTTGGGACTCCACTGCACCTTTTTTAGGCAGCAGTTGTTGCAAAACTCTTTTTTTCCCTCTTTTCCCTTAACTCTTTTTTTTTTTTTTTTCTTCACCGCTTTCTGAACTGTGACGTCTTCTCTGCAGGTATGAGTCCCTGGACGACCTGGATACGTTGCGTCAGTCCCCTCTCTCGACTGCTACGTTCAGTTACCCTCGTCCACACTCAGTTGCTGCAGGTTACTGTGCTCCGAGTAGGAACTCCTACTCCCGCTACAGCACTGGATCAATAATATCCGAGAGAAATGCATTTGACTCTCCTCGTCATAGCGGGTACGCAGTTCATTTGAACACCTTTTCTCTGTTATTTTCTGTATGTAATTCATTTTGGCCTCACATTGTTAACATGTGCTGCCCCAGGATGGTCAGTGGCAAGAGGACTTGCTGTGTGTGTGAGCGTGTCCTGGGTATTGGGGCAGCCATGGTCATAGAGACCCTTGGTCTCTGCTTCCACCTCGCCTGTTTCCAGGTGAGAGGTCATGACCAGGTTACGGTGCAGTCACAGTAGCTCCAATCCAATTGCAAATAATTACTCGTCCCTCATTTATGAAGTGTATGTTACAAGCTCCGTCAATCTCCCTTGTCGGAGTTAACCTTTGTTCTGTAATTTCACACGGTGTAGTTTTAGAATTACCTTAACACCATATTACACTGAGACTAAAAACCACAGCGTCTCCTTCCACCTGCTAGGTGTTTTTATCCAAAAAGTGAAAATCTACATGAGTGGAAGCACAACGGGGGGTAGTCAAAATATCGCAGAAGTTTGTCACATTTGGTTTTTAGCGATACACCAACTTTTACACCTCAGCAAAGTGCAATGGAACATCTAATAAATCATGATGTACTATGTGCAAAGCATGTGACTTAAAACAAATAGTCTGGTCAAGTCAGTCATATTTTTTATTTATGAAGCACTTTTAAAAGTGCATTTCCTCAAATGACCACTTAAGGCTGGCTCCAAAAGAGTCGATCCCAATAGACCAACAATCCACCCCTTTGTCCGGTTTTTGGGTTCGCTGGAAGTTAGGCGGCGTCCTCACTGCCAAGATGGCGACCCGCTTGGACCTTCACAGCAGTTCCTCACAGGCCTACGGTTGATGTAACAGACTGTGCATATTTCATCGAGTCTATGGCCTGGCGTTGACCAAATTGCTTTAGAGTTATTTGAAATACACTTGATGTGATTAGATTAAATAACTAGACAAAATATGCACTGCATTTGTGTGAAGGCAACTAGCTGACGAATTAGCTCCACCAGCTGTTGATATCCCAATTCCTAATATTCACATAACGGTGGTGAATGAAAACATGCATTCTTTTGCATTTTCTTTTGCTGATATATTATTATTATTTATTTCTACTCTTGGATGGAAACTTGACTAGAGACTGCTTAAATGCAGAACCATGGCATGACATTCTTTCTTATTGTGGGGGAAATTAGACTGAAGACTAATGTGACTGCACCTTTTTTAAGCAAGGTCAGCAAGAGTCTCGTATATGTAGTTGCAATCTAATCTGCTTAATAGGCATCTGCTAGCAGGGGCATTTCGGACACCTTTCTATACTTCCATCTTTCCTAACCAGTGTGTTTCCTAATCCGTGTCAGGCATCTGGCCTTGTGGTCATGTCTGGTGTCGTAGTCCTGTGTGCTTTTTCTCTGTTGGTCTCTAGTTTTCTGTGTGTGGTTGGTTTTGTGGGAGAAGCCAGCCTGCTATCCTGCTTTGCTTTTAGATGCTTATTGTGAAAATTGCTGGCAGAGGACCCCTGCATTTAGTCGACCTACGTTCATTAGCATGTAGATGTAAAAGTCACTTAAATATCTCTCTGCCCCATATGAGCTGAAGACTCACATAACGTGTGTGTTCGTATGTGGAAACAGAGCTTAGTTGTTCTTTGCTTGGGTGGCGGACAATCTGGTGAAATAATTCAGACACAAAAGGCCCACGTTACAGGTCCGCTGGATTTCTCTTACATAGTTACTTTTTTTATTTTCTCTCGCCTCTCCCTCCTCCTCTCAGTGTGTGGGCTGCCACCGACATCTCGGAAGAGCTGAGACTGGAGTCCAGGTTCGAATCCGAAACCGGAGGCCCCACTGTGAGCCCTGCTATTTCCAACTTAAGTGTGAGTATTGGTCTTTGTGTGTTTTTTTTTTTTTCTTCGTTTTTTTCTATTTCTTTCTGAAGCAATACAATTGTTCTTTTATGGCCGGTTTACTTGCCTTGAAAAACAGAAATGAATCATGAATCCTAATCATGTACTTTGAACCAAATGTACTTGGACTGCGCTGAACAGCTGTCCAGGAAATTTTACTTTAATTTGCCTGTCACGTAAAAATCGAACTATTATTAATAAAGCTTATTAACATTTTAGCCGCTGGTGTCCCCTCCATGTGAGTAAGCAGCCGGATCACTGGGAACTCCTGTTGGATAAAACTAAGCAAACACACAGGAAACATCGTCCACACAGCCAAGTTGTGCCTTTTTGTCTCAAACATAAACTGCTGGTAGAACCATAAACTCTGTCATATACAATGTTGAAAATTTGTGGATCCACATGGAAAGTAGACATTTAATGGCTGTTTTTAATCAAGTGTGCTTAATATGATACGTTCTGTTCTTTTCCCTACTAAGGAAGAAAATTTAGGATTTAATATATATAAAGTAATTATGGGAATTAGTTTTTGATGAATGCTTTTATTTTAAAGTCTTTCTATCTGTCACTTCCTTGTCATATTTGATATTTGTCCAATAGTACAGTAAATATATTTTATGTTAATGTACCAATGTATGGAGGAACATTTTAACTTGTCCTGAAGCACTTTTTGTTCTACTGTAAGCTCACAAAGTGCACTTTAGGGTAAATCAGTGATTGAGATATATATAAATGTATAATTTGAATGTGGGGATCTTAACTGAAACATTTTTGTAAATAAAGTGCACTGAAAGGTTTGTATGTGTTATTTCTTTGTGTACCACATGGTGGCATCATTGGTCTCACGGTAAAACAGAAATTTCCGTCTCATACTGTGGATAGAAATGTCACTTGAATAAGCCAAAATCATTTGAGCAGTACCTGTTTTGGGTCTTTAGTGTACAATATGACTATTTTATTTATTTTTTTTTTTTTTTTTTTAAGGCTACTCCTTTTCAGACATGAAATACTTGTTTATTGAGAGTTTACTGTATGTTTGCTTGGTGTTTTCTTAAATATGGCTCTAGCTGAAAACGATGAGCCAAAGGTAATGGGTATCCAATAATTAACAGAAGCTACTGTGTGTGTGTGTGTGTGTGTGTACATACATGGACATGAATAACACATTTATGACTTATCAAGATTGTGATCCTCGAAATGGATACTCTGGTAACCTGATCATAAACTGGTTATTTATGTCCCTATAAAGCCACTCAAAGATGAGCACGTCATACATGAAGAGTTTGTATGCTGTCAAAAGAAACTCTATAGAAAGAATAAACAAATATTCTGCCTAACCTTTAGTTAAGCTGCTGTGTAATGCAACAACATCTCAATTGTACTGTTTAATAAATAGATGAAACCGTGCAAATCTTTAGAATAAAGTAACTACTTCTGCTTTGCAAAATGTCTCAACTCTTTTTAACACTTCAATTAGTTCTCCATTTATAGATGTACCAATTTCCAGGAAAAAATGGAGGTTTGAGTTTTTTTTTCTCCCTGAGTGGGGTGAGTAAGAAAGTGCTTTTGGTTATTTTGGTAAACTGACCTTATTGGAAAATGGAAGCAAGGTTAGAGAGACAAAGGGGAAGAGAAAGTGTTCTGGCCTTTTTAGATGAGGAAGTGCCATGCCCTAAAACGGTGAATTGAGGCTCTGGAACCCCAAATTAAAGAATTGTGGTTTTGTGCCCACGGTGTTAAAAACTTATTGTCTGTTCTGAGTTGTATCACATGGAAGGTTACAGTGCAGTAAGTGAGTAAACGGTCCTGGAACAGCACAAAGCAGTATTTCATCCATACAAGGAAGTTGTGTGGCAATGCAAAGCACACATTTGCAACAGCTCAAACACATCTGACAGCTATGTCTTCATGCCACCTCAACTCAGGAGTGAGGAAAGGGATCTCCAATAATATTACAAAGACTGTAATGTGGCAGTAACCACATTGGGAGAAATCAATTATATAATTTTTAATAATAATTATATCTATTTGTTCTTGGAACGCTGAGACATCAGCCTGATGAATGGAAATGTTTTGTATGGTTTATGTGGTCTTTAGGAAGGAAGAGTTCAGTTCCCTCGAGGCACAAGTAGAGCCATTTATTTTTGTTTGACATGCTCCATCTGTTCCGGATGACTCTTGTGACTCCAGCCTGACTCATTTAAATATCACAAGTACAGTAAGCTGGAAACTGCAGCAGGTCAAACTGAATGGGCAGGTTGGCCATGTAGACATTAGTTACTTCAAATGTCTCATTAGCCAGATTGATTTTAAGCTTTTATACTTTGTGCAACATGTTAACATCGCTAATCAAATCCAGTATGTTTTTTTTAATGTTACTGACTAGTCCAAATGGGAATACATAACCACGAGGGACATAATGGGAGAGATAGATCTTTCTTGAGCATAACTGACATTTTTTTTAAAAGCTTGTGCGTTTAAGAGGGCGAGCGAGAGACTTCCCATAATGTTTCCATCAGAGGTTTGCTTGTTAAATTGGCCACATGTTTTATCAATGGTTCAAAGTTCCCTGACTCATGGCTCTGTCTTGGTTCATTCTTAATTTTTTTGTTTATCTACTTTAACTAGCTGTTAATGTTTTT
The DNA here is from genome assembly GCA_038501785.1 of Myoxocephalus aenaeus. NCBI lineage: Eukaryota > Metazoa > Chordata > Actinopteri > Perciformes > Cottidae > Myoxocephalus > Myoxocephalus aenaeus. The sequence goes on along the minus strand of JBAMJR010000121.1, from coordinate 210,344 downwards.
CTTAACCTTTATCCAAGTTTATGAACAAAGTAACTTCCTGTTAGTGGTTTGCTCGAATGAACGCACGTATCTTTGGGCAACTGTAATGATTAAACAATACTGTTGACACGGGGAGGGGAGGTTACGAAACCTCCCGTCCTGCAAGGCGGTTGTGGTCAATCCACTGGTGACTACCCACACTACCCACACTACCCACACATACCCAAAATGAGCTCCCAGGGCTCTTTGTGAGAACAGTTTCATACCTATTGACATTTGTTTTCTACCAATACTGCAAACAGTCATCTGTTACAGACATGAGACAGTCTGTAAAACAGTTAGACTTTTAAATGCTGACGCAGGAAGCAGTGAAGAGGAAGTGAGCGTGCCTGTGCCTCGCTGTGTCCTCTCAGTGCAACATCAGCGCTGTAACATTGTCCAGAGCCCTAAAAGACGGAGGCGGGATGACCTGGAATCTGCTTTTACAATCCTTACTTTAGCTGCAATGAATTATAAAATAGTATGTTTTGGGTCATAATTCACGAACAAATTCTAAACAAGGTCAACACTTAAGAAGCACTTTATCACACACACAAACACTGCTTTATACATGGTGTAAAAGGGACATTCTCCAGAATCTGGTTTGTTGAACCATTGCACAAGGGACAAAAATAATGTGGTATCTTACTATTCATGAAATGGCATGACCGCTCAAATTAAAATGACCTTAGTAACACTCTCACAAACAGACTTGTCTCCAAATCTTGCCCTTTCAGACAGCCCTCAGAAGAGGGAGAGGGTTGCAGCCACAGCAGGGGAGGAGGATGCTCCCTCTCTTCCTCTCTGTTCCCTGCAGCTGATTGATGCTGGCAGCCTTTTACCTTTTTAGTTTACCGGCACAGTGCAAGGCTCAGCTTTGGCACTGGGAGCTGAACCAATCTCCGGTCTGCTGCTGAGCGCTGAGAGCAGCTCAGCGGAGACTGGCGACATTTACACCCTCCCTCTACCCAACAAAACTACACAGAGCAGACAGAGAGAAATAACTTTATGGTCAGAGGCACAGAGGCTGAGTCCTTCAAGGAGACAGATAACATGGCCACTGGATGAATCTGTCAGCTGATAGCGTGACAGGCAACTTCAGTGTTTGAAAGCATGACAATTTAATGCAAACGCCAAATCAATTTGATTTCCAGATAATTTTAAGCCCCAAAATTGACTGAAGTGCAAAATGTAATTTCATGCATTCCTGTGTGAATTGAAAGTGCCTTGATTTAAGAAGAAAGATTTGCTTGTTTTGACCGATCAGGGCAAGAAACTCATTTAAGAACTCAAATAAAAAATATCCCCCAAAGACTGTACTTGCAGTGTTTTGTTCATTTTTGCTCTAGTTATGATGAAACAAATTGAAGCGTGACATAATTAATTAGCTGGTTGTGTTTTGTACTTGAATAAGTAATTTACGGTTTCAAAAGTTCAGAACTACAGCTTGATTGTATGAAGGTTTTGCGTATTGCTGTCGTTACCAGATCTGTGGTTTTTATAAATTTTAGTGAGCTACAAGAAACAAGATGGCAGAGGAACAAAAGGTTGTCGTGTGCAGGTTTGTATGTCTTGTCTTATTGCTGGCGTGTCACTTTATGAGATGAAACTAAAGACAAAGTGGCATCAGATTGCTGTGTCAGTGTCAAAAATTCAAGAGCATAGCCTGGCTTTCAAATGATGGATTGTGGCTTTCAACAGCATTTTAGTGGCTCTGCCAGACTTCCGCTGCCGCAAAAGATTTGTGAAAGGGGAAGTTTGTCGTTTTGTGAAAGTCACTAATCCATCATATTCACTATATGTGCTTTATAATTGTACAGTACATGTTTTATTTTGAGAACTGTTAATGATTCATGGGCTGTTGGGACACTTAATGATTGTACCGCTTGTTCATACTTCACTGGGCTAATTGTATGTTCAGGTTGATAACAGTAACAGTAATGTAAGCCTGTGGTCTGTTACGATATGTGTACTTTACATTAGCAGTCAATGGCTGCAAATGTTCTCAGAGTTTATTGAAACAGTGAAGTGTTTGCTTTAATAAAGAGCCATTAAAAAAAAGCTCCAGAACAAGCAAGTATGTGGACCTTGAGCTGAGGTTGTTTTGTCAATTTACCCTTCTCTAAGCCCCGCCCCCCGCTGCTACTCAATCAAGTTGTCAGAGCTATGTCATGGAGCCCACACTGTCACAAACTGCACTGACCGACAAACTCAGACACTGAACTCTTTTAAGACTGGCCTAAAAACATTTTTATTCAGGAAGGCATTTTTTACCTCGTGTTGATTCATTGTCAGCAATATTTTATTAGGGGTTGCTTTAACTATGTTTTAACTATGTTTTTATTTGTTTTACTATATATTGGCTCTGTGGAGCTATGAGTTTCTTTTGAAAGAAAAGTGTTTTAAAAATAAAATGTATTATTATTATTATTATTGAGAAACCTTTATCTAATTTTGGGAAAAACTGATTCAGCAGTGAAAACCAGTTAAAAAGATAACGATAGAAGATAAAGCATACAGATCCCAGTGTAAACGTGCACCGCCACATCACCTGGCGATCGCATTATTCACTGTTAGAATCATTAAAAAGCAAAAGCAGCATGTGTAAATACATGACATACATGAATAAACAACACGGTTTTACAGCAGTTTGTGAAATAGTCACAAAATACAATCCATTGACTTTTTTTTCCTGATGACATTACAGTATAAAATGAAAGTTAGATTTAAACAGATGTTTGCTGGTTCTCTCTATTACAATGTGCTTCACAGTGGCTATGTTACTCAGGTTTATAAGATGATTATCAGAGACACGGTTTCACCCTTTAAAAAAAACATAGCCTCATTCACTATGATTTTATAATGGCTTTCAATCCTTTTGATATTGTTAATCTTGTCGGAATGTTGAGTTATTCCTCAAAAGAGGGAAAGAAACAGAAGTCTGACAGCTTTTCTCATTGTCTTGCTTATGCTTCACCACGAAACACAAGTACTCCCACAATCTTCCAGTACACAGTATTTATGAATGCCAAAGCCACATCTGTCATGAATAGCTGTAAATGGGACATTTCAGAAAACAAGGAAAAAAGGGAGGATGTTCTTGCGTTTCGCTACATGCCATCTAATTTGGTTTTCTGCTCTCACCTTAACAAAGACATCTTATTCATTAATTATACACGTGTTGTTCTCTCTGTGAACAGTGTGATTTGTCTTTATCAAAGAGCTGGAAAACACACACACACACACACAAATTATTATAATGTGAGCAAGTGTGAAAGATTCAGAGGCTGATATGAAAAAAAGCTGTTATCTCCAACTCTGCAAATTGGCTAATTTGGCTCTCTTTATCTCACCCTCTTGCGCTCAGTGTGTGTGTGTGTGTGTGTGTGTGTGTGTGTGTGCACACGCTTTAAGTGTTTGGCTCAGAGTTTTTTTACAGAAAAAAACAGCATACAACGAGTGAAATGTGTTTTGGAGGTGTTTTTATCTTGACTAACATTTGTTCCTAATCTATACAGAAGACAGATAGTTATATACTCTCAGAACATCGTGAGGCATGCCCCCCATTATTGTAACATTACGAGAAATGTGAGACACATATTGAGGAAAAATGTGTCAGATTTCGCTGAGCCTCCGTTGCTGTTTTTGTCGAGGACAGCGAAGCAATACGTCCTCTTTCTGGAGATTACACTAGTGGAGGAGTCGCGGTCGATCCTTTCCTTTTCCTGTCCAGATGGCAGCATCAGCTGACAGCAGATACAAGGTCTCTTGTGCAGACATGTCTATCTTTGAAGCTCTTACGAAGCTCATTGGTGGCAGAAGTGTTTGTGTGTGTGTGGGAGGTTGGGTTGTTGGAAAGGTGTTGCATTTTGTGCATCTTTCTTATGATTTTGTTTGCATAAATCAATCATCATGCATTTTACAGCTTCAGTGCTCCTGGACATCTGACACTCTTTTTGTTACAAATGTGTTCAACTCAGATGCAGCCCACACAAAACCTTTTTTTGATTAGACTCCTGGGATAGTTTGGATTTGTGCCTAGTGTCCCACAAGGGAACAGACATTTGATGACTGTACTTTTCAGCCAAAGAGAAATCCCTCCTCCTCCTCTTCCTCCTCCTCCTTCCCATCCTGCCCACGGGAGATAACAGAGCTCTTCTGTGCTGCAGAAAAGGACACACTGCTATGCTCTGCCAGACCGGCAACCAAGTTCTGCTTTTGGCTATAATTTGTTGGCATTTCTCTTAATTTTAGTTTGAACTGGACATAAAATATCATCCTGAAGCAAAAGGAGAGGCAATTTAGTTGAAACGATTGGGAACATGTACACAATTAAGAGTCATTTACATGAATGTGATAAACCTCTGAGGAGAAATGACAATGAAAAGCGTTACTCTTTTCTACATTTTATTGTATGTTTAATATGCAGAATTGAGCCAATTTGCAACAGTTTTGAATTAAGACAAGCAGCTGTTTTTTTTTTAATGCCATGCCTTTAATAAAGACACATGACTTGACATCCGACAGCACAACTGTGTCTGAATATTATGTATGTTTTAAGTTTATGCGGCACTTGAATACTATGTATTCATAGGACCATTTCTCTCTTCTTGCTTCAGTGACCTTTACATTTATTATGTAATAATGTCATTGAATGTTTAAAAACAATACGATGGTTTGATGACATTATAGTCTATTGAGGTCATCTATTATTCAGTAAGGGGGGGCGGATTTGATCTCTGATGACACTTGTGAAGGATCCGTCAAAACACAAGGTCATAAATAAACTTGTCTATGAAAGAGCCCGGATGAAGATGGTCTTGTGAACTTCTAAAATGCATCCACAGAGGAATCACCAAGAACACTGGCGACCTGAGAAGAAATAAAATGTGTGCGCTTACTTGCAAGAAGAGAAGCATCAGTGTATTAACGCATACAACTCCAATACGTTTTCACAGTGAACTCACAGGGACAACGAGGCATATAGTGTTACAATGTCTCACTTTATTTGCCGTGGCATCATATCTAAAGAGAAAACAAAGACAACAGCTCATAGATGGCACATAACAATGAAGCATTGTGAAGTCCCAATGTGTAATCTTGAAAGCATACTGTAGGTTGATAATCAAATTAAGCAACACATACAGAAGAAGCAACTTAATGTCTTCCTTATCAAACAATCCTCACGATGAAAGACTTGAGAGGCTATTAGAACAGTAGGCTATTTACAGTGTATATATATATCCTAGTTAATGTCTTCGCTTCGGATCGCCATGTAGCCGCTCCACAATAACAGGACAATGCAAGCACAGCTCAGTAAGGATCAAAAGAAAATCAGATTCTAAAATGTCTGCCAGAAACCACCCATTTAATTAGGAACAAAGCAGTCTCTGTAAAAGCTATAAAGAATTGTAAGGCCACAAAAACAACACAGCTAAGGACCCAGTAATGTGTCTCCACTCCTTACTAATGAACCCGAACAGAGGAGAACATGGCAGAAACATGTCAACCGTGGCTGAGCCTAAACTGCAGAGAGCAGAGAGTGAGAGAAACACAAGAAACTGAAACTAGACAGTTTGGAGAGCTCATTAAAGTAATGGAGCTCCACGTGTTGGTGAATAAGTCATCTGACCATGGCCGCGCGCTCGCGCATCAGGGGGGCAGCGCTCCTTTCGTTCACCGGGAGAACACATACTCGGTGTAGCTGGTCCACAGTTTGTCCTCCCCCGGGTCACTGGTGGCGTACGAGCAGGTCCCGGTGGAGTTGCAGGCCACCATGTGGAAACCGGCCTCGGCCAGCCGGTCGAACGCCTGCTCCAGAAAGTTATACTTCAGGTAGTACCGCGCGGTGTATTTGTCAGCCGGGCGGTCCGGGTCGCGGCTCTCGTTCAAGGTTTCTCCGAACACCTCTTTGGCCAGAGAGATCTTGCTGCAGACGGTGATTCTGGCGACCCGGCGGAACTTCGCGTCCGCCTGGATGTCCCTCCCGATAGTGTAGCTGCCCCGGTACCCGATGGTGATGTAGCCGGCGTTGGCCCCAGGAGAGCGCAGGGTTCTGTCCGAGGAGGAGGAGGAGGAGGTGACCGGGCTGGTGAGCTCGGCGTCCTCCGGCTCCCCGCTGTCCTCCGCGTACGAGCTGTCTTTGCTGGCGGTCGCGAGGCGCCTCGACAGCTCCGGCAGCTGGAAGAAGTCCGCTTCCCTCTGCAGCCGCCTCCTCTCTTTGAAGTACTCGGGCAGGAAGAGCTCCGAGTCCCGCAGGTGGTCTAGGATGTAGCGGAACAGAAAGCCGTCCCGGTCGAAGAAGAAGCGGCCCTTGCCGTCTTTTGGCAGGTCGCCCGGGGAGCCCTGGGTGAACTTGGTCCACAGCAGAGAGTTGGGGACCGCCGTGAGAGTTTCAAGTCGGGTCACATACACCTGGCCGCCCACGTTTAGCTCTACAATCTCAGGGAAAGTTGCACTCTGGCTGTCGGTTTGTGCCATCTCCCTCTCTCTCTCTCTCTTTTGTTTTGAGCGTCCCTGTCGGTGCCCGAACGAGGACGGATAGCCGGAGAGTCTCCGCGCGGTGCAGAAGTGTTGGTATCGTGTGGGAGGAGAAGGAGAAGGAAGAGGACGGCCAGCAGAGACATTAACCGTTCACTGGAAAGCTCTGAGGAAACACAGTGATGCATTCAAGGGCCACGCGTAAACCTCACCGTCCCACGCGTAAACACCTTGGCATCGTGCATGCACGAAAGTGATACATAGGCCCACGTGTATTGGAGTGTAGGCTACTGCAGGCCTACTTCACACTATTTATTGCCGGGAGTTAGATGAGAGGATTGAGGGGGAAACGTTGAAAGGTAATAAAATCTGCCGCCTCTAAACATCACTAATTAATCAGCATGTGTCCTTTACACACACCAGTTTGTGTACACGGGTTAAACAAACGAGACAAAGTACAATTTCGAGGTACTTGTGCTCTGAGTTTGCTTTACTTGGTTTGATATATTTCCTTCTCACGCTATTCTTCACTGCGTTTCAGGGGTAAATATTGTGTGTGTGTGCGTGTGTGTGTGTGTGTGTGTGTGTGTGTGTGTGTGTGTGTGTGTGTGTGTGTGTTTAACAGAAGTAGAACTAACACTCTCTATGAAAATCACTTAAGTAATAAGTGCATTATAAGACTTACCATACGTCTTCTTAATACACATATTAGACTGGGTCAAGTAAAACAATTGCTGAGTTACTTTTTTGTTTACTCATTCTTCACAAGTGGTACAGATATAGGAAGCTATTTGTGACCATAATGGATGGTGAATGTGTTTAGTGTCTGCTCTAATGCACTCATGACAGGTCAAGTAATGATATGTACGTCTGTAACAGGATGTTTGTGTTGTTCTGCGGCCTAGTGCACAACAGCAATAAAGGTCAAGGTCATGTGACATGTTCCTTTAGGCTGCAGATACAGTGTGGTCCGACTGTTCAGATGGTATTACTCCACGAGAAGCAAAGCAGGCAAGCTGTTGTTATGATGAAGAAGTTCAACCCAAACAACTCTCCCATCATCATGTTTACAGAAAACACCGTGATGTTCCAGGAATTCTTGTTCGTGTGACAGAAAAGTTGTGCTGAGAAACAATTTATAATTTAAACAAGTGGTCAAACTCAATCTGACCGTGAGATCAAAAGCTTCACAGGTACAGCCACTAAACAGACCTTGAAGGGAAATGTATGAAGTATAAGTGTGTCTTGGGTCTTTGTGTGTATACTCATGCAGCAACAGGCAAAGGTCAGGACACAGAATGTACCAAACGCCTGAAATAACATTTCCTGAAATCCACATAAATCTTAACCCAAGATTGATTTCAGCTTTCCACCAAAGAGCTCCGTGATCTTGCCTCGAAGTGCAGAATTAGCCGTTTCATATTTCAGTCCACACATCAGTATTTCTGCCACTGACATTTATCTCTCATAATCAGTGTGACTTATCTCAGATGTAGAATTTAGTTTGATGCATAAAAAGCACCAGCTATTTGTTAGAGAAAATGTTTTGTATCGTACAGCTGCAGCCTGAAGACATGATACAGAAAGAAGAAACCGATGGGAATGGTGTCGCAATACAATTTCTGTTGATACAGTTGTACAATGGGATTATGGAATAAATGCAGATATTTAGCCAATCTGATGGGAAAGTAAAGCAAGCGTTAATTCAAAGAGAACACTTATAAATATAGAAATATTTTCCAACAGTGAAAATGTGGCTATAGATGTTGATGAATCAAGAAGCATTTCAAACGTGGACATAGACATAAACTCTGAATACAAACAAACATCATGTCCAACCTTCGCAGCTGAGAGCAGCAAACTTGCTTTCTGGATACTTGATGTTCTCGTTTTGGAGCACAAACGTGAACGTGTCAGCCAGCGTTTCCTCCTCACGGTTCATTCTTTGGATTAGAGCGACATCTAGTGGACATTAATGGAGATACTAGGAGTTACTTTACTAAGACACATTGTGTACAACCTTTGAGTGGTCCAGTGTTTTCTTTCTGCTGTAAAAAAAATAGAGGCAGAGTGTTTGATTATTGGAGATGTGTAATCTGTTTCCGTATTCCTAACATTGAAAAACAAGCGTGTCACAAACACTTTATTATAAAACAAATGACCAAGTCTCTCTCGGCACACCACGAGGGCCGACACACTGTAGTCCTCTGTCCGGTCTCAACCTCATGTCTGTGTTATCGCGTTAAAGGTTATCATTTTTCTCAAAATCCGGCAGAAGATATTTCGATAAAGGGACTTGTAAATCTTATCTCTCCAGCCATTTCCTAGACCTAGAGAATATAAAGGTCAAGAGATGTGGCAGCTCGATAACTCAGTTCCCCTCAGAGGCACTGTGTGTACTTCTCTGGAGTTTTTTTGCTTCATATTTCTCAAGCCATACATCACGTTGTGTGGAGGGTTGCTGACCCTGATAGAAGACTTTACAAGCTCCGTGTTGATGTAACAAGTGGGGGTTTGGACTTTGAATGGTTGTTTAGAGGGAGAAAGAAGAAAGAGAGGCGTGTGGTGGAAAGTGAGGAGTATTTAGGTGGAAGAATGGGCAACAGCTACTTTGCACAGATGCCAAACCAGAAAGATACACAATTTCACACAGTTTAGCACATGATAATTTGACTGGGCATTCTGCTGTTCTCTAGTTGATCAAAAGTTGTACCTTTGCTAGTTGGCACCAGAAATACTAGTCAGTTCAAGGTATTATATTTTCATTAATGCACACATTTGAATTACATATTGACAAATGCTCTCAGCTGTTGCTGTGCAGAGCCGCCTCTCCTCCTGAAGCAGCGGTGTCTCTCTGCTCTGCTCTGAATTCATCCTGACTCACTTCCACCCCGTCGGGTTCTCCCGACTCCCGTCTGCCACCACCTCCTCTTTCTCAATGAGCGGCTGGGTTCAGCAGTTAGTCTGGTTCTCTCCTGATCGACTGGATTGGCCGGCAGCTATCAAATGTCTCACGCTTCTTTTGAGGTTTTAGAATGGTGCTTAGAATGCCTCTCATCCTATTTCATTATGTTATAAGCCTTAAAAAATTGGGAAAATACAATGTTGTGTTATTGTGGTGCGTGCAGGAGACTAAAAATATGTTTTTGAAAGGCTAAACACCAACAAATATGGGCTGAAACTGAATATTTCATCAGATAAAAACCTGTTGTAAATTATTATCTTTTTTTAATACATTCTTAATTTAGAAAATGTACATTAAAGGGAGGAAGGGCTGAGCACCACGTCACCCGCTGTGTGTGTGTGTGTGTGTGTGTGTGTGTGCGCGCTTGTGTGTGTGTGTTTAAGAGAGAGAGGGGAAGAGAAAGTGGAAGGCAATACATTATTTATAGCTCTTTTATGATGTTTTTAAACATTTGTAAAGTGTCTTTGAGTTTTATAAAATGCGCTATATAAATCAAATGTATTATTATGATTATAAAACTTAAACCCTAATAATGTAAAAGTGATTCCGAACCATGACTTTACTTTACTGAGACCACAGTCCCCACTGGCGTCTCATCAAATGTAAACCCACACACCGGCTTCGTGACGCACATTCCTAACCAGCCAACCGGAGCACACTGGGGACAGCTTCATTTAAAAAATACTATTGAAGAAATGTGATCAGTTATTTCAAATAGCTCTTATACACAAGGTTTACCCTTATAGATTAAATAGTGCTCAATGTTCACTGTTTGATTGTTTTCGTACTTTTAGACTGGTCGACGAGTCTAAATTTAAACTTTTAACTGCACTGGAAATTAATTAGCCGTTAGGAACATCCCTAATGCGATGCAACTGATGACAGGTTACTTGGCAACCTACAGACAACCAGCCCCACGTGGCGTCCCCACGGTGTCATCCGCTCCCATTGCCAAAGCCTGTGGGCATTTCACAGTGTGGGTCAACTAGCGGCCTCCTGCGTGCATTTAAAACTGCAGGTGTGGACTTGATCAGTTCTGTCAGCTTTAAGTTCTGTTTAACAGCGATAACCTCTTGGAATTATAGTTTTTCAAGCATTATGGGGGTGTGAAATAATTTGTGTTCACCTAAAAGCATGTTTTTGTATGTGTCTCCTGCAGTGATGGAGGAAATGTTCACATTTGTACCAATAGAACAATGCAAAATAGTAAAATATAACGATGCTAGAACATATTGTTGTATTCAATCGTTAGGAGAACCAACTCAATGGGGGAGGTGGTGGTATGTAACATGTGCTTAATATATTTGGTACCTGTAAAATCACATGTGGCCCCCACATTCCACTTGGTCTCGTATAGCCACTGAGCAAAACAAGAAAAACTACAGTACTTTAAGTAGAAGTAGGCTACCTCAAAATTGTATTTAAGTACAGTGTTTGAGTGATTTAGATATCATTTTCTCTACATGGAAACATACAGTCTGTGGAAGGAACCCTATACTCACTCCACCTGACTCCACCTAGTGGTCAGAAGATAGACAACTTCTTTTCAGAAACATCTTACGGTGTATCCACAGAAAAATAATGTAGTCAAGAGATATAGTATCACATATTTACATTCTGCTCATGCATGCTTCTATGTGTGTAATACTGAGAACCTTGATTGGAAAGATATGTATTGGCCAAAGTCAGAACAGCTGTAAATGTGTCTAAACTGAGCAACCCTCTGAATAGTCAAAGTTGAAAGTATTCATTGTATTTTGAAGTGCTGTTAGATTCTTGTGACTTTGCTTTTCAGTACTTATCCACGTGTATTTGTACATGTTTTTCGTGACGTGTGTGTGTGTGTGTGTGTGTGTGTGTGTGTGTGTGTGTGTGTGTGCAGCGCTGTATTACGACTCTGACCAATCATGTGTCTTCCTGCTTTTGACAGAGGCAGCCTCCTGATGTGACACCGAGCCAAACACTGTCACTCTGCAGTGTGCTGGAGTGTGACCTCCTCACCGCGGTCTCTGTGCTCTCTACGGCACCCGGCCCGTCATCCATGTGGCGCCTCCCTCAGCTCCTTTCCAGTGATCCTCTCCCTGCTCCTGTCTGACACGACGACAGAGACGAGAGGCAGAGACCTTCTCCTCTTCTCTGTCAACAGAGAAACACTCTCCAAATCACACTTCTTCTTTCGTAACCCCCGGTAAACACACACATTGAGACGTCACCGTATCTCATACGCTTCTAGTCTCTAGTCTTCGTTCAGGACCTTCTGGTTAATTAAGGTTGCTTGATCATACCATGCTATAACTGAAGTGTACAGTTGGAACAACATGTTCATATAACCTTTAACTAACATGAACGCATGATAAAAGAAACATTCCCACTTCTCGGTCATCTAAGTCAGTGTTTTTCAACCTTTTTTGAGCCGCGGCACATTTTCTACAATAAAAAAATCCCGCGGCACACCAACAACTTAAAAAGTTACAAAATGTCACATTGTAGCATAACACAGCATGTATGGTAGATCATTATTGCACTACCTACTGGCATGGAAGAGTATTCAGTGTTTCAAGTAAACCAGATTGCTCCATCAGACAAAAAAATGTGTTATCACTTTGTTAGAAAAATGAAAATAAAGTTATGCAAAAAAGAACTAATATTTAGTTACTACTAAATATCTTATTGTGGAAAATAATAAGATATTGCAAAACAAAACGGAATGAGTGAGATGTGTGAGCATCAGGTTGTATCAGTATTAGTGGCTGCAGTGAGCTGCTTTCCTCTACACATCTTTTTAAAACGGGGTTGTAGATTTGATACGGCTCTCAGTTCATGCTCCATGATAGAGACACAACAGCAGGAAAGACCTCACGGAGATCTCATAAAGATCGGCTTTTGGCGAAATGCCAAGAATCGGCGCATGCGCAAGCGTAACCTGTTAACGGCGGACTGTGAGCATTTAAAATCAGTATTTCCTCTTGCGCCACACCTGTAATAAATACCTGTAATAAAGGTATTACACCTGTAATAAATACCTGTAATAAAGATATTACACCTGTAATAAATACCGCCCAGTTTGATAAATACTGACTTAAAGGAAACATGGTGTTCATTTATTTTAATGACGACCACAAAGTGAGCAGGCTTTATCACTGCAGGGTGTTTTTCAGGACTGCTTTAGTCAGAATATTTCCAGAGCCTCTCTAAGTCAGAAACGTCATTGATGGAGCTCCAGGCTGTTTGTCTTGACCTGCAAACACATGAACTGTTAGGCTTTAACAGTGAGAGCTCATATCTTAAAATACTGATAGCTTCAGCAGCAAATCCCATTGTGAAAAGCACGCAACTTATTTTTCGCCGCTCTCTCTCTCTCTCTCTCTCTCCGCTGTGTCTCACCTGTGCAGCGCATCAGGCGGAACTCCGCGTGCGCGACACAGAGCAGAGTTTTATAGACGCGACCCAGAAATGACATGCTGTGTAGATAAGATCAATAACATACGGCCGTTTAGTTTGTTTAATAGCAGAACAAGGTGCAGACCTGTTCTATATTACTCTGCCAGCCACTATATTGCAGCTCAGACGCTCAACAATGGAAAATCATTTGCGGCAACTAAATAATATTTTTTTGGACCAGTTAAGTGAAATTGGACATTTTCCCACGGCACACCTGATGATCTCTCACGGCACACTGGTGTGCCGCGGCACACTGGTTGACAATCACTGATCTAAGTGCTAATGCAGGAGGAGCCTGGGGAGATGAAGGCGGTTAAATATCTGAAGCACAGCTCAGCGTTATTGTTAACTGACTGCGTGCCAAATGTTCATATGAGTATGTGAGGTCATGGGCTTCTGTGATTGGAGGAGGTATGGAACATGTGACTGCACGAATTACAGCAAGGCTCCATACACGTATGTGTGTGCTGTGTTGCACAGATTGCCCAGGTTTTAAAAGGCTGTTTTTAGTTTCAGTTATGTTTAAGTTTCTTTTCTTTTTTTTAAGGAATTTTTCATCGTAAAGAAAATGATTATCCAAAACCTCATCGAAGATCGTACATCATTTCACAGAACAATACAAGTAAAGCCAATCATTATTTTTCCCTGGAGACATTTTAACATGTCACAATAGGGGAAGCACAGGTGCAAATAATGTGACACTGAAATATAACAGAGACACCGTTGATGTTATTAGCAACACCTGTGCTTTTCCTGCCATGACAAGTTAAAATGGGAAATTGTTAACTTATGATCAACACCTGTTTGGTGTTTGGAGACCAAAAGATCCATTCATTACCATTGTGTTAACTCTTGTATAACACCCTGCAAATGAATCGCTCTCTCATTGGTAAAGAATGACGATTTATATAAATCAATCTTTTCGACGGCAAACACTTTCTTTTCCGTGCAGCTTTGTGCAAGTTTAAACGTGTGCATATGGCGTGTGTGTGTCATTATTGTAGCCATCTTATGCTCACGTGTGAGTCTTTATATGCTTGTAATATACTGTAGTTGCTTGTAGCTCTAATTTTACTTGCTTTATGTGACTGGACTGTGTGTGTGTGTGTGTGTGTGTGTGTGTGTGTGTGTGTGTGTGTGTGTGTGTGTGTGTGTGTGTGTGTGTGTGTGTGTGTGTTCTCGTCACCTTCTCTCAGGGTTACGTCTGCACCCTTGTGCTCCTCAATCAGTTCTAATGGATCCTCTGGCTCAGACTCAGCCGGTGCACTGATTGTGATACTAAAGACGCACACACACACACACACACACACACACACACACACACACACACACACACACACACACACACACACACACACACAGGACAGGGCGGGGCTGGATGTGCGTCGTGATGCGCTAAGAGGTACGGCGACCCTCCCGACATTTTCTCCCTGTCTTTGTCCTTTGTTTCCTCTCTTGTTCTTCGCCATTGCTGTCCTTTAATGCTGCACCTCCTGCAGTCAATTCACTGTCGTTGTAACCAATGGAGAATTCATGTTATGTCAAATTGAACAAAATCTCCTTGGCCTTAAAATAGAAAATAAAAACTTTCCTGAAATGATATCTCGTCTAAAATCTTTAGGCGATATTTATTAAATTATACAAACTCAAATGTCACATCTTTCCTTCTGTGTCTTTGTCTCACCCACCCCCCAACCACCAGGGCCCTTGTGTGTTCATGTCAGTAGTTCACATGGGTCCCATCCAGCCTCCCTCTCACAGCCGTCTTCATTCGGAGAGTGAACAGGTCCCCTGGGGCCAATGTGAGCTTTTGTATGTGTGTGTGTGTGTGTGACCGCTACATTATTCTCCCCACTGACTCTCTATGGGATGAGAAAACACTGTACATCCAGTGTGTCCCTTCCTAGCTTTCTTTAGAAAAGAGACGGGCTGAAGGGGAACGTGTTGTACGGTAGGGCAGCCCCGACATGAGAATATAAAGGTATAGGGATACTACTGTTGTTGCATTGTCTTTTTTTTTACAAGTACTTTGGCCCAATATTCACAACAGACTTTCAATTGTCACAACTGTGTGTCCTTTAAAAATGTTACATAATGGCACACACACTGAAAAACATCTGCTCTCCACCACTTGTACAAATCTTGTTCCGGAAGATCTGAGTAACTCTAATTCCATACCAGTGAAGCTGATTCATGGCTCTGACTCATTAGGAATCAGTGTGGTTTGCTGGTTGTGGTTGTCTTCTCACTGCGGTGGTGAGCGCCAGACGGTTGTACCTGCAGTCGGCCCGAGTGGAACAAAACTGGCTCTATAATTAGGTTCTCTGGCTGATTTGATTACAGCAGCCGCTTCATTCATTTCGCTAAAGATGCTCCTCGGCTGCTTGGAGGGACTAATGGAGGAGATGGAGAGATATATGGGAAACAATTAGACATGATATTATGTTTGTGCATGCGTCTGAACGTGTGTATTAATAAAAAAAAGCGGCATGTTTGTGCCGGTAAGTAGAAAACGGTTTTCCCCTCAACATTTACGTTGATACACCACACACATACTCTCTCATTTGTCCTTCTCAAACCTTTTTCTTCTTCATCTCTCCCCCTCTTTCGATGTTTCAATTAGCTGCCTTGCAATTAGATTACAAAAGACATTACTTAAGAGGGACATAAATAGTGACCTGCCTCAGCCAGAGATGAGATATGAGCTGCCTGGTGTCACACTATCTGGACAAGAGACAGGCTGATCCAGAAAACATGTCTTATGCTTTATATCATGTTCAAATCAAACACATTCTTTAAAAAAAAATCCTTTTCTGTGCTAACAATATCAAACTCAGAATGTGTTTTCATAATATTACCTCACTTGGATGTTTGACCTTCACTGTGCAGAATGATGGCTGTAAAAAAAAAACTTCCGAAACCCTGTATTTATTTTATGTCAAGTGTTCTTGGCAATAAGAAATATAAACCCTGCGTTACAGCCAGCGTTTCACCGTTTTTCAAAGTGGAACCGCTCTGACAGGATGGTGTTTGGGAGCTTCTGTCAGATGAAAGCTCTCTGAGGTTGGAGGCACTGCCCCGACTCAAGTGCACGTTTGTTTTGCACAAAGTCGGAGAACCTGTGAGAGACAACTTCAGAAAAGAAAATCGAAAAAGCAGTGTGCTGGTATTTTTTGTGTGCTGGTATGAGCCAAACTCCAAAATAAGATGGATCCTTTGCATCTCAGTGTCTTTCATTGGACCATCCCTGCCAGGTACATACCTGCCTTTCAAACTCCACAGCCCCCAGTTTTACCATTACACTGTTAAACTGTTCTTATGAGGAGTAAACTGATCTTCATGTTTAAAGAGTGCCTCAAAACATGCGACATGTGTTCCCATTTACTCACTTGCTCTGCCGTGATATCACTGAAAATGTAATAGCGTAGTCCTTAAATTAATCCAAAAGTTATGTTGATACTTTGCTCTTGTTACATTGTTGATACTATTGTGTCCACTTCATTTATGCAAGGTGGTAGCTACAATATCGAACCGAACAATATCAGTGCCGAGGCTATTAAGCACAAATCTGGGACTAACTCCAAGTGTTTCAAAGTTAAACAAATAACATTCAAAATCACAAATAACATTTCCAGCCAGCAGTGTGATACCTGGACAGTCTCCTTGCTTTGAGTCCTCTCTCTAAAGTTATGCCTGCCTCCAGAGAGATGTCTATCTGAATGCACCGTCTGCTCTCTGTAATCTCATCTCCTCGGGTCCACGTTAAGGAAAGTGCTCTAGTGGGACCTTAATTCCCAGTATTCCCTTTAATCTCTCAAGGTCCGTCTGGGAAAATAAGCCAGACAGCTGGAGCTGATAAAACAAAGGAAGGGAAATAAAAACGGTTCATCTTCACATTTTCAGACATGTTGTGCCAATCGACCGGAGCCTAAGGTAGCTTCCTCCAGACCAAGACGGAAGGTCACGCAGCTGTATAGAACAAGAGGGTTGTTTTCAGTGTGATGTGGGACCGGTGGATTAAGTCCTCGAGGGTTTTTATTAATTGGAACAGCAACATCATTCAGTGATCTTACTATGTGGGTAAAAATGAAGTCAATTTGAGCTTTCATGGAAGAGAAGCCAATTGGAGATTATATCAAAAGCAGGACAAACATCTGCCCTGGTATAATACCAATGACTCCTGGAAAGAGGTTCTAAAGATATCCAGTAGTAATGAAAGGATCTGTTTTGGTTCACATCCAAATGAACTCTAGAAGAAAGACAAAACCATCCCCCCCCCGAACATTCTCCTCCTCGGCCGTAAAGCCTCAAATAAATGGATTGACTTTTGGACGAGCGTCGGTTTCCCTTCATAATTGTTAATTATCATGAGTGCTCTCTGAGGTACTTTCTATGAATGGATATGGTACTAGCTCTCTTCTCTCTCTCCTCCACCCTCCATTTTTTTTTTATGAGATTGGCCTTAGTTCTCAAGGACGTCAAAAAGGACGCCAGCGATGGAGGGAGGAAGTGCGGTGGATGGGTGGGGCTCCTGCGTCATTCCTGCGCAACAGAGTTGGTGGATTTTATGGCGACGGGCGCCAGTAAGCTACGCCCTCCCTCTAACCCCAACCCGAGTCCATCTTCCCTCACTGACCAGCAGCAGCCACACCCACCCCCGGGTGGCTCCTCCCCGAGTCCCAGATGAGTGAGCACAGCACTTAAGGTAATGTAAATAACCAGCGAGCGAGAGCTATTTTAAGATGCTGTCTTTCACTGTGGCCGTGGAGGGGGACAAAGATGCAAGCCAAGCGATTGTAATTTCAGTCACGTTTTGGGACATGTTCTCATTCTCCGTCTGCCATCCAGCTAGCTGAAGGGCCCGGCGGACAAGAAAGAGCTTTATATGAAGAAAGATGTTTTTAAGATGATAATTTTAAGTAACAGACAGAAGCTCTGAAGTCTGAGATACCACAATTAAGCTTCATAAACACAAATAGAATATTAAAACAAGTTGGCTGAAAAATATATATTTCTGCAACACAAAGGTTTTACTTCCATGACTTTTTCTAATCTTCACTTATTAGTAAATCTCTTCAGGCCTCTAAAGTTATTGACATACAACAATCCGACAGTCAAGACTCACTTAATGGTTGTCAACATGGCTTTGTTTTCACAATATTTCAATAACAGTAATTATTATCTTCAATATAGAAAACAGAAAAAAACACATACTAAAATTTAATTGCAATATTCTTAAAGTGTATGTTTAAGCCAGGAAACAAAGAAAAAGTGAAATACCAATTTTATCTTGTTCCAAAAGTAGAATTTATATATTTTCCTGAAATAATTAGTTTTTTTTTTAATGTTTCATCTCTTATGACATCAAAAATAAATAAACATTTAGACAGCATCCTTTCTTATATGAATCATTTTAACCAGCATCATTTGTTGTCTTTGTATCTATATATGTATATATTTTTTCTCCATATTTATACAAACATACACATCACAGAGAAAATAATCTGCTGTTAACAACAAATCAAAGAACATATTTGTGAAGCAGAACTTGCCGCCACATTGTTCTGCAACAGTTACTGTTTGACTTTGCAAAATCACAAATTAAAACAACAACACGAACACAAGTAGAAGTACACGACTTGATATAGTTAGATCATTTTCTAGAGGTTACATTCATCTTCAAGTCTTTGTTCGCTGCAGTCTGACCAGAGTCCAGTCACAACCGTGGAAATAAAACTGTTTTATGAGCTTCATTAAGGCAGTTGAATACAAGATCATTTTAAACACTAATTTACACCGATTCCTATGATCAAAACTTCTTCTACACCTGACATTAAAGAGAATATTAGCTAATGCTTCAAGTCAACTACGGTCACTACTGCTTGTATATTTTCTACTCAGCATGATACATGGACTGTTTCCTTTCGGATTTATGATATGTTTATAGTAATAATAAAGAGACGTGATTGCCTCTCAAAACTGCGTCAAACTTCATTAGTTTTGGGTGTTAGTTAATAAGTTATTACACGTCATGACATTATAGTCCGTTTAATGTGTCACTTAAGTCACAAATCAAAACCCAATTATGTCAGTTCTACACATGTTAATTACACGCAACATAAATGTATTGGCTTGTTATGACATATTACAGCTATACAATACTGTTTTCTGTAATTTGTTGATCTATTTTACAGGTACATGTGTTTAAGTGTGTGTCTGTTATTGCTTTTATCTAATTGGTACATACTATGGTTGTGCTGTGAGTGGCTGTTTAATCAACTACCTGCCATCTGTTCATTCCTTGTCATATTTTTGATCAAATATTTCGCCACCGTTCCACGGTAGGAACTCTGCGCAGCATCTCTTATCTCCACTCATCTGTAGTTTGATCTGCTTTTTCTTGAGTGATAAAAAATGTGATCAATCAAATTAAGACCGTCTTCTTTAACTATATCTCCAAAGCAGTTCTAGAGAGGATGAGTATGCATTACATCCAACTATATATATATATATATATATAAGAGCTATATGAGTGAATGGTTGCTGTACTTCACAGAAAGAGAACATCATGTCCGGACAATCGGCAAGCTGCTACACTATATCCTGTCATGTGGCCGTCATCCAATCACCACATGTTGGATGTGGTTCTTTTGTAGTCCCAATGGAGGACGTTTGCTTCTTGTCTCGTACTTCTTTTTGGAGGATCTGACAGAGTAACCAGTTCTCCGACAGTCCCCTCGCATGTTCAGTGTATTTTTTTAAACACATCCTGGGTTTGTCATTCTTCATCATGGTGCGAGGAATCAGAGCTGGACTCCTCCTCCTCCACCACCGTTTCCGTCGGCAGCGTGTCGCGGCGCGTGAAGGCGGCCGCCAAGGTCACGCTCAGCCGCGGTTTGACGGGCGCCATCTCCGACAGCCCGATGTTGTTGCTACGAGTCACGAGCGTCGTCTTATCCATAATCTCTCCGCTGTCCTTGGACACCACTGCGTCGAGAAAGTCGTATTTGTGTGAAATCTTGCCGCTCTCAAACAGGTACTTTGCCAGGTAGGAGAAAGCGACGTTACCCAGGAAGGAGGCGAGCATGGAGATGGTCTTGAAGGGGAACTTCTGGATGACGACATCCTCCATTTCTCCAGTGGTGTGGTGTATCCTCTGTTCAATGGTCCAGCCAGGGTAATAAATGAAAGGAGGCAGCCGCAGGTAGGGTTCTCCTCCACCTATACGGAGCACCACGCCGAACAGGTAGGCGGCCACGGAGCCGTACGTGTTGGTGCCTTTGACGAAGAGCACGCTGATCAGCTGGGGGAAGATGATGACGTAAACCAGGTCTGAGCTCAGGTACCAGAGGCCGTAAACGGTCCCAGTCACCAGCGCCATCAACGTGGCAAGGCCGCCGAATACAAAGATGGTAATACGCATCACCCACACGATCTCACGGTCAGACGCCTGCGGAGACAGAGGCGAGCGGGGACAGGATTGTGACGTGTGCCGAACCGCCACCAAAAAAGCCACCAAAGAAAACATGGATGTTGTGTAAACTTTTTACTCACCGACTGTCTAAAGGCGAGCTTGTAGATGTTCCTCGCAAACATGGAGCTGGCTGACAGGATGGAGGAGTCTGCAGACGACATGACGGCTGCAGACACTGCACCCAGCCCGAAGAAAGAGACGAACGGCGGGCAAAGGTGCTGGAGCACGATGGGTAGAATCATGTCCGCTTGGTCCCTCTCTTTAGGAGGAATAGCACCATAACTTGTCTGGTTCCAGTCTGAGCAAGAGAAAGAACGAATGACACATCCAATCTGGCCAGTATACTTGAACTGACACATTTGATAAATAACCACGTGGCCTCTAGAGAAGCCCAACTTTTCAAAATTTCTCAAAAATGAAGGTAATTTGCTAATAAACATTAATAATACTGACATAAACTGAAAATGTAAGCCTTTTTTAGGCTCCAATTTTAGGCTCATTAAACCAGAGACTGAAACTACTGATAATGGGAATAAGCAAGGTTTACTTGAAGTTTAACAAATACAATATTTCTGACTGAAGAGATTGAAAAAACATCTTATCGTTAAAATGTTTTTGTGGCAGCTCATGTTTATTACTTCCATGTTAAAACAAGACTAAACAAAGTTGTGTATTCAGATGTTCACCAAGGAATCTGACGCCTAAAAATCTGGAGATCAAACCTCTAATTTGGTCCCTTGCCTCCCTCTAATGTAATATTTACACAGCCATCGTGGTTATTAAATGGATTGCTGCTTCATTATGGATGAGGTGAACCAGCTGCTAATTACCAGGCTCTCAGATCTAAGGGCAACATGCACCTATCCAGAGCCGCCCCCCCTAAAAAAAAACACACACACAGACTGTGCATTTGCAGGCTCATGTGTGAGCTCTCTAACCTGTGGAGGCCCCGATGGCCCCGATGAGAACGGAGGGCACAGCCATGACGAGGCACCCGAAAGCAGCCAGGAAGGAGAGGACCTGGGCGTAGTTGGCCGAGGAGGCGGACAGGACTCTCTGGAAATACACTTGCCAGGGTATTCCTCCAAGCATCTGCAGCACATTTAGAGACCAGTGGCACATTGGCAGAACTAAAGCCACAAATTTGCTCTTAAAAGGCGTTACAATCTGGACCGCACAAGACATCCTCTGTCCTTAGTGCCTTGATTTGAACAAGGACCAACTTTAGAGTATGGTTGAGTGAATGCAATGAGAGGGAATGCAAGTCCTTCACATAAGGTTCAACTAATGATTTGATAACAAGCTGCGGTTATAGTGTACACTGATGCATTTTCTGACAACCAAGAAATGGTCCCAGCATGCTGATACATTTCATCAACCTTTAGACCTAGTGCTGGTCACAGTGGACTAAATGGTGATGATGTGAGGGATGGATAACGCGTGGGGACTGTACCAGGAGGCAGAAGTTGTCGATCCAGACCCAGGTGTCGCCCTTGTTGATGCTGCCTCTCCAGGGCGACTGGTACACCTGCTTCACTGCAGTGATGGTGATGTCTGACACCGCAGGGTTGGTCAAAGCAAACGGGACACTGATCCACTGTGGACGCCCAGAAACAAAAACAAAAACAGGTTTCATGGTTATTATAACTTTAGCAGGTTATTACCCCCACCTTAATGTATTTATACTTTTCTCGACAATATGTCAAAATGAATCTTTGCAGTATCGTTTCATGTCAGTGTGTTCCTTTGGAGCAGCATTTTTGTGTGTTATTCATAGAGTGATTTGTCATATTTTAAGTCAAGGTCAAAGTATGTTTAGTGCGACAAAAAGAGTAAATCTACTGAAGAGGGTTGTTTAATTACACTAGTTTTCTATCATCTACCTTCAACTTGTGCACAACATGAACCTACCAGGCCAATAAAGATACAGAAGAGCTGCACGACATCAGTGTAGGCCACAGAGTAGAGTCCTCCAACCAGGGTGTAAAAGATTGCAATGAGCGCCGAGATAACCACTGACATCTTAATGTTGATGTCCACGATGACACTCAGAGTAGCACCTGAAGTCATGAGCAAATGTTATTATATGATATGTATGTATGTATGTATGTATAGACAATATAGACAAAACCTCACTTTGATCGTATTGGCCACCAGCATCTTTTATTTCATATGTAGATATAGGAACATGAACTCACCGAGGGCGGATAAGATGGCCGCGGACCAGAAGATCTCTCCCATGAGCGCAGGTATGAAGAGGAGGCCACCCATGCGTTTCCCATACATCTGCTGGAACGGGTCCAACATGGTGACGTAACCTCGTGAGCGCATGGGCTTAGCGAAGAAAAGACCCCCTGGGACAAAGAGTGGACACGTTGAATGGCGGCACCTTCAAGTGTACCTCTATATACAAAGGTATGGTTTAAATTGAGGAAAAAAAAAAGTTTTATTGATTTGTTAAAATAGACATACTAAAAAGAGACTGATACTTGAACCAACAGGTTTAAGATAAGATAATATAATCCTTTATTAGTCCCGCAGTGGGGAAATGAATAGAAGTGAATAAAAGAAATAAACAGTAATAGAAAACAATAAAAAACAGTAAAGAAGAATATTAAATATACAGACTGAATTAAGACTTAAGGAGTTAAACTTCAGAAGGGTAAACAACTGTAAACAGATAGAAATAAGGACACATAATCCCTAATGTATGCTCCTGATCACACATAATAAACCTGTATTTTACATTGTTTTAAACCACTCACCCACAACAAGACTGAGGGCATATCCAAAGGGAGCTTGAGCCCAAGCCAAGCCATAATCAGGCAGATAAACATACTCCGCTGTACCATTTATATATCCTCCTCCAACCCAGGTCGCTGAAAATCGCACACACACACACACACACACACACACACACACACACACACACACACACACACACACACACACACACACACACACACCATGTAATCACGATAGAATTTTTACAGATTGAACAATTACATATATTTGACATTTGTGTTAATAGACAATCTAGAGAAGGTTTTACAAAATGTTGTCAGTAAACAAAAGAAAAATACTGACATACATTGCATATAGAAAACAATTACCTCACTTCAACATGTTAAAAATAATAAAAGATTTTTATATTTCTAAATGGCATTCGCTACTACAATCCCATATTATTGAATAATGAAGACAGAATTCACCTGTCATGGTGAATCCACCGACAAATAGTCCAATGTCTCTCCCTCCGACCATGATGGTTTCGCTGCGGTCGGTGCCCTCCGCCTCCCCGGAGTGTTTGTTCTTCCATGCCGCCCAGATGCCCACGAACAGGATCAGTAGATAGAAGATCGCGATAGCCACAAGCCCCTCTACATGGATGGTCATTGTCGCACCAGTCTTCCGCTAGGAACGGGGGGGCATGGGGACCTGCTTGGCGCACGGAGGAGCGAGGATTTCAGATATTAAGTACAATTACTATATAAAAACAATCTTTTGGCATTTCATTTTCTGCAACATCTGACCTTTTTGGTTCGCGTGAAAAGCACAGAAAGTTTACATTTTAGCAGGTTTTAGTTGGATTAGAGGGTCAACTGAACAAACACGTATTGACTTGTTGAAACAGAATATTAGAATCACAATTGTCCACAAGACAGAATTCCCTCTGCTGATGCATTTGTTTTCATGCGCGCTTGTTGCCCTGAACGCTGTCTTTTCCAGGAATTTGACTTTGAACACGGTGCAGGTCATTTGTGGTGCTCGTCAATCTACACCATCAGAATACGTAAAGTAAAAATGTATCATACAGACAGACCTCTGGAGGCTCGATTTTGTCTTTTTCGATCAAGGCAAAAGACGCAACGAAATAAAGTGTCAGCTACTTTTCCTTTGTATTTCCTATATGTCAATTCACACAAATGTGATATTAGTCCCAACATAAATATAAATGGATCAAACAAATATGTGAGAATTGTTGTAAAAATAATGAAAATGTGTTTCTTTTACCGTGTTTTAGCCGTGACTTTTGGATCAAACATTTTCTCTCTTCTCTATCTCCTTATATCCGGACACATGCGCGTAAAATTCCAATTACGCACAGCATTCGCTCCAAAAATATAACCAAGCCAAGTTCGAGACAGCCTTATTATAATTATATTGAGGATAATGAACTGTCATCTAAATATCTCCACTTTGGTCATGCTCAAATTAATCAGAAATCATCCTTTTAAATACCATTTGATAAAAGAGCAGTTTAGACGAGCTTACAAAACGCATGCAAAACTTACCTCAAGTGTTTCTAGAGTCATGTGCTGGGACACCTGAGGCAGAAAACATCGAGCAGAACTATTAGGAGCCTCGGAACAGTAAAATGAATCGTTGGTGGAGGTCTCCCGGGTGACTTACTGAGGCTTATAAGGGGGCAGGTGCCGTCGGAGGACTGATACGCACGTCAGAGAAACCAAACGTCCCTCTTAATGAGCACCTTACATGGAACCACGTCACAGTGTACTGGCCGATCTGACTGGCCGAGGGAGGGAGAGATTTCTTTGCTCAATAACGGGGATTGCTTTTTTTTCTTTTCTTCTGAATCACTGAATGGCAAGACATGCATTTTAATACTGCATTTTTACACATTAAATAATCTATATTTTGTGGATGAGCAGATGGAATGGGTTTTATGCTTAATGTGGCTCTTGCTCCGTCAAACTCTGTGCGTAACAGCCGCGTAATTGCGCAGCCTTCGTGTGGCCTTTTATCCGCTGTCACTCGCTCCTCGGCCGGCATTTTACCTTACAACCGCAATTAACTTTGCTCCGCGGGAACTGCTTTTTTTTTCTCAGCGACTGAGGAGGATGGGAAACAGTGAAGCACTCGTTGCTTTGCACAGGAGACAACTGTGGAGCGGTACATAAAAAAACATATATATATATTCATCAAGCTTGTTTATCTTCAACCCCTTCTTAAGCAGAAGCGGTCCCGTCTTCCTCCTGATTTCGGGCCTAAGGTGGAATCGTGTAGTGTAAATACCTTTTAGCAATTAGAAATCAATTAAGTGTACTGTGTATGCCACTTTCTCTTCAGGGTATATCAATGAACTATGTCTACTTAATGGCCGTCTCTGCCTTGAGTCGTTTAATGTGGGCTGCTCTTGTCAAAACTGACAGACATCCAATTAGGATGGATCCTGAAGAGCAGTAGGAGAGATTTAATGATACAGAGTCTCACTTAAAAAAGCTGTGGCGCACGCAGGCGCAAACGCGCGCGCGCGCACACACACACACACACACACACACACACACACACTACGACGACAGACACGTGCTGACTGAGGTGTTTTGCTCATAAAGAGAAAGGGTGACACGTTTTTTTTAACTGCTATAGACGCACACAGCACACCCGTTTCAGCACCATGGACAGAGGCCAGTAAATATGCCTCAGGTTCACATTGCTAGAAAAACGTTTGAATTGATCTTAACTGAACGAATTGACAAGACTGTATTGTTTCTTTCTATATTCATATTTTGATATTATTGTGATTTATCTTTATCTGCCTGTCATTTCATTAGGCGATGCATTTTTCTTTATGATGTCTCATTTGTAAACAACACCAGATTGATGCACTCTGGTGGACCAAATATGCTCGACTAAATAAAGGTTTTTAATCCAACTTCTTGTGTTGCTTGGCCTGGCAGCTGTTTTCTTTTCCATTGTAATATTCTGTCTTGGTAATTTAATGATAAACACATTATTTGATTCAGTTTGAAAGCACTATATGTTCTTTTTCCCATTCAAATGAAAAAAATAAACAAACAAATACAAAACATTTTTGTATTTTAATGTGATTTTACTTGACTTCTGACAAGTGATTCTGTGCGATACTGATGCCAAAAACCTAACACTTCCGGAAGACAGCTGGGATGGTTTCTAACTGCATATTTGACAGATGGCTACCACACGACCTTGACACTCCGCATATGTAGCTCCATGATGCTAAATGCAAACACATGTAAACATGAAGATATAAAGTGACACACAATTTACAACTATCAACAACCTGCTGCAAAGAATTAGAACAGAAATCATAACTTGGAAAAATTAATGCTTATGTTTCACCAAATACATTCTTAAGGGCTCAAGGGCTCGAGGTTTAATGAGCAGCTGTTGCTGGCAGCGTTCAAGATGTTAGTAGGAGAGCACTAGAGAGACACACACAGAAGGAGAGGGAAAGGTAACAGGAGTAAGATGTAAGATGTAAAGCCACCAAAGTGACATGACTCTCCACAGCATGTATTCTTTAAAAAATAAATACATACATTGTAATGAACAAAACACACAGCTCGTTTGATACAACAATCTACAACGCCTCTGATGCTAAAGTAAACTCTCGATCAAGGGGTCTAAGTGTTATAATATAGATGTCTGGAAGATTAAAAAAAACATGACCTCCCAAGGACACCTTGTGAGGTAATGGAGGGATATGAAACTTGTCCCGGTAAATCTTCACTCTGAAGTTGGAACTATATCATGCGTTTCAAAATCAATGCCGTGTCCTGAAAGCCACCATGAGTAGAGTGTCAATATTTTTGGACCTTGGTGACCCCCAGTGATATCTAACAGGGATACTGATATATATATATATATATATATATATATATATATATATATATATGTGTGTGTGTGTATATATGTATATGTGTGTGTGTGTGTGTGTGTGTGTGTGTGTGTGGTCGGTCGGTCGGGGCGTTTGTTTCTAGCAATTTGTGAGACTAGAAAAAAAGCTTTACAGATGAGACGTTTATGGACACGATACCGCAGAGTATATACAATAAAACACTATTATTTAAGATAGATATTTTATCAGACATTTGTCAGTTGCTTCTTTTTGCATTGAAATTACCCCAAAACTGTGAAACACCTCTCACTTGCTATACACACACACTCTGATCTGTACAGAATTCCGTTTTGAAATGCAAGCTTTCAGTCGGAGACTAAAGAAGGAGATCAAAGGCTTGCCTTAAAAACCCTGTGCAGTGAGCAGATTCTTTTTCTTTTTAGTTGTCTGCCTTTGAATCACTGAAGTACAGAGTAAATTGTATGACGCAGTTTGTTGGATTACATTTGTTTTTGTTAGAGCAGTGAAATAAGGCGAAGATAAAATCACTGGTTACAAAATAGCTTTGTAAAGACAAGTTTTAAATTCTAAGCAAACTAATTTACTTGACATTCACTTTATGACAATACATATTAGCCAGAAGTTACAATATGCTCAACAAAAGCTACAGGGTCCTGGAAAACATTTGTAGTCGTTAATCAAACACGAGCAGAGAAGCATGAAGTATTAGCTGCACTACAAATATAGCAAATCTTGTTTTCAATGCGACAGTGATATGGCCCAATATGCAAGTTTGAAAAAGGCGATGTGCAGGAACATTTTGGTATCGTCCCAAAACAAAAATACAAACAAGTTGCTTCTGCTGATGAACTGTTGGGATACTTCAAACAAAACAAATATAATAACGTACAGGTATCTACAGAGGCCCGAGAGACAGGAGGAAAAAAGAAAAGAAATGGAGCATTTGGCATATTTCTAAAGGACCTTGCTTCAGGTATATGTATTAGGGTTGACGTACCTTAACTTATTACAAAACGATTTTTAGAAATATATCTGATGCATGGAGGCTTGAGACTGATTGTCACCGGCTCTCAAGCTGTGGCAATGCCATTGCAGATGAGAGCATTCATCCCCAGCTGTAAGTGTGCAGTGGAAACGAATATGATCACGACACACAAGGATATATACATATCTAACAGTGTAACTGTGAGCGAGTGGACATCGGGAAAAATATCTCACTGGTATAATGTGCTGCTGGTCTGAATCTATCAGCTGTGAAACATATTTTCTCTTCAGGGAAACTGGCATATACCATTTGTCAGACAGCTGAGGGGCTAAAACATACAAAATAAAATACCCACCAATGTCTTTTCTAAAAGACATCCCGAGTATTCATGCTCCCTAAAATGTACACAGCAACAATCACAATATCTTACTTAAATGCAGCTCTAGTTAATCATGATTCCTGTGAGCTGGTTACACAAAGATCTTGAGAAATGAAAGGGATCAATATAAAATATTGTTTTTAACATTTGACTGCCCCCGTAGGACAGCTGTACTCAGCTGGAAGTTACTCATGGTACCAGGAGAATCCAATCATGTACTCGTTTTTCCGAATGGAACCACACGCAACCAAGAACCATCTAAATACCCCAGTAAAAACATTACTACCACATGGTACCTCTAAAAAACAGGGTCCACTCGTCTTTCACAAAACACCCCCATGAATGCTGCTTCTTCTGGCACGTCCATCATCACGCCCTCACGTTCTCATTGTTTTGATTTGATCTGGAAAAATGTGAGAAATCAGCTAAATATAGAGCACATTATGTAAAAAATTATAAAAAGTTGTTATTTCCTTTACAATTTTCTACAGATATTGCGACAATATGAATGGCCATGATAATCCTGTAGCCTGATATTGTGACAGCCGTCATTATACTGATCAGAATAACTTTGTTGTTTCACACAGCTACTTCAAGACTAGTCACAATAACAAAGTAAACATGGTAAGGAAAAAGTACAGAACAGATGTTGGTTTTTCTAAATACATTCTTTTACAGCTATACAAGGACACAATAAATAACACAACACTTAAAAAACACAGTACTCACTGCATAATTTGATCTATGGAAGGATTTGAATGAGGGCGTTAAACATAATAAAAAGAAAAGAAAACGATGTTGAGGTTGTGGAACAGACTACACTTTGCTTCTGATCTTTCAGTCAAATATACATTAAAACAAACATATGGTCCATTGTAATGTGGAGTAAAAAATACATTTTCAAATTCCACACGTGTGTTGGATTAACTGGTTTGTTGCTTGAAAAGAGGATGAAAAATACTGAATGAAATAGAAACATTATGGTATCCTGGAAAATGTCTCCAAGAGTAAACGTTTAAGTACAAATTGTAGAAATACAAAAATATCAAATGCACTGTAGGTTTTGAAAAGGATCTGTAAGGTTGTTGTTGCTTATTAACAGTGTCCAAGGTGGCAAATTCTAAACGTTATACAATTAATGGAAGTCCAGAACACAATAAAACCAATTCAACATTTTTGTGTATTTAACCCATACATACAATATTGTGTTATATGCTGTCATTATATCAAAGTAAAAATCCAGATGCTAGCTCAGGAGTTTTGCCCAAGTTTATTCGGTTCCTATACACAAAACTAAATGTTTTTTTAATATATAAAAAGGTATATAATGTAGGTAAAAGGTGAATTGATAAACATGTACTCCACACTTCCACACCCACTTTCATTCATGTGAACTCTCATCATACCTTGTAACCAGTCCACTCCCTCCTGTAAACCTTCTCCTTTCAGAGCATCGGTGGCACTGAAACACATCAACACATCATATTAAAAACTGCTAAACACCATGACATCCTGGCATACTAGTGTAGAAATAAGTGTGCTTGAATGTTCATACCAAATGATCCAGGGTTTGTCTTTAATGTTCTCCAGACAGAGCAGCTGCGAGACCTTGACAGAAGACAGAGCATCCCTGACATCCATCTTGTTAGCAAAGAACAGGATGGGGATCCTCCTGTGCTTAATATCTGGAGTGAGAATGAGAGGGTGATGTCGGAAAGTTAGTGTAATGAAGTAGTAAAGTCATTAAGTTTGACTAATGAGGAAGACAATTGTGCAACCAAAAGAACTTTAAAAAAGTGGAATTGGGAACAACTAAATGTCTGCTCATTTCCCCCAAAAAAACATCTTTGCACAGTGTACAGATTAGACAATAGCCAAAGAAAGAGACAACAGTAAAACACTTAACAGGGCTGGAATTCAAAACTAAGTTAAAAAAAATCATTTTCGATGTAAATGAGCGTACCAGGGTGATTTAGTAATGTGTCCAGTTCTTCTTTGGCTACTACCATCCTCAGTTTGTCTGCACTATCAATGACAAATATGATAGCCTGGCCTTCCCTAAGAAGGGAGAGATCACAGAAATGAATATGCATAGTATATCGAACGGCAAATAGGACTGGTGGTTTTGTAGCACTGGCACACTCACTTGTAGTAGTGTTCCCAAAGGTTTCTGTATCTGCCCTGACCAGACATGTCAAACACTGTGAAGGAAAGACTACAACAATAGAAGAGACAAAAAAGTATGTATTGGGTTAATAAAACCACAACAAAGCTTCATATATCTGAATAGCGCCAAGATTATAAGAATTAACTTTAGACAAACATATGTAACTATTAGAAGACGACTATACATTTCTTGAGCCACCAATTGTAATAAATGAAGTTGTTGATTTGAACCTGGATGTCTTGAACTTCTCTATGCTGAAGCCAATGGTTGGGACGATGTCTTGCGCCTGAGCCTGGAGGACGAATGCAGCATGTTGTAAATAAAAACCTAAATAGGCAACGTTCCTTAAATTCTTTGCCAGTTAACCATACAAATACTAGTTAACCAAATGTAGATAATTATGGGATGACAACGTCAATAAATATATGTAAACAGAGACAGTAACATGGCATATGGATGTGCACAACTCCTGTAATCACTGATTTTGGCAGAAACTCACTTCTACCGTATATTCCTACATTTGCAATATCACTATAAAAACGTTACAAAACATTGGGGAGACTTACATTAGAGGGCTTTAGTTGGTTGATGATTGTGGTCTTTCCACTGTTGTCCAAACCAAGACACAGGACATTGACCTCCTTCTTCAACCCGAGCCACCCTGCCAACTTGTCAAACAGCCCCATCGGCTGCCTGTCTGATCTACAATACAATAACAGAAGCCATAAATACTCTAAATGTCATCATTTTTGCACAATGCGGATCAGTTCAACCTGATGTGCAGTTATTAGTGAATGTACTCTTGTTTTGATAGGGAAACAAATTACCCTTCCTGTTGCGTTACCTTGAAGCTTTTTCACGTCACCTAAGGTGTCCCCTGAGACCACTTAAGTTACTTATTTAATTAGCACAACATAAACCCTTCCCGAACAAAACGCTTCTCTTCACGTACACTAAACTAAACGTGAAGAGAAGTCCGTGTTGTTTTTAGCTGCAGAGCAGCTTCTCAGATTTTTCGCGATGACTTCCCGCTTCATGCGCTCACCGTGTTGACGGCTCCAGCCAGGTTTTAACGTAATTAACGTTCGCTAACAAGCTATTTAACGAGTTCACGTTAATCTCTTGTTGTCACTGTTGCTAGCTAGCCTCAGCTAGCTTAGCCGACGGGTTAACGTTAGGTCATGTTTAACGCCAACGCTACGTGGAGGGTCACGTTAACTATCCTGCTAACACTGTGCAACCTCTTTGCGATAATGTATATATCCAATGTTACAAGACAGTCGCAACACTAGACCGCATGAAGTAAGTTAAGCTAACGCTCAACATGTTTGGACCCTAACTTTAGCTCAACGTGACAGCGTTACGCTTGAAGCTAACGCGATAGCTGGTGACGGTGTCCTGCGTTATCCTTTTGCAAACTGCTTTGTAGTGCGAGATGTTACCGGTTATTTAGCGTTGAGGTCTTGCTTCAACTTCACTGCACGCCCCCTGGAGCTAGCTCATTAAATGCCCAGTGTTTCGTTCATGTCTCGTCTCCTCTCGAGCCGACAGAAGCTACGCTGAGGTATTTACACTGTGTTGCTGGGAGACCAGTGTGCTGACTCAAGTCTGCCCCCTGCAGGTCAAACCTCGAAACGTTACTGTTAAAAAAGTGGAGTTTATTAAAAAGGAAAAGACAACAAAAAGCACTGAATATGAAGTGTAAAAGTAATAATGTTGAGTAAAATGAAATGTTTAAAAGTAATAATGTTGAGTAAAATGAAATGTTTTCCTACTGTGGATTCACCTCATTTTTATTCATACACATTTTCTCTTTTCATTTAATGATGTTTTTGATTTATTTTCTGCAATTGCATTTGAGTCAATAACTTGAAAAACGCGAGCTTTAGGTAAAAAAGAAAAAGAAAAAACTTGTATAGCACATACAATCTAAACAACATCCATTTTTCCACTTTTTTTAAATGAAGGCCTGTATGACATGTATAACCTACCATAAGCACCCATTTGACAACATCACCTGACTATTCTTCATGTCCAGAAAACATGTCAGTTAAATGACATTTAAGAGGACACTGTTATTGTCCATGCGTGTGATTGAGAGAGAGTGCCTCTATGGATACCTGTGTGTGTGTGTGTGTGTGTGTGTGTGTGTGTGTGTGTGTGTGTGTGTGTGTGTGTGTGTGTGTGTGTGTGTGTGTGTTAGTTAATGTGCTCAAGTGATGAACAGCTTGCTTTGAAGAGAGGTAGGTGTTCAAGCTTGTGATGGTTAAAGTCTGAGAAAGAACAACGTATTAAAATAGGGTTGTTTATTAAGGAACAAATATACTGAATAAAACATACAATTTTCACAAGACTTTTTGTACAAGACATACTGCATTATCATGAGGATAGAACGCACATTTCTATAAAATCTTTTGACATTCAGCGGTCTTCAGTTCAAAAAACATGATTGTATTTACCATTCTGTCAATCTTTATTCCTGGTGAGTTGTTTCATTAACCAGCTGGACAGGTTGTTATTAAAATCGCATACCATTTATTACCAATATACCCTCTATTCTATCCACTTCTTCTCTGGTCATGAGGTAACTGACTTGAGGCCATTCAAAGTCAATAGAAACCATTGGATTGTCACTTGGAAAGAGAAGAGGTATTGGTGAACACTTGAATAGACACTAGAGTAAAGAAATCCAAAACTCAAGTGAATGTTAGCAGTTGCTGAGATAATAAAGAGACAGCATTTGGCCAACACTGACGGAGGTTGGTTGTTGTGGAGGCTGTAGTAATGATGACCCATAAGATGATGAGTGTGTGTTAACTAGACCACATGTGTGTCTAGCAGCGGCCCGCTCTCACATGAGCAGCGTGTGGTACCTGCGACACCTAACATTCTGGTGTTTGTCCAATTCATTGAATGATGATGCTAAGGGTGTCTGGTTTGTGTCCGGCTCAGTGTGAACACACAGTCTGTCTTCGTGTGATGGTCTCATACTTGAAAGCCACTCTGTTGGATGTGGTGAAGCTGCAGGCGAAGTGACTGTATGCTGCTGATGATTCTCCTCTGGTGGCCAATCAAACAGATCCCGATGCGCCTGATGTCACTGAAGGGGAGAAGAAGATGTACACATTTGAATTTAAAAGTTACACAAGAACAGCAGACCTATTTGTAGATTGTGACAGACATGCAGTAACAGTAAGAATCTGCAACAAGCACATTGGGAAAACTATGAGCAATAACCATATTTAGAATATAAGGACACAATACTAGTAGCAGTAATATAGTTTCACATACTGTACAGATACTCTTTTGCTAGATGGTGGAATCACAAGTACAATGTAATAATTGTTCTGTTCCTTTGATGCTTGTTTCCTTTTAGTACACTTATTCATACTATAGCTGCACTCTGTTTAATTTGGCTTCACTCACTCTATACTCATTGTTGAAATGGAGTCCAGTGTTGTGTATCCTGCAGCAAGGAAGTTGTTCTTATACTGGCTCATTTTGATGGAGTCGAGCCAGTCCCCGATAGAGATGAAAAGAGGGTAGTCTGGCATGTCCTCTGGGGAGTCAGGGAAACTGAGATGACGGACAGAAAGTTGAGGAATACAAAGAGACAAGTTAGCATCTAGTTGATCTGAATAATACATATTCTTAGAATTACCATGCCAATGGTTTTGAACTACAAACTGTGTAGACCCTATATTTTCACTTATCATCTCCAAATAGATACCGCCTTAAACCACCCTTAGAGGTAGCTAATCAATCACAGTCATTAATACAAATGTATTGATTTTGACCCTGTATTATTATTGTCTGGTGATATCGCTGTACCACATTCACAGAATCCTTTTCAAGATGTCCCCGCTTGCTTGATGCTTATCCTCTGGGTTTGATATTCTTATACACATGAATACGATGCTATGGGAGCTCTAACATTACATTTCAAAGCCTTTCTCATATGCACCTGAATGCACCAACAAGAGTTTTTTTAATCTCATATTTTAATTGCATCACCAAGGAGCAGTGTTGTATAAAGTACCCAAAAGCCGTACTTGAGTAAAAGTAAAGATACCTTACTGGAAAATTACTCCAGTAAAAGTAAAAGTCACCTATTAAAATACTACTTGAGTAAAAGTCTTAAAGTATCTGATATTTTCTGTACTTAAGTATCAAAAGTATTTTTCTGATATAAAATGTACTTAAGTATTGAAAGTAAAAGTACAAGTATATGCTTTTAATAAAAAAGCAATGGGTCAGAATTTTGAGAATTATGAAGTTTATTCTTTTAAGTGCTGTGGCCACCATGACCAAGGACAAGGAGTTGTGTTGATAAAATAACTGGGTTGGCTGTGATCCATCCATATATATTATGTTCAACATAATATATTGTACCTAAGTATACTTTTGCATCTACTATGAACTTATCATCATAATTCTCCAAAAAGCAATATGACACTATGAAGGAGTTGTAACAGTGTGGTTATAAGTATGCTCATTCCGCCCGGAACAGAAAGAATGAATGACAAATTTAAGTTAAATTAAAAAAATCAAGTCCGGAAAAATGTTTTATTGTGAAAAATGACCAGATAAATCCGTCTGTGGTAACCTCAGACGGAACCTCTTGACACATGTCAATATGTTACGTTACCCTAAAAATGAAACTTAAAAGTCTGTTTCAACTCTGCCGGTGTTCTGGATTAAAACCAAGGCAGAGTATCCTGAGATCGCCAAAAAAGCATGAAAACCTGCTTCCATTCCAACATCCTGTCTTTGTGCAGCGCGTTATAAGTTAAGCAGTAGACTGGACTAAAGGTTTAGTTAGGAGTAGACTGGACATAACGAACACACGTCAGGTGTCGCACATAAAGGTTTGGGAGCGCTGGACTAGAGGATGCAGAGGGAAAATGCAGAATATTGTGATTCGCAAAACCTGCTTCGTGGAGTCTGTGTTCCACCACAGTCCCGGATGTGTTTTTCTTTTCTTTCTAAAGATAGATTTGATTTTGTAGCGAGTAACGAAGGTTTTATGGGAAATGTATCGGAGTAAAAGTATCAGTTTTCTTTGCAAAATGTAGTGAAGTAAAAGTAAAAGTAAACCGAAATATAAATAGTAAAGTAGAGTACATATATCCCAAAAAACTACTTAAGTACAGTAACGAAGTATTTCTACTTCGTTACTATACACCACTGCCAAGGAGTGATGACTCACAAAATCTAAGGTAAATACATATTCACTGTGTGGCTTACCAACCATATCACAAACAAGTTTGAAGTCTGTGCAAGATGATTAACATTCCCTACTGAAATTGCACGAAATTACTGCCTGGAAGGTCAGAGAATAAAACAGTACAGTTTGCTTAGAGAGCGTCATAAAGTTCACACATCTTATAGCAAGTGGGCTAAAACCACCAGTATGGTCCGTTCACCAAGTGTCTGTATATATTGATAGTTACCTCTGCACATCATTCACCAGAGTGAGCAGACTACTGGGATTAACTATGAGTTTGTCCAGGAATAAAAGCACATTGTTGAAGCGTGGCCGCTGGTTGGACTCCTTCTGCCAGCAGTGCAACATCAACTGGTGCAGTGTCACAGGGCAGCCCATTGGTGTCGGTAGACGGTAGCCTTCGTCAATTGATAAAATGACCTGAGATGAACATCAATAAGTTAAATACAAATGACAAAGGCAAATGTTTTTTTTTTCCCGTGTGTGTTGATTATGCTTTAATGGTGATGGAGTTTTAATGTGAGCGGTAGCTTACATCTTGATTGGACATCTCCCAGTAGGGCCTCTCACCATATGACATCACTTCCCACATGACAATGCCGTAGCTCCATATGTCACTGACCGTGGAAAATCTTCCATAAGCGATAGCCTCTGGTGCCGTCCAGCGTATTGGTATCTTTCCTCCCTGACACAAAAACAATAACGCAGAATAAGCCCCTGTAATAGATGTCAGATTGTAATATCCTGCAGTAAGTGTTCGATCCACACTCACTGTAGCAGTGTAGGCTGCATCAGTGTCATCTTCAAGGACTCTGGACATGCCAAAATCAGACACCTTACACACCAAGTTTTCATCCACCAAGATGTTACGAGCAGCTAGGTCTCTGTGAATGTAACCCATGTCTGACAGATAGGTCATGCCCACTGCGATGCCGCGCAGCATGCCGACCAGCTGGAGCACCGTGAACTGCCCGTCGCGTGTCTGGAGTTGTGAGAAAGAGAGACAGAGGACTGGTGTGATGTATGGGGGAAAACATTTCCTCAGGAAACAGGTGCACATCTGTGACCATGTATTCCTCTCACCCGGAGGAAAGAATCAAGCGCTCCATTTTCCATGTACTCAACGACTATCATTACTGGTCTGCCTGAGGAAAAGGTAAAAGACAGGACTTTAGTGACAAAAAGTGAAGGCTAAAGTGAAAATGATGCTGAAACCCATGTGCAAAAACACACACACAGACACACATAGACACACACACACACACACACACACACACACACACACACATAGAGAGCTTACTCCTCGTGACCACTCCCTCCAGCCTGATGATGTTGGGGTTGTCAAACTGTCCCATAATTGAAGCCTCACGTAAAAAGTCTCGCCTCTGTTGTTCCATATAGCCACCTTTAAGTGTTTTTATTGCCACAGCGATGTCCATCCTTCCAGGTATGCGCAACCAACCACTACAGACTTCTCCAAATTCACCTGTCAGAACAACACCATAGATAAAAGGGTGCACTGTCTGTCATAAATCATACGACTTTTCTGCAACTCAATGAAATAATAAAAACAATACACATATTCAGTTACTGATGGCCACATCATTTCTCAGTATTTCGTTTTCTTTGTAAAGTATAAATGAATGATTTTGCTTTCATAAAATCAGGGGAAATACACATTGTGGTTAACGGATTAAAACTTATAATTGAAAGAAGAGAGAAATGTGGAAACACGACAGTAATCAGCAGTTGCTTCTCCATTGACACATCTGCACACACTGCCTCCACCAGATGGAGCCCATGTTACAGAAACTAGACAGATGGAAGGCACCTTCATAATTACTCATGAGCTAAATAGCAGACACAATCTGTTCGATTTAATGAACCATTGCACAGTCATAGTCAGCAGTGCTAGCTTTGCTCCCCTAAAGTACAAGACTATAAACTACTTTAAAATCAGCTTGCTAAGAGTGGCTGTAAAAGTTTTAAATTCAAACTTTATGAGGTTTAACATTTCTTATAAAATAAAGATATTACTCAACATTAAATGTGACCATTTCTCTATTGCAGGTGCTAGTCAACGGCCATTGGGCCATTGTTACATTATTACTCTGTAACCCTGAATATGAATTAAAAAAATACCAACGGCACACTCGAAATAACCTTTTCTTTCTGGTTACCAGTCATGCATTAGACAAATGTTGTACACAGTTGACACCTGTGCTGTTCCTGCCATGAATACAGGACACACATGTACAGTATACAGTATGAGTTAATGCTTGTATACATTTGTGTACGTAGAGTGTTAACATGTGTATATCGGGTTTACCTGCACCAATCACCCTCTCGATGCATATGTATGAGGGCTCTATCTCTTTGGCAAATTCCTCCACAGCCTGAGTGGGGTCTTCAAA
Source organism: Myoxocephalus aenaeus (assembly GCA_038501785.1). NCBI lineage: Eukaryota > Metazoa > Chordata > Actinopteri > Perciformes > Cottidae > Myoxocephalus > Myoxocephalus aenaeus. The sequence goes on along the minus strand of JBAMJR010000121.1, from coordinate 172,151 downwards.
CGTGTTTGGATCCACATAGGTCTTTATCCCAGAGAATGGGACTGGAAGAGGGGAAAAAATGACCATTTCAATATTGTACGTATTATATTGGAACATGGTACTTTGACACACACACACACACACACACACACACACACACACACACACACACACACACACACACTAGAGATGCACACAGCACACCCGTTTCAGCACCATGGACAGAGGCTAGCATGCATTGATCTTAACTGTACAAATTGATGACTCTGCATCGTTGATATTATTATGATCTTAAACACACTGATAATCTGCAGACATTTCAATGGTCAACACTCGCATGTTTACAGATGCTTGTTGACACTGTAAACTCTACTTTAACAGTAAATGAAACAGTACACATCAGAATATTTGTATATCCCTTAGTATATACAAGAGATCAACATAATAACATGAGCACCTATGCAACCTGATATATATATCCCAAATTGTCCATAGTTTTGAACTACAGGTTCCCTCACCAGTTTTTTTAAAACTTTTCTCATGACTTCGATTTATGTAGAAAATAAGGTCTTGCATTTTACTCAACATGTATTACACCATTATCTTACCCATTCATTCTTCTTTGTATTTTGTGAACGACTATGCCATCATTTTCTTAAATTATTCAAAATGCAGAATACATCTTTGAGTCTGCATAAAGACTGCAATATATTCTGATCTATTGAGCAAATAATGTAAATGTGGTTGAGGCTGTGGGAGAGAAGTTGATTCTCGCTTCACCCGTATGAGACCATCATTGTATCTATTATACTGCAAGGTTGTTCTGCTATTTCATCAAGGGATGGAGAAAATTCGCAAAAAAAAAGTGAGCTAAAAAAAATGCCCCAGAGCAGCATATAAAGACATTGCAGGCAGCCAGGCTTCAGTATCCTCCTCACTAGCAGAGGCTGGGGATATTGCTGCAGTGAGCACTGTGCATGATGACTGGCACAAATGATATCTTGAAGCAGCCCCTGGTACACCTCGAGCAGATGAGCTGGGGACTAAATGTACGTTATAGCTCTGTCAGCTCATATTGTGGATGGTTGAAGGCTTCATCTGAAAGAGATTCCAGTTTGGAGTCTACCCTCTACCTCTGTCTCCAGGGTGTCTAAGCTCAGCTCTAGAACAAGCCTTTCCTTACAGTTGGTTGAGGCTGCTGGCTTTCCCTGCCGAGGTGATGCCTCCGCAGCACACAACAGCAAAGAACCGTACAACAACAAAAGACTGTGGAAGGCAAGGGTTATATAACTATTCAAATTATGTTCATAATATGTATGTATTGGCAAGACTGTTAGCATTCTTTATCATGTTCTGCAAGTAAAAACTAGACGATTGATGATGTGCAAAATTAAAATAGGAAAGAGCAAAAAGAGAAAGCTCGAAGCAAAAGTAGTGCACACATATAGACAGGCCGGGAGTTCTTTTGTTTGTGTGTGTGTGTGTGTGTGTGTGTGTGTGTGTGTGTGTGTGTGTGTGTGTGTGTGTGTGTGTGTGTGTGTGTGTGTGTGTGTTTGGAGGGGGGGCGGGGGGGTATTTGTTAAAATAGTTTCATTTATAGTCCTTCATGTTTTTTTTTGGATCAATCACAAATCGCCAAATCAGGCGCACAGATGATGGAATGGTTTGATTTTTCTAAGGAGCCACATCTGTGTCCCTGCAGGCTGCAGATCGAATCCTACAACAGCTCTCACTGAACTGTCTTAGTAAATCACAGGACAGCATTTTGTTCCCAAAGAATGATATGCCTCGCCTGTGGTGCCAATCAATACACCCTGTTTGTGTCTGCAATTGACGAACCACACTGGGGTTAATCCTGTAATTCCTAAAAGGGAACAGCGGTTACCCAGTTTTGTGACAATCCAATAATGGGTGTATGAGATACTGTGAGTGGTGGATCATGATGAAGACTGCAATAAAATAAATTGCAACTCCGAGGCAAACTGTGGCCGCTCTTTGTATAACGCTCTGTGTCTAAACTAAAGCCCTGGGAGTTGGAGCATACAGTCTGTTGAGGAATGCATGCCCACAACTGTGAAAACCCAGACAAGCAGTTTTGAAACACACACACACACACACACACACACACACACACACACACACACACACACACACACACACACACACGTACGTTAAAAAATACATCAGGTCGTCACACACCAACACACACACACACACACACACACACACACAAAGCATTATATACAGTACCATGTCCACCGTGGTAGCGAGTCCTCCTCTTCTCCTCTGACTTCATCCTGGCTTTAATGTACCCCTGACACCTGCACAGGTAGACCAGTCGCCACAGAGTAAGAATCACTTCATAAAACATTCCTGTACATCCCCTTTTTGTTCCTCCCCCTCTTTTCTCTTTTTGCTAACAACCCTCTCCATGTTTTCGGTACAACACAGTCAACTATTTGACATTACAGCAGAAGGTAGTGTAACATTGGTCGGTGTATCATTTGGTCATTACAGAAATGGGTATTTAAAAACAAACCGCCCTGAGGAAGTTATAAGCAGAGCGAAGTTTTGAAGTTGTTCATATTTTTTCTCCAACATGCCTGTTGATGTGCAGAAGGGTAGAATGATTAATCAAATCGACAGGTTTGATGTGCACATAAGCACGGGGGCTCTGCTTTCTTACAAAAGGCTGATACTGGTTGGCAACGTCCTCATCTGAGCTTTTTCCGTCTGACCACAGAAGGAAACTCTCAGAAACTCTTCCGTTTGGTGATTTAAAAAATTGACAAAAATAAATTTAAACCATTCGTCAAACTCGCTTATCCCTCTTTGACCATGCAAAAGAAAAGCCTCTTGTATTTTCATTTTTACATTATAAAATATATCTATTTTTTTTGTTTTTTTTGTTTCTGAATCAAAAATCAAATGACCAAAAGAAACACGGACCGATGTCCAACAGATTTAGTGCCCTCGTGACAAAAGGTGGAAAATGAACATTTGTTGCCACCCGTCGTTTGGTCTGCAAAGACGTCTCTGGTGGAGTTATTTTCCTCTTTTCTATAGCCCATTCTTTTTGAGCAATTTGTTCATGCCTTCATGTAGTTCTTTAGATTTTCTTCCATTTCCAAGCTTTTATCCTATTCACAGTCTCACAAATTCAAGGCTTTCAAGGCTCAGTCTCCATCAAGAGGGAGAATCAGGACAAAGGTAGCAATCAATCCCTTGTATTCTGTTGGAAACCTGCAATTTTGATGTGAATTTCTTATCAACGTGGAGCCTTGGCCTGTCAGCTTTAACATAAAGAGTCCTTATATGGTGTCAGAGTACAAGAACCTAAACTCCGGACACAGCCATGAGCTGTGAGGCCCTGCGGTGAGCAGGCCTCGGCCTGAGACAACAGTAAAGCAGAAGTTGGGTATGGACCCCTATAGTCCTAAACAGTCGACAGTGTGAAGGTACAGATCACAGGAAGCAGGCCGTTAAGATGTGAAGAACAGATTAGATCTCTTAGTGAATCAGGTGGCTGAGAAGCTGACCTGCAGGATTCTCTCAGGGGTCAAGGTACCATAAATTAGACTTTTAGACTGGGGGTTCTGGCGTGACACAGGGATGGTTGTTCTGTGTGGTTTGATTCTCTTTAACAGGTTAAAAAATAATATGTGTGTGTTTTATTTTTATTTCTTTAATATAATCTAGTGATGCTCTGGGTCAACGAGAACGTGTCTGCTTGAGACCGTGGGTCCCCGTGCATAAGAGTACGGGCTTATTGGGAAGTTACTCTTGACATATAATCAATGCTTGGCAAGTGTTAAATAGGTAATTAGAAGAAATTAAAACTGTGGTACCTATTCAAATAACTTTGGTAGTAAAGTGATGATAAAATGTTGATTTGTTCCTTGTATATGTGTGAAGACTGAGAGGATGAGCAGAAACGAGGCTGATAAGACTGCAGATGAAAAAGGAGAAGTAACGCAGGAAAAGAGCGAGGGTTCAAGAACGCCCGGTGCTTCAGCCCCTCAGACGCGAGGGGGGTCCGAGGTGAAATTTGGAACAGAACAATAAGTTTGAGGGCAGTTGCGTTTGAGCGAGTTAGGTGAATAGACGTAGCAATACTTTGGTGTAGTTTAATCTATTAGTTTTTCTCCGCACTTTCAGTAGAGCCTCAGTTCTTCTATCTTCTCAGTTTTCTTATAAGTACTTTCGAGGTTGCATTTGTAACTTGTACCTCCTTTTCTATCTTTGGTGAAATAAATATTGATTGATATCGAAGTTTAAATCAAGTCAGCGCGTCCGTAGCCCATTTTTGATTTTCTTCAATTCTTGGCATCAAGCCAGCAGAGAGCCAGAGGCAGAGCGTCACTCCTTCCGCCCCGACAGCCCCCGAGGTAAATTTGAGGTTAATCCATCACGGCTACACACACTGATAAATATACAGGACACATTTACATAACAGATTCATATGGGGTGCAATGAAGTAGAGGGAGAGTTACGGTGACTGGCTGACTTCTGACCGTCCGCTGGACATTGCGGGATGTCCGCGGGCTGAGAGCGGGTTCTAATAAATATTAACCCCCCTCGCGAGAGTTTGTCATAGCTTTATTAATTGTCGACGGTGTGGGAACAGCCGAGCCGCAACGCATAAGCAAGTCCCTCTCTCGAGAACCGAGCCGTGGGTGACGGTCGGATCTTGTGTTGTGTGTGGACTTATTTTACCATTCAGTGATTGGTGCGTTGGTTAAGCTTGGTGAACCCATTCCGTGACATCTTAGTTTAGCACCAGATCATAATCCTCCGCGGAGGTTGTTTTGCTCGAGGCCGGAGAGGTGACACGTGTGCACGAGCCCCGTGCGGTCGGCTGGTGGTCTGAGACGCGGCTGGACCCTTCACTGTGTGTCCCGTGTCCCGCGGGCTCGCCGCGCACCTGTCCCCTGCCGAGCTTGAATTCGGGCTTCTCTCCCTCTATCCCTTGTGCGAATTAAATCCTGAAAGCATTTGATTTGTACACTAGAAATACAAATATATAAAATAAATAAACGGTTAAACCTGCAGGACTGACACTTACACTGCATTGATAAAGAGCCCACCAGCCTAGACTGTTTAACAATTCAACAAAAAGAACAATTTGCATCCTCCATGCACAAACCATATAGAAAATACATATAAAGGTGAAATCATCATACCATTACAATTGTACTGATACTTTGCATTTTATTACTTTAAATGAGTATATTTATATGAAAATAGTTGACAAACCAGATAAAAAAAACAATCTTTAGTGACATGCAGGCCAAAAAAAAAGAAGAAGAGTAAAAGCAGTTATTGTCAAGTGTCATTCACATACTGTCGTCTTTCTGGCTCCATTTTGGGGCCTCCTCTGTTTAACATCTTCTCTGCTTCCACTGGCTCAGATTATCGACACAAACTCTAAATTGCATAACTATATCACCAGGGAACTATGGTCCAATATCAGGACGAGTTAGTGCATTGGACAAATCAATGGTTGGATTTGCCAGAATGGTCTTCCATGAAACAGGAAAGTTAAACACCACAAACCAAGCCAGACATCTTGGTGTAGTCAGGAACTCAGAACTGAATTCCAACAGCCACATTAGGACAATTACAAAGTCAAGGTTTAAAGGACTTATGTCTCAGCAGGATTTGGAAAAAAATCTTGTCCATGCATTTATCTTCATTAGGTCTCCCTAAAAAAATCGATTGGACAGCTGATTCAGAACGCCGCTGCTCGAGTCCTCACTAAGATCAAGAGAGTGGATCACATCAGTTCTGAGGTCTTAACATTGGCTTCCTGTCTCTCAAAGAATTGATTTCAAAAGCATACTTTATATAGCACTGAATGGTTTCAGGCCAAAAGACATTTCTGATATTCTGCTACATGATGCAGCATCCAGATTCTCAGGTCGTCTGGGACAGGTCGGCTTTCTGTCCCCAGAGTCGACACTAAACGTGGAGAAGCAGCGTTCAGTTTCTTTGCTCCATATATCTGACACAAACTCACAGAGAAAGACAGGTCAGCTGCAACTCTCACTTCCTTTAAATCAAGGCTGAAGACTTGCCACTGCCTTTTATGAAAAAAAATATTGTTCATTTCCTCTTACTTTGAACTGTAACTTTCATTCTTATTCTCAAAGCTTATTTTCATTTCCCATTCTCTTGGCTCTTTAATGACTGCTTTCATTGTATTTGAATGTCCTTTTGTGCTGTGTTTCGTTTGCACTTTGTGTCGATGCTTTTGGTGTTTTCTGTAAGCACTTTGAATTGCCTTGTTGCTGAAATGTGCGATATAAATACACTTGCCTTGCCATAATGGAGCGACCGGAAAAGGTTTCTGACAAACATCTGGTCAGCTGTTATGGGGGATAACATATAATAGTGGCGTGTGTTTGTATCCAATGCTGTACAAATAAACATTGTTTACTGTACAAATCTAAAATTACAATTTAGAGGTTTGCTACGGACAAAAAAAAAGGGCCAGAACCCAGAAATAGCAGGAATGAATGCCTGAGATTTTCTAAGAAACACAGTCCTTTCCCAAAAATGCATTAATTGAACATATGTAACATGTGTTAACATATGATGGACTACACTTCAGGGCAGATCTGTGGACACTCATCTTATTAGATATCATACAAGACCCACTCGTCTAATCGATTTGTTCTAAAGAGGCACATTCTGTAGTGAAATCGGCTAATTTGTCTCATTCAACAATTACCTCGTACTTAAATGTTTTGGTTTTTGTTACATTACATTACATTTCATTTAGCTGATGCTTTTATCCAAAGTGACTTACAATCAGTTCATTCAACCATGAGTACAAACTCAGAACAACAAGAATCAAGAAAGTACAATTTCTTCAAGAAAGCCAAACTACAAAGCGCTATCAGTAAGTGCTATTAAGTGCTACTAAAGTGCTACTTTCTTTATTCAAGGTCTTCTTTTCTCAACAGAGGGAAACACTCATATTACTTAAGAATAATTGGAATGCCTTAATATGAGTCAGACTGTAAGACCGGGAGAAATTTCTGTTCATGAACCTTTTTCCACAAATTGAGCAGAACAGGTATGGCAACTTAGTGGCATTGATTATACTAATGATCAAATCTCACAGACATCAATATGATGCTTCCATCAATTTGAAACACGCGGTTTACAACAAGTTTGTGCAGTTGAGAGTTTTATGAACACTTTCTGTGAGCAAGCCTAAAAAAATAAGATAAGAGACGTTTAAGATAAGAATACAAAAATGTTCTCGCATCTTTTTTCTTCTTCTGGAAAGTGAGACACATTGTGCCCATTTGAGTTCAGATATTTTCAGCATTTGAATTTAGCAAAATTGTGTGATCTAAGATTATCGCTTCAGCCTGCTTCATCATGAGGTAGAAATCAGGACAAATTACCGACAGATTCTGGACCATTTTTCATTGTTTATTAATAAGTGCCACTAATGGTAAAACCCTGTGAACCAGAGGCAGAGGGAAGACAACGGGCTGAGCGAACCTGTGGAAGTTAATGGAATGGAGCAAACTGCTGGTACATGCATTACATGCTGAGTAATTAGGCAGAAAATTGGTTCCGCCATTTGGAAAATAAGAGTGTCTGCTTGGTGGCAAAAAGAGAGTCCATTAACAGACTTTGGGTTGTAGCGTCACACTGGAGATTATGAGAATAGAAGAACAGAGGTGTGCGTGTGTGTGTGTGTGTGTGTGTGTGTGTGTGTGTGTGTGTGGTGTTAACAGTAAGCCAGCACCATGGAGAAACAGGGGGTGTCTTACCGTCCAGTGATGAGGAGGAAGAGGGTCAGGATCACCAGCAGGGAGAAGCCTCCGACAGACGCTGTGACGACCACCAGGACTTGACCTTGATCGGCAATATCAGGATCTTAGGAAAGTGAGAACAAAGCAAAGCCAGACCAGTCAGTACCTGTTACAATAAGCAGCTCTCTCCCAGTATGAAAACCACAGAACTGACACACTACATGGTGATATTAAGATGTTGCAATTGAATAAACACAATGGTCAAAATATATATTTAGTTTCTGTGCTGCTTGATTGAAAGGGGAATATTCCCTCCTCTCCTATTTTATTTCCATGACATTGTGTCTATTTATTTATATATAACAAAAACTGAGGCCAGAAATGTGTGCTGATTGTTTCCCTAAATGGACTGACATCTCAGTGATATCTGTTGAAATAAACACATGTATTTAATAATCTAACTGAGGCTAACCCTTTTGATATTGTTGGACTTCTCCAACAGTTAGTATACAATTAAGGTAAGTAGGAAAACAGTTCAGAAACACGAAAATCACTGCATTCTTTGACATAACGCTATGTGAGAGTGAGCATCGTGTGGGTTGAATAAGGTGAGAGAGAATATGGCACATTTGTAGAAGCACAATCCAAGTACATTTATGCACTGGCATATGGGAGTATGCAACTGAAGGTGGACATCTACATATTCATCACCTAAAGTGTGTATTTTGTAGGAGGATGTGCATATTTCAGGATTAGAATCAGCAGAGCGTAATGTGTGCATCAGGAATTTACAGAGCTTATACACATTTAAATAAATGGCTCATGCCTGAAGAAGCACTGATGAGTTTCACTGATCCATAGCTGAGAATGACCATAAAATGTAACCCAAGATTTTATAAGGTTGTTGATCAACACCGATGACTTCACAGCTCTGACTTTAAACCTCCTTTCTTCTCCGGTGCATTGTTCTAAAACAAGACCTCTATCCATTGCAATTTCAACACAAATCTAACTGAATGGATGAGTGAACATCAGTGCCTTTCCTTCCAAAACACAGCCAGTGAAAACACAAATAAAGGCGCACTTCCCTCCTGCTCAGTCCCCCCACATGCGTACCCTCGGCTGCAGTGGCAAACTCAAAGTTGGGGCTGTACGCTGTGTAGCCAGCAGCGGTGCGAACACGAACATGAAAGACATAGACAGTTGAGGGTCTGAGGCCCGTCACAACCACGCTGGGGTTTTTGGTCCGCGTTGATGAGTAGCTCAGCTGCTCTTGCTCCTAAAAAAATGAAAAAGCAGAAACAGATTGCCAAAGATGATAAACAAAAACACGTTTTGGCAGGACAGACAAACATGTGTTTGCATAAACCCATTATCACAGCAACGTTTGAACCAAACACTTCATTGTCATCCTATTAACTATCAGAGCAGATGATGAAAAAAAAGCGGAGATAGCATTGCATTAAAGATCCTCTGCACGCTAAAAATGCAAATTGTTCTGTTAGCAGTGATTATTGTGTTGTGTGATGTGTACTACATGCAATCACTTGGGGTTCATATGAGTGCAAACTATTGTTACCATGAAGCAATTAACACATATGTCACATAAACATGGTCCAAGAAAAGAAAAAAAATCAAACTATTTTATTTCGTATAATCAAAGATTGTACCTTCTCAAAGTATTTAACTTCATAGTCCACTATGTCTGATGGCAGCTGTTCCACTTCTGACCAGGAGAGGGCGATGCTGTTTGGAGAGGCCCAGTCTCTCCTGACGACACCCACCAGAGCAGGACCTGAGGATGCAGTCAGAGTGCAAGGATTTCAGCTGTGATTACCAAATAATGAGCTTATCAGACGTAGTAACTACCGTATGTGCTCAGGGTTATGTGCCAAAGAGTGATTGGTATAGAGAAGAGAATTGGGAAAAAACACAAGGAAGAAAAATGTCAAGTTTGCAGCAGGACTGAGCCACTCCGACAGGCCCAAGGGAATGAGGAAATGATTGATCTCAGTCATGTATTGCTCGAGCCACTGCAGTGAAGTCGAGAGCGAATCCGCTGAGCTCCGAGACTCGACTGCGAGACACATTTTTAAAGTATCTGCAGCAATCACAAAAGAGCTATATCAACATTTGAACAAAAAGTTTCCAAACTCCACACTGGAAAGAAAATCTGAAACACAGCCTGAGAAAAGCACATGCTGCGTATGTTACTTCTCCACTCTCCAGTTTGCAGAAAAAAAATCTCAAGAAAAACAACTTTTGTGAAATGAAACAAGCTCTTTGCAGTTTGCAAGAGAATTGTTCCTCTATTACAGGAATACCCAAAAGGAGAGGAGGGCCAAGAAGCAACCGTTTCACCGTCCAGCTCCAGTATGATGTGCGGCCTGAGAGAAACATATTTGTTAACCAAACCACCAGACGCACAGCAACTGTTTATCATGTTTGTCATTATTGCTGAATTTGGGGTAATATTTTGCAAAAGGCTGCTGAGAGGAACAAAATAACCCAGCAGAGATTCAAATATTTACCATCAATTATTCATAAAGCCTTCGCTTGAACAGAATACGATCGGGCAAACTAATAGATCCAGTCCCTCTGTTGAGGATCGTGCTGTTTTAGAGATCATTGTTGGAATACAAATTCAAACCTGGATAGATGTCTTACACTGTCCTAATGCTCAGAGAAGCAGATAACCTACGAAACACAGAAGGCCAAAAGCTGGATGGGGCACTTCAGAAAGGTGAGTGTCACTGAACTAAGTCAGAAGACTTGACTTTCGCATCTTGTCAAGAGGCCAAGATTTCCTCGACACGATGCTTCACAGTCTAGCAGCTCAACCGTTGACAACTGCGTACTCGTACACTTCTTGCTGGATTATCCAAGGAGACAACGCCCACATAAGATACCGGCACACACCCTAAACATGCAGCATCACACATGGATAAGATCCCAATCACTGGACTGTGCTGTCTATTAAACAGTTTGCAGGGTCACATCACACGTCTGCTGTGTCAGCCATGCTATTCCAGACAACATGTGTCCTCTCTATCCTGGTGGCAGGTGGTGCCTGAGCTGCACAGAGCGCCTGGAGATGTTGTGGGAATATCTCGAGCCTCTCAGTGTGGCTGCCTGCTGCAGTTATTAATAGCAAACAGCAGACAGGCCAAACAAAAATAAACACTATGTATTGACAGCACACTCGGTGCAAAAGTGCACAGGCAAGGACAAACTCCAGTGAGTTGCGAATGTCATCCATGCCATACCTGAATGTTTCAGCTCAATACTGAGCAGTTAAAACTGCTACTTGAGAATAAAAGCAGTCATTACTACAAAGCACACTTTAGTAAACACAAGTTCCTTGAAACAAATCTCTCAGCAAGTTGTCAAAGATTAAATATGACAGTTAGCTGAAAGCATTTCAGATTTAGTTGTGGATATTTTATTGTTTCTGTCTGATTGACGTGTGACCACATCGGCAATTCAATGTGAACACTGTAATCCTTAACAAAAGCAAATTACATTTGCACAGTAGGGCTGCATCAAATAATTACTTTCACTGATTCATCTGCTGATTATTTATTGATTAACGTATGGTCTAGAAAATATCAGATACTGGTAAAAAATAAAATGCTAATCAATCTTCAAATGACTTGTGTTCTCTATCTAATAGTAAAGCAGAAACATATTCAAATGACTATCTCATAAAGCAAAGACAAGGAGCAAGAACTCTTTCTCTGTAATGTGTTGCTTATTTTACATGAGTAATTGGTTTTCAAAATAGAAGGATTAATTGTCCGTCATCCCTTTTAGCAACTTACAATTTCAGCTTTCGCACACAGTACTGACAGATAGAGCATCAACTTATCTGACGAGGAACAGCTACAAAATACATATCGCTCCATGTTCGTGACCAGCAGAGATGTCGAAATCTATCCAAAGTTCACGTTTTGTCAGTCAAAAAACGTGTATTTCTTTTTTGACATGCATTTAAAATGATGAAAGGATTCCTTGCATTAAATCCTCGAAATCATGCATTAACACACTCCCAAATTTGAATGAAAGTGTAACTACATGGGCTTGGTATATGAATGAGTCCGTTAAAACATATCAAAGCAAGAATGGTGTCCATGAATTGTATGTTTTCATAGGAAATTATGGTGTTTTTCAGTTGGCACCAGTGAAATCAGGCAGATAAATATGCATAATCCACTTATGGGATACAAATGTCCATGAAAAACACATTACTAGAGGGGATTTCTGTCTGCAGCATACAGTATAATGTTATGTATCTATCACCATGCATATGTGTGTGTGTGTGTGTGTGTGTGTGTGTGTGTGTGTGTGTGTGTGTGTGTGTGTGTGTGTGTGTGTGTGTGTGTGTGTGTGTGTGTGTGTAACGGTGCTTGAGGCGTGAGTTTTCTGTGCATGAACATTTTTGTGAGAAACTCTCTAAAAACCCTCTGAACTCTTACGCAAGAATAGCTATTTTAGGTTCAGTATAAATCAATCCATTGGTTAGAAACCTTCTGCTATGTATGAGCGGCTCAAAGAAAACAATCATGGTCATTACAGTTCAATCACGATTCACACTTCAAAAGATTATTGACAACAAATGAACTCTATAGATGGTTTATTGTTTGTTGTTCTGAAAATAGGTCAACCCTCAACTATGGATGAAGAAAGATAAAGCAAGGGGTAGAAGAGAGAACGAGTTAACGGGGAGAGCTGTAAAGAAATCCCACGAGGTTGCATCTCCCCAGCATCTGAGTGTATAAATAGACGCCAGCCTTATTCCCACAGCAAAGTAGATGAAAACAGAATCCACTGGGGAAAGGGGCAGAGAACAAAGTAAAAGAGAAGAAAATCTCCTGAATCACAACACGCACATTGGGAAATGTTCACACATGGATTTAACATGTGCGACCTTTACTTGACTCTTGTTACTGTTTCGAAAAGAAGAAAAAAGGGGCGATGAAGATACAAAAGCTAAAACGAAACAAACATAGACAAGTAAACATTCAGATGTGAGATAGACTTGAGAAAATGTTAAATACATAAACCTCTCCTCCTTGAACTTGTCAGCAGCCTATAGAAAGACATGCATACAGCACACCAGTCAAGTTAACATTCACAGTATACAATACATGTACACTTAGGCATTGATAGTGTTCTAATAGTGTGAAACAGTTATACGCTTGATGAAGGTTGATCAAAAGCAAATGAACTCTCTATAAATCTGGGTTTTTAAACATTGCGGAAGGACACACTTGATAAACCGGCCCAACAATGTTATGGCACTTTTAAAATATGCTCAGAACACATAACACTGTAGTTCTTTGCCTTTTTGCATGGCATTGACGGCTTGTGGTTCTTTGATTGTTGTAGAAGAAGAAAGACAAAGGTAATCAATTAGGAAAACAGCCCTAATTGATTGACAGTACCAACAGTGTCAGACAGCACTAAAACAAACACGTATGCCGAGGTATAGGTGATAAAAAAAAAAGGGCCAACAGCATCGACTCAGTGTCAGATTTGGCAATCCTAAAACGATGTCATTGGTGATGAACTCACTGTGCATGTGAGTTGTATTCAATACAAATAGCTGACAATAAAAAAAAATACCAGTGAAAGTTATTACTAATAACTTGATCTCATTTTCAAGACTAGTGTGTTGAACGCCAGCACAGTCGAGGAGCAGCAGCTGAGCAGCAGAGCCTCGAATGAACTGAAAGACAATGAGCACAAACGGCAGCTATTCGATTTTGATTATCTCAGAATCAATGCATCATTAAATCTTTTTTGCGAATGATTTGATTCGATTAGATATGCAATTCAATTCATTTAGATTCTTCCAGGCTTCACAAAGATAAAATCTATGCCACCAACAGAAATACATGAAAACTTCACAATTATAACCTTTTGTCCAAACTTTCAAAGGCTCAATAGCGTACAATTTTCAGCCTCTACCAGGACACAGTCTTGTTTATCGTACATGAGGATTACTTCTATCTTTGTGGTTGCCTCTCTGCTGTAGGACCATATTGTTCCTCTGTGCAGCAAACACCTCAGACAAATTTGCACTGATTTCTCTGTGCCTCTTTGCAGAACACTGCAGTGAACTTTGTGGGAGGAATCGTCGGTGAGAAACGCTCTGCTGAGCAATAACTACAGTGTTTTTGAGCGGAGTGCAGTTGGCTGTTCATAAACACAGAGATCATCCTGCTCTGCATTGCCACCTTGAGTGGCGTTAGGACAACAGCTGCTGACCTTCATCAACTTCAACAAGCACCCTGCTTTACAAAGTGAAATTAAGTATGAAGGAGAGTACACACAAAGAGGCATTCAAAAATTATTAAATGTGTCTTCTGAGAATCTGTGGCTTCATGAATATTGCTCAGCTCTCACTGCTACAAAACTGAAGTGCAGGCCCAGCGCCAGGCACTGATTTGCAGGGGGGCCTGCAAATCACATTGCTTTTTTTTTCAGCCGAATCAGACCCGTGGTACATAGCCACAAAAAGAAGCACTTTAGGAGGAAGCAACACTTAATTTTCACAGAATACAGCTGAGGTAGCAGCGGGCGCCACTTACGTGACAGGGTAAGAACTTCAGTAAGGGTTGCACTTTTATGAAATTACACCGCTTCAAAACTTCGGCTTCAAACTTCCATGCGGTTTGAATTTTTCCCATACGGTCATACAGGTGGCGCATTGCCCGACAGTCGTCACTCTTCGGCAGCAGGTAACATTACATTTTCACAGCTCTGATTCAAGGTGAAGCGGGCGGAACTACTTAGCTGTCAGGGGTAAGAACTTTAATCAGGATTTCACATTTATAAAATTGCACCACCGACTGCATGCTGGGTCGTCCTGTCGAACTCCGTCGCACAGGAGACTTCATGATAAGTGGTGGACCTTTACCCAGCAACTCTGACTGAAGTTCTTACCCTGTCACGTAAGTAGCGCCCGCTGCGCCCTCAGCTGTATTCTGTGAAAATGAAATGTTGCTTTTCGCCCAAAGTGTTTGTCATTGCGGCTATGCACCACGGGTGTGACGTGGCTGAAAAAAAAAAAACGTGCCCAAAAAACAAAGCAACGTAAGGCACCCTGCAAATCAATGCCTGGCGCCGGGCCTGAACATACATATTGCTTAACTGGGCATTATAACTTATCAAGGTTAAACAAGCCCACAGGCATTAGGGAGGAGAATGTTTAGCATAATTAAAAGAATAATGAGACATTAATATGCAATTTACGAACAGATAGCATGCCAACAGAAAATAAATGGTGTCCCCTCAAAAAAGAAATTCAGTTAATTGCTATTTCTGCTTTTGATTGGCTATCATTCCATCATTGACATAATATCACAATCAATTACATGAATCACCTTGCAGCGACTACGTTAATTGGCAATGAGCCTGTCCATCTCAAGTCCATCCAAACAAAAGTTTAGACAAGCACAGATTTAAAACAAGCCTCTGTCTCAGCTCATCTGAATTTATAGTATGTTTTTGAGTGCTTGACACATGCTTTGCATTTAACAGCCATCTAATGTTGGTCTGTTAATACACGGCCTCATCAAGAGGCTTCTCGAAAGATTTTCTTAAAATATAAATATTAAATACCACATGCATGTTACCTATTCATTTGCATTTGTGGGAGTTATTTAGAGGAATTAGACACGTGTGATTCTGTGAATTACCTGTGGACGTATGAAATCATTTCAGTACAATGAACTACAGAAAATGAACCCTGTGTGTGGGAGAAAGAAAAACGAGAGCGAGCACAGGAGTAACAGACCATATGCAAGGATGTAGGTGCCATACATGGGTGAAGCAAATGTGTGTGCGAATGTCATATGTCTATGGATTTGTTTGCCTGCTTGCCTGGCTGGTGTGCATACAGTGTGTCCTACCTAGAGGAGGCAGTTTGACAAGTTAATCCATTCTGAACATCCTAATGGAAACATCCCCACAGGCTGCTTGTCTTCCTCTACAGAGATTATTTTGCATTCCAACTTCCTCCCGTCAGTCGAGCTGCTTTTGTCAGAGAGATGTGTGTGAAGTGACACATACACTGCTGACATCTGGTTTCCATGGTATGATGACAGCCTATCAGCAAAACATTTCTAAAAATAATACTTTTAATATTGACTAGTTTTCACTGTATACTAGGGGTGAAGCCACAGTAAATTGACTGAATTGTTTAATTAATGAATTTCTCTTGAAAGTCGGTGATATGATCATTGATACCTTCACAACCATACACTCCATATTACCTGAGAAACTAAGCATAAACACAACTATACTACATCTTGCCAATAAACACAGAAGCGTTGGTAGAAAATTATAATAAAATTGTAATATTTTGTAATTTAACAAAGTTCACCACTTTGGTCCTGACTAGAATATATCAACAACTATTGATTGCCATGAAACTTGTCCCTTCATGTCAAGATTAAACTTGCTCAACACCAGCAAGTCAGCATTATCAGAACTCTAAGTCTTGTTCAAATAGCACACAGAACCATTCTGATCAAGAATGAGACTAATAATTCAGACCGAATAAGATAACGTGTTCCTGCCATCTATTGTACACCTGTAAGCTACAGTTTGGCTGTAATTGTAGACTAAACTTTCAACTTGTGGTCTCAAGAACATAAATAGTGGAAAATAAGATAAACTGTTGTATGATATGTATGTTTTCTGGCATTTCCTTTCAGTCTACAGAATACAAATGACAAACCACAACAATCTTACTGCTGCAATTATGGCAGCCTATGATCACTTACAAAGACGATTTGGCACAGATAATTCCCTATTTTTTAAATATCTGAGCCACTTATAAGTGTCTGTCTTGTTATCAAAATGTCATGGCTTGCTGGTGCTCTAGTGCACATACATCCCAGTATAATGTATTAATACATTCCTTTTCCCTTCCTTCATTTCAACCATTTCCATCAATTATGCCATCAATATTTTAGAGCTAAATGGCTTGTTGAATCCCTCAATAATCTGTCCACCAGAAGGGCAACAAATGGGATACATAAACTATAGATGTCTTGTAAACAAAACAAAACATTTTTGACAACTCAGTCAATAGTGTTCTACGGCTACTATGTACCAAAGTTACTGAATTTAACTAAAATCCTTGAGATACAGATTAATTGATCAAACACAGAGGACACCAGTAATCACTATACATGTAAGTGACTGGAAGCATTCGACCTAAACTGGTTCCTCACATTCATTAAGTATCAATTCAGTATTTTTGAGAAACACCTTGTTAATGTTAGGTAGTTACAGTACTGTAGATGTAGCAGGTATTTTTGGAAAGCATAAAGATAAACATGTGAAGGAGTAACCTGCTCGTTTGTAAACAATTTTTTATCGGTTTTGCTTGGCTCCCTGCCATCCCTCCGGCTGAATGGTCCACTGGGAAAATTCCCACCTTTCCAGATGGCCGTTTTGCCCATGCCAGCAGTATTAACATGATGAATGTGTCCCAATATTCTGTAGCTGACCATGTACTATTTTCAGCCCTGCAAAATGTTTTAAAATGGATTTCTGTAATTATAAAATGGCCGCGACTAAAAACTGTTTTCCAATATTAGTCTTCCAAATATGTTTTAAAGTCATAGTTTAATCAGAAAATAGTGTTCAAATAAGACCGTGAAGCCCATTGTAAGATCTCAGATTTGCTTTTTTGCACAACCAACGTACCAAAACCCAAGGTATTTAAATTACAGTGACGAGAAACATAGAAATGCTTGGCATTTTTGCTTCATAAAAGATTGTCTAAAATGTTTCCAATTAGTGGATTAATCAACAATTCCACTATCTGTTCAAGCATTCATGAAATTAGTAATTCATTGTAAATCTTATCCAAGTCAAGACTATCAATAGAATCCGCCCCTTTAGTTCTGTGGTACATTTGCTTGTCATCATTGTCACAGATTTGAAGACAGGGAATCAAACAGAACTGAAACGTAGCACCAAAGTGAACAAAAGCTCTGCAACTCACCGGCTTGGCGTGTATTGACGGTAACGTTCGCCAGCGAGCGTGCAGACACCCCCAGACCAGAGACGCCGTTTGCCGCCTCCACATGGAAGGTGTAGTTAGCGTGCGTCGCAAAATCTAGTATTGCCACAGAGGTACCGGTCAGACTAAGCGGCCGTGGGATGAACCGCAGGTCTGGCTCACATGGCTCACACTGTGTCACACCACTGTCGGCGTCTCTTCCATCACAGCGCTGGCACAGGATGTTGTAAGTGATGTCCTTCCTGCCTCCTGTGTCACTAGGAGGCATCCACTGCAAGAAGAGAGCCGTGTCATTGATCAATGAGACCAGGTTCCGGGGAGCCGACGGAGGCCCTGGAGAGTGAGAAAAGGCAATTAGAGAGAGAGATTACTCAAAGATAACTCACTGATCACTTTGTCAGGTATTGTACAAAAATATATATATATATATATATCACATGTTCCCTACATGTGAAATGCTATATTTGCACAATGCTGGATTAAATAGAGTGAACCAAAACACATGATCTATGATCACTGATGCCCTTTCAGACTATGTAGCCCTCCTGGGAGAGACACTAAGTGTGTCTACAGTTTACCAAACAATTATGAAATGTGCAGCAATAACACTGTACTTAAAGTATGGTTTGCATGCAAGAATCAGTATTATATATACAGCGAATACACCACTCATCTGACCTAGTGAATGAAGCTTAACTGGGCACATGATCACCACAGTATGTCAATTAAAGGAGCTTTAGCAGCAATAATGTGAATCTGTAGTCTGGTGTGTGTGATGTGTGTTGCTAAGTGTGTGTGGGTAGATGGTTGGTTTTCAAACTATTTTGTAGTATTGTATTCTAACAGCCTGATAATACACAGATCTGAGGTCCAGTTTTTTTTAAATCTAAAATGTCTGGTTTGGCAAAGTGATAAGAACTGAAGTTAGTGTATGTGAGTGAGTGAGTGAGTGTGTCCTTGAATGTGTGTGTAGTCAGTGTAGGTGGTAGGCTTCCAGAGTGCCCTAAGTGTTTAATTCCAGCATGATACTTGTCAATTTCATGGATGCTACCATCATAATTTAGCTAAATTTAGCTCAATCATCTTGCTAAAATAAAAAAAAGTGCAAATGGATTGGGGAGGGATAAAATAAATTACAGACATGCAAACAGGAACTAAGAATGTCCCAGCTGAAAGAGAGAGTTTTAGTAACTACTTTACTAACTTGTACAAGCCATGGCGGAGGAGTCTTTGACAGCTCTGTAGAAGCCTTTGTCGCAGTGACAGATGGTGGCGGCTTGGTCATGGCTGGAGCTATGTGGAGGACACTTGGAGCATTCAGTGTTCCCAGCAAATGCTTTGAAGAAGCCAGGCTTACAAGCTGGAGAAAAAGAGAGGGGCAGGAAGAAGCTTGTTTAATTCAAGCCTGATGCCAGTTGCTTTACACATATAATAATAATCCTAGTAACTTCCACACAGTGGAATTATTAATTAAACACTGGTATCAGATCGGTACACAGTATTGGTCGATATCCAAAGCCCAGGTATCGGGACAATGGATCAGTGTCATCCCTTAATGGTTTACTATAAAAACCATGCTTATGGTGCTGTTCATTGTCCAGTCCAACACGTGGGAAACACCTGTCATGCCCCCTTTCTCCCACAGCACAGACGTTTGATTTCATTGTGGTCGAGTTTGGGCAAATAGGCATTTCCTATAATGTTAGGTAATTTAATGGTTGTTCATGTCAGGCTTCCTGTTACAATCCAAAAGTTGTCAAGAATGTTAGAAAGGTTCCCCTAAAAACAATTAAGCATTAATCAAACACTAATCACTTAAAGTCACTCATAACATTAGTTTACAAATTACTTGACAGGAGGTTAATTAGTCTAACCGTTTTTCTTAGTTACTAGTTCCTAAACGGATGCCTTCTAAAATTGCCTAAGCCACAGTTTCCCCTTCAGTTTCTACAAAAACACAAAACGAAGGCAATGAACTTGAGCGGGTGACAATACTACGAAAGGCCCGTCCTCACCTCAGCCGTTGGATACTGTATACACCACCACGTTGTGGGAAATACTCTCGAGCCCCACAAAGGAAAGTTGGTATTGTTTGTCTGGTATGTTTTTAAAAAGCTATTAACATACAAATAATGTATTATGAAAATGCAATTATAGTCTGCTTTCAGACTAAAACCTCCATCTGTTTACCTGGTATTCTGCAGTTTCCCGCCCTTATCCCAGTTTACTTTCCGATCTCATCCCTTCCTCCAGTTCTCTCCTGTTTGACCTTTCCATTTCCTTTTTCCCCATTTATTCAACAAACTCTGCTTTCCTTATCTCTCCAATTTTTCATCAACTGTTTTTCTCTGCCACACATCTCACCTTTTCTTAATTGTATTCCCTCTTTCTTCCAATATTCTTCCTTTTCCCATCCATCCTCCTGCTGTCTTCTGCTTTGCTCGTTCCCTTAAGGCTTATCAGAAGATGACAAAACCATTGCAGATGGCCTCCTTCTCTCCAGACTTATCTCAGCAGAGAGAAATAAAACACTAATAGTGTGATTATATAATATTCTGGGAATCTGGGGATGGTTTTTGCATAGAGATTTGTATGAGAATATATGTGTGAGTTGGGTAACAATTTCAGAATTATGAAATAAATATGCCAGATACGGTCAGGTCCATAAATATTTGGACATTGACACATTTTTCATTATTTTGGCTCTGTACACCACAACAATGGAGTTGAAATGAAAAAATCAAGATGTGCTTTAAGTGCAGACGTTCAGCACCCCGTTTTTAAGGGACCAAAAGTAATTGGACAAATTAATATAATCATAAATCTAATTGTCACTTTTAATACTTTGTTGAAAATCCTTTGCAGTCAATGACAGCCTGAAGTCTGGATTCCATAGACATCACCAGACGCTGGGTTTCGTCCCTGGTGATGCTCTGCCAGGCCTCTACTGCAACCGTCTTCAGTTCCTGGTGCTTCTTGGGGCATTTTCCCTTCAGTTTTGTCTTCAGCAAGTGAAATGCATGCTCAATTGGATTCAGGTCAGGTGATTGACTTGGCCATTGCAGAACATTCCACTTCTTTGCCTTAAAAAACTCCTTGGTTGCTTTCGCAGTATGCTTCGGGTCATTGTCCATCTGCACTGTGAAGCGCCGTCCAATGAGTTCTGAAGCATTTGGCTGAATATGAGCAGATAATATTGCCCGAAACACTTCCAAATTCATCCTGCTGCTTTTGTCAGCAGTCACATCATCAATAAATACAAGGGAACCAGTTCCATTGGCAGCCATACATGCCCACGCCATAACACTACCTCCACCATGCTTCACTGATGAGGTGGTATGCTTTGGATCATGAGCAGTTCCTTTCCTTCTCCATACTCTTCTCTTCCCATCATTCTGGTACAAGTTTATCTTTGTCTCATCTGTCCATAGGATGTTCTTCCAGAACTGTACAGGCTCTTTTAGATGTTTTTTGGCAAACTCTAATCTGGTCTTCCTGTTTTTGAGGCTCACCTATGGTTTACATCTTGTGGTGAACCCTCTGTATTTACTCTGGTGAAGTCTTCTCTTGATTGTCGACTTTGACACAGATACACCTCCTCCTGGAGAGTGATCTTGATCTGGACAACTGTTGTGAAGGGGTTTTTCTTCACCAGGGAAATGATTCTTCTGTCATCCACCACAGTTGTCTTCCGTGGTCTTCCGGGTCTTTTGGTGTTGCTGAGCTCACCAGTGCGTTCTTTCTTCTTAAGAACGTACCAAACAGTTGATTTGGCCACACCTAATGTGTTTGCTATCTCTCTGATGGTTTTGTTTCGATTTGTCATCCTAATGATGGCTTGCTTCACTGATAGTGACAGCTCTTTGGACTTCATACTGAGAGTTGACCGCAACAGATTCCAAACACAAATACTACACCTGAAATGAACTCTAGACCTTTTATCTACTCCATGTAAATTAAATAACGAGGGAATTACACACACCTGACCTTGGAACGGCTGAGTAGCCAATTGTCCAATTACTTTTGGTCCCTTAAAAAGAGGGTGGCCACATTTGAATTTGTTGTAGTTCCTACACTGTTCACCTGATTTGGATGTAAATACCCTCAAATTAAAGCTGAAAGTCTGCACTTAAAGCACATCTTGATTTTTTCATTTCAACTCCATTGTTGTGGTGTACAGAGCCAAAATAATAAAAAAATGTGTCAATGTCCAAATATTTATGGACCTGACTATATAAGACAGTGTAATGAAATTCAATCAAGACTTCATGGCAGACAGCCGGGGGTGATTTTATCATTTCAGCATTCTAATATTTTCCCCACGATAACTATAAGTAGGGAGCCACAGTTGTTTCTTTTATTCCTCACATCATCAGAGACAGAGACCATATAACATAAGTCTGTTATTGTATATTGTCTCCATTGAGACATCACCACTGTAATCCTTCTGTTGATATAAGCACGTTTTATTAAACAGAGATAAGTTTCATACTGTGTCGCATGAGGGATGTCCAGCTGCTACCCAGTATCTGGGTACTATGTAAGAAATCATTGCCATTGCATTGATTATCCCGGTAAATTGAAAGTAAATTGAATTAAATTGCTCCTGCTACTTATATGCATGCAGTAATGGAGATTAAGATTTCATAAATTCAGTAGTTGTAGGTACACTAAATCCCTCAGATTATAATGCGGACCAACTGATGCCGTATCTCGAGCATCTACATGTTTGTCAGCTCGGGAGACCTGTGGGAGAGTACAGGTTGAATGGGGATAAGGCTTCCTACCTCAGGCTAGATTGTTGTTATGTGACTCTACCCGAGGCTAGAAACTTGTTAGAGTGCCATCAACATCTCAGTTGTTCACTCAATTGATAATACAATTCACTGTGTGAAGACCGCCTGTAGAAGAGTAGCGGTCACACCAGCCTGGAATATTATTTTGAGAAAAGACAAATTGGACTGTCTTGAATACGTCTTCCCTTGTTCCCGTCCCACAGAGCTTGATCTTGTTCAGCTTTGACCTTCAAGATGTTTCACCAATGATGAATCCAATGAATCTCATTGATTGTTCCCAGCAAATCTGAAACTATAATCATGTTATCACTGCCAATTATAACAGTGTCAGATCTACACTGTCCATGGAAAATACACATTTATGATTGGCTTTCAGGTGTCCAACCTCTTTTCTTCTTGATTGACGGAAAGATTTATGAATGATATTTCCAGTATGAAGATGTTGCTTCTTTTCACTACAGTGCACCAGTAAGTTTCACTGCCAATTCTGGCTTTACGTCACCACCAGATTTAGAACCACAACTAACTTATCTTATGTTGTAGATGAATCATGAAAATATATTCAACTTTAAATGATATAAAACAGAGAAATTCAGCTCATCCACATATTTGAGATGATGACAACGTTCTAGCGTCCCGCGGGCGTCCTTTTCTGTACATTCTATTGTACAGTGTGCCTCTATTTATAGTTTGGTACGGGTTCGGTATGAGTGCCATATGTTTCTGGAAACCTACGATTCTTGTGATTCCAGCTGTGCATTTCAAGATCAGACCACCACAGCAGCTACAAACGAGACTTTTGTCAGACAACAACAAACAAACAAACGATAGCAAAAGCCAGGCAACTCACCGATGACGCCTCATATCGATGCATAAATCCATAACATTCCAACAAAAATGGCGTTGTTACATCGTAAAGGTCCAATAAAAAAATTCCCATAAAAGATTTAGTCCAAAACACTGATTACATCCATAAATATCCACGAACTGGCTTTGCATCATTTCATATCAGCTGGAAGATATGAAAGAATATCTTTTTGTTTTTAGAAGAAAAGCAAGTTTGCATGAGAGCACAGTGGAAAACGGTGCATCAAAATGACCGCCGAAATCCAACGTTTCTAATGAAACGTCTCTTACCAATATTAGCTCCATGTCCTGACTGACAGGCTACATTACCCAACCAGAAGCTACGTTGAAGTACAGGCTGAGCCTCTCTTTCCTTACGTGGATCAAGCTTGTCACGTCATACGGCTCGGATGACAGGCGTTTCGTACAGCCAATGAAATTGCCTAAAAAACGGGTATAAACAAGATGGGGTGGAGCTGATCCTAACAGCCTTCAGTTTGATGAGAACAGACTTCTGCTGACTGAGACTCAGTTTGGCATTGAATTAGCATGAAAATGCATTTATACTTCATTTTCTCTGTGTCAGCAATACTGGTAGTAAATATGAATAGTACCTCTATAAGTTTGCAAGACTATAAGCCTTTTCAATAGGTATATAGTATATATATCATTAATATTTTCAGTCTCAAAATGGAAAAACGCCTAGACATTTCATTAGAAAAACATGTGTAAATTTTCTGTGATATTGTTATCTGCTTTTTACTTAGATACAAGGAAAAAACAATCTGCATAAACAGGTGGACATAATTGAGTATAAAGATATGTAAAAGGGATGAGATGAAATATTGACACATCGACAGATATCCTCGCCAAAATCGCATTGCTGCTTAGCTCCTAATGGGAAGAGTAATTTGTCACCCAGCTTCCAATTTTTGAGGCACCTCAGTCACTTGGATATTACTTTCTTGCTATGTTGAGCTCCTGCCAAAGGCAACAAACACACAGAGTCATTTGAATTTCCAGCTGCTCCCTGCTCTACGGTGTTCGCTGGCAAGATCACCACCAAAAAGCAATTACAATGCTCATAGCACTATTTCTATCAAAAAGTTTGAAAACATCCCCCCCCCCACACACACAAGCACACACATACACACACAGGCACATAATGACATCCAATTTGTACCCTATCAGCTGTTTGGCTTTTTGTCATGGAAGGCATTCTTATTCAAGGAGCAATATTGGCACAAAATAGATATTCCCATTTTTACACTGCCAAAGGAGATATCTTCATATGTCATTGTGTATTCATCCAACAGTCCGAAAATTACAAAGATATTAAATGTACTTTTGTATAAGAAAAAAAGAAAATCAGCAAATCCTCAAGGAGGATAAAGTGAATGTTTGGCATTTTTGCTAAAAAAACAACAACAAAAAAGTAATTTTCAATTAATGAATTGATAGACTAATTGTTACTGCTTTAAATAACTTTATAGTTTTTTTTCATCGACGTAATTGGAATGTTACTAGTCTTGATATTACATTGTATGGATCCATAGCTTCTCCATGACTCATTTTAATCCTATTTAGCAGAGCTGGTTCCATAACATGTAACTCGGAGTTTAAAAGACATTAAGATTAGAGATAAAATAAGATATACTTTATATCTTATTTATCGCAGGGAAATTTGTCTTGGGCTCCAAGCCTCTGCACACAGTACAATTAAAAGAAAAATTACAATTAAACACACATTAAATACTTGTCATCAATAGTTACTTTAACATGCAATTTGTTTTCTGGCCATTTGCGGGCAGTGGAACAAGCTGTACACAAGACTGTTATATTATCAACTCTACACGCAGCCGATCGGAGTTGACTTTGTGCCCCAAAAATCTCTCACTTTTTTGGTCTGTATTGGTCTCCACCAACTAGTCTCCTAAGAGGAGTATGTGGCTCCTCAGCTGCTAAATGCTCCACTATGTTCACCAAGTGGTGATGGTGTATCGTGGGTTTCCATTAAAACAGCTGCCTGCCTGCTGAAAACGTTGCTGATGAGAGCAGTAAGTGAATCAGAACGGTAAAGTTGTAGGCTGGAAAACCAAAACAATGACCTTCAAGATGCTGTAAAGCTCTGTAGAGCTAAGAGGAAACTGCAGAGTAATTCTCTCTGGGTTCATAATTACAGGTGATCCCTTTTAAATTGCACAGTAATTTGATCCATACAGATATTGATCGTGGCAGCTTAAAAAAATACACTTTTCTAAACATCTTGCAGTGATTAAACTTTGGCTTTCAGGTCAACAGTACCACTAAAGAATGCGTGACATTTGAGTTTCAATAAATATCCTACAAAGGAAGTTCATCAACTGAACATTTGCAGGAAATTAAAGACATGCCAACCAAGAGATTTTGATTTGTTTAGGTGTCTAGAATTGGAAGTTTTCTCTTGGCTTTACTTTGTCAGAAACAGATGGAGCCAGAGACTATGTTTACCCTGGACTCTCAGCTTTGATATGCAGATGGAAAGTTCACAGAGAATGAGTGATGCACTAGTCTGGCTAGGCTGCGTTAGAGGCCAGAGTAAACACAGTCCTTAATGGACAGCGGAGGGGAACAGTGGCTCAGATACAGCGAAGAGAACGTATGGATTTCATCATTTCCTATTCCACTTTACCTGAATTCAAGGTCACTAGTTTGTACTTTTCGTGAGTCTTGAGACAGCAGGGGTCATCAGCGAGCAAGCTAAGCGTTGGTGATTTCTGGAGAACTCTGACACGGATGGGTCAAGAGGACAAAGATAAAAGGGAGAACACCGATGGACTTTAAAGTGTGTGAATCTGAAAGTCTCTCGTAATCCTTCATCTTTACAGTAAGAAGAGAAGCGGATCTGTTTACACATCGACTTCATAAAATGTACAGGAGGTGTTAGCTGGCAAAAGTATCAGTTAAAAGGTTTTTCTGAAACAAAATTTCAGTTATTGCGTAATCACTTAGCTTGCTGGTAGGTTTTTGGTTTTGTCTGCATATTCATTCTGATTCAAATTAAATTAAACAAGACGTCTCTATTAGCTTCCCCCACAATTCACAGAATCCCTTTGAATAGAATTGTGTGACGAAAGGACGTGGAACAAATAGCGTTAGCACTATGATGTTGCCTTATCTAGGTCATGATATAACCACCCTATCTCTGAGTAATCCTCTTGTGGCTGACACTGAATGAAAGGAATAGAATAATAAAACACTCGATTGAGATGTCAAAACAGTCTGGCAGAACGCTATTGGGGTGGAAAGCAGGGTTTGATAAGCGCTGATGCCTTTGTTTAGGCAGCTGGGAGGGAAAGATGGACGTGTTCGCGCAGAGCTCTGCTTATATTTGGGAGCGCTGGGGTTTTCCCTATTCTCTCTCACACTCTCTCTCTCTCTCTCTCTCTCTCTCTCACTCTCTCTCTCTCCCTCTTTTGCTCTTTCCCCATGCTGCCTCTCAGACAGCTTTGATCACAGTACCCTTTGAAGCAGTGTTCCAAAATGAAAACGAGGAGAAAGCAGAAGTCACCGCAAGTTCATGCCTAAACTTCCTGCAACAACTTGCAAAGTGCACATCTTCATTACAGAACGATGCAAAATATGAATTAAAGCCATAAATCATTAATTGCAAGGCCATATTGTGTTGTTACTATCGATCACCTCTTCTCAGCGAACGTTAATGAGTTCAAAGATGCAGTTTGAGAATCGCACAGCAGATCAAACTCGATAGATGTTACCTGGCTTTCTGAACCTGACTATAACTCCTGCACAGCAAAACAATAGAGCAGAACCTCTGGCTTCCTTTACCCAGGATGCTACAACAGTATTTCAGTGACGGGTGAATCTGAAAGGTACAGACATTTTGGGAAATATGCTTGTGTTCTTTCAGACACAGTGAGACAACAAGTTCATGTCCAGTTCAGAGATAACTTTGGGAAATTTTTAGCAGACACAAAGACCGGACAAAAGGGGAAACTGCTGGTCAAGCTCCGTCAAAACTGAAGACACACTGTTGGCCTCACAACAGTTGTTATGTTTGATTTACATGTTGTATTTTGCTGACTTCCTGTACATGCAGTAAGTATGCGAGAGTGAGTAATGTGTTACCATAACAGAGACTGTAATGTATGTACGTATATTCACGTACAGTATTATTGTGTTGCATTAAATTATTGGTATTATATTACAATTATCTTACTGTTGACAAAATGCATTGTGTGACTGTGATAGAGCTGTGTACTGTTAGTCATTATAAA
Organism: Myoxocephalus aenaeus; assembly: GCA_038501785.1. Classification (NCBI taxonomy): domain Eukaryota; kingdom Metazoa; phylum Chordata; class Actinopteri; order Perciformes; family Cottidae; genus Myoxocephalus; species Myoxocephalus aenaeus. The sequence goes on along the minus strand of JBAMJR010000121.1, from coordinate 144,436 downwards.
TTAAATTATCCAGCAGATTTTACGAGTGGCAAGACTAGAGTGGCAATACTACTTGCAGTCTGAGAGATACCAAATATCAAGAGTATGAAAAAGAATTAGCTGGTTGTGTCGGCCAATCATCCTCAAATCTCCTTGAAATCAGTTCCAGTTGGGTCAACAGGATGATATGTACTGTGAGACGATAAATATCTGTCAACTGTCAGAGTTTTTGCTGTTGCGTTAATACTGTGATAGCTGTCCTCTATATCTATGCCTGTATTAGACCATTGTAGACTGTCTTGTAAATCAACAGCAGAATTGTGTTTGGCAATATTAGATCTGTACATGATTTTTACATAAATGTGATACAATAATTAGATTTTTCAGCTGTTTAGTTTTCCTCTGAAAACAGACATTCCTATCTGGTTGTTTAATACACAAGCAGTTTCTAAATAGGTTTTAAGCAATATACTGTATATATATATATATCAATATTACAATATAAAATTACATTAATCTCCTACAGTCCACTTGAGGTGTCTGACAACTTAGCTTTGTTAGTTCAAAGAACATGCAGTACATGAGTGAATAAATAGACAAGCGCATATTGTTTTCCAAGTGTCAAGTGGGTTCCTGCTACATGAGTTACTGACCAATTCATTGTAGCGGTTGACAAGATCCCCTAGACACTGTTGCAGTGACAGTACAATCGAGAGCAGCAACTCCTGTCAAAGGGGAGGAACCGGGAGAATATAGATGCAGGACATATACGAGGGACACCACGAGAGTGCTGTTCCTAAACTGCCGTCTCATCAGTAATCTCTGCTGACAGGCTTCTGTGTTGTTTAACTACATCTTTGAGATGATTGAGAGCAATAGAGAGAAAGGATAAATATGAAGCGCAGAAAAGATAAAAAGAAAAATTACACCCGCAGAGCAAATAAAGAAGATATTACAGCCTGCCCCACATATCAACTGTACTAATGACTGCTGGAGTTCTCTCTGTAATAACCTGAGTTACCATATCACCACAGGGGTACTACATGAATTTTCCCCCAACCAGCTGAGACTTCTGTAAGTCTGCAAATTGTAGCAAGTAACAGGAGGTGCACTTCAATTGTAATCATGCAGTGTAGCTCCATTTACCTGCCTTAATTACAACAGCAAATCTGAGCTTCGTAAATGAAAGAGAGGGTTGGGGGAGTTTAAAAAAAAGACTAGGTGCAAGCTAAATTAGCTGTGAAACTAACAAATGAAGGCAATTAGCCAGCTAGCCCCCAGTCCGACTACACAGTCTAATTGGGAAACCAGGCCAAAGACTATCTGGAACAACAGTTTATTTACCTTTTAAAAAAATCTGTTTTGCTGACAAAAGGCCATATTTCGATAATGCTGATACGACAAAAAAAAGCCTTTACAGAAGCTTTGCATTAATTACCACAGTTGTTGATTTAAGAGTGTTTATGTAAATGCTATGTGGGTGAACCTTTGCATTTATCTACCACAGCATGATATGTATCAAGACAACAACTGACATACAAACAGCAGAAAGCCAAAACAGCTTGATATTAAAAGAAACGCCTTTCCTATTTGAACCAAATAATTGAAAGAGTCCAGAAGGTTCCTCATGAGAGCCATTTCAAAATGTCAAATGAAAATCCTCGATGACATACACTAATCTCTTCTTATCCACATTGTTGAGGGTCTCATAGCAGAAAAGGATGGTGATGAGAGACAGCAAGAGTGAGAATTAAAAGGGAGGAATGAAAATAGAGCAAATAAAGGGACACGAAGGGAGAAAGAAGGAGGGGTGGGGGGAATGTAAGTGAAGCAAAACAAAGTGGACAAGAGAGGAGAGAAGATGATGAGGGTCGGGGGTGGAGCTGTGAAGAGATGAAGAAAGATTGAGAGGATCAGACAAGGATGCAGGATCTTAGAATGAGAGGAGGGACTAGCGGTTCTGTAAACTCAAACTGCTGCAGAGGACTGGGGAGGCCCTGGAGATCTGTTATGGCAATGCCTTCTCTTCTCTTTTCTTCTCACCATTTTGATTCCTTCTCTGTATCCTCAGCTTTAGTTCACTGCTCTGCTCTAAAATAAGTACAAACACCAACACACTTCTTACCCCGGCAGTAGCCATCCATCTCCTCATGGCCGATGCTACAGACACAGCGGCCCAGGGGTACCAGCCAGTCTCCATCGGCGCCACAGTACAACTTGGGTGTGTCCCTCTCTTCTGCATTCTCCACACATGCGCCCCTTACTTCCACCAGAGAGGATGAGTCCATATGTGGCACCGTGTCTGGAAATGCTGCCAGGTTCCTTAAAGTCGATGGGCAGCGTTTGTAGAACACCTTATAAGAAAGGGGAAAACAGGAAGTCGAAGCACTGCCAGTCTTGTGAAGGAAATATAATTGATGCACCACCCACCAAAGTCGCACCACCTCTGTTCACTGACCTTGACGGACACGAGGGCAATGCAAGCTCCCACATCCTGGAAGGCTAAGTAGAAGCCCTTGTGTGTCACCGGTCCCACCTCTCTGACCTCGGTATTGAGGCGAAGAACCCGATCTCCAAGATCTGTCTGTGTAAAACTCTCATCTGCCGCTATGGTGTCCACCTTGAAGCCAACAACAACAACAACAACACCTTATTGGAAAAGTTAATTGTTACGGAATCATACCAGTAGCATAACAGATAACTTTTTTTGTATTTTATGATGCGGCTCCAATAACCAACCTTGGAATAGTCAGTAGTCCGGAAGCGTGTCCCTGCAGAGAGTGGTTCTTCTGTCTGCAGGTAAAATAGGTTGAAGGTTTCCTTACAGGTACCAGACACCCAAGGAATGGAGTTGCAGTCTCTCAGTGTGAAACGCAGCTCCACATATACCTGAGTTAAAATATAGATTAACAAATAAATCATCCCAAACTCATATCACATCTCAAATACAGAGCTATTACACATTTTCCAGTCAGCTCTACATATTGCCTGAACAGTGGGAAGCGTTTTGTTGACATCTTATACAAAAATCAGTTAGGTGCAAGCATCAGAGCAATTAATCAATTAATATAAAGTAATTAAAATAGTCAAAAAGAGAGCATAAAACTACAGTCATTAAAAAATCTGACAAGACGTCAGTAGCCCAACCCAAGCTCGTACAGCTCAGTTTCATAATAAGCAGCAATCCAGTCAAATAAGAAATACTGCACCATCTTTGATTTATCATGCACTGTTCTGTATTGACTTCAATGGAATCCTCTCTATCAGAGTGAAATCCTGTTTTTATTTTTTTATTTCTTGCAACGTAAAATGTGTCTTAGGGAAGTGGTATGTGGTCCAGACCCTCTGTGCAGCCTGCCGCTGGATCCATCCAGACCGTAGCCAGTTGTTCTGGTTTGGCTCCATTACGTGGCAAACCTGGAAGGTGTGAATAGGTCTGTTCTGCTCATCCATCTCTGTGATAGCATCCCACTGTAACAATATAGGAAGCAAATATTAGTAAATATATTAAACATTTTTATTTATTTTTGCCATATGCCAACAGAGTATTTATTCAGTAAATTGTTTGCCTACAATCTCAAAAATGAAAACTATGCCATTATCATGTGTGTCATTTGGGTGAACTGATCCTAAGAGAACAGTAATGTGTTGACTAGAGCAACTAGAATTGGTTGTTATTCAGTGTGTGTTATATTATTTTGTGAAGGGTTACAGATTAGTAGAAAATATATTAGTAATGACCCTACTATGTTTGGAGCTTACAATACATGCACCCATGAATGATCTGGGTATAGATCCACTCCATAAGAAACTGTGAACCATATATTGCATGTAGTGAAACTTAATTTCTATGAAAACATGACGTTTGAGAGAAACAGAGTTAGTTCCACCAATGTTTTCAAGCTGTTGCATCAGCCAGACGCTCTCATTTGTCTGCTCCGCTTTAACGGTGGGATGATCGGAGCTTCAAAAGCCGTAACGTGTATTGACAGAACTTCTTCCACACACCTCCTGGGCAGCTGAGATTGTGTCAGTTACACAGCTGGACATGATTATATCTCAAGAGCATGAGATCCATGGAAGAGCTTGGATGTGCTTCCTATATGTTAACATGATGTCATTTTCTCTGTTTCACTGGAAAATAAAGGGAATTATTTTCCTAAACTATGATTGAACCAACCATTGGAACATTGCAAATCAATGCCTGGTTTGGTTACGTCTCTCAAGTATTTCCGTAATATTAATATAACTGTAATGCTCACTCTTTACACTGTTATCAGGTCAGCTGCAGTGACACGTTTGCCACCATCAGAGACTGGATTCTCCAAAGGATGCATGCAGCCCGTAGGGAGTTAACAAGGATCACTCAAACGCTCCATTGAACAAGTGATGGTGCACAATGGATTATGGTATACTGAGGGCTGTAACGACTACATGAGTTGTGTCCTCTTAATGTGGGCAAAATAAGGCTACATATCTTGACCACATTTGGAGAAATCCTCACAAGGGGACATCATGGCAGCCTATTGCAATGATTTTGGTCTGGAAATGCTTGAATTTGGACAGAGCTTACTGAACAGATTTCCATTGAAGGGGTTCCCAATTCAAATAAGTAACATGTAAATCTAAAAAAATGACTAAAACATTTGCACTTTTGAATTCTAAGCACTTTTACAAATAGGTTCCCTGTCTGTATAGACCTGTGATGTATCAAATAGAAACTTTCAAAATCAAGACCCTGGTCTGTCACAACGAGTCTAATACTTTTACCCTGACGACTCCACAAGAGAAGGACAACAAAGTACAGGTTTTTAAGGTAAGGCTCAGACCTTGTGAACCACAAAGTTACATTTGTTTCACATTTTCTAACACAGCATCTGTACTTTGAAATGTGGCATTCAGATTCTGGATTTGACCAACCAGTCTCACTGAGGCGCAAAAGACCACATCACAGGAAAGGTTTAAAACTCAGTTTATTATCATATGAATATGCTAAAATCCAAAGATGACAGTAGTGGTTAAGGGGGAAGGGAAACAATTAGTGTCATGCTAGCAGGGTAGAAGAGAGTCCAAGGCCAAAGGTCAGCTGTGCTGCAGGCTGCTAGCTTACTCACAGTCCATTGTCAACTTTACACCTCACTTGTTGGCAGTTCTCACTGAGCCACCACCATGGACAAGGCTGGCAACACTTTAGCTTTGTGGAAGCCCAACTCTGTCTTCAATCTGAGCTCCTTGAGGGGCTCCTGTGTACACAGAGAAACAGAAGAATATATGATTGATATTTAATATTAAAATATTCAACTAATAGTACAACTATTTTGTAGCCGACTACTTGCTAATGTTAGCTTCAAAAACACTAAAAGCAACTATTTTTTAGACACGTAGTTTCAAATTACACAAGAACCAATTATTTTAAAGCCATTTGCTAACGGTAGCTTTAAATTAAACTAGAAGAAACTATATTATAACCACTCGCTAACGTTAGCTTCAAATTACACAAAAAGCCTCTGGTTTTATGTTTTTGATTATTTCTACAACAGTACAAAAACTGTAGAGACTACAGTATCCAACAAACTACTTAACTTTATATTCTTACCTTCAAGTTCAGTTCCCACATTCCTCTTCGTTTGACATGCAGAGAAGGTTCAGAAAGTAACGGTCGAGGAAGCACATGCTATTTTTACGACATACCCCACTCTGCAATTACATTAACGGCGTACATTTTATAAAGTTAATTGTTCTGTTGTGTGGGTGCACGCTGCTTAAAAAGACGGCCTCGGCTCTTGTTAAAGACAAAATTTACAATGTCAAGTGTTTAAATGCCGGTTAATCCTAAATGTAGGCTATACATGTAAAGATACAAATTATGTACTGTTTTTTTTTTACCTATTCTTCTCCAAGATACAGATGACTGAAGCCTCCTCCAAGACTGAAGACTAGGACAGGTCCACAGACTGGGGCATGGAGGATGTGAGAAAGCATATAAGTAGCTAAATAGAAAGCACTTCTTATTGATTTCACTCTCCACCATGGTGGTACCTACATTGTGAAACGATGTACTACTGATATCTGCAAAATGGGATGTTCAATAGGAGAAACTTATCCAAAAATGCTGTGTTGAATGTGATATATATATATATATATATATATATATATATACTTGTTCATTTTAGATCAAACACACACCTACACACACTACACAGTCCTTAATGATGAAAGGTGTTGCACAAAGAGAGACCCAAAGAAGGTAGATGACAGAGTTGTGTTATAGAGGAAATTGAAACAACTGAGGTGGAGTGTTTTCAAATATAAATTATTTAATAACACTTTAACCTTGACTTGAGCGTACAGTGCAAAAGCAATTAATCTAATAATAATTAAGCTATCTAAATTAGCTCTATAGACACCCAGTGGCTAATGAATAATCAATCATAATCACTTCCACTTTCAGTTGGAACTCCAGCCAGACAATAATACTGTGCCCGTGCCTTTATGATAAGTGGACTCTGAGGTAGTAATCATTGCTGTTGGAACTTGAGGAGCAACTTCTTGGCATTTGATTATAATATATTTAATAACATCACAATCATTTAATTCAACTACTTCATGTTATGGTCACAGCAAGAATAAACTATTCTAATGTTCGCTTGCCTGTCTTGAAAAACGTCTACTTTTCAGCGCTGTGGTGATGCTTCGAGCTAAATGCTCATGTTAGCATGCTTACAATGCATGTAGATGTTAGCGTTTACTATCTTAGTTTGGCTTGTTAGCATGCTAACATTTTCTAATTAGCATATTACAGCTGAGGCTGATGTGAATGTCTATAGTCTTTCAGGTATTTGGTCATAAACCGAAGTATTGTAAGAGCTGAAACTTTGACCTGATGATAAACCTACATGAAAAGTCAGGGGTTCAAAGTTTTTACATATAATCATCTGGCTGACTGCTGGTGGTGCTAAAGGCCAGAGTCATTAACATTTATTCCCAAGGGAACTTGGATATTCACAGCAAATCCCATGGCTACATCAGAAAGTTGTTGTTGCAGGAAAGTGGTTGACCGACTGACAGACCGACATTGCCATCCCGAGAGCCATGCCGCTAGCATGGCTGCAAATCTCATCTGTGTTCGGAAAGTGAGGATCAGTCTTGTATTGTACTGTGAGGCCTGTGCAGTGGACTGTCACATGCCAGTCAACCTGTCATATCTGAGATTTTTTGCTGGTGTGTAAAAGTGGAAATGCTTTGGAAGTCACAGAAATAAATGTAACTTTCAGCTTTAAGACTCACACACTCGTGAGGCATTTCTCCAACATTATATACTTTCTATTTAGTAATTTCAGTTCCTTATGAAATCGAGTATCTTTACAGAAAACAGGCTTCCCGGTTTGCATAAGATCAGCATTAAGTAATTGAAGTTCCATTAACAAGAGAAAATGGTAATTTGTCACTCTGTGTGCCTCAGTGTTCTAAATGCCCCCTTGGGATGTGGCATGGTTCAGAGCAGAGAAAACAAATGCAAGCCCAGAGTTTGAAAGATGAGCTGCAGCCCATGCTCTCTGAGGCAATCAGATATGCACCTACTAATCACTCTGCCTATTAGCCCCAAGCTTAGCAGACTGTAGCAGACAGATACCAGGTTTTGAGTACAAGGTGTGGAACTAATTAAACCAACACTAATATTGCGATATGGGCGTACAATAGCAGGTTCTCTGAAACTGACCTGCTCACTGTTACTTAGTGGTGGAGGCTGCGCCTGTGATGAAATACTAAAAACTACAATTAATGCAAAACACATTTTGGGCCATAATTAGTTTGACATCTTGACCCTTGAGTTTGTTAAAATGTCCTCACTTAATCCAAAAAGCAATTAAAACACCTCATATCAACACAATGACACTCACACTACAATTAGACCTGCCCCTATGAAGTGTTCTATTGACTTTTGCTTGTTCGGTCGCACTCCACATCTAAAGTGATTTTAACAAAGTTTGCAACACAGAAATTAATTACTACAGTGTCTGAATACAGATGATGATTTGAAGGAGTGGGAGAATCATGGAAGATCATTATTGCTTCATAGATGCTCATTTACTTGAAGAGTTTGAGTCTATCTTCAGACTTGAAGTGGAAAGACACAGCAGCTGCTCAGTTTACATCAGTTCCATATAGCAGCCATATTGCAATAGTGGAGTGCTGAGAGGATAAGCACTTGTGGCTGCAGTGACAGTTCTCTTGTGTCAAGAGGGGACGATGCTAATCATTCATGCATGGAGGAAAACATCCAATTCCCTTGTGCTGTGAGGAGACTTTTATCTTTCATACTCGTACTAATGCAAACATATTTTTCTTTCTGATTTGAACATGCCTCGTGACAGGAGGTTCAATTAACTGATCAGCTTGTTTGATGCAGGGCTGCACAGCATGTTGGGATTTGTGTTTTGGCTGCTGTTTGAGCCTCTGCAACATAACTTGCACACGCTGTGCAAATTTAACACACATACAATATTAAAATCCTATTTGAATCCCTTTTGTCATGTTGCCACAGGAGACACACTGCATGTATGTATTAAATGAGATGATCAGTCGACTAAAATTAAGTTGTCAATGTAGAATTATGATGTTACTTAATTTTGATTGTCTTTTGAAAATTGGTCATGTATTGAAATATCACTTTAATGAATCTGTGTTTCTGTTATTTCTATATTGTTGATTTATTTGTGCCAGTGACCGCCTAATCAAAAATGATTAAAAACGTATAAAAAAGTTGTGCACAATGTTTGACTTGGGTGCATCCAGTTTTCTCCTCTGTGGACAGTTTTTGTCTCAGGACTCAATGGCTCCTTGCAGCTTAAGGTCTGCACTCAGCTCCTGACAGAAAACGTTGACAGCCACTGAAGTTGATCAATGTTAAGTTGCTATATGCAGGCTGTTTATCGCTGAAAAGAGGCTTAGAGGGAATTGACCCATCATTCAATTTGGTGGTTGAGCTTTTCATTTAGCGTTATCGTGAAATATATCTTCACAATTTATTTCTCTGAGAATTTTGGTGAAAGTAACACTATAGAAAGTGTGACTAGAAATGTAGATGCATTTCTAAGTTCAACACAAAGTCAGTCAAAGTACATTTTACTTTTGCCCCACACAACGACTGCTTTTTCCACCTAGTAACCATTCCTTGCCTACTCATGGCTTATGTGTCTTATTAAACCACACTGCGAGTGGTGGCAGTGGGAGAACTGTGAGAAAGGAGAGAGCAAAAGAAAGGGAGCAAAAGAGGTGCCATTTATAGGGATAATGTAATGCTAATGCAGTGCTTTTAATGCCGAACAATACTAAAACCCTTCAGTGGAGCTTTTGTATTTGGCCTCAACCTATACACTACAGTATATGATACTTTTAATAAATCATAATCTAGGGTGACCAGACGTCCTCTTTTTCCCGGACATGTCCTCTTTTCGAGACCTAAAAAAAGCGTCCGGCAGGGATTCCAAAAACGTCCGGGATTTTGCTACGTCGGGGAAAATAGTTATTACCCCCTTACAAGTTTTGGAAATGGTACGTCCAGGAAAATAGTTATTACCCCCTTACAAGTTTTAGAGAGAACTGTCATTGGTCGACCGATCTCAACGTAAATGTAAGTTCACTGCATGCTCACCCCCCCCCCCCCCCCCCCCGCGACGAAGTGTCCTCCTTCTCTCTCTCTCTCTCTCTCTCTCTCTCTTTCTCTCTCTCTCCTCCACCCCCCCCCCCCCCCCCCACCCCCCCCCCCACCCCACCCCACCCCACCCTACATAATCACATTCTGACACTGGCCAATTACTTGTCTCAATATCTGAGAATATGTGAGAAACAGGTTGTGAAAAAATTCATACATAGGAGCTTTTTTCATTATTATGTGTGGATGGGATTTGGGATCGTCAGCGGACTTTACAATCTGTGCAACATACGACATCCTTTCCCCTTGGACCCTCGCATGGGTCATATACAAATGAATTATAATTATAATTAATAATTATACACTTAAGTACACCTGTACCTATAATGCACACAGATACTGTTGTGTTACCAACAATGGTGGAGGCTGAGAGGTATGAGGTTTTGATTAAAATAAGACAATTTGTCATTGTCAGACTAAGGGGAAAAGAGACAGAGAGATGTTATGAAAATATCATTAAATCTCTGTAGTAGTAATGAATTATTGATTCAACGTGAATCTGGGTGGTGGCGTCGTGTTTTTGTTCAACAAATTAATGTCGTTGTTACTTCCCATAGAAAAAACCTGTGTAGGCAATGTGCAAGGGAGGAGAAGCTGTTGCAATATTGGTATTTCGCCCTGAAAATATCTCAGTATTTTTGCTACTATTTATTGGTTTTGCTCCAAAGGATTTATTACACTTTTAATAATAGCCTGAAAGCCCAAACAGTCCCCCCACCACCTCATGTCCCAAATTAGACACAACAGCATGGACAAATCACTGTTGTTGCTGATAGTTGCAGTCCCAGCTGAAATATTTGTAAGAATGAAATCTACAGCATTTTCCCTTCAGGCTTAGCCCTGTATGACTGATATGCTACAATTAAATTAGGTTTAATATCTAGATGTTCTAAAGGCTAGATAAAATCTGTATTCATTGCATATAAACATTGTCGCATGTGTTTAATAAAAAAACACGAGCGGAGAAACCCAGACACCATTATGTCAAGATCTTTGTGTTTTAGGAGATTTATTCTGCCTTTACGTTTCAGAAATGGTCTCTAAAAGTGTAGTTTGTGTATTCTTATTTATATTTTAAGTGAATGTTTGTGAATAAAATTGAGGCAAAAGGGGAGCACAGGATGAAGAATTCGACGTTTAAATGTCATTATTTTACCAGTAACATTATGCCAGCATTGTTTAAATTGCTGAATTTATCTGTATTAATAATCCATAACACTCATGTTAAAATCTGTAATAAGGCAGGCCCTGAAGGGTTCATGATGTCAAGCTCAAACTGGTCATCATTAAAAACATCACAAGAAACGTGTGGATATCCAGCCTTTCAGGTCTGGAGTGTTTACATGCACACAGCTGATATGAGTCCATCTGACATTTATAAAGGACCCAGTTATCCATATCCCTGATCATTCATTAATAACTTTATCCAAGTTTCTAATCCCTCTGTCTACGGAGGTATGTAATGCACTCAGGATGAACCCTATTAAACTCAGATATTGTAGTTAAGTGGAAGTACCAGCACAATCATTTAAATCATTTAACAATGCTCCATTACAAGTAAAAGTCCTTAATTCAAAATCATACTTCAAGCTACACAATTCCACATTCAGATCTATGATTGAGGGATTTCCTCCACACAGCCTTGTGGCAACAATTGAAGGTTTAAATGAATTAAACATACTAATGTTGCAGGAAAATGTTAATTGTGGCTGATATATAGTACATGACTTTAATCATTTTTGTAATACTAATAAAATCATGTGTAAGCAGCATTTTACGGTTGTAGCTGATTGAGCTGGAGCTAATTTATATACTGATATAGTTAGATCAGATAAACCTGAGATGAGATTATTGGGGTAGAAGAGAAGTAAATAGTGTTCTGCTGCAGAAACCTGTATTTCGTTTTTTGTCTTTTTTATTTTGCAATATTGAATAATTTGACCTTGTTGGTCCTCAAACAGTAATTTAAATTACACCATATGATAAGTATAACGTCTGTTTGGTTCAACTGCAAACAACTCCCATACATGTGGATCCAAACAGTCACTGTTTTTTGTAAAGGGTTATTGGAAACCACTGGTTACATCTTTGACTTCCTAGTACCAGTTATATAGCAGGAGGGAGATATGAAATTCTCTTTATCCTCAGTTTACCCTGGTGTCAGGCTTTGGCCTGAGTCAACATGCAGACCATGATATTGTTAATCATCACATTGTTTGTTTCTTTGGCTAATTACTCTGTCACTCGAGTAAAAGACATGCATTCTCAGACCCATCAGACATCCTGAAGCTGGATAGGGTGTTTACATGCCACAGTGTTCTTGTTTCTCTTTGACTAAGCAGGATCACACATTTTTGTTTCTCAAAAGTAAGATAAGGATGTATCTGGGTTTCTGAAACACGTTCTTAGGATTTGGAAAAACCACCTACGCTTTCCCTGTTAAATTAAATTAAACATCCGTCTACAAACTCGCACACAACTCTGGCAGAATAATAGTGCAGTAAAGTCTCATTTATGCGGCCGTATGCTCACTACTTACCAAACACATGCATCTACAACACGTCTGCATAAACAGTCTCGGGCTTGCGCAGGTGTGTTACTTGTACTTGCGAGTCCGACGTGTTTTAAAGAGTAAGGTTTTAGCAAAGATGCATGTGTTTGGGAAGTGCTGAGATAGTTTTGCTGTTGTTGAACCTGGCCGCCGTCTACTTCAATTCATCAAGAACTTTCCCCGCTTTTTGATCCTTTGTTCACCATGGAGGCATGCGAGAAAAACAAGAATTCAAGGTAACACAGGGTGAGTAATTGATATGCAAATGCTCATTTTGGGAGTGAATCATTCCTTTAAACAGCTTTTCATTAAAATGAAGCAAAGCCTTGTTAAGTCTTTCAACTCCCTGCGGTGCTGTGCTTGGTGCTTCCTTGTGTTGGTGATGTCAGGGCCTAGACGCTAAACATCAATGCTCATCTACATTCACATCATAATTCAAACGATAAGATATTCCTGTATTAGTCCCGCAGCGGGGAAATCTACAGTGAGTTGGTGGATTGAGGTGATGCACATGTTGAAGTAAAGCATTGAAAGACTGTTGAAACATTTAAATGTAACTTGAACATCTTGAAAACGGTTCACTTTTCAACCACACCTAGTGTGGTTTTAACCTTTATACAGACATTTTTGACCAACAAATCACTAAATGGATGGCACATTGGTCAAACTACTGTCAGGGAGGTTGGCATGTAAAATATGTAACCTGCTGGTTATGTTTTTAATGAGACCCAGGGTCCTGTCTTCTGCTTGTATCTGACTTAAGCAACTTTGACTACTCAGGGTGAAGGGATCAGTTTTGGAAAGAAATTGTTGTAGATCTGATTAGGACAGTTTGAATGTTAAGGTCTAAGATACTCTCTACTTAATGAGTAAATATAGTACATCAAACTTTCATTTCATTACATTTTTGTGTATATTTTTCAATGTGTTAACTTGTTTGACAGGTTATATTCAAGTTTGTGTAGTTAGTAGCTTTGTACAAAAGCCCCAAACTGATGAAGTGGATATTCTTATTCTAAGAGATGCTAATGTCACTCACCCCATTGACAGGATAGGTCTTCCAGTCCAGCTCTCCTAGCACTGTCGTAGTGTCCAACAGAACCACTAGACAGAGAGAGAGAGAGAAAGCGGGGCAATAGAAAGTTATGTAAAATGTAGAAGAAAAGTTGGAGGAATGACAGTAGAAGCACAAAGAGTGACAGGAAAGAGCAGAGAGAGAGTGCGAGAGAGGTTGGACAGTGAATTTTAAAAAGAAGAGAAATGGAAGTGACGAAATGGGAAGAGAGCAGATAATAGTTATCAAGCTGTCAATGAGAAGCTGAGGGAGCTGTAAAGCCCTTATCAGATTCAACCACCTATGAAATAACAGCTCTTAGGAAAGTCCAGGACAACACCAACACTAACACAGATCTGCCCTCCATCTGGAAGTCTGGGAGATTAGTACTCTGCCTTTCAGAGGTCAGGAGTTTTCTGTGCTTCATGACATCAAAGATAAGTCAGAAATGAATAAAGGCGAAAGATAAAAGACAAATACAGCCAACCTTTATGAATGCCGACAACCCTTTCAGTAATCGTATCATACTCTTCAGAGAACTGAAGTTCACCCTTGAGCCAATTGATATCATTTTGTCACGTGATACAAAAGCCAGATATTTCATAATTTTGTATCCAACAGCCTTTTTTGGCAACACCTAGCTGGTTGAGGTTAGACAGTAGGGTCAGGATGGATCTTTGGTCGGGGCATAGTACCTGAACACATAGGGATTCCGGTACCTGGTGCGAGTATGAACGCCTGGCCAATCGTAGCGTTGGAATGCTACATCTTGCCAAGAAGAGAAAGGGGGTTTCATAATTATGCCCTCATAAATATGCCCATATTGGATGATTCCTCCCAATTTAGGCCCAGTTCCAATTATCAGTGCCAATGCGGGAAGTAGTGTAGCCTATATATAGCGGGGCAATGAAGGACAGTGTGGAGGTGAATGGGCGTGTGGCAAGTCTTTCATGCAGGAGACCAGAGCTTGCCTTCCGTCACAGAACTGCATTTAACATTTGCTGTTGTATTAATTGTGATTATGATCATGCCCTGAACTAAAACATGTGTTTTAGTTGCCTGACTCTACCATACCTTTATTTGCCACCATATTTCCCGTTAACCCATACCATAGTTGACAGATACTGTAAGAATCCAGTGAGGACTTTAGAAAACACCTACATAAGAAAAGAAGAAAAAAGTTGGACGTAAAAAAAGAAAAAGAAAAAAATCTCGCTAAAGTCACCTGGGGTTCCGCAGAGTCATCAAATATGAATTGTGTTGTCTGTCTCAGCAATGAGATATGTTGAATGAACACATGATGCATGTGATGAAAGTTGTTGGAAATCTGAACAGTTTCCTGTTTGACACACAGGCGGATGGACCGACAGACAGAAAAAAGCTGACGAGCAATAAGTCCAAAGGCAGGCGGGTAACTGGCAAACAATTAAACAAAATCTAAATACACAAGCAAAGGAGGTAGATAACGAGGGACAGGTGACAGCAGGGCTGACGAGCAACAGGTGGAACTCATCAAGGCGGGAAAGACAATCACACAGGCACCAAAGTAAAACAACTTCAACCATACTTGCATTTTGGGTTAAGTGTGTGTTCCCACCAGTCTGCCTTATGTTGAATTCAGACTGAACAATATCAGCCCAAAGATTTATATCCAGTGTAATGTGCATTAGTGGGAAATAACAGACGCGGCGACTGGGACACTTCTATCAAAAAGGCCTAGTTTTGCAACTTATACGACGTCCCTTCTGATTGGTCCAGGTCTGACATGTCTTCAATTTATGCCTCGAGAGCCAATCTGAATTTGAAAAACTATAATCTAATCTCAGCATCAGTGTTTGGTGGTGTTTTTGTTTGAGCATGTTAACAACGTTGTTTCTTTGCGTGCAACCGTGAGCACAAGTGTAACAATCTAAAGCTGTCTGCACTCTGGTCACGGCTCAGGCATGAGGAAAGCCATTATCTGGCCCTCGCTAAGCCCCCTGAGCCAATTTGATATGATGAATGTGCAATTTCCTTTGTCTCCACACAGCCAGTTAATTACAATCTCCATCGATAAAGTGTGTCCCACTTCAGCGGTCGACACTACAGACCAAGGAGTCACATCTTCAGTCGACCTGTCACTCCCGACTTTGCCAAGTCTGGATTAATTCAATGGCGTTGCTACTGTTTTAAGAACAAGTCAGATAACCAGAGAAGATACAATTTAATGAGACTAAATGAACCCCTTCAGTATTTACAGAGACTTCATTTAGCCTTGATCCCCTGCTGGTAATTAAGCGCAGAATTATAATAAGATGGCCTTGCTTCTGTTTAAAAGGAGGACGTGGAGAGAGGAAGGTAGACAGACTGAGAGACAGACAAAGACAGAAAGATATTGATTTTTGACAAAATTACAAAAACAATCTTTCATAATCATGAGCAATGTTCCATGGCATGTTTGACGGGGGCAAACTTTCCCCACCAACTCCCTTTACTGTCTGTCTGTCTGTCTGTCCCGCTCATACGCACGAATAGAAACACACCAACACGTACGTACACGGTAATGTAGTCATAACATAATTAAATTCCTGCAACTGTATTTGGAGGCAGGAAATAATAGATGACCCAAGACCATAGTGCTGAATTTGATACACAGATTTTCTCACTCAAAGAGTGCACACACACACACACACACACACACATATGCCGACGAGTACTTATCAGGAGGACAAATCACATTACTCTTGTCTGGGTATTGTGTCTGGAAGCAGAATAATCCGGAACCTTTCTACAGGACCATAGGAATCTATCTATATAGGGGTCAATCTTTTGATATCTCGTCGATATCTACACTTGCTGAGTGAGGTGTTCAGTACGTCCATGAACAAATTAATCCTAAAGATGAGCTGAGTGTATTCAGTTGCTAAAAGCTCACTGAAAACCACCACAATCACAACGCGGTAACTCTCCAGTAGAGAGGTGGATGCTGAGCTATTAATCTTAATAACAGTGCACTCCCTATAGGCCTAGTTTTGAACCAAACTGAACAAAAACGTTTGTACTAGAAATAGACTAAACATACGTAGCACCTGACACTGACCAGACACGTTAACGTCACAACAGCTCCAGAAAACCACAACTTGATGCTTTTCAAATTTATTTTTGTGTGCAGATTAAACAAACGAAATATGATTATTAATAGTGATTATTAGTGAGCTTTAGAGGGGCTGGTGGGCATATGCTTTAAATACTGAGAGAACCAGCTGTCCAGTTTTTACGCGGAGCTAAGCGAACCATCTCCTTGATGCAGCTTCATATTTACCATATGATATCATAGTTCAACAAATAAGTGTATTGCTTTAAGTGTCAAACATTTTTTTTTAAAGTAAGGGTTTCTTCTTCTGTTAAACAGCCATCATGATACAGGTCTATCATTTTACCTTCATATTGTGGTAGATTTATTGGACTTATTACTATTGCCACCACTCTTCATAAATACAACCAATTGTGTTGTCCCGTGGCACCACCTGTGTGATTTCTCTATAAAAATCACCTAACTGTACTTTATTTAGATTTCTTCAGTAGACAGCCTTTATTAATTAAGCAGTTGTTTTCTAAAATTGCTGTGTGTGTCTGTGGGTGACATCGGCGTAGAGCTGAATGGTAAACGTGTCCTATATATATTACCTGCAAGAGGCTCATGAAGACTCAAGAACTAGGCATTAAGTTAGAATCCTAAATTATTGAAGTATTTGGCTGAGGATATTCAAGCAGCCAAGCACTTGCCTTAGATCCCTCAGAGACATGAACATTTCTATAAGGGCTCTCGTCTTTTTTTCAGTTTCCAGGATGTGGTTTCAGAAAGCCATTGGGAGAGAAAGAATCATTATTTTCTATATGAGATGGTAATAAAAGTCAACAGCAGCATCTAATTCAGCTGATCATAACACCGATGATGCTGCATGCATCCTTGTATGTAAAGAGGAAGATGCAGCATCTACCTCAATGCTACGGGATGAAATGTTACAGAGATGCCAGACCCCTCCTTTTTAAAATATGCACGAGATAACAAAGAAATGTTTAGGTGTTTAGTCGTTTGAGTAATTAGTTGGTTAGCAGAAAATGTACAAATGACAGTTTGGTTAATGGATTCATGTGTGAACCATTTCGCGAGAGAAAATACCAAGTACAGTCAGGTCCATAAATATTTGGACATTGACACATTTTTCATTATTTTGGCTCTGTACACCACAACAATGGAGTTGAAATGAAAAAATGTGGCCACCCTCTTTTTAAGGGACCAAAAGTAATTGGACAATTGGCTGCTCAGCTGTTCCAAGGTCAGGTGTGTGTAATTCCCTCGTTATTTAATTTACATGGAGTAGATAAAAGGTCTAGAGTTCATTTCAGGTGTGGTATTTGTGTTTGGAATCTGTTGCGGTCAACTCTCAATATGAAGTCCAAAGAGCTGTCACTATCAGTGAAGCAAGCCATCATTAGGATGACAAATCGAAACAAAACCATCAGAGAGATAGCAAACACATTAGGTGTGGCCAAATCAACTGTTTGGTACGTTCTTAAGAAGAAAGAACGCACTGGTGAGCTCAGCAACACCAAAAGTCCTGGAAGACCACGGAAGACAACTGTGGTGGATGACAGAAGAATCATTTCCCTGGAGAAGAAAAACCCCTTCACAACAGTTGGCCAGATCAAGAACACTCTCCAGGAGGTAGGTGTATCTGTGTCAAAGTCCACAATCAAGAGAAGACTTCACCAGAGTAAATACAGAGGGTTCACCACAAGATATAAACCATTGGTGAGCCTCAAAAACAGGAAGACCAGATTAGAGTTTGCCAAAAAAAACATCTAAAAGAGCCTGTACAGTTCTGGAAGAACATCCTATGGACAGATGAGACAAAGATAAACTTGTTCCAGAATGATGGGAAGAGAAGTGTATGGAGAAGGAAAGGAACTGCTCATGATCCAAAGCATACCACCTCATCAGTGAAGCATGGTGGAGGTAGTGTTATGGCATGGGCATGTATGGCTGCCAATGGAACTGGTTCCCTTGTATTTATTGATGATGTGACTGCTGACAAAAGCAGCAGGATGAATTCGGAAGTGTTTCGGGCAATATGATCTGCTCATATTCAGCCAAATGCTTCAGATCTCATTGGACGGCGCTTCACAGTGCAGATGGACAATGACCCGAAGCATACTGCGAAAGCAACCAAGGAGTTTTTTTAAGGCAAAGAAGTAGAATGTTCTGCAATGGCCAAGTCAATCACCTGACCTGAATCCAATTGAGCATGCATTTCACTTGCTGAAGACAAAACTAAAGGGAAAATGCCCCAAGAAGCAGCAGGAACTGAAGACGGTTGCAGTAGAGGCCTGGCAGAGCATCACCAGGGATGAAACCCAGCGTCTGGTGATGTCTATGGAATCCAGACTTCAGGCTGTCATTGACTGAAAAGGATTTTCAACAAAGTATTAAAAGTGACAATTAGATTTATGATTATATTAATTTGTCCAATTACTTTTGGTCCCGTAAAAACGGGGTGGCCACTTATACATTTGTTGTAGTTCCTACACCGTTCACATGATTTGGATGTAAATACCCTCAAATTAAAGCTGAAAGTCTGCACTTAAAGCACATCTTGATTGTTTCATTTCAACTCCATTGTTGTGGTGTACAGAGACAAAATAATGAAAAATGTGTCAATGTCCAAATATTTATGGACCTGACTGTATGTGCTGGTCACCGCCTTTCAGATGTGAAGATTTGCTTGTGAACTTTTCAGACAAATTACCCAATTGACTGGTCACTAAACTCCTCCCCCAAACCGCAGTTGTCCAATCGTAGCTCAGCAACTGTAACTAGGAGTTAACACTCCAATCAACAGCATAGCCTTCAGAGCCATTTGGTTGGTCATTACTGTATATTGACAGCAAACAGCAATATGACCAATAAATACAACATCTCATCTCTGTCGCCTTCTGAGGGAACATACACATGCGATCCCCATTCATTAGAAAACTCACATATATATATATATATATATGTATATATATGTATATATGTTTGAGTTCACTATATTTTAAACTCTTCACGTTGCAGTGATGGTTCACGTTGCAGTTTTTTCAAGTTTCCCCTATGTGCATCCCCTCCCCTTCAAGCCTGTCACCACTACAGGCAGACAGGCATCCTGGGGGGAAAACTGAGCACACACACACACACACACACACACACACACACACACACACACACACACACACACACACACACGCACACACACACACACACACACACACAGAGACACAAGACACAAAAAAACGAAGTGAAGGAGACTTTGGCATTTGGCTAGTGAAAGGGCTCCTGTCGTCTTTGAAAATGTTTATCCTACGCATTAAACATTCAGGAAGGAATATTAAACTGACCTCTGCAAATGTGCAAAGTGGAAGATGTCAAGAACAGATTACATTATGGCACCTATTTACCCATGAGTCCGGCTGAGGGGAGATAAAATGATTATGTCCTGTGTTTCTCATACATATGCAACTGCACACACTGCCACATGACTGGAAATTATTATTTTTTAAGTGGGAAATCATATATTTCTGTACATTTAGTGTCAACCACTTGCTCAACATAATAGGTACATAATATAATAAAGTAAGTATAACACAAGTGTCTGTGAGGAATAGTTTTGGGATTGTGCGGGCCAAAATCAGTTATAACTCATCGTAGAAGACAGAGCGGCAGAAATAGGCAACTCAAAAGCATCAGTAAAGCCGGCAGAGTATGCCGGAGGCTGACATTTACTGTAACAGGCTGTGCTGCCTATAGCTGTGGCAATGTGTCTGTGCATTCAGACTTTGCAGGTGAAGTATAATGTCAGAGCCTCATCCATAATTTGGTGGATTTAGCTCAGTCTGTAACAGCTAACGCACCTATAGATATGAATTTCTGCATGTTGATGCTGTAAATGTGTATTTCAGTGTGTTTTCATTGAAATTCAAAGCAATTGATTGCATTTTGAGATGAGGTTTGATTAGGTTGAAAACGTACTGAAACATGACTTGAATTGACATGATTAGTCTTTTCAAGACGTGTGCTCTAAATTGCACAATATCAGTAATTAGGACTGCAGATATATCAAAGAAAGCCAACAAATTCACAATTTCTGCATACATTTGGAGGGAGTAAACAAGGTTTAAATGTTTTCTTTTTCATAAAATACAGAGCAAAGTTAATGTAATTTTAGATGGAATGGCTTGAAGAAGATACAAGAACATTGCTATGTTATAAGACTGCCATCTTGGTGAAGACAACACATTTGGTACCTGTATAAATGTGATTTTTTTTGGATATGATAATCACTTCCAAAAATGCGTGTTGTAAACTATACATTATCAATGAGTAGGAGTAGAGATAGATCAACTGTGAGCTCTATTTTGAGACAGAGTAGCTGTACAAAAGTAACCACATGATTAATACTGCCATGTTCAGTCTTTCAGTGAACGGGACAACAGCTAAATGTCCTGAAACCAAGACCGTTTTGGAGCTCTGCATGAACAAATGTGTGTTTTTGATACATTCAGAGCCTGACTGATCTATTTTAAAAGGCATTATCATCATTGCATGTCCAGTCCTTTAAAGCAGTGCTGTGTAAGCTAGCAGTGGTAAAGTGAAATGTCCACACGCATGTTCAAGCTGTACGATGCATGTTTCAATGTGTTTTATTTGTTGGTGTTTGGCAAATAGAGACCCTGACATCTAAGGCTAAAACCAAACCTGAAGAAAAACACATACTACAACTCTGCATGGCACCAAAGACCAGTGAAGGTATTTTAAATGTGAATTGTGTTGAAAGTATTTAACATGTGAAACAATTATGGTTGCAGACAGTTTTGAGAAAGCGCTGCAAGTTGTTTTGGGTTTTGCGTGTGAACGTGCGTGTGTGGAGGAGGGGGAGAGAAATGCTTTAAAATGGTTAACATCATTAAAACTGGTGCATCCACGCTTGCTCCAAGTCTGTGGTTTGATGCTCTTTGTACTCACCTTGGTTTGTGGTTCCCGGGTCCGACAGGATACTTCTAAGAAAGAACAAAAACACAAAGTATTTCCCACTGGAGCACATCGTTGAGTCAGACACGAGTGCGCTCTGAACTAAAACGCCGCACAGACTCCTAAATAGATCCTCAAAATGAAGAGGTAAGGAGGTTTCATGTAAGAGGCAACTGAAATCTCCCCAGTATCCAGACCCAGGAGGGTGCACTCTCGGATCCACACGAGTTCTTATTTAATTATCTTGCAGCCATCCCGAACCCCTCTATGTGGACACGAGCAAACAGACGACAGAAACAGACAGCCATTGCGTACGAAAAAAGCCCGACGGCTCGAGCTGTGTTGCAAGTTAATCAAATAAATGAACGGAGGAGTGTTTGTCTGGAAACACGGGCAGGTCGGCAGGTGCTGACTATCCCAAAAGTGTCCAAAAGCGAACTTCCCGGATGTGCGTTTGCGCTAAAGTCTGTTTGTCTTTGATGTCTTTAATTTAATGTTTTTATCCCAAAACGAGAGAGGAAAAGGGAAAATCCCGGACTTCCCTCCGCACTTTCTGCCAGTGCATCCCTCACTGCGTGTCTCTGTATCACTGCGTGCATCTCTCTCTCTCTCTCTCTCTCTCTCTCTCTCTCTCTCTCTCTCTCTCTCTCTCTCTCTCGCTCTAGCTCGCTCGCTCTCTTTCGGATGCTCTTGTGCAAGCCAATTTTGTTATACCTCAAGTCCGTGCGTGCAAATCTAACTTGGCCTTTGTGATATGTCTCACTTTACACCATGTACAACGCACCTCCATCAGACGGACTGTGTGGGCTTCTCTGTTATTGATTCAGGGGGAGACACTGAGGAGATGAGAGGAAATATGAAGCCATTATTGAAGTCGGTGCATCCCATCTGAGCCATGATGTAGGTTACCTGCATTGGACTATGTTGTAGGAATAGTAATGTGTCTGGGCCAGTTTCTATTTATGGTGGCAGGGGAGGAAGGCGAGCAGACAAATAGAGTATAAGTTGATATGGGACCTGGTGGGTTGAAGGTGCACACACACACACACACACACACACACACACACACACACACACACACACACACACACACACACACACACACATTCAGTGTTGGAGTCACTTCATTGTTGTTAGTGAAAGCAATAATCTGCTGCCTATTCATGAAGCCTAACGTAATGTTCCTCTTGCTCGCCAACATATGTGGTGCAACACAACAGTGACGCTTTAACATTATGCCGTTTCGGAAGGCTTTTATATTACTTTTATATTGCTGTTTATTTTTGCAGGAACATATTGCACATGAAGTGATGTAAAATACGCAGGATTCTTTAATCCTGTAGACATTCCAAATGGTATTATTGATACTTCCCGACAGACCTGCTCATTATGACGAACCCACTCAACACCTTGACATTGTAATTGAGCTTTGGTTAAAGCACGTCCTGAAGATGTTCATACTTCAACCTGGCCTGACTAATGGCCTGTGAGTTGTAATCTGTAACACAATAGTGAAGGTGATTGTTAACAGTCCACAGGGAGAAGGTGTAATGATCCTTTTGCCTTCAGAATCACAGCTCTGTTGTTGGAGGATAAAGGTGCTGCTCGGCACTCTTTGTCTGTTTGAGTGATAGCTGAAGTAATAACTCTGGCTGCATTTTGACAATGGAATTGTAGCATTCATGTGGGGCATAGAGTTCAACAATGTTAAGCATGAGGTTGCTGACAAGAAACGCTATCTCCTCTATGTTGTTTATGGGCTTGAACAGAAAATACATGGTGATGCAGATACTATGTGGCTCTCTGGGTCAGCAAGGCCGAGCTCCTCCTTCTGGCACTGGCACCCAGTGCCAAGCGTGTGGCAGGTGTCAGCCAGGCGGCGAGTCTCCGGCGAGTCTGCGGCGAGTCTGCGGCGAGTCTGCGGCAAGTCAGTGGCAGGCGCCACTCAAGTGCCGAACAGCGGCAAGCGAACGTCACTCGTCGAGAAGCTGACAAGCTGAGTGGGCGGAGTAACATTTCCTAAATCAGTTTTATGATCATAGTAGGGAGGAGCTGAATTTTTCTTCTTCTTTTGTCAATACCTAAGTGTACAAATAGATAGATATATAATGTATTTTTGTAGACTTAATACTTACAATATGCAATACTGCTGTACTATACTGAATATTGTTCTGCTACTACTACATTCCACTTCATAATATATTACACTTATACCATAATATAATGTACCAGATAATTGCCATCAGTAATCAGACAGGTGCCACCACCAGGGGTCCAGTAGTCAGGGAGGTGCGACAGCTAGCAGCTTTACCTGAGAAAAAAAAAATACTCTATTTAAATATGCATATCATCGCTTTTTTTCTACTTTAAAATAGCACTGTGTTAACATATCTCTGCAAAGGTTGACTTTGATTAAGTGAAGTTAAATATGTTTATATTTATATTTTCATAACTTGGGGAGCTCTCTCGAGTCACTTTCGAGTCCTTCGAGTCATATTTAGGTTTATGTTAATATTTATGGTTGCATTGTGTTATAATCATGTAAATATTATTGATATGGATTGATATGCTCTTGTAAGGCCAGGCTTTGCAGTTTTTTTTTGCTATGTCACATCAGTGGCTTTGGTATCGATTCATGGGAGTACGAGGACTTAGAGAGTGAGGAAGAGCTCCTGATGAAGAATTCTGCCCCCATTTTTGGGGGCGCTGGGGTTAAGAAACAGGACTCAAGTCTTGTCTCAGTGGATCTCAGTGCACCGAGCATGTCACAGCATGTCAGCACTATGGACAGCGGCACCAGACTGCAGAGGAGTTTGCCTCTGGGATATTGTTTTAGTCTGTTCAGACACTTGCATTATAAGTACTTGTTTGCAATCTGCTTAGCACAGTATTAGTCAACAAGAAATGTCTTTCCCCCCTACGTACACATAGTTAGCTCTCTAAATCAAAGTGTCTTGCACCATTTCCATTCCCACATCAGTTTTTCCAGATAAAAGATTACAAGTGGGAATAGCTTTTTGGATTGTATCTTTACAACATTATTTTGTTTAAAAGGTCCAGTAATAATAACTGAAAATGACCACATTTTACCCATCAATTTGGTTGGAAAACTTCTGGAACTAATAACTGTACTCACTATAAGCTGACCACATAATAAATAATAAGGAATAGCTGCATGCTAGGGGCTTTAATTGAGTATTTGCATGAACAGGAAAGATTTCATTTGAGAATATAAACTTGTAGGCCACGTTGGAATCTTTAAATTTGATTTTATAATTTTTTAAGAATTTGTTTGTCCGCTTTTCCAGTGACGAACAATCACTTTAAATCCACCATAACACCTTAAATTTTTGAACTGAAAACTGACACATCTTGTTACCTCAAATATTGAAACACATTCCGCCTTGTGTCATTACATTACATTACATGTCATTTAGCTGACGCTTTTATCCAAAGCGACTTACAATAGTGCATTCAATCATGAGTACAAACTCAGAAAAACAACAATCAATAATCAATAATCAATAAAGTGCAGTTTCTTCGCTAGAGTTAAATTTCGAAAATTACAAAGTGCTATAAATAAGAGACATCAAGTGCTACTAGAGTGCTAGTACAGTGCTACCTTCCTTATTCAAGGTGTAGTCGAAAGAGATGCGTTTTTAGTTTTCGGCGGAAGATGTAGAGACTTCCTGCTGTCCTGATGTCAATGGGGAGCTCATTCCACCATTGAGGAGCCAGGACAGCAAACAGTCGTGACTTTGTTGAGTGTTTAGCTCGTAGTGACGGAGCTACAAGTCGTTTAGCAGAAGCCGAGCGGAGTGCCCGAGCTGGGGTGTACGGTGTTACCATGTCCTGTATATAGATAGGACCCGATCTGTTCGTGGCACGATACGTAAGTACCAATGTTTTGAAGCGGATGCGGGCGACCACCGGTAGCCAGTGGAGTGTGCGGAGGAGCGGGGTAGTGTGGGTGAATTTCGGGAGGTTGAAGACCAGTCGAGCAGCTGCATTCTGGATGAGCTGTAAAGGTCGAATGGCGTTAGCGGGTAGACCTGCCAGGAGGGAGTTACAGTAGTCAAGTCGCGAGATGATCAGAGCCTGGACCAGAACCTGTGTCGCCTTCTGGGTGAGAAGGGGACGTATCCTCCTGATGTTGTACAACATGTACCTACAGGAACGCGTTGTTGCGGTAATGTTGGCAGTCAGGGAGAGTTGACTGTCAAGTGTCACACCGAGGTTCCTGGCAGTCGGGGTCGGGGTCAACACTGAGTTGTTGAAGGTGATAGTCAGGTCGTGGGTGGGAGAGCCCTTTCCTGGAAGGAAAAGTAGTTCCGTCTTGTCAGGGTTGATTTTCAGGTGGTGCGCGGACATCCACTGAGAGATGTCAGTCAGACAGGCAGAGATTCGTGCCGCTACCTGTGTTTCTGACTGGGGAAACGAGAGGATCAGTTGGGTGTCATCAGCGTAGCTATGGTAGGAAAAGCCATGGGCGCGAATGACAGAGCCGAGAGAGTTGGTGTACAGAGAAAAGAGAAGAGGACCCAGGACGGAGCCTTGAGGGACCCCAGTAGTGAGAGGACAAGGCTCAGACACAGATCCTCTCCAGGTTACCCGGTAGGTGCGGTCCTTGAGGTAGGACAAGAAGAGGGAGAGCACAGTGCCTGAGATACCCAGGTCCTGTCATGGTGATTCAAGACCGATTCATCATTTACACTTATCCTTTACAGAGATTACACAATACATTACATATGCCACTGTTGTTCTATCTCTTCACTTTAGAGGAAAATAATCACAACACTTTCCACATACGCAAGTTAATGAAAAGTAATTTTATTACAGACAGCCTTGCTGTAATTTACCCATTCAGCCCCTGTGCGAGATGTTTCTATATATGCAGCATGGAGCATCAGGAGAACAAAACTCTCGGGACAGCTACACTTGAATCAAACTGACAACAGGACCTCCGACAGCGTCTGAGGGTAAAAGTTTCATTGTTCCAAATAGCCTCAATCAAACATGGGGAGAAAAGCCTGCTGTCACGGAGAGGGCCAAGACACGATAAGTCAAATGAGGAAAACTCACATTTACTCTTTCCTATAGAACTCATGACGTTACACATTGTCAGTGTCCGAAAGCTACAGAAATCGTTTGAGGATGATGCAAGCAGAAAGATCAGTATGTTAAGACATCATTAAAAACCTTTTTACAATTCAGTCTGTGGGCAACATGATATCTGTACCAAATATTCAAGATATTTCACTCTGGATCCAAGTGATGGACCAGGTTTCAGACCGACATTGTCATCTATTGCAATGCTGTTAGCACGGTTCCAAACTGAGCGTAACACAGTGAATACAATTGCAGATAAAACGGAAAGTTTTTAATAGTAAAAGCGGGGCTTTGGAACTGTTGTTCAAGTATAATTTGCTCAAAGTAAAGCATTAGAAAAGACAGAAAAAAATGTTGCAAAGTGAATAGAGAAGATCTATCAGTGAGAAGTCTTTCAAGATGTCGGGGACAGAATGGCATGTGAAAGAATAAACCCTCATTATGTTCTGGATAGAGATTATCACTTTTCAGCTGCAGACTGGCTGGAACCCAAAGAGCTTTAGAGCATCATGTCCTGCAATCCATTTGCTCTTATACATCTTCTCTTCTGTAGGACACCACACATTGTGCTGCCTGATTATTCTTGATTTGGTCTGCCTGTCAGTCGACATCTTTATTTGTCCTCCACATTTAGAGCACCCATACCTCCTCTCCCTCTCTGCTCCTTTGCCTTATTTTTGTCCGGTCACACTCTTAAACCTCTCTCCTATCTGTGTGTCTTTCTCTCTCTCTCTCTCTCTCTCTCTCTCTCTCTCTCTCTCTCTCTCTCTCTCTCTCCTCAGCCTTTAACCTTGTTGTTCATTAATTTGGCCTCCCCCAACACCTCTTCTGCTTTTTCGTCCCTCTCTCCTCTTCCCCTCCACCAAAAAAACATTCCCCTCCTTCAGATCTTTAGCCGGAGCATCGAGCCACCTACCCACGCACTATTTTCACTCTGTCCATCTCACTCTGGTATGTGTGACCTCTCTCTCTCTCTCTCTCTCTCTCTCTCTCTCTCTCTCTCTCTCTCTCTCTCACACTTTCTCTCTCTTCCCTCCTCCCATCTCTCTCTTTGTGAATATTTCATGATTTGGTGGCACAGTGCTGAGGTGAGGAGCTTTCTCTGTCTGAGCTTTCACAGCACAAATATTTGCTCTCCGAGCTGGGTTCAGTTCAGTGTTAGGACAGACTAACTGTGTGTGTGTGTGTGTGTGTGTGTGTGTGTGTGTGTGTGTGTGTGTGTGTGTGTGTGTGTGTGCGTGTGCGGGTGCGTGTGTGTGTGTTTTAAGTAACAGTGATTACATGTGGCATGGGCCCCAGAGGGGAAAGGAGGTCTTTGGTCTCTTCCTTGATGTTACTGCTCCATTGCACACTCTCTGAACTCTTATAGGACAGATAGATAGATAGATAGATAGATAGATAGATAGATAGATAGATAGATAGATAGATAGATAGATAGATAGATAGATAGATAGATAGATAGATAGATAGATAGATAGATAAGGAAAGTCAGTATAAAAGTAGGACAGACGAAAGGCAGGATAAATGAGATGGCATGGAAGGCAACCACAGGAAATGTGGGAGAGAGAGTGGGGAATCTCGCGGTGCCTGTGCATTGACAAATATCTGTTCTGTTTTGGCTGGCGAGAGTGGAGCTCGATTGCAGGTCTGGAAGAACATCAAAACACAATTAAAGGCTGACATGAAACTGGTCTTGCAGAAGAGTGAGGACAGAGAAGAAGAAGAAGAAGAAGAAGAAGAAGAAGAAGAAGAAGAAGAAGAAGAAACATAATTGTATTTTATTGACTATGATTAGAGAAAAAGTGGGAAGGGCATTGATTGAATTAGAAAGACGGTACAGTCATTCAGAAGGTGTGTGTATGTGTGTGTGAATGGGAGGGAATAGGTTAGGTTAAGCTTGTTACTGACTGGTCCTGTTCATTACATGAATAATCAGCGTGTACAGGAATTATAACACATTTAGAGAGGCTAATTAAATTTTCAACTAAATGATTCTGAAATGCACTATGCATGAATTTTTTTGAAGTGTGCAGACACGACAATAAATTCATGACATACTGTGAGGAGCAGCTCCAAGTCCAAGGAACTGTGAGGGTTCCCCGAAGACCAGATTTCAGTCCCTGTGTCGCGGGAGTACAATGTTCAGACCCAAAATGCAGACCACAGGAGGACAGTATCAGTTTAAAGGAATTTATTTGCGTCTCCACCAGACCGTGTGGAGCCCGAGTTCCGACACAAAAGCAACCAGTCCCCAACGTGAGCTCCGTGGCATGACGCAGGAGGCTGGGGCGGTAGATCCGGGGTGTAAGTCCCGTGGCTTGACACCGGGGAAGAGGGCGGACAACAGGAACTCGGGGTTGAAGACGTAACAGACTGACAACCCAGGTCTGCAGGACCAGGGTTGATATGCAGCCGGTGATGAGCCGGATTGGCAGCAGCTGTCCACCGCTTGGGGGTGTGGCCATGGGCGTAGTCAAGAGGTAGGACCAAGAACACCCACAACGAGCACATGGCAAAACAAAACAAACAGGGGGATGACAGACAGATGAGGTAAGGAGACCTGGGGGAACAGAGGTAAGCACACAATGGGTCAGACAGGGATCCTGACAGTACCCCCCCATCAACGGGCACCTCCAGGCGACCTGCCCATCTTGGCAGGATGCAGCCGGCGAAAATCCCGGACTAAGGTGGGGTCCATGATCCTTGACTGGGGCACCCACGAGCGTTCCTCAGGACCATACCCCTCCCAGTCCACAAGAAATTGGAAGCCCCGCCCCCGACGGCGCGCATCCAACAGTCTGCTGACCGTGTAAACTGGGCCCCCGTCGATGAGTCGGGCGGGCGGCGGGGGTTTGGCCGGAGGGCACAGGGCACTGGTGGACACCGGTTTGATCAGCGACACGTGGAACGTCGGATGGACCTTCAAGGCAGAGGGGAGTTTCAGCCGAACCGTGGACGGACTGATAATGCCCTGGATCTCATACGGCCCGATGAACCGGGGGGGACAACTTCCGGGATGCGGCCTTTAGCGGAATGTCCTTGGCCGAGAGCCACACCCTTTGACCGACCTGGTAGCAAGGAGCAGGAATGCGGCGGCGATCTGCAACGCGCTTGTTCTGTTCCGTCGTCCGGAGCAGAGCGGCCCGGGCCTCCCTCCACACCTTCCTACAGCGACGGATGTGGAACTGCACCGATGGAACGGCTACCTCTACCTCCTGAGTGGGGAACAGGGGAGGCTGGTACCCCAGGGAGACCTCGAATGGCGAGTGACCAGTGGCCGAGGAAGTATGGGAGTTGTGGGCGTATTCTACCCAGGACAGATGAGTGCTGCAGCTGGAAGGGTTCGACTCGGCCACACAGCGGAGGGAGGCCTCGAGCTCCTGGTTTAGCCTCTCCGTCTGCCCATTAGACTGGGGGTGGAACCCGGAGGACAGACTGATGGTTGCGCTGAGAGCCCGACCGAAGGCTCTCCAGACCTGGGATATGAACTGCGGCCCGCGGTCTGACACAATGTCCACCGGAATCCCATGTAGCCGGAATACCTGGTTGAACATAATGTCCGCTGTCTCCCGAGCAGAAGGAAGCTTGGGCAGAGCGAGGAAGTGGGCCGCCTTGGAGAAGCGGTCCACCACCGTGACGATGACCGTGTTCCCCTGTGAGGGTGGCAAACCCGTGATGAAGTCCAAGGCGATGTGGGACCAGGGGCGATGTGGCACCGGAAATGGCTGCAGCAGTCCGGCAGAAGGCCGATGTGATGACTTGTTGCGGGAACAGGTGGAACAGGCAAGGACATATGCTCTGGTGTCTGCCTCCAGCGACGACCACCAGAAGGTCCGCCGGAGCATGTCGACAGTGCGCCTGATGCCCGGGTGGCAGGAGAACCGGGAAGTATGAGCCCATTGGAGCACCTGGGAGCGTGCAGGCGGGGGAACAAAGAGGCGGCCGGGAGGCCCGCCTCCGGGGTCTGGCTCGGTCCGGAGGGCGTCCTGCACCACCGACTCAATCTCCCAGGTGAGGGAGCCCGCCACACAGGCAGCCGGGAGAATGGTGCCAGGACAAGAGGAATGACCCTCGGGGGAGAACTGGCGAGAGAGAGCGTCAGGCTTCGTATTTTTGTGGCCTGGACGGTAGGAGATGGAGAAGTTGAACCGCCCGAAGAACAACGACCACCGCGCTTGGCGGGAATTCAATCTCTTGGCCGTCCGGATGTATTCCAAGTTCTTGTGGTCCGTCCAGACCACGAATGGATGAGCGGCCCCCTCCAGCCAGTGCCTCCATTCCTCCAGTGCCAGCTTAATTGCCAGCAACTCCCGATTTCCGACATCGTAATTTCCCTCTGCCGGGGTCAACCGGCGGGAATAGTAGGCGCAAGGCCGAAGCTTAGAGTCTGAGTCAGATCGTTGAGATAGGATGGCCCCCACGCCCGTGTCTGAGGCATCCACTTCAATCACGAACTGCCGGGTGTCGTCGGGCTGGACCAGGATGGGGGCAGAACTAAACCGCTCCTTGAGGAGCTGGAACGCCAGGCCAGCTTCTGGTGTCCATGAGAATATGGTCTTGGAGGAGGTGAGCCTTGTGAGGGGGGCTGCAAGCTTGCTGTAGTTCCTGATGAAGCGGCGATAGAAGTTTGCAAACCCCAAGAACTGCTGGAGTTGCTTCCAAGAGGAGGGGGTCGGCCACTCAGTCACCGCCTTGACCTTCTCCGGATCCGCCCTCACCTGACCCGTCTCAATAATGAACCCCAGGAATCGAACAGAAGTTACATGGAATTCACACTTTTCTGCCTTCACGAACAGCTTGTTCTCCAGTAGGCGCTGGAGGACCATCCGGACATGCCGCTGGTGCTCCTGAAGGTCTGTGGAATAGATGAGGATGTCATCAATATAAACAAACACAAAGCGATTCAGGAAATCCCGGAGCACGTCATTTACCAGCGCCTGGAACACTGCGGGGGCGTTGGTGAGTCCAAATGGCATGACCAAATATTCAAAGTGACCGAGGGGGGTGTTGAACCCTGTCTTCCACTCGTCCCCTGCCCGGATCCGCACCAGATGGTATGCGTTGCGGAGGTCGAGCTTGGAGAAGATAGTGGCCCCAGCCAGAGGTTCGAATGCTGAGTTGATCAGCGGCAGAGGGTATTTATTCCGGGTGGTGATATTGTTCAGACCACGATAGTCAATGCAAGGCCGGAGACTCTTGTCCTTCTTGGCGACAAAGAAGAACCCGGCCCCGAGTGGTGACGAGGACGGGCGAATGATTCCGGCCTTCAACGACTGTGAGACGTACTCCTCCATGGAGGCCTTTTCTGGTCTGGACAGATTGTATAACCGACTGGAAGGGAACGCCGCACCGGGGTGGAGGTCAATAGCGCAGTCGTAGGGACGGTGAGGAGGCAAGGAGAGAGCCCGGGTCTTGCTAAATACCTCCCCGATGTCGTGGTAGGCGGTGGGAACGGAGGTGAGATCAGGCGGAGGCACGAGGTTGTCCTGTGGACGTCCTCCAGGAGGTAGCGCAGACTTTAGGCAGCTAGCATGACAGTACGAGCTCCAAGCCGCAATCCTCCCTGCCGCCCAGTCAATCTGGGGGTTATGTGTGGTGAGCCAAGGGTGGCCCAGAACTAAAGGGCTTTGAGGTGAGGGGAAAACATAAAACTGAACTCTCTCCCGGTGGTTCCCAGACAGGATAAGCTGAAGTGGCAGGGTTCGGTGGGTGACTCTGGCCAGGAAGCTACCATCCAGGGCATTGACCACCAGTGGGTCTTCTAATGTCTCTACGGGAATCTGGGCTTGGGCTACGAACTTAGTGTCCATAAAGCTCTGTTCCGCTCCAGAGTCCACCAAAGCGGAGAGAGAGAGAGAGCGGGAGTGCAGCGAGAGGGAAGCAGGCAACAACAGTCTTGGTGGGGAGTTGGGAGAGGGCTCGGGTTTGCTCTTCAGTATCCCAACCGCTACTGGTGAGCACCCCCGTTTGGGCGAACTGGGCAGGAGGAAACAGCATGTCCCTGTTGGCCACAGTACAGGCACTCACCTGCTCCAAGACGCCTCTCCTTTTCCTGCAACGAGAGGCGAGTGTGGCCGAGCTGCATAGGCTCCACCTCCGAGAAGGAAGAGGGGAGCGGCCTTGGAAACTGAGAACCCAGGCGCTCGCCCTGATAGGCTGACGCAGTGGCGCGACGACGGAAGCTGGGGGATGATGACGTCACGGGCGACGCCCCCTGGGACTTGTAGTTTCGCTCACGTCGTCTCTCCCGCATCCGATTGTCCAGACCGATCGTGAGTTGAATCAGCTCCTCCAACGAATCGGGCTTCTTACAGCTGGCCAGCTCGTCCTTGACGGCTTCAGACAGTCCGTGGAAAAACACGCCCCTAAGCGCCGTCTCACCCCATCCGGACTCGGCGGCGAGAATGCGGAAATCCACTGAGTGTTCCGCAACACTCGCTTGTCTCTGTCGTAGGCGGATAAGGCGCTGAGCGGCGTCCTCGGAGTCCACCGGGTGATCGAAAACCCTCTGCAGATCCTCCACGAAGGTCACGTAATCCACGGAATCGGGCTGGTCGATGCTCAACGTGTTCGTGGCCCAGTCCAGAGCCCTTCCCCGCAGTAATCCGATTACATATGAAACCTTGGCCCGGTCCGAGGCGAACGTCCGGAGCTGTCGGTCGAACACCTGCCGGCATTGGAATAAGAAGCCCCGACACCTCCCCAGCGTACCGTCGTAAGGATCCGGGGACGGCACGGGGGACTCCCGGTCCGGCAGGGCGGGATCGGGCGAGAGGGGTGCCGGTGCTGGAGAAGGCGGAGGATTGGCTTTACGCGCCAGGTCCTGGACTATGCAACCGATCTGGGACACCTCAGCTGCCATGGACCTCTGCGTTTCAGCCATGTCCTTGATCATCTGCTGGTGTTCCGCCAGCAGCGTGCTGTGTCCCGCCAGCGTAACTGCTCCGGCGGCCGCTGGGTCCATGTCTGGTCAGTCTGTTCTGTCGCGGGAGTACAATGTTCAGACCCAAAATGCAGACCACAGGAGGACAGTATCAGTTTAAAGGAATTTATTTGCGTCTCCACCAGACCGTGTGGAGCCCGAGGTCCGACACAAAAGCAACCAGTCCCCAACGTGAGCTCCATGGCACGACGCAGGAGGCTGGGGCGGTAGATCCGGGGTGTAAGTCCCGTGGCTTGACACCGGGGAAGAGGGCGGACAACAGGAACTCGGGGTTGAAGACGTAACAGACTGACAACCCAGGTCTGCAGGACCAGGGTTGATATGCAGCCAGTGATGAGCCGGATTGGCAGCAGCTGTCCACCGCTCGGGGGTGTGGCCATGGGCGTAGTCAAGAGGTAGGACCAAGAACACCCACAACGAGCACATGGCAAAACAAAACAAACAGGGGGATGACAGACAGATGAGGTAAGGAGACCTGGGGGAACAGAGGTAAGCACACAATGGGTCAGACAGGGATCCTGACACCCTGTGTCAGTTGTCCACCTCTTTGGTCTGCCGACATTCACAGCTGTGCTTTGCATTTAGTGCTAATAAGCCAATGTTAGCATGCTAACCCGCTAAACTGAGATGGTGAGCATTAAGCTCAAAAGCTGTGCCTGTACAGTACTGTACGTGCTAGCGTTTCAGCTACCTGTCCGGTTGTCAGGGTTCACATGGACTAGGGTGACCAGACGTCCGGATTTAGGCCGGACAGTCCGGATTTTCAATGCCCTGTCCGGCGTCCGGCGCAGCATCAAGCCGGACGCGTATTTGTCCTCCTTTTTGCATACCTGCAAACTTGTCACCTTTCAGTGAAATTCACTGTTTTGAAATCAAAATATGTGAACTGGCCGGCCAGCGTTTCTGAGATTGGAGTGGAGAAGATCTTTGATGAGTCTTGGCCAATCAGCATTAAGATGTCTCCAGCAACCGTTTCTCAATACGCGTTCTTCTCTGTACTTGATGAGGAAACTCACAACTGGAAGTTGACGTTCTCTGAATACTACTGTTGTTGAGTCACAACATGTACTTTTAGGATGTTTTCAGGTGATAAGTTAGTTGTTTAAGCATCAAATCTGTGGTCGGTTATTCAAGAATCAGCCGACTTAAAAAGATACGCCGACGGGTTGAGGTCCTGCTCGCGGGACCGTGAGCTCCGCAGCACCGGGCCGTCAGCGCTGTGCTGCCCGCCGAGAGCAGCCTGATCCCGGCAGGGCTTTTTGAAATGATCCGCTGACTCCGATTTCTCCATAGCGGTTAAACATGAGATATAATTATGTTTTGAGGATCTAACGAGCAATCTTTATTAGTTTATTATTTATTCACAGTAACGTTACATCAGTTTAACGGAGGGAAAGGTTAAGATTCATAACTTAATGTTTTAATTTAACTTTTACTTTGAACTTCAGCGGTGTCTTTTTACTTTTGACCGAATTGATTGCAATTATATGTGTATCTATATAAATATATAAGTACATATATAAAATACATATTAATTAATTGTTAATTACAATTCATAATTACATATTAAGAATATATTACATATATAATATATATATATATATATTAAAAAAAAGATATACATATTAATTAATTGATAAAGCAGGGTATGCTCCAAGGAGATCAATTACATTAAAAAGGGCTCACATCCCCTCTCTTCACACTTAATAAAATCAAACTGCACCCCTTATATGCAATTATAATACGGGTAGATCAAATCAAGCATTCTGATTGGTTGAGAGTGAGTCACGGGGTGTATTTTATTCAGCCATAAAGTACTGTACAGCCTGTTTACATTTAGAGCGTTCCATATCAGTGCGCACTTAAAATAACAGGTAGATTTAAATTGCGCGACCGTTAGTTGTCATTTCAAGCTTGACAGTTACCAAACATGTTTGGTGTAAACTTTGATATTGTCACGTCCGCAGTAACGACTCGCAGACGTTGGTTTCCTTAACTTGCAGGTTTATTGCTTGAGTGTTCACAGTATTGCAACGGGGCTCTTCGCTGACAGTAAGTTAGCTCAAACGGAACAGCTAACAAGCTCACTTAGCATCCCCCACACGAGCATAATGGACGACAACACACACGTCACTTCCTCCCTAACCTAAAGATGAGGAATGAAAAGGGTTTGATCACAAAATCGTGATAATTTCCAGTGAGAGATAATTACGTCGGTAAATTCCCGACGCGAGGCAAGTTCTCTAAACATCATGGAGGAGAAAAATGACGGAGAAAAGACGGACAGAAGCAGCGAGAGCACTTCTTTACATCGGTGGCTGAGTGTCATCCTCCACCCTGCTTTCAACCAGTCAGTTTTATAGTCTAGTATGTGCGTCCCGTACACATACGGGACTATTTTCTCTGTCGCTGAAATGCGATACACAACGTTTGGTGGCTACAACTATTTTGTGTTGAAAGGCAGCTTACTATTACTATTTATAAAGTCGCAGGTACCCGTATTATAAAAGCAATAAGGTACTCGAGGCAGTACTGTATCTACAATAATGTACTGTTCAAGGGTGTTGTTAGGCCCGACGCGCAGCAAAATACCGAATAGTGTCCTCCTTTTTGGTGTTATGGATATGGTCACCCTAACATGGACTCCTTTAAGTATCAACGTGTGTTCTATTGTTGGTATTTCATCCTACCTATTTTTCAATTCCAGCCAAAGTTCATATTACACTTGCCCTTTCTTTGTTTTGAATATATTTCATTTCAGGGCTTAAACTCCATTTTATTGGAACTTCATTCTGAGTCACAACAGCATCTGAGAGTTATGATTTCCATAGGCATTCATTCTTCCCTGAATGCATCATATGCTTGTCAAACTCAGAGCGTTATCTAACGGCACAACATCCTTAAAGCTGTAAAGTCAGCAGGAAGAATCCTAACGTTACAATTACAGTCCAGTGGACTAAGCCCACCTCTAACTGTGGCTTTTAACCACAACTTCATCGCTATTAAATGGAACAGTGAGTATTGAATGAGAAAATGGGCCTTATGAAAATGAAGTTGTGTGTTAAGTTAAATATACATTCTAGGCTCGTTCTGCCCTTTTGCAAGCGTGTAGTGTTTGATTGATCAACTTTATTTCCCTCAAGGAGAGGTTTCATTTTAGTCAAAAGCAAAAAAGGTCACAATTAACATCTTGTTAATATGTTTGTTTGTGTTTTATCCCCAGGAATAATTGCTATAACTGTGAAAATAAATAAAGGGTACTAAATGGATACACACAACATAAACACAGATAACATTGAAATCTCTTCTAAGACATGCAAAGCAGGGAGCTCTTCATGAGTCACCATCATCATCACACTGCCCAAAAAGAAATATCACAAAGTCTGAGCTTAAGTGTCAGTCATGCTTTGAGTTTGACCTTATTCCAGTCTCATTGTAAAGACTATCACCTGTCCATATAGCAGTAAATCCTCTATGTCTTCCTTCAAGTCAGAGGACATGTTGGGCATTCAACCCTACATCTCCCGTGCAAAGAGAAGGTGACATATCAAACATCTAGAGGACATCACATAAACGGCGGCCCTTCCCCGCTCGCTGCCCACTGAGCTGAATTCCTTTGTTCTAAAGCTGAGAAAGGCTTTCAGTCGATGCGTGACCACATTTGAACACCTGTGAACACCTGTTGTTATAAGATCGATCTCAGTGGCAGGAGGGGAATCCCAGATGTGTGGTTTAGGAATTGGACTGAAGCTGTGTCTAAGAGGCCCAGTGGGATGTTGGATCCTCTGACTGATTAAGGGATGTAAGAGGCTTCATGCCCTTCACACATGTTTTATAACTACAGGTCTGCACACAATGACATTTGAGAGAACTATCCATAATGCATACTAATAACGATTTGACACAACTGCATTTAAACCCATGAATTCCCATTGCATTTGTGTATCAAAGGCAGTGTTCTTAGATCAGCATCCTGTATAACAATATAAGTCTGTGTATTCACACCCAAAGCTCACCATGGAAAACAATAAAATACTTGATAGTTCCCGTACCAGCTTTTTATTTTCTCATTTTCACGTGACCTGATGAGGATTGAGCTCAGGCCCAGTTTGATTAGATGAATCATTGAGACCCAAGTATCACTCCTCCGGGGGTGGGGGGGGGGGGGGGGTGGGGGGGGGGGGGTTTTACTCAACTTAATACATCTTCTAACTTATGGCTCATTGATCGCATTACAGGTTGGAGGCTCATTTGACCCGATGTGTCTTCCTACTTTCTGCCAGCTACTTCATCTCTAGATCTTCCACCTCATTACCTTTCAGTTGCATGATTAACCTTACTTGTCTTCAAATTGTCTTCAACAAGTGCCACACACGTCTGACTGAGAATCTGTATCAAAATAGCCCTTTTGAAAAGACAATCAATTAAGTTCAATCGTGTATTTAGTATGTTAACCACTAGATGTCATAACTTCAAATCCGTCACAGAAAAAAATAAACTCCTTGCACTTCTTCTCTTTTAAATTTGCTCTTTATTTCGAAGACTTTGACCTTTTCACATTCCATTAATTATAAATATGTCTGGTTTATCTGTTAATTGCCTGAAATGTATATATAAAATAACAAATTAAGCTGTCATTAAATGCTAATATGCACTGTATTTTACTAATCATATGGTAAAGGAAAAATACAGCTAAGATTGGTTCAGCTTTGTTTTTGCAGAAAAGAAAACATCTTTGGTCATTTTTTGGTCACACCAGATTTCTCATTCCCTGCACCGTTTAGTCTGAGCAGGTGCACTCTGGTAGTTTCTCAAAGGCTGTGGTGAGATAATGTGGATAGCGGAAAGAAAATAAAGCTTGTGGATATTGACCTGGCCTTGGCCTGACATGGGTTTTCCCTGCCTTTTAACAAATGCATGCTGGGAAAGGCTCCATTACACCCCTGACGCTGAATGCACTAAGCAGGGTACGATATGCAAAATGGATGTACGGATGATGTGGAATGCTGACCTGTGTCTATTAAAGCTTCATTTGGATCTCAAACTCCATTAATAATTGAAAATGCCTCTAATTTTCTTGGACAGGCAAGTGGACGAAACTTGACTGGAAGCAAAGGAAGCTGAAGTGGTATGAAGGAGAATAAAGTTGACCTTTCAGAGAGGAAACAGGTGGGAAATTAAAATAAAACACTTTTTCACAAGTGGATATGTGAGTTGTGAATGTTTAGACATGCTGATGACTCAGATTCTTCAGACTTTGTTACATTTTGTTCCTGAGCTCATTTGAGCTACTCCTAACTGTACACAACTCAAGATGCATCAGTTGCGTTGAACAAGTGTGATTTTATTTTCTGTACATCATCCCTGTGAAATGGTTTCGCTCTACCGGGTGTTTTTTGTGATTGGTAGGTTTTGTTGAAGAAGAGTTTTTTTGACGTATACAAGCCTTGTCAAAGTGATTGCGCACAGTCTCACTGTCAACATCTCCAACCACCTTTTAATAATACATTTATAATTCATGATGATAATTGAACTACTTCTGTAGAACCATTTAGACACCTGCATTATTCATTTAAACTAGCTTTGCATAATGAATGTGGCACCGCAGCAACAACACAAAAGACGGTCTGTTTATGTTTTCACACTTAGACCTACAGTTTGTTGTCGCCCCCAAGGCTTTGACATTCCTGTTTCTGTGCGTGTTGGTATATTTCAACTGCCATTAATTAAAAAACAATCTCACATTTGTATCAGTTTAGGAAGTAATACAAAATGGTAACTAAAATTCTAAAGAAAAATAAGCAATGGGTCTGCCAATGCTGCTCTTGCTGCTTACACATTATTGTTTGTGCATAATTATGATCATATGAACTTACTGTTATGTAAAACATGTCTGCGAGTGTGCAGCATGAAATTAGTCACAACAGTTCAAAGAACAAGACCCCCTGAGACATGAGAAAATTAAACATTAATTTCTGATCCACGGTTTGTGGTTCAGTTAATGTTCAGCCATGATTCTCCTTCTCGCTTATAGCTTGTTAACAAGAAAACAAGTGCACATGCAGGACATCAACGATTTTGTCACATTTCCAATCTCACACAATCTATTCTACGGTTTGATTTACATATAACGTTAAGTGTTAATAGCTTTATTGAATTCCCAAGGAGTCATTTAAAGTAGCTCTATTACAAGATGTATTATATATAACTTCAGTATATTGAATTCCCAAAGCCGTATTCCTCAAATATATACGTATTGATTTCAGGGAGAACAAAAAAAGACCTCATATTCTTGCCAACAGCCACCTGTCACATTGTTGTGGTTCACCTCCATGAAAGAGAAATATGAAAACACAAACACTTCCTCTCTCTCTTCTCAGCATCAGTTGAGTGTTAGGATGTTGGTGTTGGGTGTCCCGTCTTGGTGTTGTGTGTCCTGTTTTATTGTGAAGTCCGTGTTTTGTGTGTTCCTGCACTTCCTGTTCCCGTGATTGTCTGTGATTGTCTGTCAGCCCCGTTCCCTGATTGTGTATTCCTTTCACCTGTGTTGCCCTCAGTGTTTTCCACCTGTTCCTCGTTACCCTCCTCTTGTATTTAAACTCTGTCTGTCTCCTGTCAACTTGTCGGATCGTACTGTTTTTTCCCCCGTCTGTTACCCCTGTCGTGAGTAGTCTTGTCCCGGTCTGTTGGAGTCCTGTCTGTTCTTGTAGCCTTTTGTAGTTTTGAAGCCTGTCTTTAGTTTTGTTTATAAAAATAAATTTACTTTCAACTGTTGCAGTTGCGTTTGGGTCCTCTCCTTCCCCACACATGACAGAACGATCCGACCAGTATTTGGACCCAGCCTGCAACTTTTTATCTTTTCGACCCCTTTTTCCCTACCATGGAAGGTCCACGGCCAGCCACTGTCCGCCTTTATTTTTGTGACGCTCGTGGCCGTAGCCTGGGCTACCACGACCAGGTCATGGACGCTGACTTCGAGGCAGTTAATGGGCCCCGTGAGGCGTTTGGTGGTCACCGTAGCCGCCAGAAGGGTCAGGTCAACCAAGTTACGGACTCTGAGCGCAACCCATGGTTGGGTTCCCGGCTGGCGTATGGTGGGCCCCGTAGCCTGAGAGTCAAGACTCCGGCCGCCAGGGTTCCTGATCCGGAGGCTCGAACCTCTGGGCCTCGTCGGCGTCGGGTTCCCGCTGCTGCCCCCGCGCCGCAGCCCAGGCCTCGTCTCCGGTCGACGGACCGGCCGACACCGTCTCCTCGTCTCCAGGCGGCGGACCGGCCGACACCGTCTCCTCGTCTCCAGGCGGCGGACCGGCCGACACCGTCTCCTCGTCTCCAGGCGGCGGACCGGCCGACACCGTCTCCTCGTCTCCAGGCGGCGGACCGGCCGACACCGTCTCCTCGTCTCCAGGCGGCGGACCGGCCGACACCGTCTCCTCGTCTCCAGGCGGCGGACCGGCCGACACCGTCTCCTCGTCTCCAGGCGGCGGACCGGCCGACACCGTCTCCTCGTCTCCAGGCGGCGGACCGGCCGACACCGTCTCCTCGTCTCCAGGCGGCGGACCGGCCGACACCGTCTCCTCGTCTCCAGGCGGCGGACCGGCCGACACCGTCTCCTCGTCTCCAGGCGGCGGACCGGCCGACACCGTCTCCTCGCCTCCAGTCGGCGGACCGTCCGACACCGTCTCCTCGCCTCCAGTCGGCGGACCGTCCGACACCGTCTCCTCGCCTCCAGTCGGCGGACCGTCCGACACCGTCTCCTCGCCTGCCGACACCGTCTCCTCGTCTCCAGTCGGCGGACCGGCCGGTCCCGGCTCCCGCCGCGACTGCGCCGCTGCCAGCCCCGGTCCCGGCTCCCGCCGCGACTGCGCCGCTGCCAGCCCCGGTCCCGGCTCCCCGGCCTGTTCCCGGCACCCCTGAGACTAGTTTCCCCGAGGCTAGTGTCCCCGCTGCCTCCTCGCAGCCGGCTAGTGTCCCCGCTGCCTCCTCGCAGCCGGCTAGTGTCCCCCGCTGCCTCCTCGCAGCCGGCTAGTGTCCCCGCTGCCTCCTCGCAGCCGGCTAGTGTCCCCGCTGCCTCCTCGCAGCCGGCTAGTGTCCCCGCTGCCTCCTCGCAGCCGGCTAGTGTCCCCGCTGCCTCCTCGCAGCCGGCTAGTGTCCCCGCTGCCTCCTCGCAGCCGGCTAGTGTCCCCGCTGCCTCCTCGCAGCCGGCTAGTGTCCCCGCTGCCTCCTCGCAGCCGGCTAGTGTCCCGGTCCCCTCTAGTGTCCCCTCTAGTGTCCCGATCCCCTCTAGTGTCCCCCTCTGATGGCCGTCCTCTCATGCCCCCGGACTGCCTGGTGGCCGTCCTCCGGCCATGCCCCCGGACTGCCTGTGCCCGCCTAGTGGCCGTCCTCCAGCTCGCCCCCCGGACTGTTTCCGCCCGCCTGGTGGCCGGCCTTTGGTCATGCACCCTGACGGTTTTTTTGCCGCGCTCCTGGTCCCTCCACCGGCTCCCCTCCACCCACCCTGGGGGAGTCATTTGTTTTTGGGTCGTCTGGGATCCGCCCCTTGAGAGGGGGGTACTGTTAGGATGTTGGTGTTGGGTGTCCCGTCTTGGTGTTGTGTGTCCTGTTTTATTGTGAAGTCCGTGTTTTGTGTGTTCCTGCACTTCCTGTTCCCGTGATTGTCTGTGATTGTCTGTCAGCCCCGTTCCCTGATTGTGTATTCCTTTCACCTGTGTTGCCCTCAGTGTTTTCCACCTGTTCCTCGTTACCCTCCTCTTGTATTTAAACCCTGTCTGTCTCCTGTCAACTTGTCGGATCGTACTGTTTTTTTCCCCCGTCTGTTACCCCTGTCGTGAGTAGTCTTGTCCCGGTCTGTTGGAGTCCTGTCTGTTCTGGTAGCCTTTTGTAGTTTTGAAGCCTGTCTTTAGTTTTGTTTATAAAAATAAATTTACTTTCAACTGTTGCAGTTGCGTTTGGGTCCTCTCCTTCCCCACACATGACATTGAGTCTGCGGTCTGTGCACCATAGCGGACAACTTTGGAAGATACTCAATTGGTTTGTCCAACTCAGTCTGCTGAAGCCTAACATGAGATTCAGCTGGACAACTAACTAAATTAAAACCCCTGTGGGTGGACAAAGTGTACAAAGGGCGTTTATATTTAGTATCGCCTAACAAAAGCAGCCATGGCAACCACTCAATACACTCTAAAAAGCCCAACTTCAAATTTGTTGTCCTAACACTTTTTTAAGTTGAGTCAACAAATACCTTTGAAAAAAGTTGAACTAACTCAAAATGTCAATTTTATTGAGTGGAATCCACTGAAAATGTTAAGTTGAGAAAACTTAAGTATAGTGGTTTGGGCATCTGCTGAGGTAACTAAGGCCACTGCACATGTATGTCAGTAAACACACACACATATACATATATATATATATATATATACTACTTTAATCTTATATTTTAAATAATAAAATTTATATAAAAATATTTTCTTTAGCCCCTGTTTAAGATACATTGATTTTTGATAGTATTGTCTGTTTATTATATTTAGATACCTTAGTTCTTCAGATTTCATTTGATTGACATCTACTTTTTATACCTAAATCTTCATCTTCATCTTCATCTTAACCTGCTGAATGTCTGTCTGTTCACAATAAATGTTCAATAAAGAGTGAGAGAAGAAAAAAAACGCCAACCGCCGTAAAAGCAGAAGAAGAAGAGAGAAAAATCTCCGTCTACCACTGCGCATGTGCACTTCTGCATGAGATAGCAATTTCGCGCCGGTCCAGCACAACTTAACCAGGTAAGACTGTGTATGTTCAGTGCGTTAGCTAACTGGCTAGTCAGATAACCTGTTTTTTTAATGCAAACGTTAACATTAAGAAGTTTACAACGTGACACACCCCAGCCTACTTTTCACGTGTTCATAACGTCATGTGTAATTTCACGATAACGACCCGCTCGTGTTAGCTAGGTTAGCTAACATGTTGCTGCAGTGCTTCTCTGTTCTTTAGCGTTGGTGCCGCGTAGCATTCAGGTGCACTAGATACCGTCCAGGACCTGGACGGTATCTAGGCCGCGGGCACCTGGTCGCCCGCAGGGACCACGTGAGTCGCCCGCGAGGCATGTTCTAAAAATAGAACGCATTTTGAGCTTCGTCAAAAATATTTTTGTTTTTATCAACCGGCCTCTCTACATGGTCGCGTTAAGCCTAATTCATGCTTCTCCGTTGTAGCCTGACGCGCACCTCCAAAAAATCCTAACTACGCGTCGCGTTGACGCGGACCGCAACGCTGTGATTGGTCCGCTCAGAACGTAATTTCCGGCGGTTGCTCTTTTCGGTTTGTCTTCCTACACCGCCATTTTTAAAGTTCTTGTAGATCGGTAGTAACAATGGACCAAACAGAAGAACGAATCATCGAGGGAGTGAGGAAATACGACCACTTGTATAACTTTTCTTCAAGCGACTACAAGGACAACCAAAGGACATTAAATTCATGGCGAGAAATCGCGCAAAACACGGGGCTGGAGGCCGTGGAGTGCACGAAAAGGTGGAAGAACCTCCGGGACAAATAACTTATGTCCGTCTGCGAAAGAAACTCGCTACAAAAAGTGGCGACCCAGGCGGCCAAAAAGTGCCTGCATTTTACCACTTCATGTCCTGGCTGGCACCACATGTGAAACACCGAGAAACGGATTCCAACTACGAGGCAACGGTATGTGTTTTCTGTTTTTAATGCTAACTCATCGGTTATGTGTGTGCTTATGTGTAACGTTAAACATTAACAACATGTAATGCTGACTACTGGTTGTAAACAAACACAGACTAATCAAGCATCCACTCTTTCATTAAAAACAGACGTCGTGCGGTTCATCAGAGAGCGAGACGGAGGATGGAGTTGCATCAGAAGCTACTGCATGAGGAGGATGAGAGCTTCAGGTTCGGACAAACTGTGGGCGACTTGCTTCGGAGGGTGCCAGATGACCAGAGACCTGCTCTGATGTTTAAAGTCTACGGGCTCATACATGAACAATGATAGACCCGCAGCTTTGAACTTTGTATATAGTTTTTTTTTTTTTTGTAAATAGTTGATACTCAAGTGTGTGTGTTGTATTGTTTGAGTGCACTTATACATAAGAATAAAGCACACAAGTTTGTATTCAAAAAGTTGTTTGATATTTATTTTCAACACCATGCATAACTCA
The DNA here is from genome assembly GCA_038501785.1 of Myoxocephalus aenaeus. Taxonomy (NCBI): domain Eukaryota; kingdom Metazoa; phylum Chordata; class Actinopteri; order Perciformes; family Cottidae; genus Myoxocephalus; species Myoxocephalus aenaeus. The sequence continues at coordinate 99,856 of JBAMJR010000121.1, read as the reverse complement.
TTTACAGTTTATCACTAATTGAGTGTGCCTCGGGACACCATCTCGACGCCAGTTTGTAGCTAGCCGCCACAGCTTGCTGGCTCCCACCCGAGGCTAGGTGGTCGTACAGACCACCTCCGCAAACGTCTTCTCTGTCTCCTGCGCTTCAACTCTTGCAATATAAGCATTTGCTCTTCAATATTGGTGAGCTCCAACTCCATACACAGCCGCTTCAACCTGGTCGCCATTGTTTACTGTGACCGGAAGAAAAAGCAAGTGTTCAGCTATAACCCCTGAACCACACAGCCACACCCCCCTGGCGGCATGGCGGTTAATTGCAGAGCAACGCAGACCCTCGACGCAGAACTATGAATGCTCAACGACGGCGTCAGGTCGACAGCGTAGGTGCGCCGTTGACCTGACGGAGAAGCATGAACTAGGCTTTACAACGCTTCTCTGTATCGCGCACGGCGGAGTGCTGCCCCGATGCGATGCACACAGACGGGCGCGCACACAGGTGAACACACAGTGGACAGAGAGCGGCGAAAAATATGTTGCATGCTTTTCACAATGGGATTTGCTGCTTTAAGCCATCACTATTTTAAGCTATCAGCTATCACTTTTAAAGCAGTTAATGTATTGCAACAGGCTGCAGCCTGGAGCTCCATAAATGGACGTTTTCTCTCTTGAGACACTGCAGTGACAAAGCCTGCACACTTTGTGGTTGGTCATGGAGAGGTGGCCTGGGTTGTTTTTGCAAGAATAGGTTTTAGTGTTAACAACATATTTTGCCAAATGTTCTCCCTTCTTTTGAAAGAACCAACAACAACGGTTTGAATCAATTGTACATAACATGTACATGAAAACTGTCACCTTTCTTAGATCTGTGCAGAATTCTTCAGACTTACACGAGTGGACCTGAAGAAGACCTTCCTGTCATCATTGAATGCACACGCATCGCAATTTATGAAGCTGTACAGATCACGCAGCACATCGCTTGGAAAGGACATGAGGATCCTTCTAGACCACTTTGATGAACAGGTAATCAATAAGTAGGAAGTGAATGTGGAATAACAGGGGTTCTCAATTAGATTTGAACTGGGACCAAAAACTGGGGGACAGACGAGGGGCATTTTCACAACTATGTAGTCTGACACAATACATCAATTATAAAATGGACTGAATGAATGGAGGCATCTTGTACTGTTATGGTGACACTAATATTAGCGTAGTATTATGTGTAGGTTTGGATATTTGCTGACAAATATGATGTGGGTTGCTACTTTCCACTTTTTTTTAAGAACTACCAAAATACATGAAATGTGTCTGTCACCCATGTGGTGTTCTACCCCTTTTCTACTGCGGTCAGGACAAATGCTGGAGTCAGTTTGGCACTTGAGTAAACAGGTCCATGTTTATGCCAACCTAGGAGCAGGAGGCACATGTCAGCTTTACAGATTTACAGTCTCAGACAATGCTCAGTGGTCTCAGTCTTGTCGGATATGCATTCAGCCCTCAGCGCTTCGATTATTCGGATTACTTAACAATTGACTAGAAAAGTACATTTCCAACCAGCTTATGAAGCCAGCAGACGCACCATAGAAACAAGTTTTCTGTCCGAAACCCTATTTTTTTTTTTTGCTGTAGAATCACTGCAAACTGTTTTTAAAATTTTTCTCTTGCCATGGGCCATCTATAGATGCATATCTGCTTAGGAGCACTTGTGAGATTTTTACTTTTTAATTTGAAAAACATGACAAACTATAGTGTGTAATGCTTTTTAAGAAGGTTTAATTAAATAGTAGTAAGGCCATTGAAATTTCAGAGTTGTACCGTGTAACTAAATATTGTAACGTCCGCAGATACGACACGCAGACGTTGGGTTGCGTTAACTTTCTGGTTTTTATTACAACAGTGGTCACAGGATTGTCAACAGGCTCTTCGCTAACAGTTGCACACGTAGCATCCCCCACACTAGCATAACATACCACAACACACGTCACTTCCTCCTTAACCACCCGCCTACCCCCCTACTCCACCAATCACAGGCCGCAACCCTACCAAGAGCACGCTGCTTCCCTGTGATTGGCCGGAGAGAGTGAGAGGCCCCCTGACCGACCCCTCCCCACTAACAGACGCCTGTACAGGGTCGCTACAATATTAAAGGCCTATATGGTGTTTTATCACATTGTATTGGGGCAAGAAAACATCAGTCCCAGTTGTTGTGCTAATGTTTCACAATCCCTGTTCTACATTATGCTTTTGGAGCTGGGAAATATATTAAAATCAATTATATTTTTGCACTCTGAATGGCTTTCGTCTCAACTATGCAAACCATAACATTGGAGCAGAGCATTTACCATCAGATGACCCTTTTTAATATTTCAGAGTTTGTCTTACAATATATATAAATACACGTTAATGTAAACAGGTGTATTGTATTGTTAGGCTTAACTGACATTTCAAATTGGGGATTTCAGAGATGAAAAGCAAGAGAGCGTTATTGTTTTCACACTTAAGCTATGTCCAAAAACATGGTGCCCATATGTACAGTAGGAACATATGGGTTCATTTAGTTAGTGAATACAGCCGACCTGAAATGCATGCTACCATGCTGGAAGCATTTTGCCAAATTTATTTGAATAATGCCTTTGTCTTTAATAGTTTGCATTGCATTTTTTGAAAGTGAGACAATTTATTATTTTTTTATTATGTCAAATTTGTAATCTTCAATTTGTATTTTTCAGACGACTGATGTCCTTGCCCACAGAACGTGTACAGCTCTGCGACGTCTACCTTTCGTTGTGAAGGAGAAGCTGAAGACATGTCTGGTAAGACTAATTTGTTATTAAGGTTGCACATTCAGCAAGAACACACTAATGTAAACTTTCATCAAACCCTCATTTCTACTTCACTGTTACTTTGTTAATCCATCTAAATATTTTAATAAGTGTAACTTTATAGTTTTTAATTTTATGTGATATCGCCAATACTGGCAATATTACTGTAGCATCAAGGTTACAAGTGAGTGTAATGCCTGCATCACATGCATTTTGTCACAGCATTTGTCCTTCAAATTTACTGGTAACATTTATAATTCCAAGCCCAAATTGGTCATGGGTTTTGAGACTGATGCATATACACATTTTGTCAGTATTTTAATTATAAAGTTATTCTCTGTCAGTACATTTTCAAAGTCAAAATACATTTTTGTTGAGATAATCTTTTTGAGAAAATAAAACAAACAAAAAAAACTACACACCATTAGCACCCTTTGCCAGTCTTTAGGGTGAGAATCTGGCAGATTTGGAATGATATTGTCCATTGTTTAATGGCAGATTTGCTCCAGTTCAGGTTTTTGTCACTTATTGAATTAAAGGGAGCCTGTACCGTGAAGGCAAATGTTTCCCTGTATTTTGCTCAATTAATTTATTTAATTTAACAGACTATGAAGATTTAAATACTACAATACTAATGTGTAGGAGGTGACTCTTGTATGAAAGTGGTATATTTTAGTTTTTAAAATCTGCATAAAAATGTATTTTGACTTTTAAATTGTATTGTTACAGAATGGTAAGAAAAAAAATGAAACCTTAAAAGAGGCGGTGAATATTTATTATAGTCTCTGTATGCTTGTGTTTGTGTAGAATACAGACCCGGAGGAATCTTATGTGAAAGGAGTTGAACTGGGAATACTCACAGTTGTTGAAGATGACGTTGGGACGGTCCGCTCAAGTCCAACAACACTAAGCATCGCCCTGATTATTGAGGAACGGATTGTCCTGGATGATATATGCGACATCCCAACTGCATTTGCCCTTTTGTTTGGACTCATCTATGCTCTCAACCTGGAGTATCCGAAGGACTTGAGGTACACTTTCGAAGTAACTAAGTAAAAGTTGTTCATGAACCTTGGTACCCAGTGCTCTGCCCGGGTTCAGGCCTTAAAAACAGTTTGCTCAAGTAGCCTGCCATATTTAAACCCCGCCTCTGGTCTTGGCTGGATTTTGAGGGGGGGGTAAGAGTTCCAAAAAGTTTCTGAAGGCCAATGTACAGGTTGCAGTTGTCTTGTTACAGACAATACGTTTTTGATGATGTCCATTCATTGTAAAATCAATATATGACAAATTGTCCCACTGTTGATAGTGTACAGTGCCCATAACGATAAACTGATATTTGAATCAGCATTGTTACTGTGTATGCTCAAGAAAGTATAACTTGTCCTAAATTGTAGTTTTTTGCATCTTAACAGTTCTTGTTAAGATATTGCAGTTTTAAACAGTAGATGGATGGATAAATGCATGGATAAGAGAGGTTTTTAAGCCATTTTATACCTCCCACCAATCTTTACGGTGGGGTCAAGCCGGCCTGACTAGACAGTCTAGTGTTACAACAAAATAAAATAAAAAATCCTGACTAAAACTGCAACCTGCACCAAAACCATCCTCAAGCAGCCCAGTTTCAAGGGAATGCCATTGTCCTTCTGTGTTGTATATATATATGTTCCATCATATACCATCATATACCATGTTCCATCATATACCATGTTCCATCATATACCATGTTCCAAAGCTTGTTTCAAGGCCTTGATTTTTGGATTCATAAAACTGAAGTTTTTTTTCTTTTCTTTATGCAGCCATTTGGATTTTTAAGGATGTTGACCCTCTGCTGTCTATGTTCAAGTGTTGACACCTGGAATTCATATAGTTATGCAAACAAATGTTTACTTATTGTTAATAAACATGTCGTGTTTGAAGAAGTTTGTTTTCTTTAACTGTTGACTTTTCCAAAGAAAACGGTGTACAATTTTAATTAATTTAAATGAAGGCAACGTTGCAAAGAATTTTGAGTGTACTCAACTAATGGGCAGTGACATTAAGTACACATTTTAAGTTAAAAGTAAGTTCTCTCAACAAAATATTTTAAGTTAAAAGTAAGTTCTCTCAACAAAAAATGTTAAGTGCTGTTGATGTATGTTTTCAATCTACAAGAACACACAATTTCAAGTTTCTCCAATTTAATATTTTAAGTGTTCTGAACTTAAGTACATGAGTAGATGTAACTATCAAATGCAATATTTTAAGTAGTGTTAACTTAAATACATAAGTAGGTCTGAATAGTAATGTTACGTTTGACAAACTTAAGATATCACTGAGTGAACTTCTTATCATAAGTTGACACAACACATTAGCCCTTAGTTGAGTGAACTCAAAAAGGCTTTGCAGCTGGTTGCCTCACTTTTTTAAGTTGACTCAACTTTTTTTTTTTAGAGTGTAGCAACCATATACATATAATTTAAAAAGCAATTATATATATATATACATATAATATTATAAATGATATGTACTCCGAACTGTCTGGTCGTGAATCACCTGTGCTTGATTGACACCTCTCTTCTTTTGAGTCATTCTTTGAGTTTGGTGACATCTCCCAACATTAACCTGACTAAAGGTGGAGTCACCACCAGTAATGTAAAACACTTCTAACGTTGGACACATTGATCATTTTATAATGACTCAAATCAAACACAACTCATAATATCCCAGTTAGGATGTAAGGTTTTAGTAGGAGACGAAGAATCAAGTAATCGAGTGATGTTTTTTTAACCTTTTGTTTGTCAAATTTGATGTAGGTTAATAATTACACTAGTTGATCAGTGTACAAAAATACAAGTAATAAAAGTAAAACAGAGAAACCCAAAAATCTACTAAAAATAATGGGATAACAAGACAGGAAAATACAGTAGCATACAGCAGAATAGTCAGTCCAGGTCAAGATGGATTTACAAATGCATCCAAGATGTTTTTTTGCCCTCACATGTAAAGCAATACAGGGTTTTGTGGGCATAATATGCCGCTGTGAATGTATACACTGCACTGACAGCGGTAATAGTAAATACTCTTCCTTTCTCCTCCATCTCATTTCCACTGGGTGAACGGTCTTGAAAATGTATGTTATGGGTCTTGAGTGCTGAGTGCACTTGTAAGTTTCACAAGAACATCAAAACACAATCAAGTCGTGTGGATCCCCGAGGCTCGGGGCTTGGAGCTAGCACTTAGAGAAAGAGAGGATTAGGGGGGGGGGGGGGGGGGGGTTAAGAAATGGGGAACAGACACAGAGGAAGGATGTGCAGCTGGAAAATAGATGCATGAAAAATTACTTTCCATCATTATTGAAACCATCTGATAAGATATTTTAATACAAAACTTAAATCGCATGATACTGCATTGTTCATATCAGTTTTTTATAGGAAGGAAATTTTAAGACTAATTGATTCACTCATACATTCATTCAGTAGTTTTTACCCTCTTCTGTATTGAGTTCACTGAATTGTTCCAAAGCTCAACTGCAGTCCAGAAACCTCTCATATTACAGGTGTCACAACTCACTACTGAAAGGGGGGAAATAAAAATATAAATTTAATAAAAAAATTTTTTAGCATGGTCAAGAAATCCTGCTACCTTTTTGCTCACTTTTGAAGCCCGACTGTGAGGAATGGTAATAGAGCCATCACTCTGGGCAAGAGAGAAATATGAATAGACAGAGAAGTGGAGGCGAGAAAGAGTGACGTAAGACTGGTTCACAGAGAGAGATGAGAGCAAAGCAAGCGTTCCTCCTCTGAATTTTGTTCATTTGTAACCATATTTATACGAGAAAACACAATGATGCTACGATCACTAAGCGTGTCTGAAAAATCGTACTGCTAACTGCTTTGTAAAATGAGTTATTTGTTCAATAGCTCATCGTGGAGCGTGGCTGATGTTAGTCAACTATAATCACTTTGTCGAGCTTCAAGAAGAGTGTGGTCATGATTAAATAATACAAATGCTGGTGCTGAGGTTATATAAATTGAAAATAGGTCAATTATTTCCAATGGTTAAGTTTAGGTGTAGAAGTTGGAACTTGTTATGTTTCGACTAGGATTAGCAACACGTTCTCGACTGGACATGGTTGGGGGTTTCGATTATTGTGCGTTTAGGAGTTTTATTGTGATTAAATATCAAGAACTGACTTCAGTCTCTAACATGAAGACTGTGGGATCTGTAAAAAACAAACAAAAAAACAGCGACTCTTCTGGTTCATTGCTTCTGTTTGAAGAATTAAAACCATATTCAAAGCTGTTTTTTTTTCTCTTTTGGGTGAGGGTAAACATGTCAGTGTGTCTGAGAACCGTTTCATAGCTGTTTCAGTAAATCTCTAACGGTGAGGATTGTGCTCTCTTGAGATCATTATTTTTGTGTGACACTGGAAAAGCAATCTTGGTACCCAGCACAATGGATATTTATCTTAATTTACCAGTTTACTTTATTGCCAGAGACATTTCTTTTTTTCCCCATTCTCCTGGAATGATTAATGATTCAGAATCTAGGATCACATAATGACGCCTTGATGATGCAAAGTCAAGGATGAAATATACAGGCTGATATGTCTGAAACCTTCTTATATTAATTTATCCGATGCAGTAACAGCTGAGGTGATGCTCTTGTTGTATGAAGTTATCATATGTCCCTTAACGTTTTTCATTTCAGTCTCATTTTATTTCATATCTTATTTTGTTATGCCACAAAATATTGATTTGCATCAGATCACAACAGGCCAGAGTGTGTGTGTGTGTGTGTGTGTGTGTGTGTGTGTGTGTGTTATCACAGCATTTATTTCACTTTCACACACGTTTGAATTTACCTTATTCATCACACACACACACACACACACACACACACACACACACACACACACACACACACACACACACACACAGTATGATTGTGATTAAGGGTGTCCAGGCCGTGTGGTGAGGGGAAATTATGTCTCGGTAGGCCTCCTGCAAAAGGCAGAGCAAGAGTTAAGACACTAATAGGCAGAGGAAAGCTATACAGCATCACTGTCTACCTGTGCGCTAGCACTGGCAAGATCAAAGGCTGCCTCTGAGAGAGAGAGAGAGAGAGAGAGAGAGAGAGAGAGAGAGAGAGAGAGAGAGAGAGAGAGAGAGAGAGAGAGAGAGAGAGAGAGAGAGAGAGAGAGAGAGAGAGAGAGAGAGAGAGAGCCAGATAGACACAGAGGAAGGAAGAGGAAAAAGTCATCCAGCGACAAGGAGACCGAGAGAATAGCAAGTTGTGAAGGCACAGAGGAGGCAGGCAGGCAGGCAGGTAAAGAATGAATCAACACAGAGGATAAATAGGAGACGTTTCCCTTCTGCCACCTGCCTTATTGCTGACTTCAGATTATGCGCTGCATTGGCCTCGGCGTCACCTCCTGTATGCCTTGTGAAACTCTTGGAACAAGGCATGCATTCAACCTGTCTGGTCAGCACACTGACTACTGAGTCATTTTAATTGGAATTAAGCCTACAGTGGGAAGCAGCATTCACTTTGCACCAATGACTACAGCATGGCGATGTCAGTCGGGCGGTCGGTCGGTTCGCTTTGGCCCAGACTGAAATAGCTCAACGACCATTAGAGGAATTGTCATTCATGTCCCTCTGCAGGATGAACTCTAGAAATGCATGTGATCCTATGGAATTTCATCTGGTGCCACCAAGAGGTCAACATTTCAATCTGTCAAAAATCTGAAAAAGTTAAGACATTCCCCTCAGCCTAACAGCAAATGTTAGCATGCTAACTCGCTAAACTAATAAGGTGAACGTGGTAAAATCTCACCGTGACTCAGTGTGCAGTTTTCTAACATGTCAGATCAAACTTTTTGGAAAGTCTGAAGCAATTTATATTGTTTTGTGGGAAAACAAATACCAAACTGTATCACTGTGACAGATCAACCTTGCCAAAGTAGCACAATCAGTTTATTACTGAGGCACAAGTATTCAGTGTTGTTTTATCTGTGCCTGATTCCAAAGGCAAACTGCCCAAGCTTTTAACAAAATAGAACGAAATGGTGTAAAAAAATGTTAGCGGAGAGATGGCATCCTGCAACCAGTGGCGGCTGGTGAATTTTTTTTTGGGGGGGGCGCAGTTGGGCGCCACAGTTTAAATAGCACTCCACAATGAGAAGAAAAGAGGTTTTGAGTAGAATATTGTAAAAAACAAAGCTTTATTTCAAGAAAACACAGTGCTCAACACTGTCCAATAACAACTATCAACAAACTAACTTTGGGCATGAGAGGTTCAGAGCAGAATAGTTTAAGAAACATTGGGTTGGGTTTCAGAGGTTTACAGAATAAAAGAGGTGCCCACACCCTCACATCACATTTTACATTGGGTGTTTGACAAAGTAGGCCCCACTACTTGTAAAGAAATTTTAACTGGGGGCCCTGCAGTAAGGTGGCACTGGTGAGGTGGTCTTTGAAGGCAAAGCTTCCCTGGTGTGTCCAAGTATGGTGTCACAAACCTACAGATAAATATAGAGAGAGAGACAGACATAAGTTGTGGGGAAATATCTACTACAAACAGGCTTCATACTACAGACAAAAGCCAACAATCAGAGTTGACAAAATACTATGTTTTGTGCGTCTTGATGGGTCATCAACATAGACAAAAGGCCAGGAGCCACCTTGATGCTCTAGCCTGGAGCTAACACACACACACACACACACGCACGCACGCACGCACGCACGCACGCACGCACGCACGCACGCACGCACGCACACGTACGTTGGGGGTTGAATTGGTATTTTAGATAAAGTTATAGTCTGATATGATATCCACCCAAATCTAACAATGTCCAACACGTTTTCTGCTGTGGGAAAGATAAAACATTAAACTCTAATGCCGTGTTCACACCAAAACAGTTGCGAATATTCGCAACGCCACTTCGCCTATTTCGCGCGCCCGGCAAAAAACTCGCTCTAGTGGTTAATTCGCTTTTCGCAACCATCGCTGGGGAAAGGGGGCGGGGCTTATCTCCATGTCAGTGAAAACATTTACTATTTCCGCCATTGACCATTGAAATAACCACTAGTTCTGCTTTATACTTGTTGAGAAAGTACCACAAACGTCGGAACATCAAACGCCCCCGTGTCTGGGTTCATAATATTATCCGTAGTCGTGTCTGGGTTCATAATATTATCCGTAGTCGCACACAGCTCCGACTCCTCCGGGACGAGTGTGTGAATGAAGCCGCTTCCAGCGCTCCTTCAGCGGACCCGCAGTTTGATTCAGTGACGGCAGAACGGCGGTGATGCCGGGCGGAGCTTCTCAACGCTGATTGGCTTTCGCAACTCCGCGTCGGGCGAATTTTTCGCTGGCGATGAATTATTTCATCGCCAGCGAAAAGGCGAAAAAGCGGAGTTGCGAATATTCGCAACGCCATTTCGCCAGTATCGCGCCGCCCGGCGAAAAATCCGCTTTTTCGCAACCTAACGCGGCTGTGCATTGACTTAACATGTAATCTGGACGCGCGAATATTTCGCAACTCTTTTGGTGTGAACACGGCATAACACAGGCATCTGCTGATTTTGACACTCACCTCTGCAGCAATCCTTCCAAGCTCATCTTCCTTCATAGCCGGCGCTTCCTCGGCTGCTCAGAGCCACTGCTTTGCTCCACACTGAGCATCCAGCTAGCAGCTCCGGTTAGCATGTAGCTTGAGGAGAAGCTCCGGGTGTACGTCCTCCCGCGGTCAGTGCTTTGCTGCTGAATTTTTAAATCCGGACGTTCGGGTCCCAACTCTTTCAGCCTCTTCTTGTCAACATCTGATCGTGGATTGAAAGGTGTTTCGCGTAGAGATACCACAGAGTTTTCAGTCGCCATACTAACATAATCAAAGTCTCTGCTAGCTGTGTTGCTCGCGTAGCTACGTGGGAGCTATATGAGATGTGAGGGAATGATAAAGGTCTCTGATTCGACGACGATCCAACCACGTTGCAATAAGAAACGATGTCATTGGCTAGGGCGCAGATTTATGCGCCCGAAGATTCACGTTTCATCCGCCAATGAGAAGCTGTCCTTGCCGCAACGAGGGTGAAATGTTTGTTCGCTGCCATAGACTCACATTTGGCCGGAGCCCCTAAAGGGGGAGGGGCTTTTCTCAGTGATGATGAATGGCGATATATTATATTTGGTATATCTTAAGTGGTTGTGGACAGGGGCTTACGGTCTCCCACACACATTTAGCGCGTCAACACGGTATATTTCTTACTTAAATGATTTGGTATATAATGTTTTTTGACAGTATATATTATATTTTTTTTCTCTTCTTCTTTTTTTTCATCGCAAAATTTTAAAAGGGAGGCGCCCTAGCGCCCTCTATTGACGCACCGCCACTGCCTGCAACGCCTAACAGCTGCACTTATTACACATAATAAATGTATTATTTAAGCGCTTAAGTGCTTATATAAAATGTGATGAATAGCACTTTAAAGGTAGACTGTGGGGAGCTCTATTATTTCTGAATTACCTCGTTACTTACCGTACTTTTCGGGTTATAAGCCGCTCCTACGGCTGATCAGTGTCCCCGCTGTAGCAAGGTAGTAGCGCTGCTAGATAGCGCTGCTAGTAGCGCTGCTAGCTAGCGCTTCTGCTGCTACCGGCCACTGCTGCTGCTACTGCCCGCTGCTGCTGCTACTGCCCGCGTCCCCTCTGCCCAAGTCGGGTGTCGAGCCTGGTCCCGCTACCTTCGGTGGTTTTCAGGGAGCTAGCGGAAGTTAGCGGGGAAGTGACGGAGCGCTAGCAGGAGCCCCAGCTGGCTACAGCGGGGAGCTGTCGGGGACACTGACCGAAGGCAGTAGCGGCTTATAACCCGAAAAGTAAGGTATGTAATACTGACCTGTATAGCACTTTTCTAGTCTTTCATCCACCCAAAGCACTACATGACATCATTCACCCATTCATACACTGATGAGAGGAGCTACCATGCAAGGTGCCACATCAGATTATCAACAATTCATACACTGTAGGCGCAGCTACGGGAGCAATTTTAGTTAAGAGAGTTAAGTGTCTTGCTCAAGCACACATCGACATGGGCTAGCGGAGCCGGGGATCGAACCACCGAACCTCTGATTGAAGGACGACCCTGCTCTCCACTGAGCCACAGTCACCCCATTGGTTAATTGGTGTGAAATCTATCAGTTTTAATCAGCCCCCTCATACCTCTGCCCCTCTGACTTCCTTTCCCCTATTTTTCTATCCCCTTTGGCTGAAGAATCTATTATTCATGTGTCTCCTTCACTCTGGGGGTGTCCACTTTAACAAGGTTTGAAGTTGGGAAGTTTAACAGAAGTGAAGTGAAAATTGAGATGAGGCAACTCAATCTGGGTGCACCTCTACTGGATGAACATTTTATTCTTGGAGCTCACGTACCGCAGGGATCCATGCAGAGGTCAAATAAGTGTTAACGTGGGGCTTCAGCGTGTATGTTCCTTTAAGGCCGGATCAAATGCAACTGAACTGCAGCTATGGAGCTCGTTCTCGTGAGAAGCACTGGATTGAGAGATATTTTCTCAAATGATGTTGAACCGATAATGAAGCAGGAGTCCAGAATCAGTGAGTGGTTGATGTGATTATCACATATTAGGAAGCCTAATCTTGTATTGGTTGGAAAAAATATTTAAACAAATTCTAGCACTTTCATTTAAATAGTGAGTTGCAAATAAAAGATTTCAAGCCTCATGGCCTGATTGTCTTTGATTAAAGTTAGATTAAAGTCTTTAATTGTGTTATTGTATCATTATTATTATTATTATTATTATTATTATTATTATTATTATTTAATACATATAATATTAATAATATAATATACATATATATATATATATATATATATATATATATATATATATATATATACTATATTATATAATGTCATTCTGTAAAGAACAGTAGACGTCAGTAACTCAAATATCTCAACAAGATTATTTTTGGCTGATCATGATATATATTTTATGAGCTATAATATACAGAAAACCCTTGTGAATATAGATGATAAGTTCATATATGTGTTAGTATGTATATTAGTTTATGATAGTACACAGAAAAGAAACAAATATATATATATATATATATATATATATATATATATATATATATATATATATATATTAAAGAAAATGGAGAAAAAAAAGGAAATATCGTAATTATATTAATATTATTATATTAATTATATTAATGCAATATATAACATAGCTCTATATGTTAGGAGTATATGTGCGAAGTTTGGGTTTGATTGAGTGAAGTTACGTATTTTTAATAATTATTTTAGTTCAGGATTTTCGAGCGATCGTGTCTAACTCGGCCAGCCCTGAAAGTTCCTACTCCCTGCTGTAGAACATACGTCTATGTTCATCTTGTTTAAGTAATGTTCAGATTGAATTCCGATAACTAGACACGGCGCATGCGTATAGTCAGAATGAATATGAATGACGAGCATGACTCACGTTGCCTGTAATGTCTTCTCAAGTTCCCGAGTAAAGAAACTAATTATACGGAGTCCGGAATTGTGTCACTCGTCTTTCAACATGGTGTCAGAAGTTGAGGTTTGGTCGTGAATGGAATACCTGCCTACGACGTGGTAAGACGTACTTTTCTCAGCGCTTTGAGGACGTAGCACACAGCCAGCTAGCGCTGCACGTCTAACGTAGCAAAGGCTAACTTCCGACGACAACGACCATGGCTGAAGGATTCCGTAGACCAGAACAGCTGATATTTGATGGAAACATAGCTGAAGGATGGCGTTTATTCGAGCAAGAATATGAAACATTCATTGCAGCTGCTCACTCCGATAAGGATGCTCGAACTCGAGCTTTCATACTTTTGAACTTAGCTGGTTCGGAAGCTATTGAAAGAGAACGTGCATTCGTCTATGCACCCGCTGTTCACGCGGGGGAGGGAGACAACAGACATTTAGTGACCGCAACAGAATCGAGGGAAGATCCTGAATGTCTCAAACGAAAATTCCACCAACTTTGCAGCCCTCAAACAAACATAACAATGGAAAGGCATAAGTTTAATACAAGAAACCAACGACCAGATGAAACAGTGGAGGCGTATGTGAGTGACCTGAAAATCAAAGCTAAGAACTGCAGATTTGGTGAACTCAAAGACGAGTTAATCAGAGACAGAGTGGTGTGTGGCATAATGAATGATAGCATGAGAAAGCAACTTCTGCGTGACAATGAGCTAACTTTAACCAAAGCCATTGAAGTGTGCCAAATATATGAACAGACAGAGCAACACACAAAAGCCCTTGCAGTTCCAAAGCAAACACTTGCTAAAGTGGACAGTTTACAACACGCAGTCAAAAAAAGACAGCCACAGAAGCTAAAATCAGGCATTGAGCAGCGTGCATCACAATCACATTCAGACCAGCGTTACGCTTCGACATTTAACTGCAACAATTGTGGAAACAAGCATGAGGCCAGAAGAGAGAAATGCCCTGCTTATGGTCAGCAATGTCACAAGTGTGAAAAATGGAACCATTTCCAGAAATGCTGTAAATCATCACAAACACAAGGCTACAAAAAGAGATATGTCAATCAGGTTGAAACTGTGCAGGCCTCTAACAGTGATGAAGAACTGTACTTTGTGGATGGAGTTAGTGTGGCAAGTGGAACTGTTGATGCTGTCGACTCCCATCTGATGCATAGGAGTGACATATTCTCCACTGTGCACATTAATGGAAAACCTGTAGAACTCAAAGTCTTTGCTCTTTGCTGGATACCCCTGCGCTGTCATTGTGGACGACATAATCATCGGCGGAAAAGATGACAAAGAGCATGAACAAAACCTCAGAAAAGTGCTAGATCGTGCAAGGAAAGTGAACCTTAGGTTCAACCCCTCAAAGTGCAAATTTAGACTGAGAGAAGTCGGTTATGTTGGACATGTGTTCACAAGTGAAGGATTAAAGCCAGACCCTACAAAGACAAAGGCGATCAGCGAAATGCCCATACCGGAAAACGTCACAGCCCTTCAGCGTTTCTTAGGGATGATCAACTATTTAGGAAAATTCATTCCTAACTTCAGCGAGATCTCAGCCCCGCTGCGTGAGCTTACATGCAAAGACATTCAGTGGTGCTGGCTGAAACATCACCAAGAGGCATTCGATGCTTTGAAACAGTGCCTGTCCAGTCCACCCACTCTGCGCTACTACAATGTCAAGAAACCCGTCACACTCACCTGTGATGCCTCACAGTATGGACTCGGAGCAGCATGTCTTCAGGAAGATGCTCCGATTGCCTACTCGTCCCGGACATTGACACAGACAGAGATGCGCTATGCGCAAATTGAAAAGGAACTGTTAGCAGTTGTTTTTGCATGTTCCAAGTTCAATGATTACATCTATGGGAAGCAGATCCAGATTGAGACTGATCATCAGCCATTAGTCACAATACTCAACAAGCCCATACACTCGGCTCCAGCCAGGTTGCAACGCATGATGCTGAGGCTGCAAAAGTACAACTTCAACATCGTCTACAAAAAAGGCTCACAGATGTACATCGCTGATACCCTGTCACGTGCCCCCAGAACAACAACAGAGCAGCACAACGAGACAGGTGACTATGAGATCATGTCAGTCCAACACATCTCATCCTCCAGGCTGACTGAATTGAGGCAACACACTGCTTCAGATCCGGTTTTACAGAAACTGAGCGGTGTCATATCAAAGGGCTGGCCTTCTAAACAAGCTCGGTTACCTCCAGAGATCCGCCAGTATTTCCCCTACAGAGATGAACTGGCAGTTGAAGATGGTGTCGTTATGAAAGGCCCAAAGACTGTCATTCCCAAGTCTTTGCAAAAGGACTACATCACCATTCTCCACAGAGGCCACCCAGGCTCAGAATCCACTAAACGCAGAGCGCGTGGAATAGGGTTCTGGCCCACAATCACTGAGGACATCGAAAAAGAAACAACTACATGTCCGGTGTGCAACAGTACAAAACCTCACCAACAAAAGGAGCCACTCAAGCTACACCAAGTGCCTGACCTACCGTGGTCAACAGTCGCAACCGACATCTTTGAGTGGAATGGCCAACACTATTTAGTTATAGTTGATTCCTATTCAGGTTGGTTTGAGATCGACCTACTTCGTGACCTAACAGCCAACACTGTGATTACAAAACTAAAAAGGCACTTCTCTGTCCATGGCAGCCCGCACAAACTTATTTCCGACAACGGCACTCAATTCACCAGCCAACGCTTCACAGACTTTGCCCTAGCCTGGGATTTCAGTCATGTAACAAGCAGCCCAGAATATCCACAAGCCAACGGGCTAGCTGAACGTGCCGTTCGTAGTGCAAAGCAGCTAATGGAAAGATCGAAGAGAGACGGAACCGATGTCTTTCTCAACCTGCTCAATCTTCGCAATGTGCCACGTGACCGCACACTTGGCTCCCCAGCCGAAAGGCTGATGTCCAGGCAGACACGAACCACCCTACCTGTGAGCAAGAGACTGTTGGTCCCAAAGTCCAAGAACAACACAGTTGTCAGGGCAGGGCTCGTTCGTAAACGCCTATCACAAAAGGAATGCTATGACAAGTCCAGCAGACCCCTTCGTCCCTTACATCAAGGCGAAGTTGTGAGGATGCAAACCCCTCTTGGGCATGACCGCCTAGGAACCGTCAAGGAAGTCTGCAAGGAACCCAGGTCATACATCTTCCAATCAAAAGGAGGAGAATACAGACGGAACCGCAGGCATATCCTCCCCGTCTCGGAACCTCCACCACAACAGGGAGACCCCCAAGACTTCACTCCTGCATTTCAGTCACCCACCTTCCGTCCTGAAGAAGAACAAACACTCAACCACACACAAAACATGAGCCAGGACCCTGTCCAATCCCCCAATGGGACAGCAAACAATACATACATCACCCGCTCTGGAAGAGCTTGCAGGCCAAATCCTAAGTATGTGCAGTAGGCACTAGGCCAATTGGACTGTTAAAAAAAAAAAAAAAAAAAAGGATATGTGAAACTCATGATGTGATATGTGACATGCCAACAGTATAATTTGCCTTACCTGTGATTCAGTTTGAGTTTAGAATTAATGGATTTAGTTTCAAGTGAAAATGGCATTGAACTCATTTGTTAATACACATGTATTAGAACATGTTTGTTTATTGATTCCCACAGCCGTAAGCTAAGGAAAGGGGATGTAGAACATACGTCTATGTTCATCTTGTTTAAGTAATGTTCAGATTGAATTCCGATAACTAGACACGGCGCATGCGTATAGTCAGAATGAATATGAATGACGAGCATGACTCATGTTGCCTGTAATGTCTTCTCAAGTTCCCGAGTAAAGAAACTAATTATACGGAGTCCGGAATTGTGTCACTCGTCTTTCAACACCTGCCTGGTCCTTGAACAGTCCTCGCTTCACTCCAGCCATGTGCAGCAGGCTGAGAGGAAGCAGAGGAATCTAAACAAGGCCTGACAAATCTTATTTCAGCCATAAGTAAGTCCATTTTGTGCATATCGTGGCGAAGGTTGGTTTCTCAGTGGATTTTGAGCTATTGTGGATTCAGTATGCTCTAAGGATTCCCAAACTTTATGGTAATCCTGTGTAGCTTCATGCTTTCAATATGAAATGGCATATTTTCACAACTCGGGGTGCTTTCCCAAGTCACTCTTGAGTCACTTCATACTTATGGTTCATATTTATTGTGGAATTGTGTCATACACATGACACGTTTTTGTTGCTATAGAGGCCCTGTTTGGACCGGTTGGGCTTGGGAGATCGACGAAGAGGTTCGACGAAGGGCTTCGCCCCCATTGTTGGGGGCTCTGGGGTTAAGAAGTTGCTTTTTGCAGTGGTCACAAGTGGAGAATATTGTGAACCACTGTAGAAATAGTTACTAGTTAAACGATCAGAAGTGTAAACTCACGTTCTAAATGGTCTCAATCCCTGCAGTTATACTGATCAAATTCTCTTTTCATTTGTGGAAAAGTGATGACTTACATAAAACAGGGGAAAAAAACACCTGGTATTTTTCTCTCAAATCCCATTTCGCTGCAAGTCTGTCCAAAGCTTTTATATAGTTTTTATATCTCACGATCAATTCTGTCTTTCCCTCAAAGGATGAATGGATGTCCGGTCGAGGGTAATCTGTCCTGCCTTCAGTCTGTTGAGCCTGTGCTTTGTCTTCTCGTGCAGCTGTTATGGATGTCTCCCTCCTCGCAGCTGCAGAGGCTCACGGAGGAACAACCACACACATCTGTTCTTGGCGTCTTTCATCAGCGGCCACACTGCTGGTAGTCCTGTGGTGCTCATGGTGCTTGAGGACTTTTTCTTTTGCTCATGAGTCCCTTTTGAATTAAAACAAGTTAGCAGGAAAAGACATTTTAACAAAAATATAACAGACAACTATTAAATATAAACTGCAATACAACCACAATGGTTTTATCCAAGTGTTATTGTTCTGTTGCTCAAACAAAGACACAAACAAACCAAACCATCACGTTTAATCCTCTTTGGAGTTTATTTAGCATTTGTAGTCAGTGTATGCCAGACAGATAAAAGGATGGAACTGTTTATTTTAGAGTTGTTTCGGTTACCCTCTCACTTTTCCTCAAATTAGTTTTCCTCTGCCAGAACATTTTCTTTCAGTCTGTCCTCACATAAATACATTAAAAAAAACATTCTCTGTTATGTATTGCATTTGGATTACACATAAATGTACAGTTAGGTTTTACGGTGTTTCTCTGACGTGTCACAGGTGTTGGTTCACATTGGCTGCTATAGTTCATCATAATAGTATCAAGCCAGAAGTGGCTAGATGTCAACCTGAGAAGCTTTTCTTTTCTCCTAGTCCATAATGCAGTGCCGTAAGGTGGTTACGAGTGCACACTATCATCATCACACTTATTCTAGTAACGTAGAATAAGCAGCATATACTTTTGTTATAGATTGTAAATGACTTGTTTACCCAAAAAACTTAAAACGTTGATGGAGATGGATTTGCCTTTTGAGGTCGGTCATGTGTAGCAAATGAATTGGCGCCATTAGGAATTTGATACAGTTCTTCTTTGAACACATGGATGAGATGGCAATGTAAATTGCTTACATTGGCCCACTTTCTGCCCAACTTGTTGGAGGGCCCTCTATTTCGATGGGCCCCCTCATCCCACGGGCCCCTGTGCAGCCACACTGCCGGCACTTTCTATATGTACATACCTGTCATGCGTTTCTCTCTCTTGTAGAGTTCCAAGACAGCCAACCTCAGGTTTTCTTGGCGGGCTTGTTCATGTCTTTAGTGTGTGCTTGTCCTTGTGTTCTGTAATACACTTATTCTGGTAAAATGCTGCAGCCTAATTGACAAAACTCCTGTGTTTTTGTTTGCACGTGGACAAACACTTTGACTTGACCTCTGTAACTATTCATTCAATGCAGACTTTATTTACCCCCCAGAGATTAGTAGTAGTGTGACAATCAATCAAGAGCAGCAATCCTGGTCTCTCACTTCCACTAATGGAATATTGACAAATGATGACGTTTGATATGAGTGATGGATGCCCCAAAAGGTACTAAATCTATAGACCCACTTGTTAACTGTCTGGCACATTGAGTGTCAAACGCTTCAAGTCAAACATTCGTCACAAGGAGGGAAATGTCACCTTGACGGGGTGATTATTGTAGGTTGAATCCCAAAAATAATCCATTTCCTAAATCAGTGATGTTCTATCAAGTTTCCTGTATATGAATAGATCACAATGTGTAAAATAAATAATATTGTGCCAAAAAAGTCACTACTTAGCTCGCTAACTTTGTCTGTCTGCGGCTTGGTGCTAAGCAGTGGCGGTGCGTCAATAAAGGGCGCTAGGGCGCCGCCCCTCTTAAAATTTACTCTTAAAAAGAGAAGAAATATATAATATATACCGTCAAAAAACATTATATACCAAATCATTTAAGTAAGAAATATACCGTGTTGACGCGCTAAATGTGTGTGGGAGACCGTAAGCCCCTGTCAACAACCACTTAAGATATACCAAATATAATATATCGCCATTCATCATCACTGAGAAAAGCCCCTCCCCCTTTAGGGGCGCCGGCCAAATGTGAGTCTATGGCAGCGAACAAACATTTCACCCTCGTTGCGGCAAGGACAGCTTCTCATTGGCGGATGAAACGTGAATCTTCGGGCGCACAAATCTGCGCCCTAGCCAATGACATCGTTTCTTATTGCAACGTGGTTGGACTATTCGTCGAATCAGAGACCTTTATCATTCCCTCACATCCCATATAGCGCCCACGTAGCTACGCGAGCAACACAGCTAGCAGAGACTTTGATGGTATCTCTACGCGAAACACCTTTCAATCCACGATCAGATGTTGACAAGAAGAGGCTGAAAGAGTTGGGACCCGAACGTCCGGATTTAAAAATTCAGCAGCAAAGCAGTGACCGCGGGAGGACGTACACCCGGAGCTTCTCCTCAAGCTACATGCTAACCGGAGCTGTTAGCTGGAGGCTCAGTGTGTAGCAAAGCAGCGGCTCTGAGCAGCCGAGGAAGCGCCGGCTATGAAGGAAGATGAGCTTGAAGGATTGCTGCAGAGGTGAGTGTCAAAATCAGCAGATGCCTGTGTTAGAGTTTAATGTTTTATCTTTCCCACAGCAGAAAACGTGTTGGACATTGTTAGATTTGGGTGGATATCATATCAGACTATAACTTTATCTAAAATACCAATTCAACCCCCAACGTACGTGTGTGTGTGCGTGTGTGTGTGTGTGTGTGTGTGTGTGTGTGTGTGTGTGTGTGTGTGTGTGTGTGTGTGTGTGTGTGTGTGCGTGCGTGTGTGTGTGTGTGTGTGTGTTAGCTCCAGGCTAGAGCATCAAGGTGGCTCCTGGCCTTTTGTCTATGTTGATGACCCATCAAGACGCACAAAACATAGTATTTTGTCAACTCTGATTGTTGGCTTTTGTCTGTAGTATGAAGCCTGTTTGTAGTAGGTATTTCCCCACAACTTATGTCTGTCTCTCTCTATATATGTATCTGTCGGTTTGTGACACCATACTTGGACACACCAGGGAAGCTTTGCCTTCAAAGACCACCTCACCAGTGCCACCTTACTGCAGGGCCCCCAGTTTAAATTTCTTTACAAGTAGTGGGGCCTACTTTGTCAAACACCCAATGTAAAATGTGATTTCTCTCTTTCTGAATCTATTCTGCTCTAAACCTGTGTGTTGAGCACTGTTTTCTTGAAATAAAGCTTTGTTTTTTACAATATTCTACTCAAAACCTCTTTTCTTCTCATTGTGGAGTGCTATTTAAACTGCGGCGCCCAACTGCGCCCCCCCCAAAAATAAATTCACCAGCCGCCACTGGTGCTAAGTGCAGTGGGTTTGAGAGCTTTTTTGTTGTTGTTGCTGAAAACAAATCCAGGTTCATAAGAGCAGTGAGATTGAGCCGTACAGTGTATTTACAGGCTGAGTGGAGCTTTAAAGCCTCCACATACTGCTAAATGACTTTCAGTATGTGGCTGACATATATAGATGCCTAAATACCTGTTCTCCTAACGTGTTGTCATCACGGTGTACACCACTAAAATAGTAATGTCACATGCAACATTAACAGACAGAGCTAAGCGTTAGAAAATGCCATTTTGGTTCAGCAAAGCTAAAGCCAGATTAGCCTGCTAAGCTATCCTGTCCTCTGGCATTCAGGAAACTATATCTCTTTCTCTATATACTGTTCTACAAATCCAACCTCCTCCTCCCTTTATTGTCAATGACGAGGGTTATAATGATTACATCTGGCGGTGCCACAAATTAATTCCTGCCTCTCTGGCAAAAAGCTGTTCTCCACCTGATTATGCAAAGCAGGCCTACATTCTCCCTCTTTGAAGTGGAGGAGAAGCTGCTTAGAGATTCTCCCCTTGAGGAAACACTGCAATATGGGGGAACATCAACAAACCGGAGTTCACACAAAGGTCAGCAACATGGTTTACCTCAATGAAGGCCCACTTCATCTTCACATCTTGCTACTTTAAAGCTGTGTTGAAGTCCTGGTGGCATAATGATGCACTCGTATCAGAGACCGAAGCTACTTTTCAAAGAAACGCAGAAGAGTGAAAGTAGGACAACCAATCGAAATAGCCATATAAATACGCCCAAAATTTTTTTGCGTCTCTAGCCATGCGGCGTAGTCGGTTGAAACAGGTGCAAGACACCTTTCCTATTTCGGCGATCACTCCTGAGACAGTGTCTCAGAGACTCGCTAGCCTTATATATCTGGGAGGAGGAAATAAGGGCTTTCACCTCGCACAACTGCCTTTGCAACAGCGTGCTTGTGTCAGTCCGTTATGCTCAAAAGGGTAAAAACAGCGGTTTTCAAAAGCTTTCTGCTTCTGGTCTGTGCAATCGCAACCTGATGAAAAGCTACGGCACTACGATGAAATAGTAGCCTAACACGAGAACAGTCCACCCAGGTAATGAGCCACGGTAAGGGATGGAATCACACAGAAGGGAGGTATGACGACAGATGGGAGATTGCTGCTCGTGAGACCTGGAGCATGTCTTAATTCAAAGTAGGACAATGCAGGAGGTAATAGCAGAGATGAAGGAAGAGAAACTGTGTTAATTACATCATTACTGCTCTTCCTGGTTATTAAACTAATCTTCCCGACAGGAATCTTTTAGCCTCCTGTCGAGTATGATTTATGTAATGTCCATGTGTTGACATTTGCAGTAGTGCTATGGCTCTTTGATGTTTAAAAACAAACATACGCCACTAAACATTAGTCATAAGTGTTCAGAGAAACTTTTTTTGATGACAATTCAAGATGCAATGAAAATGAAATGAATGCAACCTGATTGGCTTGGAAGAAGGAGATTCTCAATGTGAGTTTCTGCGGTGCTTTTAATGTCATCTCTCGTTCTCTAACTACAAAATAATATTCACACCATAAGTACTCACTCTTAATAGAATGCACTGTGAATTAATTTGTTATATTACAATCTCACATTCGGTTTACCGTATGATCAATGTTATACAACGTGGACACAGTTATTAATGTGAAGCACTTAAACAACATGGTTGGTCGATTTTTATCTAATTGTACATCTGCAGTGTCAGTAGTTTCCATCAACAATCAATAATAATAATAAATAATAATAAATCAAAAGAGGGTGGACTGCAAAAGCTATAAGAACACCATTCATCCTGCAATTACTGATTGTTTGGGCCATTTGGGGGCAGCAGAAAAAGCTGTGAACACAAGATCTCTATATCAAATTAGTATGTTTGTCAGTTTGTGTCACTGAGTTACAAGCCAGGTACTTTAAACCTACAGGTAACAAAGTTCACACAAAAGAAATGTGTGTGTTTAGCCATTTGATTCCACATATTTTTTCTTCACAGGAGGATGCACACTATTTCCTTCTTCTAATCCGAGACAAAAACATGGGTCCCCAGGTCTTGCCCGGCTGAGGAACCACTAAAATGCCGAGTCTGTGGTGATAAGAGGACGAGGGGCCGTTCTGTGGCTGCAGGGACGGCTTGCGAGGCGTCTGTCCATGACCAGGGTGAGCAGTCCTAAATGTAAAGTATGTTGATAACGGAATAGCAATCTCCTCCCACAGGTCTTCGGGTTCAGCCTCAGGACACTCATTCAGAACCGTCTCCACCACGGCACAGTTCTCAAGGCTGGACAGAGTGCAGGTTGAATAGACCACAACGCCCCCTGGACGCACGGCTGACAGCGCAGACCTGTAGCAGGAGACAAATACTGCACTTAATGACAAGGGAACTTCAGAAGAGAACTCCTCCTACTTTACACATCAAAGTCTCCTGGGGACTTGTGTGGGAGCTGTGCCAAGGCTGATCAATTATCTCGAGTGACGTCACTTGAGTCAGCGTCGGTTGGGTGTGAAGACTACAAGTTTGAAAACTTTAAAAAAATCTGGTGATGTGAAGTTTGAAAGATGTCATCAGACCTCTGAAGCCTGCTCCTGATCTCTGGTTGAGGCTAGCGGCTCGAGGCTACATTCATCGCCAATGGTTTTACACATTCAAATCTCTCACGACACTTTAGAGTTGCATTGTGGTTAATGTAGGCGTCAGGTTTTGAAAAGGAAGTACAAGTAAGAAGAGAGCACGGAACAAAGAAAAGAAGATATTTCCAGTTCTGTACTCTTCTGAGAATCTAAATTACCATTTTTAATAAAAATCGACAAAGCTGGCTAAAAATAGGTTATGTACAAATTGTAACCATCAAATTGACTAATATATTTGCAATTTGACCACATGCGATACAGCCTCCAGGGAACGCTTAGTGGTTTCCCATTGCTTAGACATTCGTATATGTGAAAGTACTGAATTGACACATAATGCAAACCTAGCCATCCAACCTAATGCAATTGCACTCTCACAGCACCGTTTGTAATTTAAGTAATTTTCTATTTAGTGTTTACATCGCTCTGTGTGCAGGGAAATGATTCACAGCTGCTCATCTGAACCAAAAACAATGTTATGTTTCAGTCCACCGTCTGACATCAACGGGTTATATCACATATTCTGAGTAATAACGTGTAGGAAGATAGAAGGGTACCACAAGGGTAACACAGTGAGACACTTTTCTATGTTGGGGATTGGATTTACCGAAGCAGTTGAGCCTGGAGCGCAGGCAGCCTGGCTCTTTCCTTCAGTCTCTGTTCCCCCTGCTGGCTGCCACAGTACAACCAGCTCCTGTCGTTAGAACATGGAACATCGACTAAGACCTGAGAAAGAAATGGGAGCAATTCAGAGTCGGAGAGCTCAAGAGCGTAATGGCAGCGAGAGACAGGAAGGATCCAAGAAGAAGAGCGAAATAGTCAATGAACGTAACAGCTGACGAAAAGACAAATGCTGGAAGAGGTCTGTAAAATAATCAAAGTACAAGAAAATCAGCTGAAAATCTTCCAAACATATCTGTCCTCTTTGTCACAATACAGCTTGAATGTGCGCAGTCGGTTTGTATATACTCTAATGCAGGGGTGTCAAACATACGGCCCGCCAGGGGGTCCAGTCCGGCCCGTGGGATAATTGTTAAAATTGCACCAAAAACAAAAATAGCTGAATCAGGAATTGAACCACAGATCCTGTGGTTGAAAGACAGGCATGTTAACCATTGAGCCACAGTCACAATTGATTAGAGTACTGACATTACTAAATATATTGCTTAACTGCATGGGAATTTGCAGAGGAGAGCCCAGGCAGGTAAACAGTGGGCTGATGTCTGAATTGTTGGTCTTTATGTTTCTAGTTTATTGTAGAAAGACCTTAAAATAGGGTTTATCATCCAAAAACCTTCACCAATGATTTTAAACATAGAGAAATATTGTGGTTATGTATGCGTTATTATGCTTTTACTGGTCCGGCCCACTTGAGATCAAAATGGGCAGCATATGGCCCCTTCAGTAAAATGAGTTTGACACCCCTGCTCTAATGCCTTTCAGTCTTTGTTCACACTGTGTCTTACTGAGCTTTTTTTATTATTATTATTTAAGTCCATTATTGGTCACTTTGAGCCCTTTGAAACCACTCAGCCTCCTCATGGTTCCTATTTTGAATAGACTGATTTCCTCTCTTCCGCAGGGCTTATTAGCTTCTGTTCAAAGGCTTGCTGTTCTCATTCATTTCCAGACCACGGCCTCGACAAAACTCCATTTGTTGAACACTGCAGCAAAATTCTGCCACATGCCAACATAAACATGACTCTCCACGACCCCAGTGCCCCCGTTTCCTATTCAACCCTAAGGCACTACTTGGCTGCTCGCTTTGTAATTATTCCTGACGCGCTTCATTAATGACAATGTCCAGTTGTAACGTCCATCATGTTTATTCTTGCAAAACATAAACTCTGTTGAAGTCGGCCTTATGCCACCCAGTGGGGGGAGGTCCAACATAAATCAAACATGGCTAAATGGCTCTTAAACCCACCTTGTCATACGTTCCTGCCTCACTTTTCCCAAAAGATCGTCCATCCTGTGCGGACACAACCACTCTGCTGCTGAGCGACTGAGACAAGAACGACTCCAGTGTTTTGGCCAGCCAGTCCCGTCTGTGAGGGTCTGGTTCATTGCAGCAGAGAAGTGCTGGAACACAAGCATTTATTTGTTAACAGTACTCAACGCAAATAGGCTATTCACAGCAGAAAAAAATAATAATGTCACATACGTATGCAATTGTAATACATGTAATACATATTTAAGAGCAAAGCTTAAACTTCAACAAGCTCTTTTAGCAAAAAGCCATCATTAACAAACACCTTATGGGAAGAAAAAAATGTGATCTGCAGTAAACATCCCTTTACCAACACAGTCATTTATGATTCCATTTAAATATTAAGTATAGTCATTAATATGTGTACGAGTTCATAAATAAAATATAAATATTTAACATTGGACATAACACTAAGTTTTAACTTGATGTATACACTCAGGGGCCGTTCACACCGGACGCGACTTTTAAAAGTCGCCTCTAAAACGCCTTGGTAAAAACGCGCCGGGCAAAACAGCCCGGTGCGCCTGTGGAGCGGGCCTGCGTGCGCAACCGGGCGATACACACTGACATTGATGAGCCGTGCGACTCTGCGCAAGGCGCTTAAAAATTGAAAATATTTCAACTTTTAAAAACGCTAGAAAAACGCGACGCGCGGCATTTAAAAGGCGCGCCTGAAAGACGCGCCGTACCTTAGGAAAACAATGGTTTTGGTAGCGACGCGTTTTTGAGAGTCGCGTCTGGTGTGATCCGGCCCCTTTTACTCTGTATAAATTAGAGTAACCTTATTTTAACTTCAAATGCACTAAATCCACTTTCTTATACCTCTTTGCATGATGAAAATCATGATCAAAACAAAATCAAATCAACGTTTGTAAAGTCCTTTAAAAGTGCTTGTTTTACCTGGGGTGGCACATTGCATTATGGCTACGGCTTTGCCCCCGGGGGCAGAGCAAAGATCCAAAACCTTCTCCCCATCTCTGACTTTCAAAGCCAGCACTGGAAGCAGGGAGGCGGCATTCAGGAGGTAGTACTGCTTCAGCTGGCCCGGCCTGTGAGCCTGAGAGGGGAACCGCACTGGACGTGGATGGATGTAACACTGTAGTGTAGGACCGGACAAGCTGAGCGACGGCTCTGATTGAAGGTCTTGACGGAGTGCATGAGAGGTGCTGTCCGGTTGGAGATGGGAATCAGTCGGACGGCACTTGGAGATGTAGTCGGGAGGCAACAGAGAGTCTTTTCCTGCTTGGTATTTTGAATGTGACACTGTTGAAGACGAACAAAGCAATGTGGAAAATCCCTGTGATTGGAGGACCTGTGTGACGCCTGTCACAGCGCTGAAGCGGTTGAGCATGACCCCATACTGCCAAGAGTGAGGGTCCAGGAGCACTGCTCTGCAGGAGAAAAGCAACCCTGATCAAGGATAAGTACAAACCCTGTCTGTGTGCATGCTGCAATAACTTTCAGAAAATAAATAAATAGATCAACCTTGCAGATGCCCACAGGTCTCCAAGCTCCTGACTGTACTGCTGGTCAAAGCAGTACAGTACTGCCTGACATGAAGATCGTACTTTTCTGCGCCTTTTTGCTACCTGTTACAAACAGACAGTAGGGAAAATGTTATCTGGAGATGAATCCGAGAGAGGCACGGAATTAGGCAGCATCCCTAAAGTGAACTCTGACAGCACTTGGGCCAGTTTAAATGGGACATGCGGTCAAAGTTATAATTGTGTAAAAATCGCTAGGACCTAAATATCAAGAGGACACATTAAATGACCAAATAACATGTTGTATATATCTCCTGTTGGAATAATCAATTAATATCTTCATATTCTAATTTCCTGTTTTACTAATCGTACTGTTACAAAACCACTGGAGGAGAAAAAAATGTGCATTCAAATTTAATGTGGACTGTTCCTTCATGTTCCTGAACACAGGCTGAGAAAAGCTGCTGTCTTTTGTCTTGTACACTGCTACCTCTGGTGGATATACAGTGTAAACTCTGTCCTGTTAGTAATGACAACAGGTATATTTGGTTTAAAGTGTCAATGACTAAATGTACACGAGGGCTCCATAATCCACACGAGATTAGCTGACATTTGCATCTGGTCCAAAAGAAAGTCAGTTAGGTCGTAGTTTTCATTTAATACAGCATAATAACACCAACCTCATTTAGTGGGACAATAATTACGCTGCTTTCCTCACTGTACCTCGATGAACACGTGTGGCCACACTTTCCATAACTACTGGGGTTATTCAAGCACAACATAACTCAACTTTAGCTTGAAGAGTGGCATTAGTAAACTAGTTAATCTTTATACATTCAACAGTCTTGTTACAAAAACGAGCGATACTTATCATGAATAATGCTGGTTACTATGAGCGCACAAATCCATTGTTTGTCAGATCTCATGTTATGAAATGTAATGATTTGATATATTATAAAATAACGTAGACAATGTACAGAACTAAAACAAAGTCACTGCCAGACTGTGTACAAAGGTTGTTTTCAACACATGAGTGTAAATATTATTTGCGAGATGTTTGTAAATTTACTGTACAAAAAGCTAAAAAAGGGATTAAAAGAAGATGTATTTCTATTGTAGGAGTTACATTATGGAACAACGCTAACATGAATGTAAGAAGGTCCACTAATTTTTGGTTTTCAAAAGGATTGGTTATAAAACTATTTTTAAATGTGCATATATATATATATATAATATTTATATATATATATAATATGTATATATATATATATATATATATATATATATATATATATATATATATATATATATATATAATATTTATATCGAATTAATTATCTGATTTAATTGATAAGAATTTAGGATAGGAATATATAAGCATTATGCTTCTACCTATACCTTTTCAGTCTTATTAGATTGTGGCTTTAGCTTTACTTATTGTATTGTATATAATGATTGACTGAATAAAACACATACCACTACAGGTGGTATGTGTCACGGGACGCGGCTGACGAAAACTGTCAAAACCAAACAAAGACATTGAGCCTTCACACCTCCCCTCGTGTGTTTACCTGCTCGTTCAGAGCTCCTCTTCGCTCCTCCGGCTGTAAAACCTCCTCGGGACCCGAGTGACAGTGAACCGCCCACGACCCCCACGGAGGGGCTAAACTCCTCCACGCGCCGGACGGCTGACGCATTGAGATCACATATTTAGACATGCTTTTTTTACTGCCTAATTGACATGTCCGAATATATTTCCCTGACTGTTGTTGCTTTCCTAATACAGCCATGCATACAACTCGGGCACGCATGCGTACGCTTCTCAAAACAGTCCTCCCTCAACACTGACCGTCTTTCTGTAGTTCCACCTGTCAAACTGCAGCCTTTTCCGTTTAGGTAGGTCGTGCTGGTTGGTGAATAATAATAATAATAATAATAATTTAACCCATCCTTAGTAATTAAGAAGCAGTGAGCACCCATTCTTCGTAAATGCATCTTTAAATCACTGTTTTCAAGAGGTGCTTAAGAAAAGAAGAAAGAAATGATCCTTTAATAATCCCCTTGGGGAAATTCTTCTATGCATTTGACCCATCCTTGGTTAAGGAGCAGTGGGTTGCCCTATGAGGCACCCGGGGAGCAGCTAGGGGTTGGGTGTCTTGCTCAGGGACACCTCGACATGTGAACCATGGGGGGATCGAACCGGCTACTTTGTGGTTGCAGGACGACCTTTCATCCCCCCGAGCTACAGGAGAATGCACATCTTTGCCTGAATTGCATTGTTTTTCCGATAACATTACATTTTTTCGGCAGCCTCTGAAGTTGTGCTTGGCCAGATGGAGCTGTTCAGAAGAGGAAGCAGAGATACGTTTGCTCCCGCGTGTCATATGCTGTTCAGAAAGGTTGCAGGAAGCTGCAATAAAGACTCGTACTGTAAACACTGATGTTGTTCTGGCTGAGGCCACATTTAGGAAGATCAAGCCAGAGGACATGTGGGTTTCTAGACGCCAGCTTCAGACACACTGGGGTTCATAATGTGGCCAAGGAGCTGGATCCAAGCACCTGGGACACTCCCCCATTTGTTTGCACACACTTACAGGATGAGATCGTCTCAGCATTTGCTGGAAGAGGAAGGAAAACTGCGGGAGAGACTTGGAAGGCCTTCAATGAGCTCATGCAAATGCAATGGTATCGCACGTTGGCTGTCCAAGTCACTGTTGGAGCACTTTTTGGTGCTTGTGTACATACAGATGAGCGACATTGCGGATATGAATGAAGCTAGAAAACAGCTCTTTATTCAGCTATCCAGAGCTCTGGAGAACATCCCCCCCCACAAGGACAGTACTAGAGAAACCCACTTAGTGGGTCAACCATCAGGCCAATGTCTGGAGCAGAGCTCAAACGTAACACCTCAAATCTACATAACTGACGTATACCGCAATCATGGCTGTCAATATTCTTTTTAAATTGACAGCTGCCCCCTGCCTGCGAAAAAAATAACCCCACTACCATTTACAAAAACACACATGATGAATTAAACATTTTACTTCTGTTATTGGTTGCATGTTTAACAAAAACATTTGATTAAATGTACAATATAATGGCAAAACTATCAGTTTAAATTGTTTGGGTCTGCCAGAGTTTTTATTTTTTTTACATCAGTGGGTTCACAATCTTTATTTTTAAGAAACACCAACAAACACGGATGGGCAAACACGATAAGCTGACATTATCGTACCATTCAAGGGCATCTCAAACAGCCAATTCTTATTAACATTGTGATGTATCCTTTGCAGCAAATGCCAAACTGGTTTACATGGCAAACAGAATAAGGAAAGCAACCATCAGACAGAAAAGACCCATAGCTTCAGAGAGAGCGAAGCCCAAGATGGCGTAGGAGAACAGCTGCTGCTTCAGAGAGGGGTTCCTGTTGAGAGAGAGGGAGGCAGCTGAAACAAACAACCATCTAATGTCAGTCGGTAAAGATGTCCTAAAATAACAGATGTGTTTAATTTACCTGGCATATCCGATAATAAGGCTACCGAACACCGTTCCAATTCCAGCTCCAGATCCAGCCACTCCCACTGTGGCAGCTCCTGCTCCAATGAACTTTGCAGCAGTGTCGATATCACGGATCACAGCACTAGTCTGGAAACCCCGCACTGCCACCTGCTGCTGGGAGGCTGCAATGCTCTGCGGTGCCAAGAGTGAAGCAGACTGAAACACACAAAAATAAGTGAGTAGAGCAGCACGTAACTTTTTTTCTGCAATATGTGAAAGCTCACTGATATTTTCTAGGCTTCTCTTTGAAGAAAAGAACTCCAGGGGTTTGCAAGTGTTGCTGCTTAACGTCAGTCACCTTTTGTTACCTCATTAGCTGCTGAGGTTTGCAGGTTGCATCCGCTTCCTTTATCTGGAATAGTAAACATGCTCAGCCAAACTTCGAATTCATCTCTACTATGTTCTTGATTTAAATTCTTTAAAAACTCACGTGAACCTAAGTGCAGCTTTAAAAAAGGTAAAGGAAGTGGTGCATACTGATGCAGAATTGGCATTGCATTGGTTACAATGGTAGCAACCTATATGCAGCTAATGTTAGCCACAACGGATATAAAGTTGACTTTTGATGCAAATGTCGTTATTGCTTTTGCTGATAAAAAAATAATCCAATGTTATTCTTCAATAGGAAACTGGACATGCTACATTAAGCTTCTGATACCGTCACCTCACCAGTCCATTGTCGTACTTAAGTTAAAAACATGTCTGCGTAAATTTTACATAAAATAATGTTTATAATATGCAGCCTTGCGTCTTGAGTGCTGTAATAGCTATGTGTAAGAAAAATAAAAGATAAATCAAGTGTGAGAAACAAGGTAATGGGAATAGCAAAGGAGACTGACGGAAGCTTCAGAGTAACCTTCCTCTGTGAACACTTTAAGTCAATACATCAGTTATAGTTCCAGCACAAATAGCTGCCTACCTCGGCTTTATCGGAGACTACTGCTGCCGAGAGTGGTCTGTACAGTACCCGTGATCCAGCACGGATCTGTAGGAAGAAAAGACAGACATTTAGCGAGCAGTCGTGCACTGATAAGATGCTCTACCAGATCGTTATGTTGACATCCGTCTGTATAGCTTCAAACCTGTTGAGAATACATCTACTCAGCTCAAGACAGCATTAAAAGCATGTGGATGCATCTGACAGTACATTCTGTAGTAAATATGGTCAAAGGTGTTCATTTACTCAGTTAAAGTCAGCAATACTACATTATAGAAAAACTCCATTACAAGTAAAAATGTTCAAATGCATTCAAATGTTCACTGAAGTAAAAGTACTTATAATGTAAAGTGGCTACTGTCAGTGTTACAAATTATATTATTGGATCATTATAACTGACATATTCATGCGCAAGCAGTACTTGAATGTTTTTGGTCAA
This sequence comes from Myoxocephalus aenaeus, assembly GCA_038501785.1. Taxonomy (NCBI): domain Eukaryota; kingdom Metazoa; phylum Chordata; class Actinopteri; order Perciformes; family Cottidae; genus Myoxocephalus; species Myoxocephalus aenaeus. Next base: position 67,600 of record JBAMJR010000121.1, on the reverse strand, counting down.
GGTTACTTAGTTTAATCTGCTACAATGGATCACATCATCTTAAATTTGAAAAGTAACAGCTCTTAAATAAAATACGTAAAAAAGTAGACAGTGTCGCTCTAAAATATAGTGAAGTAGGAGTAAAATGTAGCATAAAACTGAAATACTCCAGCTAAGTACAGTATCGTACTTGTTGCTTAAGTACAGTAACGCAACTTGATAAATAGCATTACCACTACTGATTGTGGTAAACGTATAACTCCAACAGTGACCCATTATCGCCCATGTTAAACTAGAACTGCTTTTTAAGTAACAAAATGACATCCTTGGATTCATATTAGCTGCAAAAGGAGCAACACTTCCCCGTGAGGCTGAGCTCAGCTTGGTCGTGTTCAAAACAAGGACGTCCTTGCCGGTGTGAACACTGACTGTGAGCTGACTTTAGCAGAGGGTCAAACACGGCCTCGCAGCTCCAAGCTAGCGCTAGCAAGCACAGTTTGGACGGCTGGTAGTTTGCCACATGACTGACAGTAGCTTTTGCACACAGCCACGATTATTAAACACACGGGCAGAATAAATAAAAAAAATAGCCCGTTTACCTCCATTCATTCAAGCGGACTCACTCACCAGAGAGGGCGTGGAGACGAATTTAGCGCAGGCATACATGACGAGGGACGTAGTGGTCAGGTCAACGAAGGAGCTGGCGTGGAGTAGTCTGCTGTCGACACAAAGAGACACATTAAGGACACTCACGTCTGTGACGAGTGAGAAAGCACAAGGTGTACAAAGTTGCGCGGGATAACACACACACACACACACACACACACACACACACACACACACACACACACGTAAGGTCAAGATTAGCTGCAAACCGAACAATGTCACGAAAACACAAGGCTGGCTTTAAAATCAGAAAAGCTGCGCAGTGCTGCGGTTGTAAGAGCTGCAGAAATATAGAGCTGAACGGGAGCGTCGCGTTTAAATGTGTAACTCACACACAGCTGGTGACACAGAGGAGGTTAGCTCTCACCGGCTTGAAGTAGAGGTCGAAGACACGAGAAACAAGCGCATGCGCAGTGTCACGTTAAAGGGTCGTCTTCCGGTTTCCTGAATTTATACCGTTGACGTAAGGACATACACACGACCAGTGCAGATGCACCATCATCATAGTACAGCGTGTTTAAATGCCTTTTCAATCAAGTAAACCAGGACTGTCCACAGCACACAGACATCGTGTGCTGCCTGCAAATAGATGTTTTATTCACCAGCAGATTAACACAAAAAGATTGTTATTTACTACCCCCTAGAGACCATTTGAACACATTAGTATAATGTATATATACCATTGCAGTATAGGATAAAGAAATTATCAAGGTTATTTAGAAACAGTGTCAGCGAGACATACTTTTTCCATCAGATAACAATGTTGATTTGTCAACTGTAAAAACACTACCACATATTGATATCAGTATCATCCCGAAAATACGGTCGTGCTATAATGCATATGCAGAGTTGCCAACTTTTCAAAAAACCTTGGAGTGAGATTTTGTTGGGGGTGACCAAAATTTTGACACACACGTTGGTGCCTCAAATATCAGGAAATTGGAATTAATTTGGCGTTGTAACATACCTTAGTCCAGGGGCGGCAATTCATTTTCCCAAGGGGCCACATGAGAAATGTGGACCGTTGTGGAGGGCCGAACCAATAGTTTGAACTTAATTCAATTAACTCAATATTAATGTTATTACTTTATTAAAAGCTGTAAATTATATGGTTTTGAGCTGCTACTGGTAAGAATACATGTTACAATAATGCTATGAAAATAAGTAAAAAAAAATAATTTCATTTTTAAAGATTTTTTTAAACCTTATCTTAAATATGTATGTTAAAGACCAGCAATTTATTAACTTTAAACAAAAGCAATAAGTGCTTTTGATGCTTTCCAGGTCAGTTGTTCTTACTCTGTGAGAAAAGTCCAGTCTGTGTTGGCTTGAACAAGAACATGAAGTCTGGTTGAATGAGGTGGAGATGTGAAGGACAGCTGACAGGTATCAGAGAGAAAGGATCTGATCTGTTGAACTTCATAACTAGAATGTTTGTTCTCATGTAGGTAGATCCAAAGAGAACCAACATCTTCTGAGCAGGCCTCCTCGTGAGGAAAGTTCTCCTCTTTGAGAGAAGAATAAAAATCCAGAAGTGATACTGACTTAAAGTGCTCTGCCATAGTGGATCAGACCGCAGGTCAGAGCCGCGGCGGCTTTGCCCGATTAAGTTTCAATCTGGAGGCGGAGACTGCAGCGCGAGGCTCCTTGGGAGGCGGGGGTCTCGCGGCAGCACCCGCTGCTCGCTGAGGACAGAAACTGCATAACAATACGCTTTCACTTCAGTCTCCAAGTCGGCAACACTGCCCGTTGTGAGGCTGCGTAAGCGCGTGCGCGCACACATAAATAAATCGCCTTCAAAGTAAAAGCAGTGCCGTTTGTATTGCATTCATGGCGTGCACCTTATTTATTTATTTTTCATTTTTGATTGACCTCACGCGGGCCAGACTGGGAGAGCCCGCGGGCCACATCTGGCAGCGAATAGGTTTACAGATGCGCTCTTTAGCGCCATCTATCGTCGGGGAGTTTGAAAAGGAACGAACGCGCCTCGGCCCAAAATCAGAAATCTTTTTTTGCTGTGAGAAATTGGTTGTGTGGCGTGAGTGCGTGTGAAAGCATGCAAAAGCGTGTGAAAACATGCAAAAGCGTGTGTCACACGGCGAAACCGTGAGAGTTGGTAGCTCTGCATATGCATTGTGTTTATCATGGCCATTAGGTGGTGACATAATTTCGCTTTTAAGAATAATTTACAGCAGCAAAGGCATGTATTTACTCCAGCTGAATGAGAATATCAGTAGCCATAGTCATTGGCTGTCACTTCCACTCTATGTCAAGCAATATATAGATGTGCTGGATATGTGTATTTTACAAATGAAACACTAAAGATGATAAAGGCCACACAGATGTTGACGGAAGACTATTAGATCAGTCAACTGCAACCACACTGAATAATCCCTTCACACATGTATTTAATGTCTTCTCATAATTCCTTCCTTTAAATCATGTAGCTGTAATCAAGCGATGTTAGACCCAAATCCTGGCGGTGTGTATTCACAATCCTCACACATTGTATATTTACGAAAGCGGATTGTGTGGACTTGGAATCTGCCCACACAATCCTCAAATCTGCTGTTATATGTGGATACAAATTGAAATCAATATCTGGACCCTGAGGAAGAATAGTAAGCTGTCCAAATACAGAATAAAATAACACTCAGTCAGAGATGACTTTAAATGTAATGAGGTTCAAGACATAAAAAGAAAGTCAGCGAGTGTGATTACTGGCAGCGGCGAGTCCGTGGCAAGCGTGTGGCAGGCTTCATCCAGGTGTCAGGAGAGCAGCGAGTCAGCGACACCTTCCAAGTTCCTGGCTACTGGACCCCTGGTGGTGGCACCTGTCTGACTACTTGTGGCAATTATCTTGCGAGAAGGGGCACTTCTCTGACAGCTACTGGCACTGGCATTTCGTGACACCTATTGACACCTAATTGCATATAAGGAAAGAACAAGTGGAGATTTTATCCAACTTGTATTTTAATTAAAAAAATTTCTAACAAGTGGCTGACATTAGTTTCCTCCGTAGGGTGTCCGGGCTCCTGTTTTATATTCAAGGGTTTAAGATCTACGTGTAGAAAAAAAGTGTATCTTCCAGTTATTTAGAATCTATATAGTTATGCGGTTATAATCGCTGTCACACTCGAGAGAGGTGTGCATGTTCAGGTTTACCTGGTGGAAACATTATTCCAGTGTTTATCTTAGACTAACAGTGACGTCTCCTCAAAGTAAAGTCTCATAATGGTGGTATAACAGTATGACATGATATGGTCAAATAAAAAAATATTTAAAAAAAGGTTGGTACATTATATTATGGTATATAAGTGTAATATATTATAAAGTGAAATGTAGTAGTAGCATAACAGTATTCAGTATAGTACAGCAGTACATGCAAAAGCGTGTGTCACACGGCGAAACCGTGAGAGTTGGTAGCTCTGCCATGGTCTCTTTGGTCTGGGAACTCACTGACCGTTTATTCTGCACATGCGCACAACAGCACCCCAGTGCACACAGGCACACATCCTCCCACGTGACATCACTGCACAGGCCACTCAACATGGCTTTGCTACTCATAAGGAATATGCTCAACAGGCTCCCATTACCGGCCTCACCCCGCCCCTCTTTGCTTGCCGCTACTGAGGGAATCCTTTTTCTTTTCCATTAAAATATGCTTAAATTCTGCGGGAAAGCAAGAAAACAATAACACAAACACACGATTATAAGCGTATTTGTAATATGTCAAACACAAAAACAATAAAACAAGAATACGTGATAATCAACGTATACTTGAATCAACGTATTTGTAATACGTCAAACACAAACATAATCAGGGTTACCATACACGTCCATTTTGAACATGGCACCATCCTTGTGGACCAGCCTGTCGTTACCGTCCTTGAAGCGGACCGTTGGCTGTCGCTGCTTTGACTGAAAAGATGTTTTGTGGAAACGATGGGCTGTAGAGTGCTTGCTTGAGCCTCGTTTTCACCTGTCGTCCCTCGCTGTCCAGCAAGTAGACTTCGGCGTCTCCCCTCATCTTCGCCATCCCGCTCACCTTGGATCCGTCAGCGAGCTCGATCATGTGGTCCTCGGGTCTGAAGCTCTTGTCAACTGTTTTGAACTTTGTGGCGTCGTTGATCATGTGTGTTGTGGCGCCGCAGTCGACCATGAGACCCTTCTTGTTTCCTCTTTGTGCAGGACAGTCACTCATCCTGAAACAGAAAGATGTATGCTCTGCCTCTGTCTCTCCATCCGCTTTCTTCACATGGTCACGGCCTTGTCCTCGGCTGCGTCCCCTTCCTCGCTGTGGTGTGTCCCATTTTCGTTCCTCTCTTCTCACCTGGTAACCGTCAGGACACGCCCTGGCCATGTGTCCCTTTTTACCGCACGTGTAACACTCGACATCAGCCATGTCCATTTTCTTCCCTCTTCCTCTTCCTCGTGACCTCGTTGCCCCGCCAGTCTTCATCACGTTGTCTTCTTCAACATTCACGTCACTTTACCCATATTTTTCAGTACTCTCGTAACTTCGCAGTTTATTTTTAAACTCGCCGAACGTTACAGTGTCACTTGTCTGAGTGATGTACACGATGAATGGCTTGTATGAATCAGGTAGTCCTTTTACTACCATAGCCATCTGAAGCCCATCACTAATATGCTCCTCTGCTCTTCTCAATGACGTGAATATAGTCTCTGCTCGAATAATATAGTCCGTGACCGTTTCATCGTTAGCCTTATGGAGCGAGGAAAGTTCACAATACAAACTCACAACGCGGGGTTTGTCCTTTCCCGCATAGTGCTCGCGAAGAATATCCATTGCTTTTCTTCCGTCACGTTTCGCGTCCCTCATTACCAATGACAAGCTCTTGTTGTCTAGACATTGCACTAGTTCTGCATATGCCTCACCGTTCTTTTCCTCGTCTTCCGCGAGAGCTTCTTCGTCATCCTCAGCTATCTCCGGGTCTTCCGAGATAACTTCTCTGAGGCGACGTAACTCCATGTGCGCGAGGAACCTCGTTTCCCAGAGCTCGTAATTTTTCTCATCACCGTCGAATAAAAATCTGAACCACCTTTGGCCTGATTGACTGGGCCCATAACCTGTAGCGTTAGACATTCCTGCAGCTATCTCCGTTATTACAGTCAGTGGTTAGCTAGTAGCTCCTAGTAGCTAGCATTCACGGGAGAAAAAAAAGGACAGACTACCATCGCAGAGCTGCCAACTTTTCAAAAAACCTTGGAGTGAGATTTTGTCGGGGGTGACCACAATTTTGCCGCGCACGCAGCCACACACGTTGGTGGCTCAAATATCAGGAAATTTGAATTAATTTGGCGTTGTAACATACCTTAGTCCAGGGGCGGCAATTCATTTTCCCAAGGGGCCACATGAGAAATGTGGACCGTTGTGGAGGGCCGAACCAATAGTCTGAACTTAATTCAATTAACTCAATATTAATGTTATTACTTTATTAAAAGCTGTAAATCATATGGTTTTGAGCTGCTACTGGTAAGAATACATGTTACAATAATGCTATGAAAATAAGTAAAAAAAAATAATTTCATTTTTAAAGATTTTTTTAAACCTTATCTTAAATATGTATGTTAAAGACCAGCAATTTATTAACTTTAAACAAAAGCAATAAGTGCTTTTGATGCTTTCCAGGTCAGTTGTTCTTACTCTGTGAGAAAAGTCCAGTCTGTGTTGGCTTGAACAAGAACATGAAGTCTGGTTGAATGAGGTGGAGATGTGAAGGACAGCTGACAGGTATCAGAGAGAAAGGATCTGATCTGTTGAACTTCATCACTAGAATGTTTGTTCTCATGTAGATAGATCCAAAGAGAACCAACATCTTCTGAGCAGGCCTCCTCATATGAGGAAAGTTCTCCTCTTTGAGAGAAGAATAAAAATCCAGAAGTGATACTGACTTAAAGTGCTCTGCCATAGTGGATCAGACCGCAGGTCAGAGCCGCGGCGGCTTTGCCCGATTAAGTTTCAATCTGGAGGCGGAGACTGCAGCGCGAGGCTCCTTGGGAGGCGGGGGTCTCGCGGCAGCACCCGCTGCTCGCTGAGGACAGAAACTGCATAACAATACGCTTTCACTTCAGTCTCCAAGTCGGCAACACTGCCCGTTGTGAGGCTGCGTAAGCGCGTGCGCGCACACATAAATAAATCGCCTTCAAAGTAAAAGCAGTGCCGTTTGTATTGCATTCATGGCGTGCACCTTATTTATTTATTTTTCATTTTTTATTGACCTCACGCGGGCCAGACTGGGAGAGCCCGCGGGCCACATCTGGCAGCGAATAGGTTTACAGATGCGCTCTTTAGCGCCATCTATCGTCGGGGAGTTTGAAAAGGAACGAACGCGCCTCGGCCCAAAATCAGAAATCTTTTTTGCCGTGAGAAATTGGTTGTGTGGCGTGAGTGCGTGTGAAAACATGCAAAAGCGTGTGAAAACATGCAAAAGCGTGTGTCACACGGCGAAACCGTGAGAGTTGGTAGCTCTGCATATGCATTGTGTTTATCATGGCCATTAGGTGGTGACATAATTTCGCTTTTAAGAATAATTTACAGCAGCAAAGGCATGTATTTACTCCAGCTGAATGAGAATATCAGTAGCCATAGTCATTGGCTGTCACTTCCACTCTATGTCAAGCAATATATAGATGTGCTGGATATGTGTATTTTACAAATGAAACACTAAAGATGATAAAGGCCACACAGATGTTGACGGAAGACTATTAGATCAGTCAACTGCAACCACACTGAATAATCCCTTCACACATGTATTTAATGTCTTCTCATAATTCCTTCCTTTAAATCATGTAGCTGTAATCAAGCGATGTTAGACCCAAATCCTGGAGGTGTGTATTCACAATCCTCACACATTGTATATTTACGAAAGCGGATTGTGTGGACTTGGAATCTGCCCACACAATCCTCAAATCTGCTGTTATATGTGGATACAAATTGAAATCAATATCTGGACCCTGAGGAAGAATAGTAAGCTGTCCAAATACAGAATAAAATAACACTCAGTCAGAGATGACTTTAAATGTAATGAGGTTCAAGACATAAAAAGAAAGTCAGCGAGTGTGATTACTGGCAGCGGCGAGTCCGTGGCAAGCGTGTGGCAGGCTTCATCCAGGTGTCAGGAGAGCAGCGAGTCAGCGACACCTTCCAAGTTCCTGGCTACTGGACCCCTGGTGGTGGCACCTGTCTGACTACTTGTGGCAATTATCTTGCGAGAAGGGGCACTTCTCTGACAGCTACTGGCACTGGCATTTCGTGACACCTATTGACACCTAATTGCATATAAGGAAAGAACAAGTGGAGATTTTATCCAACTTGTATTTTAATTAAAAAAAATTCTAACAAGTGGCTGACATTAGTTTCCTCCGTAGGGTGTCCGGGCTCCTGTTTTATATTCAAGGGTTTAAGATCTACGTTTAGAAAAAAAGTGTATCCTCCAGTTATTTAGAATCTATATAGTTATGCGGTTATAATCGCTGTCACACTCGAGAGAGGTGTGCATGTTCAGGTTTACCTGGTGGAAACATTATTCCAGTGTTTATCTTAGACTAACAGTGACGTCTCCTCAAAGTAAAGTCTCATAATGGTGGTATAACAGTATGACATGATATGGTCAAATAAAAAAATATTTAAAAAAAGGTTGGTACATTATATTATGGTATATAAGTGTAATATATTATAAAGTGAAATGTAGTAGTAGCATAACAGTATTCAGTATAGTACAGCAGTATTGCATATTGTAAGTATTAAGTCTACAAAAAGACATTATATGTCTATCTATCTATTTGTACACTTAGGTATTGACAAAAGAAGAAGAAAAACTCAGCTCCTCCCTATGATCATAAAACTGATTTAATGATCATAAAACTGATTTAGGAAATGTGCCTCCACCCACTCAGCTTGTCAGCTTCTCGACGAGTGACCTTCACTTGCCACTGTTCGGCACTTGAGTGGCGCCTGCCACTGACTCGCCGCGGACACGTCCCAAACTCGCCACGCCTGCGCAGACTCGCCGCAGACACACCGCCTGGCTGCCGCCTGCCACTGGGTGCCACAAGGAGGAGCTCGGCCTTGCTGGATACAAAAGCAAAAATGCTTCATCAATTTGCACTCATTCCAGATTTGCATATGAGTTGGATTTTGGAGGAAAAACAAGTCAAATCTAAGACATGTTTAAAAGGTTCAACTAGTGTAAGACCTCACACCACAAGAGGGCAGCAACACACTACGCAGAGTCTTTGATGCGTGGAAAATGACATTAATTGTGGTCAAGAAAATATTTGAAAAAAAGATGATGGATACAAAACACATGCAGAGGTAAAAACTAAAAGGAAACAGATCTTGACAGCATAACGAGATTTGCCTCAATGAATGTTACAGCCTTGATGTTTTAAACTGAAAGCATGAGTTATTCACGAAAGGCATGGATCAGCAAAACCAAAGCATTGCTGTTATAGATCAAGCAACATAAACATGCACAGAATGGATTTGTGGCTGCAACCTTAATTGTCTTTCATATTTCAGATGCAAGGTGGTGGGTGGAAAGATAGGCATGCATGATAAATACATGCCACTGTGTTGTAGGATGTGTATTATGTGCTCATTGAAGATTATTTCATGTTTTTTGCTTATATGCACAAACATTAATTCAAGTGTGCTGTTAGCCCAGGGCTACCACATCAATGCCAAACATTTCGCATGTTACATATGCACTCCCCCACATTACATTAAATCCCCATGGTACGGTATATTTGTAGCATTGACCTCCACCTTGCAGCGACCATGAGGCTCTGAAACAGATGATATACTGAGCAAGACAAGCGACACACATTTACATAAAAGCCTCATTGCGCTTTACACATTAACGTCTTGTGGATATCCTTCCACCGTCTCTAAATTTATCTCCCAAATGAACATTAAATATTCATATCACGCCTGCTTTAAGTGGGCTTTTCCTCTTCAAGGATTCATCTCTGGCCGCCCCCTCAGAGGTAAACTCTCCATTTGGCGATGCGGAAGGGAGATTCCTCAGCTCTTCCAGTCATACACCCCCTCCTTTGTATGATGGTGCTGTTACGCACCACTATAATACACGGAGACGTGATTTTCTGGGGCGAATCCCTGCCTACGTCACTCCCAGACCTATATAAATATCCCGAGCAGCGCCTCTGATCAGACTCAAACAAAACCTATTTTTCAGCTACAACTCTTCAGACCAAGGATTATTGGATTTCCCTCGCTGGATTTAATTACCAGTAAGTATCTTTAATACCTATTATACATTTTAACTTTTGTTTTGATGTGTTTTATGTTGAGTAGAGTTGATTAACGTGTTCAAGTCGAAATTTCAGAAATACACGATTTTATATTTTCTTAATTATAGGCTACACAGCCAAATATATGTTTTAATTTTACAACATGACTTAAACGTGTGATATTATCCTTCACTATTTATCTATATTGATTTAATTATATATTTAGACCTATCTAAATGTGATTGAACATAAGAGCACAGATTTACGCATGTCACACTTATCCGCAGATCCTCCGTAAAAGCACAATGACTTTGAACAAGGGAGACAAATTGCGGAACATGGACAGGAGAAGAGGAAGCGTGCCGTTCCCCATGAATCTACCGAACCTACACCGGAGAAGCATGCCCGTGGACGACCGGGACCTGCGCGCCACGATGCCACAGACTGGGCAGACCGACGAGCTGTCCAACCTCCTGCGCTGCACGTCCTACTCCCCCAACGAGCAGCACCGCGGCAGCTGCGCGTCGGACTCCTCCGACTCCGTCATCTCCACCGGCAGCGAAGCGGATTCCCCGGTGTACAAGGTGGTTCTCCTCGGGGAGCACGGCGTCGGCAAATCGAGCCTGGCGCGCGTCTTTGGAGGCGTTGAGGATGCTGGTCACGACTGGGATGAAGCAGGTAAATGGTGATGTCATCAACCTATTGCAACCCCACCACCACCAGGACACCACGTCCTGGTGGTGGTGGGGTGGCTATTGTCTTTGGAGATACATGATTTAGGACTGTCAACGGTTCATTTAGTCAACATATTACTGAACAAAACATATTAACAATGTTTGGAGATGCAATGTTTAATGAATTAATGTTCTGAGATATTAAGAATCAAAACTTTGGAGGCCACTTTTTACTTTTGGAATAATTTGACCCATAATCTTAAAAGAAGCAACACCACTCGAAGATGTGGATTTTTTTTAAAATAATATAAAATCCTTATAAACTCTCTAATTCAGAATTGTGTATGAGAACAGTCATCATGAAGTTTAGTTGATGGATTAGAAAAAAACACAACTTTTTGCATGCAAAAGTCAGTAAATGCGTTGAGTATTGCTATTTCCATCTAGCGAGGGACCAGCCCTGCCCTCAGTAGTACAGCTGTCAGAACCACATCCAATAGCATAATGTGAAGGACAAATATCAAAGGCTGGTGATGGCTTGATCACAGGCTGTGATCAACTTTCCGTTTCAATGTGAAGACTACAAAAGAGAAATAGTGCTCACATCAGTGTGAAGAAAAGTAGCAACAAACATGTCTTTTTATATATGATGTGTCTAATATTTAATTGTTTTCTTCCTCAGGAAACACTTATGACAGATCTATCGTGGTGGATGAAGAAGAGTCCTCCATTGTGTTGTATGACATCTGGGAACAGGTGAGTTATATATTATTTATGCAACGTTTGCTCCATTTGTTATGAATTATGGATATACTTTAGGAAAAGATGGGATCAGCTATGTTTGATGCTAAACCTGGGATGTGTTTCTCTCCTGAAGGATAACAGTCAGTGGCTGCAGGATCAGTGCATGCGGATGGGAGATGCCTACATCATCGTGTATTCAGTGACAGACAAATCAAGCTTTGAGAAGGCGTCAGAGCTGCGTATTCAGCTCCGCCGGGCCAGGCAGTCAGAGAACATTCCCATAATCCTTGTGGGCAACAAGAGTGACCTGGTGCGGTCCAGAGAGGTGTCTGTAGATGGTAAGTCACAATGATTAACTAACCTTTGAACCTAAAATGTGCCACAGATGTGTGATGTGTTAAGATAATATAACGTGTGAGCTCAGGAGAAGTGGTTTAGGACATTTAGTTGCATAAATAGAAATCTAATAGTTATCATTTGAAACTAAAAAGCTATTTGTGATACAATCTGACAGTACTGGTTGGGCTTGACTGGCTGAGGTACAGCAGGCCACATATTTCACTTGACTGCTCAGTTTCAGGCCAGGCCTACTTTCAAATACCCATGAAACTAAAGCCAAAGTTTGGAAACTGTTATCACTCTAGGGTCCCATCTTCACCTCTAAGCCTTACTCTACTTGAGCTCCTACCCTAATGTGCATCTACTCAAAGTTGTTTCTCCATATGTTCTTTATCACAGAGGGAAGCGCCTGTGCAGTGGTATTTGACTGCAAGTTCATCGAGACGTCTGCGTCGCTGCACCACAATGTGCATGACCTATTCGAGGGCATCGTCAGACAGATCCGCTTGAGGAAAGACAGCAAGGAGGAGAACGCACGCCGCATGGCCAACTGCAGACGCAGAGAGAGCATCGGCAAGAAGGCCAAGCGGTTTCTGGGCCGCATGGTTGCACGCAAGAACAAGAAGATGGCTTTTAGGCAGAAGTCAAAGTCCTGCCATGACCTAACGGTTCTCTGAGGAGCAGACGGGACAGACGGACATTTTTTCTTTGCCCTCTGAAGACCAGACGCTGTGTGTGTTTTAACACTAACCCTAAAGGACTAATAGAGCTGTACAGAAATATATTTTTACTTTTTAGACACCAACCAAATGCAAAGAGCGGACTTAATTAATACAAATGACACTATTCAAGTCATATCATGATAATGGTAATAACCTGCATGATGCTTTGCAAATGTTTATTTTATTTTGTTATTATTTTTGTCTGCCTTAAACATGTTGGTGTGTATGTATGAAAAATCCACAAAGGCTTGTTGTCAAGAGTTGCACAGATTGCCTCGCTGTTGGGTTATTGTTGTGCTCCTTTATTGGAGGAGATTGATGTAAATACTAAAACATGAATAATGCTGAATGCAACGTACATCTCATTATCCCAAAAGACATGGTAAAGAATCATAATACTTGGCCATCTGGAGTCATATTTACTTGAAACGTGGTACGCAGGTTCGTGCCTCGGCCAAGTTATTGCGGACTAGTCAAATATATGAGAACATTGTTTTTCTATGTTGTTCCATAACATTGAATTCAGGATGTGAATGTATGAGTAAAGAAATACGTTGTATACGTCTTGTGAACCGTGACATTGTTTGGAAAATACTTTGTTTACGTTGATTTCCTTTTTCAATAAAATCAAAAAATCAAAAGATAAAATCTTCTGTGTCCATTATTCCTTAATCAAAGTGTTCAGCAGACTGCAACAGAGAAGAGGGAGATGTTGTTCAGGCGATTTACATCCTCATGAATATTTATTTGATCGTATCAGTGGACTGGAACCTCACTGGCCATTGGTTTCACAGGAAGGAAACAAGGTAGTTAAGCATCTTTAGCTGAAGATGTTAACCATTAATCCACTGAAGGAGTACAAGTGCATACTTTTTCCACCCAATTTAAACTCTCCACACACCTCTCAGAGGGAACACACATATCATTTGGACAAGGTAAGACACAGAACCTTTTGTCTAAAATGGGAAGAGAATTGAATACGTTTTGCTACTTACTGTTTTGTTTTTGCCACCTTAATCATTTCCATCACCTTCGGTTGTTGAGCTACAGTATATCCAACGTTTGTTGTAATCCTTTAGAAGCTTAAATTTGAGGTAATGGAGTAAATAGGGCATTACTGTCACTTGTACACTGTGACTTGGCCTGTGGTTTGCTATTGCTAAAAAAGCAACACATCTTAAATCGTATTTGTCAGACATTAGGGCTCTAGTGATATTACATAATCTTTTCAGCCAACGGGATACAAAAATAAAATGTTTTACTTCCAAATCAAACGTGGCTCTATTGGTTTTCTGTGCTATGTAATAGTGGCCGCTGCAAATGGCTTTGTATGTGGTTATACATTTAAATGTAGGCCCTCTGACATGTAAAAACGTTGAAATCTGTGTGCATGAAAGATAACCATGGTGGTGAATCAGTAACAACACAGACATTGTGTTGGGCTGAGGCCATGTGGTTTGAAACGCTGTGAATGATGTGCCACATTTACAGGGACCCATGGCTGACAGAGGAGCTACGACAATGCTCATCCTAGTAAGATGTTGTTTTATTTTAAAGCACTCTTCACTGGAATACTTTATTAATTTACAAAAACTAATGCTAAACTAAACTAATTGCATGAACAATGTCACTAAGACACACTCGATATCTTGTTTCGCAGTTGGTGGTACTTTACACATTTGCACCATGCTCTGGGGCAAATGTTAAAATCGGTGTCCCTGAAAACTACGATGGTATTTTCCCATGGTATCTGTCCAAGGTAAGGCCTTTTATTTTACTTGATGACGATGAAAAGAGGGATCTTTCAATATTTAATTAGATGTAATGCTAAAGTCCACTGTCCTCATTTTCTGAAGATTAAAATAGGGTGATGAGAACATCGCCTGCCAGCCGTTTGAGTTTGATCATCTTTTAGTGCTGAGAAAAGTGGTGAAAAGAGCACAGAAGTGGGCAGAAAATGAAGGTTTAGTAAGTTGAAATTGTGTCAGCCTCTTTTGTCCAAGCTGCACTTCTGGTTGAAGACGTATGAGCACGCTGCCGTCATCACTAGACTATAATTGGAGTGTTCACAGTGCTGTTCAGGCATCAGCCGCTGCATTCAGTCCAGCTGCGTGGCAAGCCGGCTCTATTGTTCATGCATGCCACTCAGACATCCTCTGGATTGTGCAGCACCATAAGTATCGGATGATAATATATCTTGATTGGTTGTTTTGTGACGTCACCACATCTTGTTCGGAACATAATTCATAATTTCTGTCTTTGTGTCAGACTGGGAGTCATTAACACGCTTCAAATAGCATGTTAAATGGCCAGGATTGAGGAGTTGGATAACCGCTATGTGTTGGAAAGGACATGATAATTGCTCCTGATTAGTTCAAATTAAAAGCGCTTCATGATGGTGTGCTCATCAGAGAGGGCTAGACGTGTCAGTTCACCTGTTTTAACTCATTGAATGAACGATTTAGCAAACCTTGGCAACACCACAGCGTTAATCATCTTGGAGGCTACTGTGAATGACCAGACCCAAAACCCGCTTTAAATGTAAACATTTGTATCTTGAGATAGTTTTGCTTTAAAAGGACCATCATATAGGGAATTAAAAACATCTGAACCTTGTGCCTGTACTTATCGAGGCTGAGCCTTCTTCAAAGTATTACACAGGTGTCCGATTGTTGTAACAATAATTTGGTCATCAGACCAATTTAGTGGCAGGATTCTGGCAAAAGGAAAATACAAAGGATAAAGTGGGCATTATTCTATATTTGTTGTATTCTCAACAAATCCCTTAAAAAGACAACAAACTAAAATGTGTTTGTCCATCTTTTACACTGACAACATTCCCAAGCCCATTTAATCCCACTGTAGACCTAAAGCTCTAATGCCTATTTAAACTTTAGTTTCATTAATAAAGAGCTCAATAATTCCCCAAAACGTCTTTGCACTGTAGTTTTTAGCAAACATTATTCAAACAGCAGTGTATTTGTCGTGGACTATTTTCAGCAGCGGATTAATACACATTTAGTGTTCTATAGAGTATTTAAAGCAACAGGATGGTGTATGTGAATTGACTCAAAATAAACTACCATGTTCATAGTAATTAGGGAACCGAACGCAATGGTGTGGCTCATTAATGTGTTTTAAATCATTTTAGAGAGCAATAGTGGTCTGTGGACCAGATGAATAAGTTAGTTGGATCAATTCAATTTTTTCTTACGGATTTATTGACAGTAAGAAATATATAAATTATCACAAGACTTATTTTTGAACATGTCCCACACATGTTCAAAAATAAGTAAAGTGAACAAGTGGAGATCAGCTGGAGCTATAGTATGTGAGCTGTATTATTGTGTCTCAATATTTTACCACAACAGGTTCATTGTAACCAGAAAACCACAAAATAAGTATCCTCAAAGCAAAATGTGAAACAGTCTTAGTTTGTGAGCAAATTGTTATCAATGTGTTTCTCACCTTTTAATTATGCTTTATGAGCTGCAATCAGTCAACGCTTCCACTGAACGTCCTGTTTAAATACGCTCCTTCCCTGCTGCTCATCCTCTGTATTGTCCTTGTATATGGCTTACATTTGCAGGAGCACTAACTTATGTATTATTTATTTTTTCATTGTGTTCTGTTGTGTACAGCTCCATAGCCTGCCAGGTAATTACAGCGACCTGGTGGTAACAGGGGATGATGAGGGGATATTCGGAGTTGACGCTCAGTTTCTATACGCTCTAAAACCACTGGACAGAGAGAAACAGCCGTCTTACTCCCTGCAGGTAGCATATCATCACTGTGTCATATCATATAGTAGTGATAGACATTTTCTATACATAGATATTGAACAATTGCTACAAATTCCTTAATTCAAAATGCATCAAATTCACATAACAAATAAATTGTTTTTCTTCTTTCACATTCTGGTTCATCATATGAGGTTAAAATGTGTATGTTCAATCATGTATGAAGAATGAATTACTCCTAGATCATTAGATTCTCACCAGAGCGTGTTATTCAAAGATACCTACAGACTGTCCGTGTGTGTGCGTCCGTGTATGTGTGTGTGTGTGTAATGCAGGTGTCCTTCAGAACGTCAGAGCACCGCCAGAGCTTCACTGTCGAAGTGTGTGTCATCGACAAGAACGACAACGTGCCCACTTTCATAGAGGAGAGCAGGAGAGGCAGCGTGCAGCTCGGGCTTCTCAAAGGTACGAGAACCTTGAGCTCCAGGGTCACCGCGTCGCACAACCTTTTCCAGTCTGGGTCACATGTATCAGTCCCGCTACATGGAAGGCAATAACTCATTCAATAACTCATTGCCTCCCAACAATGGAAAATGTGTTCAATGTGTCCCTGAAAAATGAAATGTAATCCTCATCCTTCTGTATTAATAGAATAAATGACGTGGCATATACTGGATTATTTGGTAGACACTAAAAAAGACTACCACATGGCTAGCAATCACATCGACTCAGACACAATACCACAAATGTATTTTATCTGAATACCTTGATTTCCTCTGTACCTTGAAATATGGAGAATAACACCCACACAAATACTGTATTGCTCATTTTAAGAAGAGAAATATCATCTGACTGGCAGATAAATTGCATAAAAGTAAACTATTGTACTGCTTGCTTGTTGAAGCTGGTATGTATACTACTTATCCCTTAAGAAATACAAGGGCATGCACCTATGGGTCACTTCCTCCAGTAATGGCTTCAGATATTTTTGAATCACATTGTCTTATTTGCGAAACATGTATCTTGTTGGAACATCTTTTAATTTGGTACCAATATACTTTTGCCTGTATACAAAATCATATAAAAAAAAAACTCACACACACACACAGAATGCTTGTATGTGTTTGGTTTGGTGCCTGCTGATTGGGAACAACCCATGTTCTATCTGAGAGAGAGACTCTGCCTTGAATTTGTGGTGGAGAGAGATGTGTAAAAAAGAAAGTCATATTTTTGACGCTGCACCACCTGTGTCTCTCAGGAATCCCGTTCATGCAGGTGGAGGCACTGGATCGTGATGACCGCAACACTGCCCACGCCGAACTGCGGTTCACCCTCATGGAACAGACACCCAGGATTCCCTCCAGCCAAATGTTCTTCATCAACTCCCTCACTGGAGAAGTTTCCCTCACCGAGGAAGGTCAGTCCCAACTAGTGACTATAGGGAAAGTATCCAGTGACACTTTGTTTGTCCCCAGAGGGCCTGGGGCTCCCCAGAGGGGACAAACAAAATGTTTTTGTTCGGGGAGATACAATAACTCACAATGTGCTCCAGTTTAGACTTAACTTCCTGCAACTTCATCTTCTTTTTTACTCAAGAATGCTTTTTATTGCATGTTAGCTATTTGAACAAGCCACTTCGTTATGGAACCATTAGTCTTGTTTTGTTAGTCCATTAGTTTGAACTAAAATGTCCACCAATAATAAACAGAGTCCATTCACATTTAGCAGATAATAACAAGAAATGGCAGCAGAGAAATGTTATATTGTTATGTCTTTCAGACTCAAAAACCCAGTCCTGATCGGGCTCTAGAAATAAATGTAATTTGGAAACAAGCTCTGGATTGAATAAAGTTGTTCAATGATGGTCTCAAAGATAAGCGACACAGAGATGTGACCCCTCTCCTTAAAAGGTCTTATTCTTGTTGGTTATACTCATTGCAGTTTTTGAAATATGATCAACATGAGAGAAACGCTTGAATTCATGAAAAATGAAAGTGTTCACAGATACATCCTGTAAAAGCCGACATGAGACATTTAGAAGAAACACATTTATTTTGTTAGGGCTTGAGTTACTTGACATTCAGCCTTACTGCATTATATATGTGAAATAAAATACAAATTAAGATGTGTACAATAAGGATGCAATTATGTTGGCCAATAATGCTTCTTTGGCAAACAGACACATACATAAACACATACATATTGTAATTACACTAGATGCAGTTAGGTCCTGTATGCTGGTGCTATTTCTGTAGCTCTGGTATTGCCCTTTGTCACGGCTCGGCAGGAGCTGGATGACTTTCACGCTTGCCGGTCCCTTCCGGCCCACACTGCTGCGGCTGGTTTCCACAGAGCTTCAGCAGTGAAAATTGAAAATCACCTTCTTAATTTTCTACTTTATTTTCAGGTTAGCTATAAGTGATGGCTATGATTACCTCCTCAGTGGGTTATTTGTGGTATTTATTCTCCATTTTAGCAAGAAATTGAAAATTAAGTGACGAGTAGAGCAGTTTGTGGACCTGTCTCAGTAATCTAAGGGAAAATATAGTCTGTTATAGATTGTGGTGTTTATAAAACATCACATAATCAAATGATGTGTGTATGTCTTTTTTATCCTTTTTATGTCTCCTTGAATTTGTCATTTGGCGTTGGTTCCTCAGATACTCGCTGCAAAACAGGTTAATTTTGAAATGAAAATGAAAGAATCATTGAAGGTGCACTCGTATCCCACCAGGAGCCTCTACTCTTGACCCGGAGATGTGCGGCCGTTACAAGCTCTCAGTGATGGTGAAGGACATGGCGGGGAAGGCGAACGCTTTCTTCTCCAGCGGCATCGTCACCGTGGAGGTGACGGGAAACACCTGGGCATCGCCCGACCCTGTCCGACTCCAGGAGAACCTCCCAGGCCCCTACCCGATCCGCATCTCACATGTGAGACGGCAACACCTACGATCAACACGTGTTCACTGGGAAACACACATCCACAACCTTAGCGCATAAAGTGTTTTCACCCATCTCCATTGAAACCACTTTTACTTACTTGATCTTTACCATAAATCATGCAGAACAACAGGGGAGTATAAGTGCTGACTGTATTGTTTATGCAGCTCCAAGTGTTATATCACGTTACAATAAAACAAACTCTGTCAATAGCCTGGGCCGAGTAAAGTGGCATCATATTACCAGTTGCTGTTTTTAGTGGCTCTTGGGTCCTCCTAAGTGACCAAATACTGAATTATTGATGCTGTTCAAATGCCATGGATCATTTCAGGCTACCTCCTGACTGAGTCACTTTACTCACATACTCCCACCCACCAACCACCACCACCACCACCGCTCTGAGAGGCATTACACAAACCCACCAGATTAAAGGCAGGATCCACCCTAAAATATACTTTGCATATAACTTGTTGTTTTAATCACATTGTAGTAATATCTTTCATGAAATCTAGAAAAAAAAATCCTGGACCGACTTCATACACAGTAATATTTTTTGTTAGGCGCAGCCAATTTAATGGCTAAATACTGAATATATCCTAAACCCCAAGGTCTATTTGAATAATTTTCAAGTCAATCGGTCAAAGTTCGCAAAAAGGGTGGGCTTTCACAACTAAAGGGGGCGCTAGAGAGACATTTTCTCAGACTTTTGGCCGACACCCAAATCAGATTAAAATTTTCGCCGAGTCGGATGGGTGCGGAAATTTTGAAGAATGTAGGTTTATCCCAAGCACCTCTTTTCCCTGCGCATTGGTCGCTAAAATCGAATAACAATAGGTCCTCCGCTCTGACTACGTCAGTGCTCGGGCCCTAATAATCCACTAATCGAGCAAATAATCCACAAGATCCATCGATGATACAAAGTATTGTTGGTTGCAGTCAATGAACTTTGAAATTAAATGTGGAACTGAATAATGAAACAGCTACATAAGTAACCATGGTGATTTTAAAGAATATAGGCACATTTTCAAATCTAAAGATGGAAATCCAAAATAAATCAAACAAAATGTTGGATGTCTCTCCCTTAAAACAGTCAAAGCCCAAAGAGTCAGTCATTATTCAGGACCGACTCCCAGAAGTTGTCACGGAGTTCTGGTGAAAAGAGATTGTATTCATTTCAAGGAAATTCTACAATAATGTAGTGCAGTAATGTTAATTCTGTTTAACGGTCCCTCTGGTTCTCCTCATGTATTACTGTGTCTGTTCCTGGTCTTGTGTAACCTTTTGGTTGTTATAATATTAGCCATATCAGCCACAAGTCTATAAATAACTCAAAAGCCCTCAGAGGTTTTCAAACACATGGAAACTCGGCCAGCAGTGGCAGTGAGGAAATTTTACATTAAAAATAACTTTATTAATTCACCACTGAGAACTATGAAAACCAAGAGTCTCGTAGAGCTGATTCTGGTGCTAAATGCAATGCATTGTGCAGGTTGTGAGAGTCACTGTGGCCAGTAGGTACATCACAGTACCTCCCCCTCCTCCGGTTTTCTACCACCTCCCCCACACTCGCCCTCTCTCATCTCTCCTGTTCCAACAGCCCCTTCCACCCACAGAAAACGTGTGGATTCACAAGTGTAGGCACATTTGATTTTTGTATTCATAGCTTACAAAGGCCAATTCAAATCTACAATTCAAATCTATCTTTGTGTTACTTAGTTGTAAAATCGGATTGCCGACGCTATTACACACAGCTTTGTGACTTTAAAATGATAATTCATTTTCATAATTTTCATAGCAACGAATAGCATCTGTGCCACTTTATGTAAATGAAGCTATGTGAAAATATTTCACTGAGCAGATTCCCTCAGTGTGTCCGCTTTAATTTCAAATAGAAAATGTGTGAAGAGAGTGAGAAATGAAGCCTCTAATGTTCCGTTACTGGAATGGCGTCTACTTGAAAACTATTTAGTTACAACCAGAATCTAAAGCACACAAAACTGGATTAGTTCGACATGGATGTTTACTTGGGGGAAGCCTCATTTTGCCCACGCTGGGTGATTGTGCCGTTGTGCTCAGTAGGTGGTGGGACTAACCGCTGTTATGACACATACAGAGATGAATCTCACCTCCCCTTCACTCTCAGATAAATGGAGCAGTGATGTTCTCATCCACTCATCTGTAACAAATGTGGTATTTTTCTTGTCTCGCGTACTACTTCATGCATAGCTGCCATCATATTTCTTTTGTTATTATTCTGTTATAAAACTAAGCCGAGATTGTTGTTGTGATCAATTTGACTGATTCCTGCAATCAGATGAAAATAAGCTCCGGCTGTCATTTTAAATATGAAATCCAGGCATTTGTTATCTGTACTTTTGCGTCACTGGGGCAAGAGAGGTTTATTTCAATCTGTTATAAATTGCATGTTTCTGATTGCCTGCCGAAAACTTTGATTACGCAATCAGTGTAAAACTACTTAAACTCTGTAATGCAATCTGTTGAGACTTTGGAGTGGAAGAGAGGCCTCGGAGCCGATGAATGAATGAGTCAAGGCTCTCAACTGCATTGAATTGTCAAGTTTTCACAGTCAAATGAAATCTGATTATTGTTGAATTAGTTTGAGCCACACTAAACCTCCGTCGTGGCCCCTTAATCACGGTTCAATATTACAAATGATAGTCGTATCAAGGTGATGCTTCAGCTAACATTAGTCATCACAGGCATCATGTTGGTTTGAATAACGCCAACATTAAAGCTGCTATGACCAAAATATAATTTTAGCATTTGATCACAATAAATGTTAATGTTGCCGAGTATCTGCTATAAAAAAGCAATTAGCTGTTTGCTAATTTATTCGCCATCTCTACTAAATGAGGTCATAATTTGTCAGTGTTCTGTTTCCAACTTGTTTTTGCTGCTGCCAAGTAGCCCAAAAAAATTGTTGTTATTAATCTGTCATTGCAGGTTTAATGTTTCGAATCCTGAAAACAAGGCAACTTTACCTTTTGTTTCTGCCGCTCTAATATTTGTGTTCTGCCTTCCAGCTCAAACTGTGGTGTTATCTGTCACCAGCTAAAGTCAACATCAGCTGTTATTGCTAGATTTGGAGACTGGTGATCTCACAGGCAATAAAAAGGCCTCTGTCCCTTCAGAGATATGCACTATTTATCTTGGAGGGGGCAGATATCATATCAATATTTTAAAAGGCTACAACTAATAATTATTTTCATTATTGATCAGTCTCCAGATTATTTTGAATATACATTTTTTTATAACGATTATAAAAATATAGTATAGTTCTATAGTGTAGATTTACAATCTATCGCCAAATTGCACCAGCTGTGATATTTTAGTATTCCTGATTTGTATTTAATGCAGGAATATGCACTAGGACTATACTTTATACTGTATTTCAGCAGCTGATTACTGTCCAGTCCGCAGTACCTTGGCTGAAAGCACACGCAGACACGAGGCGCTCTTGACGCAGCTCAAACACAAGCTAGCGGGGAAGACAGAACGTGCTCTGCAAACTCAAACACCGACGGAGGCAAAAACAGATTACTTCATAGATGTTTTGAATATAACTTTATATCGAGCAGTTGGTGATCATCAATCAGCTCTTGAAACATATCTCTTTAAAGTTCTTATGTCCAGAAGCACGCTGAGAGGCAGCCAGCTGTGTGAAGCCGCTTTGTGTATACAAGAAGCATAGTGTTTGGGCAGCCATCTCCAAAACAAGGGAGGAGTGTGTGACAGTGAGTTGAGGAGATACACATGCCCTGGGTGTCCGTCAGCTGTGCTGCAGATGGGCTCCTCTCCTTCTTGGGTGCTGTTTGATGGCTACTAGGGCCCTTTCAGGCCCACTGCACAGCCCTCTGTCAAGGGCTGTAAAGCAGAGTGGAAAATCCCCTTCAGCCTGCATAGTTAGTTTTGGCCGTGCTCTCTGTTCCACATCATTGTCAGTGCATTTGGTTGGCTTCTTATCATGTAAACAAACGGAGCTTTGCTTTGAACTTATACGTCATGCAGGCCCGTGCTGAATAGCTCTTTAGGTTCATACTGCACGAGACATTTACATACACTGTATAGATCGTTATTGTAGAATTACTGTCTTGTAAAGTTGCAGTTTACATCCATCTCTGTCCAAAATGCCAACACTTTGTCATTTTACCCTATTAGACATTTGTTTACTTAGCATAATTCTTGAGTCATTTCCAAAAATGTGTTTTGACCACCAGAATCTAATCAGTTCATCCTTGAGTGGATGTTTGTGCAAAAGTTGAAGAAATTCCCTCAAGGCGTTCCTGAGATAACGTGTTTCCGAGAATAGACCGGGCAGACGGACAACCCAAAAACGTAGGGCTTCCGGCCGAGGCTGTCCCCGGCTTGGAAGAAAAAATATGTATTTTACATGTTTTACCAAGTTTATATATATTAAAATGAAATACAAAAATGTACTCAGATGTTGTGTTGTTGTGTGTGTGCTTATGTGTGTGTTTATGTAGGTCAAATGGAGTGGGAGCCAGGCAGAGTACAGTCTGGAGGGGGAGTTTCCAGAGATGCTCTTCACCGTCAGCGGAGAAGGAGACATTTATCTCAACGCCCCTCTGGACCGAGAGACACAGGACCAGGTCTGTATATCCAGCATGATAATACATGTCAGTTTATGGTTACTGGTTAAAGCGTCAAAACATTAGGGCTGCAGGTGCTACACTGTTCCTTTAAGAGAGACCGAAGCAGGTTTATTTCTATATTTGAACTCTGTCACATTTAGTTTGTACTATAATCTTAATATAAAGTTTGCTCTCACACAATTTCCTCTCTGTGAAAACCAACAGATTCACACGTGATATGTTTTAGTACTTTTTCTATTTTCAAATCATTTTCAGTCGATTTCATTTTTCTTTTTGATTATTTTGAGAAACTGATCACTGGGAGCGCAATAGTGAATTCAAAATGCTGAAGAAGAACACTATGAAGTGACATATTTGATGGCACTAAACAAGTTCTCATGTTGTTCAATAAGAGAAAACTGCTATTTAAATTACCTCACGATGTTTTAATTAAAGGTACCATGGTACTAATTATTGCAAAAAGGCTGAGCACTGAATATTTGTATAGTATATTTTTTAACCAGACAGAGGTAATTAAGCAAACATGTACATATTGAATGGACTATAAAGCTAAAAGCTTCTCTTCACATAGTGTTTACTTTCGTCCGAGTGAAGGATCATTATTTGTAGTTACAAATTAAAAAGCATCATTTGTTTGCATTTTGCTTTTGAGTTTTGCATACAACTTCAGCTCCTGAGGGCTTTGAATGGCTCACTGAACTGTATATTTGGGCACATGCTCAAGTGGCCAAAGAACAACACAAGAGAGCCTGAGCTACATCAGTGGACGTGATTGGTGTTTAAACACATATCTGTCTTCTTGAGAGACCATATAATTGAAAGGTGCAGAAGGCATGATAGCTTTTTCTCTACCCCTAGTATTGGAAAGGTTTCAGATGCATACTTATCATTACTTATCAATATTATTGATAATCTGTGGAGGTATTAAAGAGCCACTAAATGCCAAACTTCTCTTGTCTGAATACAGCTCCATCACTCATGAGTGATACTGCCGATGGTGCCTTTTCACATCGTAAACCCATCATTCTGCACATCGAGCTACATTGTGTCTCTTTTGGCCTTGTCAGTTCCAGATCAGCATTGTGGTTGAGCGTCCAGATGGCAGAGAGATTGCCAAGCCTGTGGAATTGAGGGTGATGGTGGGCGACGCCAATGATAACAGACCCACCTTTCCACAGGCACAGTACCATACTGTGGTCAAGGAACTGGCCGCTCGAGGTAACACACATGTATACGTTTTTCTATTTATATTTTGGAATTTTGTAAAAAGTCTAATTTTCTCTATGCCAACATGTGCTAGAGATGGATATTTATTTATTGCATAACAGTGGAGTTTATTTTGTTGAAATAGAGGTTCCTGACAAAGTCAAAAAGCCTTGATGCAATAAACAAATGTATGTGGTTCTTTTATGCATTTAAAAACCTAAAACGGGTCGGTGCCGACAAGAGGAAGGATAAAATGTAATAAAAAAAAGAAAATCAATTATTATCAAGATATGAGTGATGCTCCTGGCCACATATTCTCCCCTCCATGTGTAGTGTACTCATGAGTACCACATGCTGGCCTTTCTTTGAGTTGACTGGCCCGTTCTGTGTAGTCAGCAGTTGGAGTGGAGCTCAGACAGTTTTTTCTGTATTGTTCCCAGCTTCCTCTTTAGGAGCTCCTGTCCCAGCTTTTGTGAGGTAAAAAGATTGTCGCATGTGATGTTGTGTCCACTGAGTCCCTGAGTCATAGGACAACTCTCATTCCTTGATTTTTGTGAGTGGCTCCTCCATCGGGCTTCCCTGTGTAGACGTGTAAGTTCCAATCATACGAGGAAGTGGCATCGCAGGCAGCAAAGATCTTTATTCAAGAAGAACATTCACTTTTTTTACATCCATATTTCTTCACTTGCTGGCTGATGACGGGCTGGTCCTGGGGCTCGTCTTCATTTTGGATCTAGCTGAGGGCAGAGCATAGAACCTTGCAATCAGAGCATAGAACCCTGAGGTCAGCGCATAGAACCCTGAGGTCAGAGCATAGAACCTTGCAATCAGAGCATAGAACCCTGAGGTCAGCGCATAGAACCCTGATGTCAGAGCATAGAACCCTGAGGTCAGAGCATAGAACATTTAGGTCAGAGCATAGAACCCTGAGATCATATCAATCATATTTCTTCACTTGCTAGCTGTTGACGGGTTGGTCCTGGTGCTCGTCTTCATTTTGGAACTAGCTGATCAATCTCATCCACTTCCTCAAAGTCACTGTCAGACTCTGAGAGAGCAGAAAGGTGTCGGTGCTTGAATTTATCAGTAATGTTGCAACCTTGTGCAGGAACGGCAGGGGCATAAAAACAAAACACACACACACACACACACACACACACACACACACACACACACACACACACACACACACACACACACACACACACACACACACACACACAACACACTCTATAAGCAGGCCCAGACAGGAGGACCGAGTGAAGTTACCTACAATTTCCACACTCTTATTATCCCCGGGTCCAGTGGACCTGAACATCCTGTATGTAATATAAATGTGTAGGGGAGGTGTACAGTGTGTGGTCATTGAAAATGTGTTCTGATTTATGTTCTTCAAATAAAATGAGCCAAGGCCAATGAGTCTGAGTTTGAAAAAACAACAAAAACGTATCATTTTTCACCACACAAGGGTTAAGATAACACCCAAAGCAAAACTAACATGTGTCAATAGTCACAATGTTTTCTTTTAGAAATACTGTGGTCAACATATACTCGGTATATAATACTACTCAACATAGTTTCACAACCTTTTTTTCATATTTCTAAGTCTTTATGAAGTGAGGGATCATTATAAAATAACACAATGAGACCTCTGTATAATCCTTTGTCACATTTACTCCTTAATGGGAATCTTGTTTTACAACAAGGAGGAAACACTGGCTGGAAGGGTCATTGCAGTGATGAAAGAGCTGAGAGTGCCAGATACCTTTTATGAAAGGCGATTGGGATTTTTGCCAGGACAGTGGGGAAAGCACCCTCGCTCATAAAAGGCACATGGTGTGTTTTGACATATCAGGCCCCGGCATAAAAGCTTTTTTGTTGATGCTTTAATACGCTTGATTCTGGGAAATGAATTAGACAGGACAATCTGTTAATCTAAATTACTGAGTGGGGATTAAATGAGAACGCTATTGTTATATCCTTCCCATCCTTATTCCCATTCAGTGTGCTCTGTGACTGTAATTTATTGCAGAGAGAAAAACACGTTATTTGGCTGTATTACAGAAACTACAAGAGGCTACACTTCAAAGTGTAGTAGATATTTTGAGTTAAACATTTAAAAGAAAACTGTATGTTATGATTGTGTCTGAAGAGATCTTATGGCTGTAAATAGTTTAGATACACTCATCTTTCAGGACTGTTCTTTACTGGTGTATGTTTCCCCAGGGACAGAAATCCTGACAGTGCAGGCAGCCGATAACGACGATCCCAAGACGGACAACGTGCGGATATTCTACCGTCTAGTTGTTCAAATTCCAGAGAGTCCTCGCGCCCTCTTCCGAGTGGACCGTGACTCAGGGGTCATCTCCGTCCAAGCAGACAGTATGGAGGGAACAGCACCTCAATACACTCTCACCATCACTGCTGAGGATGCTAAAGGTGACTTTAGTTCAATGCAAAATACAGCCTTCCTCATGTTGTGATTCTTCCTCTCAATGAGTCTCACAAAAAGGCATAAATGACATGTCAACTGTGACTTTCCTGTTGCTGAGGTAGGATTTCATGTTGGGAGGATTACAGAGCCAGATTTTCAATCGCAATCCCTGTTATTAACTGATAGACTACATGGCCAATCACAGTGCCATTAAATCATACCATAATAAATAACTACTTGCCAATCTAGCTGCAAACTATTTCAGAGGACATTATGTTTAAAGTCAAGATGAAATTAAAAGTGCCTTTTTGACAATCTTAGATCACATCGCCGCTCATTTTGTGACAATATATGCACACAAAAATAATCATACATTAAAATCCAATAGTATTTTCTTCCTGTAAGAGTAGTACAATTAGTAGTTAATACCAACCAATTATATTACGACATCCATCCCAACTTTTAATAAAGGAGTTTATTCAAATTTTTAGTAGTGCAATACAATGCAAAGGGTTTAATTTAAACCCCTCTTGTAAATGTAGAACGTTCAAATATTCTGTTTCACTGGGGAATACGTCACAGTCCAGAAGCTGAAGACGCTCTAACTTCATGCCAGTGGGACTTTGCGGTGACAGTTAAGAGTAGAGAGAGAAAACAAAGTAGTGATAAAAAACTGATAAAGCAGTAACATATTGTACAGATATGTAAAACACTGCAGCTTTCATAACGACTGTCACAAACAAAAAGCTGTTAGCTTTGTGATCTAGTGAGTAGCTTCATTGACATATGAAAGTTCAGAGATGCATGGATGTTAGCCTCTGGGGTGACAGATGGTGTCTGCATGACTCACGTGTCAGGTTGTGATGGAGGCAAGATCAGTTACATGCTGTTCCTCCAGCATTTTTTATTTATTTGTGTGATGGGCTGACCCTGAGTCACTAACAGAAGCTGTGGTGATGTCCCTGGCAGGTCTAAACAGTTCATGCACCGTGGTTGTGACGGTGCAGGATGAGAACAACAACCCGCCAGTCTTCTCCCAACACGAGGTACGAGAGCACATCTTCAGACAGAAACTGTCTGCTCAGGACAGTTTCTTTTTGAAAAAAAGGTAGGCCAAACATCACAGGCCATCGTAAGTGGCTATTGGACTGGTGACTGTGAGTCCGCTCTGCAGGTCACTGATCTAATTCTCCTGGCGGGGAACTAGATATGTCCTCTAATCTCAGGTTTATGGCAATGGCACCATCATATTTGTATTCAGTTCTTTGTACTCAAAGTGGACTGTGTTCTGAATTTAATCTGATTAAGCTTTCTTTGGAGAGTAGTTTCCACTCATTTGTTTACAATATAGTCAAATTTGCATCATGACGACACAATACTGCTACTACATGCCATTAACGTGATGGATGTCAGAATCACACCAAAATATAAAAAAATGAACATACACCTTCTGCTTTAAAGGTGACTGTAGAAATGTCGTATCCAAAGAACAGCAGCTGTGCTCACTGTGTATTCATGTTCATTACAATACTTTTCAATGCTGACAGGTTTTCACAGCGAACAAAGGCAAAAGAAATTACAGAAAGTTATCCAACCATTCTCCGCATAATCTACTTATCCATGCTTGTTTACAGCCACCTTGAAGCCTTCATGAGTTGAGTCTATGCCCCCACCCAAATTGACTTTGGGTGTTTAAGATAGTGGGGTCCTTGGGCGGCGCCAACCACAGTCCAACATCCCTCGTTGACTTCAGGACAGGGACCTGTGCTCCCTGTCATTCCCTATCTCTCTCTCTCTCTCTCTCTCTCTCTCTCTCTCTCTCTCTCTGCCTTCATGTCCTATTTCTCTCTACATTCAGTTGTCTAATTTGCATCCATTCATATTTCATTATATTACTTGCAATAATATATCATCTTTGGGAATTCCGCCAATATCTGTGCTGCATGCCCAGCATGAAATGTGACAGTGGTTTCCCTCATTTTGACGTAGCTGCTGGAATGAAAGAGGCATGTTCTAAAGATAGGAAGTTACAGAAAATCCCCTCACTTTTCACCCACACGTACCGCATTATGGGAGAGAAAAAAAGGCCAGAGGGTTGGGAGTTATGTGGGAGAGCCATCATACTGTGATAATGGGGAACCCGTCTCTGGCTGTTCGCTCTGTCAGACCACGTTGACATGAAAGGCTGCACATTGTGAGCTGTAAAGGAACATTTTATTTTAAGCAGGGAGAGAAGGTATCTCCTTTAAATGTAAAAGTGAAAATTGCCTGTAGAGCTTTGGCATGTATTATAAAGACCAATCACAGGAGACAATATTGTTGAATACAGACTTCATACAAGATTGTGCAGTATATATAACACCTGTCTGGTAGGATTGGACACTTTAGGATTTAACCAAATATTGTTCAAGCATGGCTGAAAGCTCATTTCAAGCTGTTATAAACAAATGTGTGCACTTGCTTAGATAATGGCCACTACACACACACACACACACACACACACACACACACCTACACACACACACACACACACACACACACACACACACACACACACACATCCACAGAGGTGGAAAATTCTCTTAAGCAGGTCACGCCTAAGAAGTGCAGCTTTTTCCATGGTGATGTTAAGGCAGCGGTAGAGGGAGTGGTGTGGGAGGCGAGTGGTGACAGGGCTGGGTTCAGCGACCCTGTGGATGTGGCCGCCAGATCAGAGGAATGGCTGCTTCACTAGAGCACTTCTGTGAGTGGCAGATTAAACGGCTGTCTAAACACACATAGGTGTGTGAATAAAGGTTAGCTAACACCAGGAGGGCAAGAGGGGGCGAACATACACGCACATATACTATACTATATATATATATATAGTGTGTATATATAATATACTAGTCACATATACTGTCACGACAGCACGGCATATTGTTGACAGTCAGTCAGCTGTGACTTTTATTGGCGACCACAACGTTGCAACATCATCAATGGAACATTTACATTTATTGATTAATGTATTTGTATGATCAAATATGTAATGCCGCGGTTAATGCAGAGCCAGTTGAGAATAAAATGTGTTTTGTTCAACTTTAAATGAACCTGCCTACAGGATATATCAGTGATAACTACATTTTGGATTTTTGGTTTATGAATTTTGGTTTATGGATTAGAAAATAATGTTATCATATGTTCTCTCATCATAATATAAAAAAATATATATATCTGGATCAATATTGTGCCAGAAAGTCAGCATAGGTACGTTGCAATACACAATTAAGTTATGTTTTATAATCAGAAGGACTAAGGTAGATGATGACAACAAAGATCAATCAGAGTATTATGAATAGTGATGATAATGCATGTTTGTGATTTGCTTTATTTTAGCGTGATAATGAAATAGTCCTGTTTTCTCGCCTTATTTTTTTCCATGAGGTTTTCCTCTCAGTGAGGTTTGATTTGAGTTTACATCTTTAAAGAATGCTAATTTGATTCAATTTGATTATAAATTATGAGTACATGTTTGCCCTCTTCAGTGCATTTTAGCAGTGTCACAAACGAATGGTGTCTGCTGGGTAATCATATATCTCCTGTCTCCTCCCCATCAGTATGGGCCCTTTCACATTCCAGAGGACGCTCCAGTGGGCACCACAGTAACAGCTGTGCTGGCAGGGGATGCAGATGTCCGAGGAGGAGACAGCTGGCAGGTGGACTACCGGTTAGAGTCCGGAAACGAGGAGGAGGTCTTTACATTGGTGACAGACAAGCAGACCAATGAGGTCTCCCTCATCCTTTCAAAGGTAATCAACACAAACCACACACATTTGACCACTTCATTGATTATTTACACATATTCAAAGATCAGCTTAAGACTCCCGTCAGGTCCAAATTAAACAGATATGTTAATTGTTTTCTTTATCCTGTTTAGGGTGTGAGAGGGTACAAACAAATGTCTCCCCTCAGGAGCACAAATAATAATGTCAAGGACATTTTTTGAATGATGGCTTGTGTTTGTCCACAGTGTGTGTGCAGTCCTAAGAGATCATCCAGTAGCTAGGTGTGTCAAAGTAGCTGTCACATATAACTCCGTCATTTTTTCAAGGACACAGTTTTAATATCAGTGTGTATATGCGTCCATACTTCAATCTGACATGCCTCAAATAAAAAAAGAGTCCAGATGACAGTGGAATGTTTGAGCCCAATAATCTCTTCTGTCCTCGGGGTGAATCACCCTTCGCCTGCACCGCATAATCCAGCAGAACGTTTTTGGGATGCATGAGGGAACGAGCGTGTCTCTCTCTCTCCCTCTCTCCCTCTCTCTCTCTCTCTCTCTCTCTCTCTCTCTCTCTCTCTCTCTCTCTCTCTCCCTCTCTCTCTCTCCCTCTCTCTCTCTGTGTGTGTGTACTTATGGTCTGCTCTCTGTAAGTGGGCCAGGCCGGAAACAATTTTACACCTCTCTGTGGGAGTTGACGAATGTGATTGAACTGAGCTGCACACTGAGATCAAGCAGGAGATATCTAAAAGCTAAAAATGGATCACGTTTTATTTCAGATTAACACAAAAGGACTTTTGTTTTTTTAGAAATTATATTAGACAGATTCAACTGTCGTCTCTTTGAGCAGCTGGGTTTAATGATCTTGAATTGGCCTTGTGAGTTATCACCGATAACTTTGTATCAAGGGATACTGTTGTTTATTTAGCTTTCTTTAAAAAAAAAAAAAAAAAAAAGCTTAAACCCTTCACAAAACCCCCCCAGTGGATTAAACTGCACTTGAGCAAATGTTTTAATTCATCGTGTTACAGCGTGAAGTCAGCGCCGGAAGGCAGACACATTTCATTATTAGAAATTACACACTGTTCACAGCCCAAGTGAATAATTAGACTGTGAGCAGACACTAATGGCAGTTTACCACACAGGCTAGAAGCTGCCGATTGAGGTAAATGCATAATGAACCCGTGGAAGAGAAGGGAATCTAATCAGGATGAGGATGAAGAGAACAGGACCTTACGCCAAATATAAAACCATTTTGTTCAAGAAAATAATGAAATAAGAATGAATTTGAAGTAGTTTAAATCATGTTATATTATTATATAACATAAATTAATTAATTAAAAGTTATTACCAGAAAAAAAATCCTAATGCATATTCATCCATTACGAACTATAGGTGTGCATCATCAGTTTAAAGTGAAATCTTTTGCTGTTACGTAAAAAAACTGCAGAAAAATGACAAAATGATTTATTGACTGGGTCGTTTGTAGTGACAAACGAATCAGAAAAAGCTGTACACTATAGTGCTGAGCATGAAACGGCAAACACACAACGTTAGTGACTTGCTGGTGAACATAGCTGAGAATTTAGGGAAAAAAGATATACATATATAAATACATATATAACATATATTCCTTCAGGAGTTGGTGGAAGTCAGAGACAGAGCTAAAAAGCTTCACTTTCATCAGGTGGCCAGAAACATGACTCGTTCGTTAGTACTGCTCCATACGTGGTTTAAATAAGCAACTGGTTGCTAACAAGTTATCAACTTAAAAAGTGATGATAAGTCAGTTTTATGTTTACAACTAGCCAAAACAATCTGTTATTGCACAAAAAAAGGGTAATAATCATCAGTACAAATAAAAGAACAATCAGAGTAATACAAAAGAATGAGAGTTACTTTCTGAAAATATTGGGTGCAGTGCAAGTGAGGGAAGGTTGATAATAGCGTTCTACCTTATTTCAGGGTAAAATATGAACTAGTATCACCATGTGAAGATCATGAGTAATATAGTGGTTCAGATGACTATGGCCTCGAGTGAGTCTACGCACATGTTCTGGTGCACTGAGTATTTTGATGCATCACTTCCAGTCAATCGCAGTCCTCAAGCACCCACCCTCCAAGGTCTGCGTTTCTCCTCCCTGGCAACAGAGACGCACTCCTGCCTGAGCAGCGTGATGTCAGGCAGCGGTGGTTTGATAACATTTTGTTTCATGGGCATACAGAACACATCTCATGGTAAAACCTGACAGCAAATACAAGCTGCATTAAAAAGATTGTATTCAAATAATCAAATACATTAGAGATTAATGATCCTTTTGCGTTTTTTATTTTTATTAGTTCATTCCTAAAGTCTGTGGAATCTGCAGTTCATCTTTATAGTGTAGTTAATGTGAAACTACATGTTTAACAGGTCACAGGTATTATTTTTAGTGTCCAGATTAAAGTAAATTTATCACTTGAAATCAGCTACTCACAATTTTGCTTCAAATATTGTTGATTGTGTTTTATTGTGATTTATTTGTGTATATGTGCTTTTTAGTTTCTGTTACAACCAATAATGTATATATTGAATACCATGCAGTGTAAACATAATGTAATTCATATTCTATGTTCATGCAAATCTTCCGAACAGTGTATTGAGCTCAAACTGTGGTATTTATTTAATTGTCCCACAGTAGTTGTTCTAAGTCCATCGTCATGGAAAATGTTTCATTCGTGACACAGTGAATCAATTAGTTAATCTCTCTGAGACCAGTTTCTGTCTCTTGTTGGAAAAAACTCTGCCAGTAAAACCAGTTTCCTTGGAAGTAAGATAAGGAAAACTGTACTGGCCATTTACTGCATTAGTTTGATACATTATACGTAATTTATATCTCATCAAAAACACTTTGTAAACACTGAAGGATGACACTGTTTGTGTGTGTGTGTGTGTGTGTGTGTGTGTGTGTGTGTGTGTGTGTGTGTGTGTGTGTGTGTGTGTGTGCGTGTGTACGTATGGTTCCACAGGTCTTGGACTTTGAGCGTGAGAGTGAGTATATCCTCGTGATCAGTGCTCAGAACCCAGTGGCTCTGGTCCGTGGCCGATACGGCCCTGCATCCACGGCAACAGTCTCCATCTATGTCGACGACGTGAATGAAAGCCCTATCTTATCTCAAAGCCATTATGAGGTGACTGTCAGAGAGGGCGAGGAACCAGGACGGGTTATCGCCACCATCAGAGGTTACGACCCCGATTCTCACCCAATCAGGTAAGCCTTAACTGATGAATGCTGTCGGAATAATTATCTACTTTCACAGCCCACATGTTGCACGTGTTTTTTTGTGTGCAGATATTCTCTTCAAGGGGACACCAAGAAATATTTTTCAATAGGGAAGTATTCTGGTGAACTAAAGACTGTGCAGGCCTTGGACAGAGAGGAGAACAGCACGTACACCATGGAGGTCATTGCAGTGGATGGCCGTGAGTTCATTTTCATGATGCCACACAAGTATTTCATGAATCCATCATTTCCAATTAATTAATAAATCACCTAAATATTCTCTTAAATGCGAAAAGGCCATTAGATAAAATAAGATAACAGTGGGGAAATTGCAGGATTACAGCAGCAATAGATAGTAGTAAAATAAGAAAGTAATACACAGTAATAAAAAAACAGTAAAAATAATCCACAATAGCACTATTGTATATACAGACAGAATAAACAAGTATTTAAAAATGTATTTATACTGCACCAGTTAAAGTGGTTAAAGTGTTTTGTTTTTAGCTCAGTTTGTTGTGTAGTCTGACAGCAGCAGGGAAAGGACTTGCAGTACCTCTCCTTCAGACACCGGGGATGAATCAGCCGGTGACTGTGCAGAGCTGCCAGAATGTCCTGCATGGGGTGGGAGGTGTTGTTCATCGGGAATGAGACCTTAGACATCATCCTCCTGTCTCCCACCACCTCCGCCATATCCAGAGGACACCCAGCTCACTGCTTTACCAGCTTGTTCAGTCTCTTCCTGTCAGCTGTCGTGATGCTGCTGCAGAAGACCACGCCATAGTAGATGGCTGATGCCACCACAGAGTCAAAGAAGGTCTTCAGGAGTGCTCCCTGCACTCCAAAAGACATCCTCAGCAGAAAGAGTCTGTTCTGTCCCTTTTTATAACGTGCGTGTGTGTGATCAGTCCAGTCCAGCTTGAACACCCAGGTACTTGTAAGATTTCGCAATCCCTGTATGCTCACTGGACGGAAGTCCACCACCAGCTCCTTGGTCTTACTAGAGTTTATCTGGAGGCGGTTCCGCAGGCACCATCCTATAAAGTCCTGGTTCAGTTCTCTGTATTCCCTGTCGTCATCGGCAGAGATGAGGCCAACGATTGCAGAGTCGTCAGAGAACTTTAGCAGGTAGCAGTTAGCAGAGTTGTGTTTGAAGTCCGATGTGTAAATGGTGAAGAGGAATGGAGCCAGAACGGTTCCCCGTGCTGCAGGACACCTGATCTGACTCACACTCCCGTATCCACACATACTGTGGACGGTTGGTGAGGTAGTCCAGGATCCATGAAGTGAGGTGGTGGTCCACCCCGGTCTGCTCCAGCTTGTCCCTCAGAAGCAAGGGCTGGATGGTGTTGAAGGCACTGGAGAAGTCGAAAAACCTGACTCTCACAGTGCTTCCACTGTTAGTCCTAATTTTGTATTCATTTCTATTAAATAAGCTTAAAGTTTTTAGAATGCAAATGTTGAAGAAGAGACAGTGTTGCAAAAGAGTGAGATCAAGAGAGAGCACTGCAGCACCTCATATATTTTGTTCGGGCTCACATCTTTTCCACATCTCTCGTGTTCCTCTTAGGAAACGCATCCTTGTCTGCCTCCACCCTGGTGACGGTCCAAATCCTGGATGTGAATGACAACAGTCCAGTGCTGGTCGGAGACTATTCCTGGAAGTACCTGTGTACGCCTCGCTGGGAGGACCAAGCTCTGGTGCTGGCCTCACGGGACAGTGATGGGCCACAGCATGGAGGACGACTGAACTTCTCCCTGCGCAGCGATGCCACAGTCCGTCGTAACTGGAAGCTTACACCTATTAATGGTGAGGTGAATGCAGACTTATTGAACCTGGGCGACCCACAGCATGCAGTGTGTGTCAAGAAAGGTGGCAATGTTAAAAGAGACTATCCTAAGTTATTGATTTGGTAGGCTAAACAAGCTGAGATGTCTTTGTGGTCATTATTCAAAGTGTATGCATTTATGATAATGTGTTTCAAGTATCCGTTATGCCCAAATACTCTGATTCTGGGTGCCAACATGGCCTCAAAGCCAGCCAGCTTTAAGCCTGCTACCTCATAGTAAGTATTAGCCAAAATCCTAGAATCCTAAAATCTATCACAATTACTACATCAAATCATTGTATTACTACAATATGAAGCACTTCATAGATTATCCTTTAGTTTGAGATGGTTCAAGATGGATATGTGAAAGTTGTGTCTTCTGGTATGGTCCAAGTAAACTGCCATTTCCATTTTGCTAATAACCCACCTGCTTTTGAAAAAATGTAGAGAGTAAGGAGGATAATTTATTGGAGAGGACAGGTTGATGTCATCCAGCCACAAGGCCTGTGGACACTGAGTTTGCCACAATGTGCTAAATGTTTGAGTTACTTTGACTGAAAATAGGCAGTATAGCGTCCACGAGGGCAGATAGTCAAAGAAACAGAGTGATCTGGGCCTGAAGATGTGCAAAATGCTCTGTTCCATTTTCTTCCTGCATAATTTCGTCGGTCGTTTCTGGAAAGGGAGGTGTAATGTAATTATCCTTTTTTTGCCGGTGTAAACTGCTGGTGTTGGGCTCATTTAATGCCAACTATTAACTGCAATGACGTCTGTCATTAAGTCATTCAAACAGCTCAGCCACTTCCCTCTCAGGTTTTTTTTTTATCTCCCTCTTTCACTCCCCTGTTCCTGTTGGTATTGATTGAGCCGAGCTGTAATTATATCTTCCGTGTAATTTCTTTGCCGTCATCGCTGGGTTCCTGCCTGCTAATGGAGGCTAAAAGAGGAATGCTTTGCACCTGGTCGCAGCCAGTAATGGTCCCGTACCAATAAAATGTGTACTTGTGCCAGTGTAACGTCTGCACGGTTTGCGTGACACAACCACAACCTCTCACGCAGAGAAGACATTGTGTGTGCATGCCTGTGAGTGTGTGTGTGTTTACCTTGGACTATCTATCTTTGTAAGGACCAATTTTAGTTTTAGTTTTCAGAGTGAGGACATTTTGGCCGGTCCTCACTTTGGGACAGAACTTGGGCTCAGATTGGTTCAGGTATTTCATTGTGATGATGAAGCTTAGGCTAAGGGGCAAGGGAATAGATTATGTCAATAGAATGCAGCAGGGATGATGTGTTTTTGTCAGCCAACCCGAGGGTTAGCATCACACTGATTCCCTCGACAATAAGGCAATGATATTTTTCCTTTGGATGTTGGATTATTGCAGAAAAAAAGCTTTGTAGGAAAGACAAGTTAATGATACTTACACGTTTTGTTCAGCGAGATAATGTTTACAAATGAACACCAGTCTAATGATTTTTTTAAGCATGAATGCTATAGCCAGAAGTAAAAAGCTAACGGGAGGCTATAAGTGAACTCCACCAAGGTTGCATGACTTCACATCAACACTACTAAGGTCAAGGTGGACTTGTGTATGGCAAGATGACGTTTAGTAGTCTCATTCAGCCAATAGTTTGCAACCGCCAAGGGAAGAAGAGGCATATCTACTGACGTATTTAATGAAAAAAAAATCTCTTGAGCTTGTGTTTACCACATACCTTATTTAAGGCATTAAACCAGAAATACATTTAAAAAATAATATTGACTTGGGTACAAGGAACCAGAAGTGTCAAAATGTTTAGGATTCATTCCTGCAGCACTCTATGAGGGACTTTTACATGCACATTGATATTAAACTATCATTCCCAAATATGATATGGATCATGGAAATGAATTTTCCGTAAGTCTTATCCTGAATTAAGCTTTTTCCGATCAAGACGTGGGATATGCCGATAATGTTCAGTTTTTGGGGACATTCTTTGGACAGCGCATTCAGAATATGCATCTTAATGGGAATTGTTACTGCAATGTGACACACAGCTTTTTGCCTGTTTACGGTCAGCTCTGTGTGTACAGTGTAGTTGTACACAAACCAACTTCCACCAGCTTGCATGCCAAAAGGAAAAGCTCAAATGTCTGGTCAGAAGGAGAAAAACACAGACTTTTAAACACTCCAAAAGACTTGGATATTAGGTTTTTGGATATGCACACATATGATGTTTCCACGGCTGCATGTAAACGAGAAGATTGTTGGAATATTAATTTTCATTAGCTTAGTAGGAATTATGTCTTTTTCGGGTAAAGACACGAAACGGATATTTGTTGCATATAAACGTAGTCAGTGTCCTCACAAAGATAGAAGTACGAGGTTGTGTCTGAGTGTGTGAGTGCGTCATGGCAATTCATTACAAGTCTTTCAGAGACTCAAATGTACCATGTTTCAATAATTGGCAGTTCTTTTCAATGCAGAATTCAGTTAAAGAGGCAGCCCGCTTTTATTCCACTTACCTCTATCTGTTCAGCAGTAAGGAGATAAATGTGAAACATCGAGTCTCAATGTAACCCATTTGATAGCATGATAATGTGCAAATTACTTTTTGGTATCACTATTATCCAAAATATTTCTGGGTAGGTAGGTGGTCACAGATCCAACCTGTGAACATGTCAGATCAGAGGAGAAGAAGTGCAGATAGAGGATCAGTTAACAGCCTCCACAACTTGGTTTTCCCTGACGGACAAATGGAACATGAAGGGGAACGATGGTGAGGTGTGAGCGTGTAGTTTAGGACCCTCAGATAAGGGTTCAAACAACTTGATAAAACATTTCTCTTTCAGGCACCGGGCATTTACGTCATGCTGCCAGACATGTGTTTTAGACTGATTTGCAGAGATAAGATAAAGAGTCATACCCTCCAGACCACTCAGCTTCATCAGTCTCTCTGATTCAGTGTGTTGTGTTATGCAGTTGTATGCACGCTGTTTTGCTGGGTTTTTGTTCCTGTGCGAGTAGAAATAGTAAAATAGTGTTAATAAATGCATATTGATTGTCACTAAGCATTTTAACACCTTTTCAGAATTGACCTTTCTGATGTGAACTGCAGAAGTGGTACTCAATTGTAATGCTGCACAGGAAGGGATGCTTTTTCACCTTATGTGCAGAAAATATGAAACAATATTATACCAGAGTGCATGTGTTTCTCAATCCACCAAATACAAATACCATGCACTACAAAGGGCATGCACTTATTTATTTATTTCTCCAACATCATCAAAAGTACAACAGATTGCAGTAAATTTGCTGATAAGTAAATGTAATCATAATGTATTGAAACAAAATAGTGGCCTTTGATAACCTTTACTTTGTCATTCAAGAAATATATATATATATATATATATATATATATATACAAAATTGTAATTAGCAGCACATTGTTATGTGTCATGTTTGTGTTTTGTCTTTCAGATACTCACACCAACCTGTCCTTAAACATCCCGTACCTGGCACCCGAGTTCTACACTGTGCCCTTTACCATCTCTGACAGCAGCTCTCCTCCCAGGAGCACCTTCATAAACTTGCCAGGTAATGTCGACTCTCCTGCTGATAAGCTAAAGCAAATACAGGGAGGTTATGGGACAAGTGCGTAGGAACAATCAATATGAATCAACCGCTGTGTGTGTCAGCTTCTGCTAGCACTGTTCTTGTTTAAAATAATAATGATGCAATGGAGCTGTACAATGATTTTTCCAGGCTTGTGATTACACAGCTCTCTTAACCTCCCTGTTGTCTTCAAGTCAAAATGACCCTGGCCACATTTCCACACCTCTCCTGTTGTCCTCGGGTCGAAATGACCATGTGTGTATACCCACAACATCCAGTTGTCCTCGGGTCACTCTGACCCACGTGTATCTCCACATCCTCCCTTTGTCCTCGGTTCAGTGTGAGCCACGTCTATCTCCACTTCATCCCGGTGTCCTAGGGTCAGAATGACGGGACAGTTTGACCCGCAGGACACAAGGTGTATACGGAATGAGTGAGGACATCACAAGGGTTAAGACTGTGCTCTGCCCAGTCCAGTCTGCTGACACCTGATATACACAAAACAATACTGTATGTGAAGGAAATAATGGGTGTAAGTGTGCAGAGTAATGTCTTTTAG
This sequence comes from Myoxocephalus aenaeus, assembly GCA_038501785.1. Lineage (NCBI taxonomy): Eukaryota > Metazoa > Chordata > Actinopteri > Perciformes > Cottidae > Myoxocephalus > Myoxocephalus aenaeus. The sequence goes on along the minus strand of JBAMJR010000121.1, from coordinate 27,245 downwards.
TTTCCCTTTAGTTTTGCAGTTCAATTCAGTTTGTGTTGTCACTCACCTTCAATATGAAATCCTGTCATATATATTAAAACTGCACGCAGCAATGAACAGGCCAGTAAACCTCTGTGCACATCGAGAGTAATTGCAGGGTACTCAGTCGTGAATTTTCGTGACCCTCGAACACTTAGTTGTTATTTCCTGCGTGGCACTGGAAATGATGTATTACAAATGTTGTATCACTTCCTGTGTCCGCCATTTCACTTAAGGATGATTTCCTGTTGTCAGTAGGTGGCACTATGACTCAACATGGGCATGTAGACGTCTTCAGGCCTTTGGGGCAGATTGGACAACGTAAAGTCAAATTACAACAGCTTCCTGTGTCATAGCCAAACATACGAATTGCCTGCCTCACCATCATCATCAAATCATTTCTCAAACACACAAAAGCTTCCATGTAAAGTGCTTTAAATGGCTTATCGTCACAGGATCTATGACAGGGGCCGCGGCCCGAGTCCGAACCCAGACGCCATTGTATCCGGACTTAAAACCGATAGATAATTGATAATTATTACATTTTGACAAAGCGCTTCTATTTTTACAGGCGCGGCCTTTCTAGCCTTTACAGCACTAGTTCAGCAGTTCTGGGCCCTATTCCTCGTACGTGGTTCAACAAAGTCGATCAAATGTCCTATTATCCAGCTGAAATTAGCGAGATGATTGACATCAGGCTAACTCGGTTTCTCCATGGCAGATCCGTGCTGAAACGGTCTCGTTAATTCTAACCAGACGTTAGTCATCTGGATAAATGCGCGTGCCCGTTCCTCTACAAAAGGGGGAGGAGTCGAACACAGATTTGATGATCTTCAAACGCTACAATGGCAAATAAACTCAGAGAAAGAGCATCTCTTTTCTCCGTGGAGGAGCAGGAGATGATCATGACTGCATATGATGAATTTAAGTACATAATCATGGCAAAGTTTAATGGTGCATTCACATCCAAAGCGTAGCGAATATTCACAACACTTCCTGTTTGTGAACGCAACAGTGCCTCCGCTAGTCGGACTAGAGTCACATAAGCATTGCAAAATATCAAGTTAAATGCGTCAGTGTTGGGAAAATGTATCGGCTAATTTTAAGTGCCTCATCACTAAAATCAATCAGATTATATTCATTTAAATGTGCCTGCTGGCTGTAGTATACAAATTAATATATACTTGTGAGGATATATGTACTGTATGTGCATATGTATCATGTACTATATATGTGTATATACATGTATGTGTAGATTACCATATAACTAGGAGTTTGAATATGTGTATGGGCGGATCAGTACCTTAATCATTTTCTACAATAATGATATGTATGGTGTATCGATAGCACTCGTACAGGAAGTACGAGCGCTATCGGATCTTGGTGATCTGGAAGAACTCTCGCCCTATGAAACGCTAATGTAACTAATATCACTCCTTGATCAATGGGATCTCTGAAGAAGGGAGCTGACATTTTTGTCTGGTGGGAGTGGCCAGTTTATCCAGTGAATTTCAGTTAGCCTGCGCTGGAGCAGGTTCAAATTTTTTTATGAGTTGCTATGGTGATTTTTCTAAACTTGCTTCGAGGAACCGAAAAGCCTGACCTACATCATCTTATCCTGAACATTATCCAGCTAACTCAGTAAGCCAGGTACGAAGAATAGGGCCCTGGAAACACACCGACCAGTTGCATGCGTTGTACATCATCTTACGTGACGCTAGTCAGCCAATCAAATATGTGTTGTGTGAGGTGGCTTGAGTGAGATATACGCAAACGGGAGAGATGAGGCGAGAGACCGAATAGTTGGAGAAGTACGTGAGTCAGAGAAGTAATTTCACATGGCGTTCTCCAAAAAGAGAAATGTGGACAGCAAAAATGAGAGCCTTTAAACAAGAATGAACCAACTCTTATATGTTCAATCTTCCCACAGCCAGTTCAGAACCGGTATGTCTCATACGTTCAGAAACTGTGGCAATTATTAGATGCGGCAATGTGAAGTGCCACTACAAGACAAAGCACAAATCCTTTGAGCAAATGTAACCACTCAAATCCAAAATGATGGCACAGAATGAACAATCTAAGAGCCCAACATGATCAATCCACCAGAATCCAAACACATTCATTCACTGACCAATAAGGATGTTAACAGAGAGAGGAAATGAGCTGAAACAAATGGTTTCAATAACCACAGACAAAGTTCCTGAACACAACCTCATCTTTTTAGAAATGAGAAGAATATAATTGTGTGGCTTTTATTTCATTGACATCACTTCACACCTGAATATACTGAATTTAAAGCTGCAGGGCAAGGATGATTCAGTTCAATTAATTTTTCAGAGCTTTCTGTTATGTATGTTATTTTTAAATGCAGCCCATATTGTACTTGAATTGAGCAACATGTATGTATTATTAGGCTGTGTATTATTTATAATTCACCAGTTAAATTTGAAAACTGACAATAAGTATTGTTAAGATATTGTTTAATTAAACTTTCTTTATTTTATTTATCAGTTGACTACATACAGATGTTGATACAACTTCTAGGCTGCTTCAATGTATATGGGACTACATCATTATGCTAGTTAGACATTATTGTGACGTATACCGGACCTTTGCATGAGGAAATTCTCTCTGACTCGACCTCTTGAATTTGAATTGAATACCTCTGATCTATGACATCATTATTTGAGGTATCAACTATTTCTTCGCAAGTTGCATGAGCTGGAGGGTTATACCAAACAAATTTGAAACAAATCTCATAAATCTTCAAGGAGGAGTTTGAAAAGGTTTATAAAAAAAATCAACATTTTGCAAACAAAATTGAAAATGGCCGACTTGGCCGATTTGGCGGAACTGATGAAAGCCATGTGAAATATGTCCAAAATGATGAGAGCAATGTGGGTACCAAATGTTGTGAATATCAAAGCAACTATGTGCCAACTAAGGCCTTCCACGCATTAGGGGGCAACAGGGACCGTTGGGCCTCTGGCACTGGAAGTAGTTTGGCCATAACAACAAATATGTGTATGGGCAGGTAAACATTTAACACATTTCACCTGTCTACTGCAAAGTGTATATGAATAATTATCAGAATTCTCAAATAAATTTGTTGAGCAATGTTTTTGTTGGAGTCAAATTGTTTATCGCTCCTGAGCTGAACATCTACCCTAAACATAACACAAAAAGTATTTCAATGAGTCATATTTCCTCTTTTCATGTTTAGTCACAACTAATATGTTGTGTGATGTTTAAAAAAAACTTGATCTGTGAGTTGTTTTTGTCTCCCCATGTTCCTCACCTGTTAGTGACAGTGTGTCCCTGCAACGTTAGAGGGAACTGCAAAATGGCTGCCAAGCAGTTGCAGGGCATGCCAACTATTCAGTCTGCAGTGGGGATTCTGCTGGGCACCTTTGCAGTCATCGGTAAGCGGAGAGAATGACGAAAACTGTGTGTGCAGTCATTTGGTAGCCTCATGCAGGGGCATTGAACAATAGCCTTGCAATGCTGTTGATTGTCGCTGTGTTTTTTTTGTTTCCAATTCCAGGGACTATTCTCATTGTTGTGTTTGTGAGACTCTCCTATCAGAACCCCAAACGGCCGAGCAAAACTAACCAGGAGCGAGTTCCCCTAAATATTTCAATCTAACTGGCATGATAGTGTATTGTCTGTCCGGCTCATCGCCTCACCCAACTGGACCCCTGTAACAATGTTGCTTTCAGGGCACTGAATTCATCAAGTGACTGTGAATGTCTTAAAATGTATGTATATTACTGTTATTGGATCAAAGTTCAGTTGTACACTCATCTGAAAGCAAAATTACGAGATATTTTTAGATTATTGGAATGTATGTTTAGTGCTTAGGCCTGTGCCTCGGACATGAAGTTGACTTGTGTTTTAAGTTTGTAATTCTCTATTGCTGTAGACCTGTTAATTTGTTTCAAAATGGGGCAGAATAGTAGGATGATGTTTTAGATTTAGATTGTGAGAATAAAGGCATAATATTACTGGAAAAAAAGTTGCTATATTTGGAGAATCAAGTTGAATGCATATTCTCTCTTGTTTTGGTCCAAGCTTTGTCTTCTCGTTGCTTCGCCTTACTGTCCGTGTTGTTTTGGCTCTCTGTTCGCCATCTTTAGCTTCCTCTTGGATGCGTGTTTACGATCTGGCACCCGGTTGCTACATTTTTATAAAGGTTGAAGCCCGAACACATCAAAATATGAAAATAGAGGCCGAGGGCAGGACCACTGCAGATTTAAACACAGCCACACACTTCTCGTTGGTCATAAGTGATGAGTGAGTCAGTAAATTGTTTTTCAGGAAAATCATACTCATTCTAAAGTCATAATCTGAAGAAAAAAAAAAGATGAGTGAAAGTGAAATTAAATATTAAAATGTATCTTTATTCTCAAAATCACTATTCCTTTAACTGTAGCCCAAATATAAATACATAATTTACACTTCATGTTTCTGTTATTCTTATATGTGAAACACATATGGTCATTCAAATATGATGCTATCTCTAATTGTGATGAATTGACAAAAATATTACTGTAAAACCATAAATCTGAAGAAATATACCTGTAAAGGCTGAGATGTGATTTAATCTCATTTAACACCTACATTCAGAATCAAAACATGTTGCAAGCATCATAACTGCATAATTTAACTTCATATGTATACTTATGTTCTTATCATTGCATCCAAGTATACTGTAACTGAATACGAGCTGTGCTGTAGCAATGGATCCACTCATTCACTGCACATTGTTTTCTACCCCAGCTTCCACAATACAAACAAAACACGTTTAATCTAATGAGACAGCCTGAAATGGTCCTGTGTTTGTAATTGCATTAGCAGAGCGTTCCAGTCTCTGTGATTAAGGCTTTATAATTGCTGATCCAGACGACCTCACAGGCAAGCAAAGCTATATTCAGACCCAAGTGTTGCTATAAATACGACCCAGCAGTGTCCAATGAACTAATCACCCCTCATGCACAATAGACAAAGCTTTACCAAATTGAATATATGCAACATACTCATCCAGTAGTCTGCAGTGACAAAAGTTTAGTTAATTTTAAATGTGCTCATACTTTTTGATCGCTACTTTTTGATACATACAAAATGTTCCGCGCACAGACACCATATTTGAGACTAATAAATCGGAGGCTAAACGTTGCCCACTTCTGGGATTAAACGTACATATTGTACTGGAAGCATCAGTAATAGATTAGCCAAAATATAGCCATACTTCATCAGTCATAAGGATAAAGACTCAGGTGTTTATCTCAGGAGTTGTTGGAGACCAAACCAAAACTGAAGGATGTGTAAATATTGGACAAAAACATAACTCTAATGGGATGATAATATTGATCCATGTCTGCTGGATGTGTACTGTTTGCTAACAAATTAACTAGATAAAAAGATTATGCTACAGGACTGTCAATGTAGCTCTGAGTGCAATATGACATCTCTTTAACAGTCACATAAACCCAAAGCTGTCAAGGTCCTTGGATTTTTGTTATAGTTTGTTTTCAGTTTGAGTTGAAAAGTCCTCTTCTCTTGTGTCTTTTCTTGTTTTACTTCCTGTCTGTCATTCTTACCTGCCTGTTTTCCTCCACACCTGCGTATGATTAGTTAATTAGTTCCTTGTGTATTTAGTTAGTGTGTTTCCTTTGTCTCAGTGCCAGGTTGTCAGCGTCTGACCCAGTAAGTCCTCCAGTGCTTTGTACTTCTAGTTCTAGTTGCCAGTCGTTTGGATTTCCCTGTTTTTCTACCTGCTATCCACTACCAGTTACTTGACCGCCATTATCTACCGACCTGTGGACTTCCAGCTTGTAAACCATATTCTTTAATAAATCACCAAAATCATCCTGCTGCCTCCCCTTCTGTCTACATTTGGTTCAGTTTCTGTTGCTCTCAGTTACCAACTACAACTAATGCTAACTCTGACTCTGACTGCAATTTAAGCTACTCCCCCTAAATCAAATAGAGCCATTATTCACATCAGAAATTGGGACATAGTAGAAAAAGCAGTATTACTAATGGCATTAAGTGTCCCAGGAAGGCATTACAGTGTGACAGTCAAGATGAAGAAAACCAGGACCCTGAAACTGAAGAAGCTTAATCAAACTCAGCCATCATTCATGTTAGTAGTTCATATGTCAAACTTCAGTGTTCTATGAACAAGGCCTATTAACCCAAATTGAATATCTACAACTATATTCATGTTATGTAATTTGCTATCACCTATAAAAACAAGAATTTAAATGTTCACATTGTACTGTAGCATTAGCAATAGATTCGCCAAAATATGGGCATACTCATCAGTATGAACACATTTTCAGGTATTATTTTATATATACTAAAGAATCACAGATTTGAAAAGATGATGACATAAACAGGAGCAGCCTCATCTGTGTGAAGGTTAGCAGCTGTGTATTTTTCTTTCTTTTTCTTTTTAATCTCCCAGGTTTGTCGACCACAAACAACCAGATTGTCAGCTGTTTATAGACTTCTTATAATGGAGCTGAAATCTAAAAATAACTACATTTACATATTCACTGTTACACACATGTGTGTCAAGGCTAGATACTCACCCAACTGGACATTTCAATGTACAATGACTCACCAAATATACAGACAATGTGGATGATTGCCTACGCACCCATCGCCCAGGCTATTTATATCTCCGGCTAGCTGTTCCAATCAAAGCAACACAGCTCCAAGGAACAGAAAAACTCACTGAGGAGGACCCAGAGGGAGATGAGAGAGCAGAAGGGAAGGGATCAGCGTGTGACATGGGGTCAAGCGTTACGTTTGGGAGCTAATGAACCTCCAGGACAGAGATAGTTCAGATGACCGACTTGGGGTGCAGGGCCACAGAGAGACACAGGGCGAGATTTCCAATCACTCCAAGTAGCTTTGGAAATGAGAGAGAATTTACCAGATATGGGCGGCCGCTCAGGGACCGGAACAGTGAAGCAGTGAAGGATTTCCCCAAGCGACTGGCCGGTTTTCCATTGCTTGGTTACCGGCACAGACAAGTATTTTTCCTAATCCCTATTCTCTCTTTTCTGAGTTTCCCCACAGCGTTGTCTATTTTTAGCTTGTTTTAAGATCGTGTAGTTTCACTTTGGCTCCAAACTTGACAGTTTTCCCATTTGCTGCTGTCAGAGGCTTGCTGTGTGTCTGGACAGCTGCAGGACATTATATTATAAATATGACACACAAAGGGAAGGTCACACAAAGGGAGTGCAGGCGAGTCACCATCGCCCGTGGGGTCGATGTTAGTGCTGAAAGTTTACCAAATTTGAACTCTATGAATGCGAAGATGCAGATTTGCTTCGCCACCGGAAGAAAATGTTTTTCCGCCCCTTCACTCGCATATGGGCTCACATGGACTCCAACTGAATGCTAAATGTTAATATCTGCTGGATATATAAATTGACAATTGTTTGCAAACAAGTTAGCTTCATGAGATATTTCAGTCTTGTGTTTCCAGCTCTTTTTTTTCCTAAGCAAGCTGGATACATGTATTTGCTGTCATGTCGAGAGTTGATGGGAAGATCACTCTTCTGTCGGCATGTTAAATATGAAGCTAACGCCTGCAGCGAGTTCGCTTAGTACAAAGATTGGAAAGAAGGGAAAATAGCTAGCCCATTGTCCCATACCAGAAAATCCATGTCCCATACCAGCACCTCTAATTCTCCCTAAGTTACATGTTATAGCTTGTTTGGTTAATCATTGTTTAATCCTTGTGTTTTTTTGCGCTGGGCTATTTGGGGCGGGAGCAAAACAGTCTCCCCTATGGATTTTAATGCTAAGCTAACTAGCTGCTGGTTACAGCTTCATGTGTGCAGACATGAGAGTGGTATTGATCTTCACATCAGACTTGGGTCAAAAAACACTAAAATAACTGGTAAGATACAATAGAGTAGAAATTGTAATACCTTGGAAGGAATTTACCATCCATAATCACTTAAAAGGGACAATTTGACGCTTAATATCAGCCCAGCAAGCCCCTACTGTCATAGCCTAAAGCTGCAACAACCTAACTTCTCTTATTTATTTCCCCCCTATGTTCATCAGGCAGAGGTCAACTGAAGGTTAATAACAAAAAGCATTAGAAACTGTCCCACTCTGATACATATTTAATCAGGTGGAGCATCATCTCTTGTGGGTTTGGAAGAGTTTAGGCACAAAATCCCATTTGTCTTTGTCGCGATACAAATCTACTCAGAGGCCGAGGACAATGTCTCTGTGAGAGGCCTGTTCATTGTTTTGTCAGAGAGTGATTTGTCATATGTCCATTAGATATAGATTAATATACAGTGCTCATTGGAATTTTGATTGCAACATCTTTGATTACAATTCATTTGATGGCAATAATCTTTTCATCATCTTATTTTTAGTTTTAATTTGAACAACTGTGGAATAAAAACTCCCACAAGTGAAGGCAGAGGAGCATTTAGGATGTCTGTTTCCTGTTATTATTGTACTAATCTTGGACATGACCTCAAGAAATGCTGCAATAAAAGATCTGCAACGTGTCGGAACTTTCTCTTAGTTGTTCCAGCATCTCCTGCTCTTTCAGTAAATTATGTTTGACTAATATAAATTGCCTGCAATTACTGTCAGTAGAGAAAGTTCAGGGGCTGTTAGGGCTTTCCACTTTTGCAATAAACGAATTCACTGCTCTGCAAAAACAGCGACAAAAGTCAGGCATGCGTTATGTTGCTTCACTGTAACTGATGTGCTCCAGCTGTCCACATTTACGGTAACATAATTTAACAGTCAATCTGGCAGAAACTTTGAGATTCACTCAGCGTGCTCTTCATTGCAAATAGAAGCATGAATGAAAACACTGTGCAATCCAGTCATCCTTCAACTTTAAAATAAGGTCACAGGCAACATGAGAAGCTATTAATCCTGTTTGCTAGTAGGAGTAAGTATTTTACTCAAGTACTACTTAAGTACACATTTTAGGGGATTTTACCTGACATGTGCATTTACTTTTCATTCATAAATCTACTCCACTACAATTCAGTGAGAAATATTATACTTTTTACTCTAAAACATTTATTTGACACAGTGACTAGTTACAAAACAGATGATGACGTTATAAAATATGATGCATTGTTATAGATTAAACTATCTAACAGTATATGTGATAGTCACCCGCCACAAAGTAATGCAACCAGTAATGCAACCAGTAATAATCCAATTAACCCAATAATAGAATATCTATAATGTTCACACTCGCACTGGCATTTTATGAGGATTTTTACTTTTTATACCTTTTTATATTCTTACATCATTTTACCGAAGTTACATTTGCAATACAGGACTTTTACATTTTATATTGTCTGTTTCCAAGTTACAGGCCCAGAGCCGTGTATGAACACAATATTTTCTTTTCAGCGCACACACGGAACGGACATGGGAACTGTGAAGAAATATTATCTGAATTTGACAAAATGTTTATTGTATTATAATCCCAGACTGCACCTTTAAATACAAAATCTGAATATGTGCATTCTACAAAAGCAGATTCATATTCTCTTAAAATTCTAACTCTTGCAAGATGATATGCTTTATTATGACAGTGTCCCTTGTAAAAATCATAATAATTATGTTTAGCAATACAACCACCAAATAAAGAGGGGTTTTGTTTGCTGCAGAATTAGAGTTAGGACACATGAGAATTGAAAGAAGAGATAAAGCCCTTAAAAAACAACGGGTCCCAGTTCTGTCTCGTATTTTCTATTATTTGTTCAATGGAGTAATTTAATATCCTGCAAAGGAAAAGAGTTTAAACTGCTTGTCACATGAAATGGACATTTGACAGAGTATGTGCGTCATTTTTTCTCTTTTTGCCATTTCAGAGACTGTAATTACTCTTACATTTCAGGCCATCAGGGCAGGAAGCTGGAAATCAACAATGTGCAGAAGCAGCTGGAATATACGCACATGAAAGCAAGCCATGCCCTCACGCTGCACTGTGAAAACATTGCTCTCGCCCTCCAACACGTGGGCTTTCAAAAGGGCTCAGTGATGGCTCCGCAGTACCGTCAGTCATTACGGTTTGCAGAATTATTATTCATGCTTCATTACAGTTCTTTGAATTTTTTATCATACTTTTTTATGAATTCATGAGGAATTAGGTGTTCACCCAAACAGTTTATACATTATTATCTTGTTAAGTTGTATATTTAGATTAATCAGATTTGTTTCTACTAATTTCTTCCAAAATATGCAAAGTAATAATTTCCTTTATTTAAACACAAACACATTATTTAGTGGATAATTCAACCCCATCTGCACCCCCACTGCTTCCCTTCCCCTCCATCTTCAACTATGGATATTATATTAATCGATTTTAGAAATGAAATCCCCCACTCTGTAACAATTCATCTCAGAGAATTGACGTAACATGACTACACTGACTAATAAACACATCAGCAACATGTACTGTGAAAAATCATCATCATTTCCGATCTGTAAATCTTGATTCTTGAAATATACCTAAATATTTGTTCACACTGTGAGTTTGACCATAGTATGAATATAAAGGCTCTTCAATGATAATATTGGCAATATTCTAAAGTTGTGTTATTCTTCTAAAAATGAGTCATCAATACTGTATATAGACTTTCATTTGTGGTTCCTAGAATAGCTGGGCCCTGTAGTTTTTAGCAAATTTCTCTCAGGCAGGAATAATAAAGGGGACTATGTTCAGCTCAGGATGTGGTGCTCTATTGAGTATTTACAGCAATAGACCGTACACTGGCCCAAAATAATATGAATATATATATATATATATATATATATATATATACATATATATATATATATATGTATATATATATATATATATACATATATATATATATATATATGTATATGTATATATATATATATATATATATATATATATATATATATATATGTATATAAACATTATAGATAGTGCCTTTCTAATCTTCTGACCACTCAAAGCGCACACACATTCATATACCGATTGCACAGCCTCTCAGTTTGGAATACAGTATCTTGCCCAAGGACATTTCGACTGGAGCATCAAACTGCCAATTTTCCGATTAATGGATGAGTCGCTCTACCTCCTGAGCCACAGCCCATAGTGTCCATAAAGCAGCTCCCTTAACCAGACTTTGGCTATGGCTACTCAGGTCATACTAGGCCTTTGGATCAATTGGATCAATGAATTTTCTGTTTAATACATTTCATGTGATTTGGTGACAATTGGAAAATATATAACATATCCCCAGGAACTCAATTCATCAAACTGCAGGAAAACAGAAGAAATAAATGATGTATGATTATTGCTTTAATATATTCCACACCGCACTTGTGAAAGTGATGGAGGCACTGAGCAAAGTGTGCTCTACAACTGGAGAGGACCATGAAAGACAGGATCACGAAAGGTTTGTATCAGGGATCAGTAAAGTAAATGATGTCATATCCAAAAGGTGCTGATGAAAGCATCATAAAAAACTCTTCTTTGACACGGAATACGCTGTACATGTTAAAGATAATGTTAAAGACTCTGACATGAAAAGGAAACAAAGGAGATGAAAAGTAGCTGTCTCTATTTCTCTCCCTCCCCTTGATTGTATTACCCAGCAACCCGTTTCTATGGTAACATATAAGGTCGTTGTGTATCTTTTCACTTGGGTAAAATTCCACTTCATAATACGTCAATGCCACTTGATGCTGAATATATAAGAAAGAAATCCAGTCAGTAGCTATTCTGGAGCTTTCTAGCCGACCACATGATCTTCATCAGCAGACAGAGTTGTTTTCCCCGCTGACATAGAATTGCAGTATTGAAGATGTGGAAACGTTTCCTTTCTTTTAAGCACTTCTCGTCCATGGTGTCTTTTCATTCTCGACATTGGAAGCTGAGTCTCACCTCAAGATCCATTTAGTCCATTTCGTTATGATTTTACGCTTCAGAGGAAATGGTCATCATCAAATCAAAAGACTTGTAATAAAGAGGAAAGCCACTGCAGATTGTCCACAGACCCATCTCCTGATAGTGGCAGCAGCAGAAACTGCTAATCAGCAGCAAAACAACGACATCAAAACATTTTCCAATCACTCATCCCACACACATCATCTACCAGCTTTGACTAGTCTCCATCTTGGAACAAGCATTTGCATTGCGCCCCTCAGACTCAACACAGATACAATGCCATGTTCAATAGGGGATTATAAATAGAAACAATGACCAGCGTTTCACCGCATTGGGTTAAAATAATAATTTCAAGGAGATGCCGAAAGAGCAACAGGCACTCGTACATTAAGACATGCAGCCCCCACATTTAGAAGCTCCGAGGCTTTTAGTGTAACAATGCTGTGGTCTTGTGAAGAGAATAACAAGCCAATACACACAGACAAAAGACGCAAGCACACACACACACACACACAGTCCACCTACACCGTCTCTGTTCACGCTGAATGCGGCCTCGGCCATCAGTCATGAACTGAAGCTTGAGTGGGATGAGACCTTGCTGTCCTTGTGTGGGCAAACTCTGGTCTGAAATATTCTCGCCAAAACACATGAGAGAGGGGTTAGGAGGAGAGAGGAAGAAGAGGAAAGGTCGAGGAGGAGGAGTGACACACACAGTCTTCCTCAGAGTTTCCTTTCATGTGAGGTGCACAGAGCTGACGGATTCCAGACTCCCAAAAGAGTTTTAGCAGTTTTAAGCATTGCTGTTTGATCGCTCATTCTATATACAGTGTGTTTACAGGTGCATCTTAATGATGTGCTTCTCCAACACGTTTACTCTTTAGTTTTAGCGTCGCTTTTTTTCTCCTCTCCGACTTTAAAAAAAATCTTGTTTGGGAAGCAACATATTAACATCCTCAATTAAATGAAGTATTCCCTAACATACTTATTTCTACACCGGATGCTAAATGCATCTACATATATACAGTATACTGACTACACATAAACACATTCCATACCCATCATCCAACCCAAAACATGAGGGACCGTAGAACAATTTTTTGTTTTATTACCACATTAATGGTGTCGAGGCATACAAGATTAATCCAAAAAATGTTTAAGAGCTAGCACCACAAATACATTGCATTGTTCCCTTTATTATTTGAAAGAAATTAAATGTGTCAATCTGTATTGAACATCAGGATGTCGCCATAAACTGACATCTCTGTCAGGTTGTTGAGGTCACACCTTTGTTTTTAGCTCACAACTGTGGGCTTAGTGTTGCGTGTTTATTACAATTGCATATGGGTTACCTTGTGGCATTGTGTTGTACATTCTAATAAATTATATAGCTTGTCCAGTGTGTTTTGATGCCTTTCATCCACTGCAGTCATTGTTCATCATATTTGTCATTGTCACAGGGAACTGCAGCCTATGCCAGCATGCATTGGGTGAGGAAATAATACAGGCACTGAATTGACAAAACAATACAAAAAATAAAGAAATTTCGTGAAAATATATCAAAACTTTAATCTCCACACATTTAACTCAGAAGAACTGAAATAGAATGAATGACTCATCTAACTACCTTGTAACATTTGGAATATATTTGTTCCATTCACCTAAACTGAGGGCCAATATGATTATTTGTTCTCGCCCTAGATTCATCTGTATTCCATCGTTGTCTGTATTGATTCATCCATTTCTCTATTTATCTTTGCATGTCTTTTTTTTGTGATAGAAACTAAGCTTTCTGATAAAGCTGTCCGTTTTTTTTAACTCCTGAATAAGACGTCATCCCCATGACTGCCTGAGGCTCTCAATGGAAGAGCCGGGAATGAGTTTGTATGCAATGAATAAAAGGGATAAGTCAGTAAGTGACATTAATCAAGGAAAGCCACAGTTATAGGTCCTTCTATTTTTGCGGCGCTCATGTAAAAATAGTTATTGTCATGTGACATAAAGCTAATCATCATTTCACAATAGTGGACATGCTTATCTGTCATCAGATGAGAGCTCCATAAACACTAAGTGGATGGAAAGAATCTGAGGGCAAGATTCATCAAGCCGTTAACTCAGCAGCTGTTAGGCGCTTTGTTTCTGTAAGGGATGCAGGCTGGCCGGGACCGTGGGCCCACTGATTACCGTTTTTACTCCACGGTGCTTTCCGACATCGGGCCGAGGGCTCGGCACACATGTGACCTATTGAACGGTGACTGGAAAGCTTTGCAAGTGGCACTGTCAACACCAGGACATAAATAAAGCTAAAGATAGGGTGATGTGGCTTCAGCCCAGGATTCTGGTCAGCCAAAGGCTTTTTATAGAAACACTCTGATTTATAAAAGGCTAACAGGGACTATTTTTGACCCAGTGGACTTGGGGATAGGGATCTTGGAAACTTGTGACGCTTCTGGGTGCATGCCTGACCCCTTTGACTTGAATGTGTCGGTGGTGGTTGGTTGTGGGAGTTGTAGCAGATAGCAGATGCGGGATGGATCAAACCTGCCAAAGGCCTGTGATGTTTTTGGAGATAATCCAGTGATGATCACATGGGTGTATCCCAGTCAGACCCATTCATTTCTCAGATCACTCTTTAATTAGTCTGTCTGGGGAGGAAATTTAAATAAAGCTTTGGACATGATCACTTGAACGCCTTCACTTGAATTGAACTTAAATAAATGACTTGTTCTGAAGTTCACGGAACAAATACATACAGTTGACTTCATTCATCTTTACCATTCATGACATTTCACCAGAAATATAAAAGCTCTCACATTAAACCAAAGTGTCCTTTTCTACTTTCTTTGTTATATTGTAGCAGTGTTTGACAGACTATACCTCAAAAACTCAGATGGATAGACACATTTTGACATAAATGGTCCTCAGAAGATGTATTGCAGAAATTTAGTGCACACATTCATGTTCCCCTCAGGATGCCTTATTCACTTTTCCTCACCACCATTAGGTCAACATTTCAATTTGTCAAATTCTTTGGTTTATGATATATGCAAAATATAATGGCAACTCCATCAGCCTCAGCTGTGCTCTGTGTTCAGCAATAATTATCAAATGTTAGCATGCTAAAAAGTAAAACTGATGAATCTGGTGAATGTTACCTGCAAAACATTAGCATCTTAGCATTGTCACTGTGAGCAAACATTTAGCTCAAAGCATCACTGCCTCACTGGCTTATAGTTATTAAAAAGCCTCTGAGAGGTCACACTTATGAAAACATGCTGTCTAATGATCAACAGTCATTCAAAATAAATGGTCGACGATGGCATTGTAATGAAGTTAATGATGTGTCAGCTCGATGGTACACCATTAAAACTAATCTACAATGGGGCCCAAAAAGAGCCCTATAAAATGTCAGTACTGGAAACTGTTTGCCAAGTGACAGGCTAGC
Organism: Myoxocephalus aenaeus; assembly: GCA_038501785.1. Taxonomy (NCBI): domain Eukaryota; kingdom Metazoa; phylum Chordata; class Actinopteri; order Perciformes; family Cottidae; genus Myoxocephalus; species Myoxocephalus aenaeus. The sequence continues at coordinate 11,850 of JBAMJR010000121.1, read as the reverse complement.
TAGCACATTTGAACTCATGTATATCTGACTGTGACCATTGGTTTATATCAACTCTCATCAACCTGGTTGTAAATCACTAACTGCAGTTAGTCTTATGTATCTATTCAGCGAGCCAAATGTGTCAGGCGCTGATTTTAAACAGGCGTATGAAATAAACAGGGGTTGACTGAGCCGTGATGCAGCGCTGACTGTGTGTGTTGCTACAGACACCCTGTGCAAACAGTGAGATCTTGCATTGACTCAAAGGGCTACGAGGTTCACCATGTAAAGTCAGACGATTTTCCTGAAGACCATGTAGGTGTCTGTTGCCCACTCAGAATATGTCATGACTCAATGCTGGGTAAGCCAAGACTGTCGAAATCAGATGTCAGAGGTCAGGGTGTGACTGTCATACCGCACTGACTGAGTGTCAGCGTCTCAGTCAACATTTACAGTACATGTACAGATCAGGCCAAAAAACAAATACCGAGGCCAGAGGGAGCTAACAGATATTGTTGGAATTATAGTCCATAGATCAAAGCCTTTATGATATATGAGTTGACAGCCAAGTATAGAATTACAGATCACGACCCCTCTCTCATGGCCGAGAGGCTCTGTTTTCTTTAATTATCATAACAGACCACCAACAGAGTGCCGAGAGAAGGAACCTCATCTCTTCTCCTCTGCTGTGATTTATAATCCACTCTGTGAACCAAGGCCACTGCCTGACACCCTTAATGGTATTTGGTGTATATACACAACCCATAAAAAGTGGATATAGTTGTTACAGTTGAACCTTAAAACCCTGACCATGAACCTGGGTGAAGGCAAAACATCAGCATCCAGGATAGACAGGTGGTGTATGTGGTGGTGTGTGTGGATATAATAAGCTGGACATCACAGGCATATTCACTGAAAAATAGATTACCTGCTGCTAAATAAAGCTCCCTAATTAATAGAGAAACACATGTGTCACCAGAGAGGTGTTTAGGGGGAAAAAAGGTCAGATATTTTTGTAGTATGGTTATATTTTCTGACAGGGTGATGGCGATGGATCACCGGCTCATAGACAAGTAGGGGAGATATGAGCTGGCCAACAATTGTGTTGTGCTTCATGTGCTGTTTGTATCCATGGCAACTGCACCATTGTCCATGTCCCCTGATTGCCAGATAGAGTCTCCGTCCTTGACAATATTGGAAAAACTAAAAGGATTTAGGAGCAGAGAGTCCCATTTTCGAAAAACGGAAGAAGTGACGTAGTCTGTGAAGATGGTGGCATCATAAAAACTGTGAGATAAGGTTAGATACTGGTTCAGATGAAGTAGTGGCTGTGATATTAGTGGAACACATGGTTTGAGCCTTTCCAGCTCCATGAAAAAAATCAAATTAGAATGTATAGTCACTTAAAGGGGCTCTAGCGCATTTCGGTAAGGTTAGGTTTGGTCCACACAAAGCAGCAGAGGTCAAGATGTTTTACTTACTTACTTTGTGGGCGAAGCTCTTAAACACTGGATTCTACACTTCTCATAATACAATGTTAATCTCCTTCTGTCATGTAAATGCCTTCATCTTTCAAACCTCATGCCCTCAGATGTGGTGGAATGTAACATTAACTGAAGTTGTGCTCTTGAACAATTTGTTGGTATATGTACTGAAAGGACCAGTGAATAAGGTCACTCTGAATCTCTATGCAGTAATATATATATATATATATATATATATATATATATATATATATATATGTCATCATTTAAACTAACACATTGATCATCTAGCCATTCTCTCAACAATTAAATTATTCTGTCTGACCAGTCACTTTTTCTGTTTGTCCTGCAGGTTTATATTTCATAGTTGCTCAGATGTTGCTGTGTCTGGGAAAAATCACTACAACAAGCAAGTAGATATCCTGATGCTAAAAATACATGTGACTGACTCTATTTCTGAGGCCTGACTGTGATATTATATTTCATGGCACATCGATTGTGGCTGAGAATGATGTGCCCGCTCAGGTATTCTCATCTCAATAAAGCTCCCTGATGCTATTTTGGAAGGATTATTTCAAAATATGTGTTAAATATACTTCACTCACACCCACTTTCATTCTTTATTCATTAACCTGAAGAAGAAAAAAAATCCACAGCCATCAGCAATAATGAAACTGGGTAATGCAACCGCTTGATTCAAACAATACTTACATAGTGTCATGAAGGATGGACAAAGGCAAGGTCAAGTGTTACTGATAGCAAATAATATCATGTCTCTTTGGATGTTGCTAGTGTTACTGCTGTTGTCAGCCCTTTACGAAATACATCATTTTCACTTGAAGCTATTTCCGTGCATTCCAAGATGTCTGTGGTTTATTTTTTTGCTTTAAAACAACATTTAAATCCTTGTCAGATAAAAGGCAGAGCCACGTTATCTGCACATGGTACAACAGACAGTAGATGACGCCACCTACAGGAAGATTCTGCAAATGACACAAAAACATCATTGAAAATGTAGTTCAAATGTGTCTGTGAAAGAAAGTAAATATAAACATGTCAGCACAACACATACAGGTGTCAATAAATCCAACTGTTTTCTAATTTAATGTGTTCAAACTGTAATTGCATATGATGTGTTATTAGGTTGTATGTGCAAGTCTGTATTCTGTGGTTTCCTATATTTTCGTCACAATCCAAACCTAGACAGACCTTGCTAAACTTAGATCTGTTAAATTAAATATGTTCTTACAATTATCATTAAAATATCAGGATACAAATATACAATCTAGGATATTAATCTGCAAATATACTTCAACCTTGCCATCTGCTGGACAAATATTGTAACCACATGTTGAATCAATTAAGATTAGTAAAAAAGGTGTTAAAATGATACTTTACATATTACCACTGTCAAAACTCAAAAATGGCAAAAATGACTGAGAATATCTGAGGTTTCTTATAATTTGCTGAATGAATCCAAAGCCAAGTGTGAATGAGTTACTGTTGATCGGAAAGGAATGCAATGACATTGGCAGATTCAATCATAGAAAGTTGTTTTTGGAGGAGTTTTTCCTGATCCGATGGGAGTTCCCGGGACAGGGATGTCGTATGTGTACAGATTGTAAAGCCCTCCGAGGCAAATTTGTGATTTTGGGCTATACAAAATACACTGAATTGAATTATGTTTGTGTATCTCTGGATGGAGAGGGGGAGGTTTCTACCTAAATGTACAGTATCTTATTTAAGAGGGGCAGCAGTAAATGATAATCAACGTATTTAAATTAGTTATTTCAATATCATATAAGACACTTTATTGATACAAGGACATTCTTTCTCCATTTGTCCCGTTCAGAAAACTAAGACAGAAACACAGGTAGAGGATCAAACAGGTGTACTAGCCTCCCTCCACATTACAGCCACATCCATTTATGACAATATTAGTCTCTTGATATTATTAACTATAAAACACTCTAGCATGCTGAAAGGGCTAAATAAAACCAGCTCAATTAAAACAGTTTGTAAATAATTGACTGTGATCACAGTCCATGTTCCATCGCTCCGTCCCTCATCCCTCTGGGCTACAACCTGGCTACTAATTAACTTGAACCCAGTATTGCTACTTGTGATTAGTGAGTGAGTTTAAACATTTGCTTGAACGACTCCTTGGTTCAAATCCTATTGTAGCTACCAGGGACAAGGCTCAGTTATAGCAGCTGAAACCAAGAAGGTGAACAATGTGTGTACTCCTGTCAACAACCTGCCGTGTGCCATTTGTTTTGAAACACCAAAACAAATAGACATACAAGAGTAGAAATCTGCTGCGTTTGGTCGATAGAAGCAAATCCTCGAATATCCCAAATGATAAAATACAGAAGACGCGTTTCTTTATATGTAAATATTTATCTGGGATTCTTGCGTCAAATAGGATGAGAAAACACTGTAAAACTAAATGATTTAATTCAGCCAACATCATACGATTGAGTCATTATATAAATACTTAAACCACCCATGAATTACAATTGTATTGTTCTTTCCTGAAAACAACATATAGTAATTATAACTGAGGTACCATTGTTCATGTGTGCATTTATTGTACGTGAACAAGTTTATCTCTGCATTAGTAAAATCTAGGTCTATCTAAATAAGGACCTGCATTAGACAAAGTTGCCATAACTCTCCCAAGTGAGACACCAAGCATTTGTTGGAACACGTATGGGTTTCTCTTAGTGCAGCTTCAGCCGTAGCTGTTGATAAAAATGTATGCATCACATCCTGCATAGTGGAAACACAGCACGGGGTAAGGAAACACTCCCGGTAGGAAGCAGTTTAAAGCCAAAGATTTATGGTTCGATTGAAATATTGAATTCACACGGCGTCTTGTTGAAGCTGCAGGAGATAAATATAATAAATCCCAAATGAGAAATCGCTTTGAAAACATTATTTTTAGCAAGCTTTCCAGATTTAACAAAAATCTATCACCCAGCTGGGGACGAATATCTCAAGTCTCTTGAGCTCTAAAGGAACAGAGACTTTCATGCCCTAAGTCATGGCAAAACGGAGCACCTTCAGTTGGGATTGTTGGACTGGAAGGGATCTATGGCCCCAGGGACTGGAAGCCACCAGCAATGGACTGGATCAACAGAGGAGCAATCGGGATCAGTGAGGTGGCCGAGGCTGTGAATCTGCAGATGGCAGAGTGGTATGATACCAGTCTGCAATATAATAGTTACATATGATAGCACCTTACAAGAGTTTGCTTTTGCAACACATCCAACATTTAGATCTTCATTAACATATAGCTCGTCATAATAATGTGAAAATAGCTCTATAATTAGAACAGATTAGTCAAATAACAAACTTGCAAAGAGTTATTACATTGGTTCATGATATCCCTTTTATCTTTCCCTAAAAACATTCAAAAACGGATTCCTCACTCTGCCATTGAAGCGTCTGACCAGAAGAGGGACACATGCATGTCAATGTGCTGGCAGTGACGAGAGAATTACTCTTCTGTACAAAGTAAATCAGAAATCCTCAGGACAAGCTACCATGAGGTAATAAAGTACAATCAAATCAATGCATTTACTGTTGTCAAGAAAATCCTTTGTTGTCTACGATGTCAGACCTCTTGGGGTCACATTAATTGGAGGAACGCACTTTCCTGTCTTTGAGATGCTGGGGAGGCCTGAAGTTGTTTTCCATGCGCGTCCTCTGATCCTCTTCCTCTCCGGTGGACAGAAGCGTTCTTAACTTGCCCAGCTGCATTGGAGAGACAGAAACATATTTTTCCCTGATATTTTTGCAAAGAAATTACATTTCTGTTGTTAAACAGGCTCTGTGCTCCATACCAGACACTGGGGAGACGGTGTACGGTATAGTCAACAAATTCCATTAAAAGACCAAAACCAAGAATACAGTCATCTGTCCCTAGTACATTGAATATTATCGGATATATTCTTTATGCCCCTTTTAAAATGTAAAAACCAGCCACACATAAAGCCTCTTTTGCCATTTCCTTTCCAGCTCTATGAGGGGAAATTAAAAACAAAATAATACCCTGTTATGCAAGGGCTTTTCCCTGCTGGGTCTCCATGCAAGCATTTCTCAATTAAAGCCCTGCACACATCCAGCCATCCATCCATCAGGATAATCAGCTGGAGGGGATCAAAGGCTTGAGACTGGAGTCATAGGTAGTGAGGCCAGTTGCCGAGCTTAAGCCTCACCCCCAGCTATGCTACACACATGGGTTTACAGACAGATCGCTCATGGCTACACCCAAGGTGCCATCGTCATTATAACTCCCGATTCCTCGTGTACAGTCCTCGAGTTAAAAATGTGTGAGAGTATAATCCGGAGGCTGGCAGCAGTCGCCCCAGAGCCAGCTCACAGAAGGACCTGGAAGGCATGTGCTGCAGACATCCGGTTAGTCAGCTTAACTTGTCATAAACCTGGAGTTACCAGACTTTCTGATTAAAGTCAGTGCAAAAGACGGGAGGATAAAAACAATCCTACATACGGCATCCCCCATGAATGATGCTCGCTCTGGTCTCTAAATAAACACACACACATATATATATATATATATATATATATATACACACATACATACATACATACATACATACATACATACATACATACATACATACATACATACATACATACATACATATATTTTAGTGCGGTCATATTAGCGCGTTATTAACGGCGTTAACGCAAACCAATTTTAACGCCGTCAATTTTATTAACGGCGTTAACACATTTTAATTTTTCTAATTTTTTTTTTTACGCGAGCACCACGCCGGATGTAGCTCAACCGGAAGCAAAACAATAGGCACGCCGTTTGGGCTTGGAAGCTAGGCTAATGTTACGGTTTGAAATGAATGAACGGTGAGCGCGATACGGCAAAATGAATGATATTCAGTGAACTGCGAACAGGTGCGCGTGCCAGAAGGGAGCGCGAGTGAACACATTGAACACAGCAGGAGAGAACGCAACGTTAGCCAGCTAGCTAAAGCTCCGGTGGGAAATTATTAGCTTATGCCGTGTTCACACCGGATGCGCCGCGTCCGGTGTGAAACGGCATAACGCTACCGTTTTTGAGGAGGTAACGTAGATTTTGAGGAGAGGGGACTGACAAGGCATATATATGCAATATAATGCATGACGAGTATTTAATGACTTATCAATATATAGGTTATATATCAAGGTTGGCAGGTCTGAATAAGGCTAAACTAGAAGTTAACACTAATACAAACATTATTTTTGCAGAATGAGTGTTAGGGGAGAAGGATGCAGCCATTGTTAAACAGCTGGATTGAAATGCAGCTGGAACTGGTCGTGGCTAAAACTGGAAGGCAAGGTCTCAATACAAGGGCAAGAGGTGTCCTTTCATCTAGGAGATGTATTCTCCAAAATCAACAGGCAGGGATTCACCAGATGCATTCTCTGCATCAAAGATATAAATGATGCTAACAAAGGCAGCCATGCTCTCCCTTACCACATTGTGCCTCATATACTGTAAATGTTAGACCAGTGACAGGCTGGCATGAAATGGCTTGCATAATAATTAGTAAGGAGGCCATAATAATTTTTGACTCATGGCTGAAGTTAAGTTTCTCCAGCTCTCCCCAGGTTGGCAAAAAAAGCATCTCAAAATGCATCAGATTGATGCTTTAAAATATGGAATATTTAAATGTTTCTTACGGGGGAGCATGCCCCCGGACCCTCCTAGAGGGGTAATATCCTTCTCACCTTTTTCACCCCTGACCCGTTTTCATGCCTGGTGCACTCTATAATTTTATTTTGTAAACCCTTGTTTACCTGAAATGTGCAGTGATTTTATACTGCCCTGTTTGGCAGTTGTTTTTCAATAAAATAAAGCAAGCCAATCCACTTTTCCATGTTGATAAGAGCATTAAAATGCAAAAAAAAAAAAAAAATGCGATTAATCGCGAGTTAACTATGACATAAATGCGATTAAATATTTTAATCGCTTGACAGCACTAATATATATATATATATATATATATATATATATATATATATAATGTTTTAAACATGTATAGAACACATTAGATGCCTCTTTTTAAGCAGTGGTGGTAGATCTAGTTTTAGTCAAGGAAAAAGATATTGTGCCAGAGGGGTTTCCCACTACTGGATTGGGGTTAATCCTGTATATGAATGGCTGTGCCACATGACCTGGAATAATAAATAACTACTACAGTGTTTTACATGCTGAGAATCTGGCAACTAAAATGAACAGGTTTACAACACACATACACACACCTGTTTTTCTGACACTGTGATTGGATCCTTTACGACGATCCAAATGACGCTCTCGTGCAGGGGGGGCGTGGTCAGTGATCCCAGGTAGGTCCAGTAGTGGAGGCTGCTGGGCAGGAGGCACTTTGGGTTGAAACCTTTGAAATCTGCAGCACTGCCCTGTAACAGAAATAAAAAAGACAACAGAGTTTATAAAGCGGCAATGATGCTGAGAGCAGGTAATAAACCACAAGATTATTACAATTAATAAAACCCAGTATAGCGCTCACCTTAAACTTCACCGTGTACAGAGCGTCTGTTAGCATGTTGAGCCATCTATGGTCGTCACCTGTCTTACGTAACAGATTGCGAGATTGCGTTTGAATTGGAGTTGTGACTTTCAGAAGGAATACATATTAAATATAAAAAATTAAAAAAAAGTAAATACAAAAAAAAAAAAATATCACACCTGTTCATTTTTGTTAAAGCTGACACGTATCTAAAACATAGGTTGCAGTACCACAACACTGGTGACGGTGATCATAAGAGCTCTACAGCTAAACACAACGCAGCGTTGTGACTAATCAGTTTTCTCGTATGACCTCTACAACCTTATGAAAACACCTCCCACATCGGAGAGTTTTTTTTCAGCAATTCAAAATGTGGAGTAAAAGAAAATAGTCATTACTGCCATCCTGTTCACACAAATAATGCCAGTGGTGCAAAAAAATAAAATTGTGAAAAGTTAGGATAAAATTCTGAATAGAGTATGGAGTTGATCGACAACAATACATCATTCTGCCGTTGACTCTGTTCAAGTTGCCATGACCTAAAAAAGCAACTGTAAAAACTGTTACACAAATACAAAATGTAGAGCAAAGGGGGCACAGGGATAGAAAATTGGATTGCACTTAAGAGAAAAATCGTACTTGTAAAAAGATGCCAAGGACAGCGAGGCCGTCAGGAGCTGTGGCCGCCTCTCCAAACGTCTCGTACTTGACAGCATTCCAGTGTACTAAATGAAGCTAGAGGGGCAAATAGAAGGACAGAAAGAAACAGAATTGGCTTTTATAGTAAAATATATTAAATCAATTCACATGCCATTAATTGATTTATTTCATACCAAAATATGTGACCACATATACCTTACTTCTGTGATTTGGTGATTAAACGCTGATACAGTGCCGTATTGAGACACTAACCTCAGAAGCATAGCCGTTTCCTGCGACAGTGTGCTCAGAGCCATGACAGCCCTTTCCACCCCAGTGGAAGTGAAACTGTTTCAGCCTGTAGGGGTTGTCAAGAGGGCCTCCCCGGATCACTGTAGAAGATGAGATGTAAAAGAGAAATCAAATTAAAATAAGGTTCATCATTCACACCCACACCCGTCTCCACTGTCTGTGGGTGTTAGACAAAATGCTTTCCAGCAAAAAGCTCCACAGAGCATCCCGTGTGAGCGTGGTACCACTGCAGGATGAGTCAACCTGTGCAACCCAGCATACTTTATTCAAATTCTAACGCCAAGCTGAGACGTGAGCGCCGACAGAGAGACGACCTGATTCACCAACAAATCCATCATAAGAGCTCTGTGGCACAAGCTTTAGTTGGAGACGCAAATAGAGGCTAAATAAAGCAACGTTATAGCTACTTTTTAGCTTTAAATTCAGGATTATTGGCCAACAGGATGAACAGTTCTTTAATATATGTCATGAAGACGTTCAGCCCATTATCAGAACAGTACAGACTGTTTTCAGAGCCTATGGCTTGCTCTGCTGGGTATGCACGCCAGTCTAATCTGACTGTTATTCATTGTGATGCTGCTGACATCCTTCTGACAAACGGGCCACACCAGTCCAGGTCAGATTAGCTCGACATGAATGGAACAAGGAGCAAAACATTTGTCTGGTCCATATTCAAATATAGATGTGGATGACCATAAGAATAGTGGGATCCAATAGAATCAAATCTGTTAAATAAAAATGTATTATTTATCTTGAATAGGAGGCAATTAGTAGATAGCCATTAAAAAATAACTGATGTGTTGAATAGGGTATAGTTGAAGGTGTTAATAATGTTGTAAAAGCCAATGTAGGAGCTATTTGTTAATATTATAAGTTATTTTTATTCACAAGTAGTATTGATTAATTATACTTGTTGGCTTATTTAGGTTAGATTGTGTTGATGTATTAGGATAGTTGTTTCTGTTCATAGTTGTTTACTTAGTCTTTAGATTGGTTTGTTAATTGAGGTAATGCTGTGGGCATAGGACCGGGATGCACCTGGGTAGGGCTATGTTTTTTTTTGTTTTTTTTACCAGCGTCAGATCAGCTCACGAGGGAGAGGCAGCATGGGGTTATTTGTTCTTTTGTTTGTTTTTGTTAAAGTTTCAATAAATATCAGTAAAATCGGACTCCCACATGGACCCTGCATTATTTTAGCTGCGTCATTTACAAACCTACGTTGCATCAGTGGCTTTTTGAGTTTTATTTTTTATTATACATGTTTATTTTCTTTTATTCATGGGACAAATGGCCACTACAGCCAACATTGATAATACTTGAGAAATGCATTAATTATATATCAACTTCTGTCAGGTTGTTATTCTGACATTGAGAGCCAGAATCTTTGAGCTCGTAACATAATATATTGTTAAATGTTTGTATTATGGTATTGCCCACAGAGACTTAGTCATTTTATTGTATCATCCTTTTCTTACCAAAAGAACAGTGACACAGAACACCGTCACGTGTGAACATATGCACGTGTACACCCAGACTGACAACAGTAGGTTTAGGGGATTTGGGCACCTCATTTGAACAGCGGAGAAATGCTGAGAAAGTGCATTAGTTTCCCTACAGGTCTACACCTTCATTAATTACTTTTGGTGATAGTTGCTTGCTTGCGCTGAGGAAACTGTCTGAGCCAAACAGCCCAACATTTCTGAGCTTATCATTCATGTTAATGACGGGGTGGTTAACATGGATCCACCCAGTGATAAAAGCAAATGGGGTCATAATAACCATTGAGATCACCTGAGGTTATTATCTCTTGTCCAGCAGACAGATGCTCATACAGTTAACTGCTGGCTGCATTTCCCTGCAGCATAATCAGGGGTTTATTTGTACCCTTTGATTATGGTCAGTTATGCACATGGTTTGCACTTTTTTTTTTTAAGAACCAAGGTAATCCCACATTTCAAGCTTATGTTTATTTAGTGCATATTTCCACTGCATGCGACTGACAGATAGACCAGTGTATCCCTTTGACTGTTATCTCAATAGAGTCAATCAATAATCTTCTAATGCAGTCATAGGTCATGTCATATAGTCTCTGCCAAGACATTCACATTTCTGTTTTTATTGTCATTTTATTTGTTCACCACATCCAGACCCAAGAGGGACCTCTGTAGATTGTGCAGCTCTAAAAGCAGAATCCATTTGAACTGATTAGTTGGTTTGGTATGCAAGTGGGCTTTCTGAAGAAGTAAATGGTAAAGACCAGATTTTTCTTACCTGAGCGGTCATCCGAGTCCTCAAACTCCACAACTACAGAGTGTCCATTGTTGCCGATTCTGATGGAGGTACACTGATCGTAGTTCAGGACAACCGGACCCAGACTGGGGTCATGTGAAGCCTGATGAGGGACAATGTCAATGGGAGACTGCCGGTCCCCCTGGGCGACGGGGTAGTTTTTGTGCCACACAGAAGGACCTTATAACAAACAAACAAAAAAGACCATAAGAAAAAGAAAAAAAATTGTCAGCCTTAAAACACTTCAGCTTGCTCATGTGGTGAAGATCAAGTCTACTCTAGATATAAAGATCAAGTCTACTCTAGATCAAGTCTACTCTAGATCTAAAGATCAAGTCTACTCTAGATCTAAAGATCAAGTCTACTCTAGATCAAGTCTACTCTAGATCTAAAGATCAAGTCTACTCTAGATCAAGTCTACTCTAGATCTAAAGATCAAGTCTACTCTAGATCAAGTCTACTCTAGATATAAAGATCAAGTCTACTCTAGATCAAGTCTACTCTAGATATAAAGATCAAGTCTACTCTAGATATAAAGATCAAGTCTACTCTAGATATAAAGATCAAGTCTACTCTAGATATAAAGATCAAGT